>OX621198.1:14626368-15266368 GCA_951640565.1 Petrophora chlorosata | reverse complement strand
AATATACAGCGGGATTACGCTATATATTTTCATTGCGTTTCAGTTTTGAGATGAATTTCCAAGTCCATCGCATTGATGTATTTCTGTTGCCTTCGCTATAACAACAAATACTAAAAAACAGAATAAAATAAATATTTCAGGGGCTCCCTTACAACAGACATGATTTTTTTGCCGTTTTTATAGATAATGGTACGGAACCCTTCGTGCTCGAGTCCGGCTCGCACTTGGCCGGTTATTTTTAAACTGATTTTTGCATTTAAATTTTAATGTAACGACGTGAGTAGACTCAGAGTTAACCGATAAAGAAAAAGGCAGACGTGAGTTTTAACTTAACAATATAGGGTTGGAGTTTCCGCACACCCAATCGAGAGGGGATGCCCCGACGACGGCCATAACGTGAAGGATCAGATTAAACACTCACGTTTAATGGCTCAGTCAATTTATTGGGCATACATCGGCCGTTAACGAGTCACTTGCACAGATTTAGCGGAATTTGGGCATATGCCTTTGATAGTGACATCATTGTTGTCAAAAACAAGTTTTATTTTGATTATCTAATAAATAATTGATTTTGTATTTTCTTGCAATAAGTTCAAAGATTTAGCGAAATAAAGCAGTAGTATTTTTTTTTACCTATACTGCTGAGCAAAGGTCTCCCCCACGTCTCTCCAGTTGTTTGAACCCTGTCTGTTCTTTTAACGCCCAGGACGCTACGCTCCATGTAGTATTTATATTTATTTACTTTATTAGATGAGCTTCCTAATTATTACAGTTTTACTGCTACATTGTTACCACTGTTGCCACTTAGTTTTGCTGCTGTTTTGCTGTTTTTGTCTTTACTGCTCTCTAGCAAAGGCTTTAAGTATGTATAAATAAAGGATGTTTTGTACATATGTGTGTAGGTTTGTGTGTGAAGGTGTATGTTGATGTGTATAATCGGATTAGTGAATTAAGGCGGACGCTCTCTCATAACTTAGCTCAGCGTATAACTTAGTTCCATAGAAAAACTATGTTTATTGATTGGCGCCATCTAGTTCACGGCAAAGAACGGCCCCAGTCGTTCGAGTACCTTGGTTTATTAGCTCAATGGTTTTTCTCGTTCAGAGAAATCAGACAGTCATTTCCCATTCATTTCTTATAAGTTTAGCAAGACGCCATCTAGCGTACATAAAGTAACTAAAAATATGAAAGCGCCATCTAGATACATTTGAGAGAACCGAATAGTCTTGCTTTTCCTACACACGAGTTAATGCATGTCTACGGCGCGCGGCGTAGCCTTTTTGTAGCGGCTTCGTAGCATGTTTGCTACGACATCCGTAGGTCTGCTTTCATGTTATAGCTCCCGCCGTCAGATGGCGCGTTAATTTATTTCGGAGAGAAATGAAGCATTCTTCGTAGAAAATTATAAAAGCGCTCATAGGGATGATCTTTAATTCATTAATGATATAGATTATTTTTCTAAATACACGTATGTACGATGTATTGTTTTATCATATGTAGGTACTGTGACAAAATGCGAATAAGATTAAGTGACGAACTGCGAATAAAATAAATACTTTTTAGACCAACAGCTACCTACTAGACGATGCTGTTATTAATTCTGCGGCTGTAGTTCCTTTTCAAAGGAAAACAGCAGAAATAAGCTGGTCCTCGTCTATCTAATTATACTCGACATTCGGTACTGCATAAATATTCCAGTTGCTTAAACCAGGCCTAGCGCACTCCGCACTGTAGGTACGAAGCTACAAGTACATAGCCGGACACCGACGGCGGGTCGCGCGTCGTTACAGGTGCCGCGTCAGAAGAGATAAGAGCTATGCGATAGAAAGAGAGGCGCTCTGTAGGTTAATATGACTGGTATGTATGCAGCGCTACGCGAGCTGATTTGAATTTTATTGCGTCATAGCAAGAGTCACTATTTGTTTAAATTTCTTAGCGGAGTGATGCTTCTGTACCTTAGTATTCTGTGCTAAAACTGAATTAGTCAAGCTCTGAACTCAAGAAAGTCGGACTTTTCGAAATATACGAGCAGAGAGGCTCTCCTCTCTACTAGCTATAATAGAAATGTTCTTTAAAAAACTACAATACCGGCTCGCCCACATGGCCCGTTAAAAAATATATTTGTCAAAGCAACACCGAAATCGATCAAGTAGTTAATCAATGAATCAATCATTTTATTTTGGAACAATTACATAGTACAGAGTTTTACAATTACATTTTTACTGTTATGTCACAAAAATAATAGTCAATTACATAAAATACATTACAAAAATTCAAAAAACAAAATTTAAATAAATAATAACAAAAATGACATTAGAAAAATGACATTAGATACATTGGTTATAAAATTATTTTTTTTATAATTAGAAAGAGTACTAAACAAATTCAAAGAACAAACGTGAATATGTTCCTTTATGCTACCATAAGTTAAAAATGTTGCTTTTATATTATTGCAAAACTAATTGCGCCGCGCGGTTTCACCCACATAGAATTTGGTTTTTAGTTGCTCCTCGAAAACTGTTTGTTTTTTCAGGATATAAAGTATCCTATATGTTGTTTTATCGTTTATACTATCTCCGTTCTAAATTTCATCAAAATTCGTTAAGTCGCTGCGGCGTGAAAAGGTAACAAAGTTTACAAACATACTTACTTACAAACTTTCGCATTTATAATATTAGTGTGCTATTTTTTTAAACCTACTGTTAGGAAACTGTACTGGTTAGCAATGTAACTCTTTAGTCTGACCTCTAATGTCATGGTATAATTTAAACGTCATATTTGACATTTACGTTGACGCACCGCGATGATTGGTCCGAGCTAAGATTTAATTATATACTACGTCTTTGGGTCCGAGCCACCCGCCATGTTTTTTTTCCTGTGATAAAGTAAATGCCAAAACCAAGATATAATTGGTTTTATTCAACATAAAAACATACATATATTATTAAGACAGAGAAAAGTATTACAATGACAATTATATGACAATGTGATGTAAATGACAGTATAGTTATTTATTTATGGTATATATGAATGAGGTGAGTATCAAAAGAAGGAGGTAAATATATTACATCCTGTGACAGAACAGAAAAGATGGCGAGGCTGGCCAGACTGCGATAAGTGCGATTAACGGGTTTTCTTTTATAAATTGAGAAACTTATACTATTCAGTGGCACAGTTCCTGCTAGAGCGATCTAAAGTTAGTATCTAACGATACTAAATGATGATACGAATGTAAATTAATTTGATGAGAGGAGTTCTATTATTGTTCTTTGTGAAGACGTGATGAGAGATGAGTTAATAAACCATTATTGTATGTTATCAAGTTATGATTTCTTTATGTAGTATTTTAAACCCCTACACTACTATTTTGTCTAAATTGTTTCAAAACAGTACGGGTATTTGTCGCCTATACTTAGGTATTATTTTTTATGTAACTATTTATGCAAATTGTTTCAGTACTAATAGAGCAAGAGCCCGTGAACCCCAGACCTTCCCTGTCAGCGCATGCTCCCAATACAGGTTAGAACGATGGCTCTTAGACTATAATGGGTATTAATACTACGCCGTTTACATCCTAGATTTATATATTTACCAGGTAGTCCACTCCCGGAGGTATGGGGCATCAAGCACAAGTTTAGAGCTGTCAAGCCTAAAATAAAAACATATTTTATTACCCCACACATGCCCCACACCGAAAAGTAGGTATTTATTTAAAAACTGCATGAATAATAACTATTATTATACTTGCACCTCGTCCTCGAGATAAGTATCCTGAAATAAATATATTATTCACAACATGTAGTAACGCATAGGTGCCACCGTTCATGCACTATAGTTGAGAGTAGTAAAAATAAAAGAAAATGTTTTTTAGTCTATGGTCACCCCACCGCCAGGCCCTATGGTCCGCCATCTTGTCATTCGCTTTATAGTGCGCAACCGTTCAACATTTTTCCTACGCAACTTCTGCACTAGTAACAACCGTTACGTTTTTGAGGCTTCCGTTTATTTGTTCTTTTACTTCTTGACCCAAGTTTTCAACTCGGGTGTCAAATATGGTACACTAAATAGTTACAGAGGAGCATTATCTCTCTTAATCGGCTCGCATATTACTGGCGATGATAGAGTGAAAAGATTTTACAAGGGAGTGTTTGGGCTTCGTCCGCCTGTCCCCAAATATAATGTCACTTGGGACACATCCAAGGTACTGGACTTTCTAAGCGCGTGGTATCCAAACGAAACTCTCTCTCTAGAGAGACTGACAAATAAATGTGTGACCCTGCTAGCCCTTACAACAGCACATAGGGTGCAAACCCTCCATAAAATTAAAATCACTAACGTAGAATCACATACATCTCAATTAAATATTAAAATACCAGACTTGATTAAGACTTCCAAAGCAGGGTCCAATCAACCGATTCTTTGTATACCTTTCTACACTGAAAAACCTGAAATATGCCCAGCTATTACTATCCTACATACGCCAGACTGTCTCTCTTCGTAAGAAGGAAAACCTCTTTATAGCGTTCAAAGAACTCTATGGGGTTGTAACTACACCGACAATAAACCGCTGGATAAAAGCAATTCTGAAAGTCTGCGGTATCGTTGTCAAGACATTCATGGCACACAGCACTCGCCACGCTTCTACTTCCAGAGCTCACCAATTGGGCGTCAACGTAGATTTCATCTGAAAGACCGTGGAATGGAGTGGTACCTCCACGACATTTGGCAAGTTGTACCATAGATCAATACGTAATCAATAATGATGAACAGACTACACTAGCAAAAGCAGTCCTAGGCTACAACTAGGTAAATCTTGCTGATTATGAGTATGCCTATCTAAATAGTGCCTAATACTCCACAATGATTATATTTTGTAAGTAAACATCCACAATTTATGTAGTGTGGGTAATTACCTCTTTACAGAAATGTGATTTCCTACTGACTATAGAGAATTATAATAAAGAAGTAAATAATTCCTTTTATGTTAGACGTAAATGAATTACCAAGATCGTGATATACAATTATCTACCGACCTTCATTTATTTACCCGCTCTAAAATTAATGGTGATATCCCCGAAAATAACTCTCAACAACTACATGTTGTGAATAATATATTTATTTCAGGATACTTATCTCGAGGACGAGGTGCAAGTATAATTGATGATTAAACGAACTTACCAAGTGAAGTTCTATCATAATTATACGAAGCACCTCGTCCGAAGAGATAAGTATCTATCACCCTCCCAATCCCCATAGGCAATGCCATTACCACAGGTATTACTATTTAACCCGCATCATCGGTAATATCACATTAATCTGTGTACATTGCATAACTCCAAACTAAATGACAAGATGGCGGACCATAGGGCCTGGCGGTGGGGTGACCATAGACTAAAAAACATTTTCTTTTATTTTTACTACTCTCAACTATAGTGCATGAACGGTGGCACCTATGCGTTACTACATGTTGTGAATAATATATTTATTTCAGGATACTTATCTCTTCGGACGAGGTGCTTCGTATAATTATGATAGAACTTCACTTGGTAAGTTCGTTTAATCATCAATTACTAAATACAAACTCTTTTCTAATCTTTATCTGATACTTTTTAACTATGTCGGGGTATTGGTATGCCAAAACACAGGTCTCCTAGTTTGGGTACCAATGTTCTCCAACCAGGAATAAAAACTTGTTTCTATCACTTCTGAATGTATATGATAATGTAATGTTTGTTGAAATTTAAATAAATTTATCTTTATCTTTATCTTATCTTTATTTAATCTCCAAGTTCGTTTCAGGCGAAAGTTTTGCTTCTACGTAGAGTTATTTTTCACACTTACTCCTTTGACTTGCAAATTGAAACGTACGAGTGGAAGTTTCCTTGCCCGCCTGTAAATCAAATAATGTGCATCGCTGAGTGTCTGTATTACCCAAATAGTACCTTTAACCCTTGAACGATGAAAAAAATCGGACGGAATCTCGCTAAACAACAACTGAAGTATTACAATGGCGGGTGGCGTAAGTTTGTTTGAGTAAACGGAGGGCCGATGTGGGGCCGATCGGCATAGCATGATGTAAATATGTGCATCAGGCCTGTGTAGGAACGGACCAGCGAATTTGAGTGCTTCATTTCTGAATTTGGTGACGAGGCGTCTGCCTTTTCTTCTTCGTTCAAACAAAAAAGGCGCTGCGCTTTTTAGTCCATTTCTTATTTGTTATAACATATTTGTTTAGGGGCCCTTATGTTAACTATTGAACTATATTATCGCAAGTCAGTTGTATGGAATATGTTAATATTTGGAGTTTTTGTAGTGTTCTCACTATGGAGTTGCATCACGTACCTATCAACTTGTTATAGATCTCTATTGACTAGCCTGAAAGATTTTCCCAAACCGTACAACAGCAACACGATACGTACAGCTTAATTTAACAAAATACCAATTTTGATACCAATGATAATCGATCGTAGAAGTATACATTACTAGGTAATATTATGTACTATTATGTATTCTGTGTCATTAGTACGGTATTTTGAAAATAAATAACAGACTTGGGGCATAGAAAGGGGGGCGTTGTAAGTGCAACGATACATTAAATACCTAAGAAAATGATATTGTCCCCATTGCCCAGTCCCATGATTATATCAAGTTATTTTGTCCTATATGGTGGTTATTTATTTAGTTTCTAATAGTAAGCTCACAGTCTAAGATCAAAACGTTATATTAAGTGATTGTTGAGAAATAAATTCAAATTACTAACAATGGTTCCTATACTGTCATTTAAAATGTCAACTTGTTGGAACGCATGTGCAAAACGATTAAAAAGTAACAACGCCCTACTTGTAGGAGCGTTGTTGGCGTGACTAGTTTGTACAACAGGACATGAGAACAACGGGTGCCGGCGACGAGTCCCAGAGAGAATGTAGTTATTTGGAACGTATAATCTAAGTGTACCCAGCACGGTCGGATTGTTGAGTTTGTCGCCATCCCGACTGACAAGTTTAATATTTTGAGTAACTTTTTTGTTTATGTAACTGGCTGATGAGACGAGCTGGTCGTTTGCCTGATGGTACGCAATACGCCATAACAATAACAGCACCATCCAGAACTTCGTTTTGCAAAATCCTGCGCGGCACTGCACTGCGCTCGTCACCCTGAGACAATTAGCTGTCGAGTCTCATAATGCCCAGTAATTTCGCTGGTTACAATGCCCTTCAAACCGGAACACAGTAATGCTTGCGCAATACTGCTTGGCGGCTGAATAACTGGCAAAGCGGTGGTACTCAACCAGACGGCCTCTCGCATACGAGAAACCTACCACCAGTAAAACTAATAATTGATTTGCCACACTTGTGCTCCAGTGTGTACGGTATGTACACGGTCATCATACAATTTCGGTTAATTTTAATAACTTGAATGTTGGCAACACATGCAACGGTGCGGTGGCTATTAAAAATACTGAGCTACTGCCCGACTCCAGTGTGTTGCTTATTACACAAATTACTAGCCAAATAAAGTTGCCAGGGCTACGAGTTTGCCATAATATTAAGTAAACGGCATCTTTTTTTTTTTTAATTTCCAATCTGAAATTTTAAAAAAGAATTGTTTTGATTACAAATAAAAATATATATTATTATTATAAAAAATTGACCTCACTTTTATAAATAAAAGTGAGGTCAATTTTTTTAATATAGGCACCGGATGTAAGCGGTTGATTATAACGAACGTAAAAATAATTTAGAAAAGGGTTGTCAGATACAGATGTTTCTATTCATACTTTTCGCAAGCAGGCGGGATATAATTGGGGTATCTGGTATAACGACAATATCGTGGTTTCCCATGACAAGATATTATTATAGAAACGGATCCGATTTTTGACTTCAATAAAAGGAGGACAATTAGATGGTATATTTTTAACCGACTTCAAAAAAGGAAAAGGTTCTCTATTCGGTTGTGTTTGTTTTTGAACCAATTGTTGTGAACTAATTTGAAAAATTATTTTTGCTTTGGGTTCAGTATAACTACGAAGTGGTCCCATATAAATTTCATCGATTTTTGACCTTGAACTTCGAAGATACATTGAAGTCGGCTTTGTTTTATTTTGCCTAAAAAAGAATTATTTAATGTTTGTTACCACAGAACTCCGTCATTTATTAACTTATTTGGAAATTGTTTTTTCGAGTTGGGTGTTACTACTTCAGTATCGCTTTAAGGTGGTCCCATATTAATTTCATCGACCTTCAAAGATACTTCAGAATTGAAGTCAATCGTTTTTGTTATAAAATGTATTATTTATTCAATATTTTAAAATTAAAATTTACAACAAAATGAATACTACCGCACTTGGAAGGAACTGACAGAAGCCGCGACACCGCGTCGAATTGCACCACTCGTACAAAAAGTAAGAATTTGAGTGTTAAATAGAATTTGAAATTGAGAGTATGAGCTGCTTATATCATTAACTAATAAAATAAAATAGAATAGAATAAAAAAACTCTTTATTGTACACCAATTTAAATAAACAATAACACAGTCCTTAACCAAAGAATACTATTACTCCTTAACTATGGTAGTACAATGGACGGTCTTATCGCTTGAAATAAAAAAAAGCATTTTACTACAAAAAATATCACTAATTACTAAACGTATTATTTAAAAATATGTATATGTTTTATTTATTTGATCACCCAAATTCGAATGAAGGTCTCCTCTATGCGTTGCCACGTCGCCCGCCATCACCCGCCACATCGACGACGTCATCGAACCATCTTCTTCTCAGCCGCCCCCTTGTCTATCATCATCATCATCATCATCAGCCCATCACGTTCCCACTGCTGGGATACGGGCCTTCTCTCATAGAGAGAGTATGGGCCATAATCCACCACGCTGGCCCAGTGCGGGTTGGTGGATGTCACATGTCCTTGAATTTTTGTGATAAATTCTTGGACATGCCGGTTTCCTCACGATGTTTTCCTTCACCGTTTTTAGAGCGAGTGTTAAATCCGCACATGACTTAAGAAAGTCAGTGGTGCGAGACCAGCGGGATTCGAACTCGGGTGCGTCGGATCGAAAGTCGCACGTTCTCCCACTGAGCCACACTCGCTCCTTGTCTATATTAATACTATAATTAAATCTATATGTAATATTAAGGTAACACTTATAATTGAAGCTGAATAACATCTGCAGAGCGTGCTAGGAGCAGGTGTGATGCGGCGGCGACGAGATCACATAAACGCGCCCTAATTCTCCTTTACGACACTTTTATGACGGTCGTATAACATTTGGCATAAAGTTTGGAAACACCATCAATTGTTAAGTAATCTATTGACTCAATAACTCTTATCAAGCCGTCTATGTCGCATATAGAACATTTGTCCGGGCTGAAAATTTGTAAGTATTTGGTATAACTGTAGCCTGAGCTAGCTGAGCTAGCTGATTGTAGCTGTAGCTTGAGTCCTTATGGGTCGGCAACGCATCAGCAATGCCTCTGGTGCTGCAGATGTCCATAGGCGATGGTAACCGCTTACCATCAGGCGGGCCGTCTGCTTGTTTGCCGACACTTTAAATAATAAAAAAAATCCATGTAGCAACTATAGTATAAGTATGTAGTAATATTAATTACTGCGAGTGTGGCTCAGTGGGAACATGTGCGACTTACGATCCGACGCACCCGAGTTCGAATCCCGCTGGCCCCTCTGACTTTCTTAAAGTATATGTAGATAAACTCACAACACTTGCTCGGCGAAAGAAAGCATCGTGAGAAAACCAAGAAGTCCAAGAATTTATCACAAATTTCAAGGACATGTGACATCCAACCCGCACTGAGCCATCGTGGAGGATTATGGCCCATACTCTTTATATCAGAAAAGGCCCGTGACCCAGCAGTGATGGGAATGTGATGGTCTGATGATGATGATTTACATTAATTATCGTTTAATCGTAGTGGTTGTTGAATTCTTTAAACGCCTCTGTAATATTAAAACAAAAACAAAACTTGAACTACATAACTCTTAACAGTGTCTGTTATAATATTGTAATTTTTTTTAATGAAAATGATGAAAGTCTCTTTTAATACAGAGCCTTTCGTGTGCAATACAGTGAGGTAGAAAATATCTGACGATTTAGCGATGTGTAGTGTGTAAACACCCGACCTACTTAAATACTGCTGACATAGTATTAGCATAGAGTACATAGTTGTCATCATGTAGCCGTTAGATAGTATCCAGAGTATCGGCCTTTCACTGGTTCACCATCATCTCCATCATCACCACCTACTCCACATGGCGACCCTACCACAACTACATCCCTACATGGCGACCTCTACATCCCCACAGGTGACACTTAGCACGTAAATTCGCAGCACAGGTACGAGTAAGTACATAGAGGCACTCAAAGCTACAAAACGCTCGCAGTGCTGTGGTCGACTAGTCACGTTCACAGAGGACGGTCCTCAATTACCCGCGGACGGTCGCCGCCACAAACGTGTACCTTAACAACTTTCTGGCTACGTGAGGTTGTAGGTTTGGAGAAAGAAATAAATAGCCTACGTGGAACTTTGCCTACGAGAGGTATAAATGACTTAATTCGGTATATTTGGTTTGGTCTGGCGGACACCTGAATATAATATAATGATACTCAATGAAAATAGAGTATAGTTATTTTTTGTGGTTATCGAGAGAGTGGTACAGAAAATGAGTGTTGAAACCTCACCTTCAAGTTTTAACACTAGAAATATCTATATTATTTTATGCTCATACTGGTTAGTTTGTTTATACACAACACCACCGTCCCTTACAGTTTCTTTGGGTCCTCTCCATCCAAAGGTTGTCTGGAAGAGATCGCTATAAGCGATAAGACCGCCCATTGTAACATTTTAGCTTTAAGTATTGTTTTGTAATTTATTTCTTGTTGTTGGGTAACAATAAAGCGTTATCTAATCTAATCTTATCTAAATAGACTCTTGGCAAGACAGGCCGAGAACGAGAGTGTACGGAGAAAGGTGCTGGTCTGGTCTGGTTACTCCTAACTGCTACTGTCATACCTATTTATATTTATTTACAGTTTTGTTACTGAAACTATGACTATTCAACATCTCACTCGCACTTCTTGTTTGACATTCTGTCAATTTTTATTTATACTCAATTATTCAATGTTATATTTGAAAACATTTTAAAAGAATTGAAAAAAGACATCTCCGCAGAGTTTCTTGGTGCTATCTTCTCTAGCGGGCGTATTTCCGAAGCACTGGTAGAGTCAGTTTTCGCATTTCTTTTCTGCACCAGGACTTCAATTTGATATATAGAAAGGAATGTGTAAACATTCTTACCCTTTTTTCAAAGTCATGTTACCATAAGTTACAATTTTTAACATATTTTTTATTTCATTTGTATCATGTGTCTATGACCTTTAAGTAAGTACACTTTTGCGCTTATTTAATAAACGATATCTGACTTTGACTTTGACTTTGAACGTCTTGGTCCATCTCGCGGTCCTCACCCGACGAAACGTCTCGTCCGAGAGCACTCGAGCGAGGCGTTGCGAGAACACTCGGGCGAGAGTGTACAGGCGGCATAAGCTAGGTCCAAACTCGTGCGCCTTCATCTTCATCTTGCGCCTTCCTTTAACACATGCGTGCAAAACTAGTTGACTCTTCAATGACTGTGCAACGTCCGCCGATCCAACGCAAGTGGATCCATTTACATTATTAATGCACAGATGCAAGATTAATTAATGAAAATGAAGAAAAGAAAAGTAAATTCTTAAGAATGTTCTAATGAGAAGAGCATACTATACTGTTCGTAATTACATAGAAGACAAATATGCTTGGAATATTCCACTTCTGCAAAGTAACTAACTGGTACCTACATAAGAAACATAACATTGTAGAAACCCAAAAAATTGTGACAAAATCTCTAAAAAAATGCCCTTTTGTTTCTTGCCCTATGTTCTGAGTAGTGGTTCTTTTCCCGATACGGTGGTAGAGTCATTGTGATAATTTGATGTTCATAAGTGCGTCTGTGATGCCAATATGATTAAAGAGACTTTGACTTTGAATGTAAGCGCAAGAGTATCTATAATTGGTTCAGGCGGCATCTATTATTGGTGTATTTTATTTGGCTTGCGTTTGACCACTGTCTCACTTGATGGTAATTGAAGTTGCAAATGACACCAGATTGACGCTGCACGCGTGCCAAGATTCAGTCGTGACTTGAGTTAGGCCTAGCGCACTTCGCACTGTAGATACGAAGCTACAAGTATATAGCCGGACACCGACGGCGGGTCGCGCGTCGTTACACGTGCCGTGTCAGAAGAAATAAGAGCTATGCGATAGAAAAAGAAGCGCTCTGTAGGTTAATATGACTGGTAGGTATGCAGCGCTACGCGAGCTGCATTGAATTTTATTGCGTCATAGCAAGAGTCGCTATTTGTTTCAATATCTTTGCGGAGTGATGATTCTGTGCTTAAATACTCTGAGTCCCGATAGTTACAACTATTGGGAAAGATGACTTTGGCAAGGAGTTTCATTCGTTAGCGGTTCGCAATGAATGTGGAAGCAAAGCGTATCATGCACGCCGGTGGATGGTATCCACCATGTAAAGGTGGCGTAATGCCGTATGTCTGTTTTTATCATTCGTCGCCCTCCCCGCACCACTCAGCTCAGCTTAGAAGCCGCCCGACTTGCTAAACCTTACACCCAACCTAAACTTTCAAACAGGTCCAAGTTGTTATAACTTAAGCAATAAGCACTTGAAGTGAAGACGTCTTGCTACTGAGCTGAAAAGTTTCGTTCAAAAGTTATTCCAAGCCAGATTTTGACATCACTTAGGTAAAGAGGCCCGTCTCTACGTAGTTTTTGTAAATCTTTAATTTACAGTATCCAGAGGGTATGAGAGCTTCCAACTTTTTCTATCTATTTCTACGATACTTTTTTCCGTAAATGAGAACTACCTAGGTACTCGTTTTGCTAAACATTGAGCTTATGAAAATATCATTCATATACTTACCTATCACTTATCACTCATAATCCAAATATATTTTGAGAGATGGCTATTATTTAGAACATAAAGAGGAAACGGCACGCTGAAATTTTCATACAAAAAGAGAAAACGTTTTTCTACCCCTAAACATTAACCAAATTCAAAGAAATATAAGAGACATGTAAGAGATGTTATCATTATTGAGGTTTGTAGGTTTTTATTTTTTCGATAATTCCTATAGAAGTTGAGTAAATGGACTCATAAAACTCGATATTTAGTAGAATTTTTTTTGAAGTTTGGAAGCTGTTAACTTTAAAAATAGACATAAACTTAGAAAAAAGAAAATCTATAAACCTAGTTTATTCTTCATTTAAGAAATTGAGAACAAAATTACCAAATTTGGTTGAGATTTAGTGTGGTAGAAACGTTTTCTCCCGAAACGCTAACTTTAACAAAAATCTGAAGTTTTTTTTTTTTTTTTTTTTTTTTTATTATTTATAGGCTTGCGTTTGACCGCTATCTCACCTGTTGTTAAGTGACGATGCGGTCGAAGATGTAGCACGCTCGCCTAGAAGAAACCTGTTCACTCTTGTCTTAAAGACACCCAGATTATAGCTATCCGGAAACACAGATGCCGGCAGAGAGTTCCACTCCTTGGCCGTTCGCATTATGAAGGTCGAAGCAAAGCGCTTGGTGCGAGCAGGAGGGATGTCAACCATATATTGATGACGGCTTGCCGTACGCCTGGTCGTCCGGTGATAGAATGGAGATGGCGGAATAAGTTCATGTAATTCCGTCGCACACTCTCCGAAATGTATCCGGTAAAAGACCGATAAACTGGCAACTTTGCGCCGATGTTCAAGACTTTGAAGCTTAGTTTTAACCAGCGCATCATCACCAATGAGCTTTTTGGCTCTTCTTTCAATGGTTTCCAAGGCTTCGAGCTGGTATTTGGCGGAGCCATCCCACAGGTGAGAACAGTACTCCATACACGACCGGACTTGTGCTTGATACAGAGTTAGAAGCTGTCCCGGTGTGAAATACCGTCTCACCTTGGCCAATATACCCAGCTTTTTTGCTGCTACTTTAGCCTTGGACTCTATGAAGCTGCCAAAGTTTAGGTTAGATGACAGGGTGACACCTAATAGCTCGAGGTGATTTGTTATCGGTACAGATACATTTCGGAAAGTGGGAGTCAGATGGAATTGACTCTTCTTTGCGGAGAAAAGACACGCCTGGGTTTTTGCTGCATTGAACTTGACAAGGTTAGCATCACCCCAATCGGATACGGCCTTCAATGCCAAGTTCATGCGATCAACCATGGCCTCTCTTTGAGAAAGGATCTGCTCTCCACTGGTCCGCGAATCGGATATATATCTCTCTACGACTGTGCTGTCGTCTGCATACCCAAAGATACCGGGTTTTAGCAGATCGTTAATATGCAGCAGGAAAAGAGTCGCAGAAAGAACCGACCCCTGAGGAACCCCGGCATTAATTGCCAATTGATCAGACGAGCAGCCTTCAACGACTACTCGAATTGATCGGTCCCTCAGGAAGTCCGATATCCATACACATAAACCAGTAGGTAGGCCATATGCTGGAAGCTTGCTTATGAGGCCATCATGCCATACGCTATCAAAGGCCTTCGAGACATCTAGAGAAACCGCAAGTGCTTCTCCTTGCTTCTCAATGGCCTCGCTCCAAATGTGAGTGGCATACGCAAGAAGGTCCCCAGTTGACCGGTTACGTCGAAAGCCATATTGTCGGTCACTGAGAAGTTCATTCGCTTCGAGGTATGCCAGGAGCCTGTTGTTCAGTACACGTTCCATGCTCTTGCAGAGTATGGACGTTACTGAGATTGGCCTATAATTTGAAGGGTCGGCACGACTACCTTTTTTGGGCACAGGTTGCACGTTAGCCAGCTTCCAGGACTTTGGCACTTGACCAATCTCAAAAGAGAGACGAAAGAGGCGTGTCAATACTGGACACAATTCAGGCGCACAAGTTCTCAGAACTATGGCTGGAATACCATCAGGACCACTTGCTTTATTCACGTCAAGATCGCGCAACGTTTTGCGAACTTCCTTCTGACGGATGCGAATATTCGACATATTGCGTGTCTCGCATCCACTAGGAGCAGTTGGAGGTTTCGCGTTGCCAGCATCCAGACGTGAAGATTCCGCAAAAAGAGAAGCAAACAAGTTTGCCTTCTCTTCAGCAGTGTGAGCAAGTGACCCGTCAGGTTTCAGCAGTGGAGGCAGTGAGGGGCGGCAGAAGTTCGTTTCGACTGATTTAGCTAGGGACCAAAAAGCTTTGCTTCCCGCAGGGTATGAAGCTAGTTTGTTCCCTATTCGACTAATATGCTCAAAACGAGCCTTCCGCATAGCTTTTTTGCAGGACTTGGCAGCCTTGTTAAAGGCTCTCTTCTTGTCGTGTATATCCTTCGCCTTACGGTTTCGAGCATCAACCCATGCTTGGTATGCTACATGTTTTTGCGCTTCCGCACGACCACATTCAGCTCCAAACCATGGGTGAGCTTTGCCAGACAGCGGTGCGTCGGAGAATGGAATATAATACTCCATAGCTTGACGCACTACGTCTGTCACAGCATCTGCACAAGTCGAAGGATCACTAGAAGAGAAGCAAACAGGCTGCCAAGGATAAGATGCGAAGAAAGACCGCATTTCATCCCAATCTGCTGACTTGTACCTCCATATCCGCCGGGTGCCTTTAAGGCTGGGATCTGGTGGGGAATAAGTCGATACAGACTTTACCAGACAATGGTCGGAGCTACCTAAAGGTGATGATACCGACACCGAGTAGCGGTCTGGATCTGTAGTCAGCAGAAGGTCCAAGCAATTGGCTGTATGGCCATCAGCATCTGGTATCCTCGTCGCCTCTTGAACCAGCTGGGTGAGATCTAGGGACACTGCAAGCTTGCGTGTCTCTCTCCCGGCATGGTCGGTGTACTGGTGCGGGAACAACCATTCTTGATGGTGGGCGTTAAAGTCCCCCAGTAACACCAGTTGGGCTGTAGGATACCTCTGCTGAGCCACATCGGCCGCCTCACTAAGGTGGTCTATAAGCCTGGTTGTGTCCTGGTCTCCACTATGCGATCGGTAGACACAAGCATAGACAATTTTGTCTATTCCTGTATCCACCAAAATCCACAGCACGGAAAAACTGGAGTCTTCAAGACAACGGAGACGCCGAACGCAGATGTCGTCACGGGCATATAAGCATACACCCGCACGTGGCCTAAAGTTGTGCTCCAGAGTGTACCCTGGGTAAGACAAGTAAGCCACGTCGGATGGACATCTGATCTGCGTCTCGGAGAGAAACAACAGGTGGGGCTTATCAGTCTCGAGATGGTGGTGGACTGCTATGAGATTTGAGTGCAACCCTCTGATGTTCGAGAGATGCACTTTTAACGAGAGGGAGTGCAGCCGCTGTCGAAACTTATATTTTTTGTTGTTTCTCTGCATTGTTAGGGGAGTGAAGGGAGGTAGAAAGACGGCAGTGGAACGAGGTATCACTGGGTGGCCCCAGAGACACACATTGAAGCCAAACGCACCATTGGGGGACTAGTCTGGAGACTGCGGGGACGCCCGAGCCCCCCCGGGGATGTCCATCGGGCCCTCTCGTCCGGTCGCCGACCGGCACGATGGCGCATCCCGGGATTTTTCGTCAGTTGGCGGGGCAGCCTTTCGTGAGTGGCTAGCTCACTACTTGGGCCCCCAACTACCTGCGGTCGGCCAGCGGTGCACCGTGCCTCGGATCCCGCTACCCTCCGCGACTAGTCAACCGATGTGATAGCATCGTTGTGCGTCTTATACGGTCCACCCCAGTAGCACTACTGTTCCGACCCGTCTTTCAAATGGTGCACCAAACATCGCGACGGAACACGACTAGGTCGCTTGGCGGCGCGTCTTTGTTTGGTGGGTGGTATTGAACCGCGGCCGAAGCCTACCACTCTAATTTGTTACCTGTTTGGCACCACCCGGGGGTCACGTGTAGGGTATCGCTTTAGGGTATTCTCCTACGGACGCTGGTAACTCAACCCCCGAAAGTTGATACGAATTTAGTTAAATTATTATTACATTACATATTGTATTTATATTTAGTTATTATTACATATTGTATTTAGTTAATTTATTTAATTTAATTTACGCATTTTCTGCGAGACCATAAACCATTATTCAAATACCTAGTGCTCACTGGCCGCGGCTGTGCCATATCATCGTAAGTGTGTTTAAAAGTCAAAAGATATTTATTAATTATGCATAAAAAAACATCTACTTCTTCTTCTCTCGTGTAGTGCCAACCCTGGTGTCGGAATTTGAAGACCTCCCGATCGCCTCCGAGACAGCCTAACGACTGTTGTTCAAAGACAACAACCCCGGTTATTGTCTTTGGACCGACGGCATAACGTGCCATCCGAAGTACGGTAGCGCTCAGATATAAATACCACACAAACGGTCACCTATCCAAGTTGTGACCACTACAAACGTTGCTTAACCTAGAAAATCTGTTACGAGCGGCTAGGCGAGCTACTGACTCTACCAGTCTACTCTGTGTGTGATGTCTCTTATAGAGGATCACCTATACTGGTAGATTCTTGATGCCTCTTCTAGGGGTCCACCTTGGGCGACATCACCCAAATCTATCGACCGGTATCTGGACATCTTGTTTACCTAGAAATTTCCATTGATTATTGCCAACTCGTTTAAAAACTGAGATGATGGTAACCTGTGGTCAACGATGTAACCTGTGGTCAACGATGCTTTTAACCTGTGGTCAACGATGCTGGTACACTATGTAATCATTTATTATACCTATGTAATCATATCTGTTGTGTACTGTTTGTGATCCTTAAACAAATTAAAAAAAAAATATCAGGGATTTTTATGCTTCAAAACATAGCGCGCTTGATGACTATGCCAAAGAATCCATCCCCGAATGCCAGTGAAACTCAAACACTTTAAAAGTGCTATTTTTCAAAGTTATCTCCGCTCTCAAATGCTGCCAATTCCGGATTCAGCTGCCAATAATATATCAAACTTTTATAAAGGAAGCGGCATATAAATTAAACGATAACAATTGACAATCTAGCTTCAAAGGTGCGCTTAGTCATAAATCTTTTGAATGGTATCGCTTTCTTAGTGATACCAGTAGCGTCGATGCTTTAGGAATGCTATAATAGCCAGTAATATACCTTTCACTAGGGATAGGAGTGTCCCACTCCGGCTTCGTATGGGTGCGATATAATAGTAGATTGTATCATAAGGGAGCAAAATAATATTTTTACGGCGAGGGCGCTTTTTTGAATCCAGAGCGAAGTGAGGGATTCTAGAGTAAAATCCCGAGCGTAGCGAGGGATTCTTTAGTAGAATCCTGAACGTAGCGAGGGATTCAAAGTACGTCGCCCGAGCCAAAAATATATTTTGCGCCCGAGTGATACACTGTGTCTACTTTTCATCACCCACTATGAGAAAATAAAAGCGCCTCATATTTTATTGTAATATTATTATTTAATAAAACATAGAGTAACAACTAAATTGAAATTAAATAGTATCCTTTATTAAAACAACTAAAAACTTATATTTACATTTGTGACTATGGGCCGTCGTACCAGCCAGTCTTTATTCAAACAATATTTGCGTTCGATTTCTTTGGTGCTGAACACTAAGATGTTCCAAATTCAAAAAGTGCGCGGCAAAGATAATTGCGGCGCGCTTATAAAGAGGATTAAAAACTCATTTTCTTCCTAAGTCGGGCACTCTTGTCAGAGTGGTCGTGGTATAAAGGATGGTGTATGCGTTGGTTCTTCAGCGTCGTGGTTTTCCTTAGCGAGGGTTACTGCTATCGCAATGCTTCTCCATTTCTGGCGGTTGGTAGCATTGCGAGTACACTGGACTATGGTGGTTTGAGTTGCAGTCTTAATAAGGTCTATCCAACGCGTAGGTGATCGGCCGCGTGTTCTTTTTCCTGCCACCTGACCCTGGACCACAAGTCTCTCCATTGAATCTTCGTTTCTGGAGATGTGACCAAAGAACTTCAGTATTCGTAGTTGTACAGTCGACGAAAGTCTATTTTTGATATGAAGTTCTTTAAGAATGGAATAATTTGTGCGGAAAGCCGTCCACGGGATCTTCAGGAGGCGTCTCCAGCACCACATCTCCAGAGCGTCAATTTTTCGGCGATCCTGTAACCTTAGTGACCAAGTTTCGGCTCCATAGAGAAAGATTGGAAAGACAAGACATTTCATTAGTCGAACCTTTGTTTTTTTGGTTATTCTCCTGTCCTTCCAAATCTTTCCCAGCCTCTCTACTGCAGATCTAGTGATGGCACAGCGTCGTCTGATTTCGTCTCCACATCCTCCTGTGTTGGAGATAGTAGAACCGAGGTAGATGTAGCTTTGTACTACTTCACAGTTTGCCACACTTTGTAAATCTATTCTATTGTGTTCAGCTCGGTCTACTATCATCATTTTCGTCTTGTCTCGGTTGATAGCAAGTCCAAATTGAAGACTGGTTGTTTCCAGACGAGCCAAAAGATCTTCCATATCTTCTTTATTTTGTGTAAAAAGAGTAGTATCGTCAGCATATCGCAGATTACTTATCCGCCGACCACCAACTGAAACACCCTTGTTCCATCCCTCTAGGATAATCCGCATTATGTGCTCCGTATAACAGTTGAATAATAGCGGCGACAGAATACACCCTTGACGAACACCGGACTCGGTTTTAAACTTATCAGATAGGACATCATCCACACGAACTGTTACTGATCCGTCCTCATAAAGTCGCCTAACAAGTAATGTGAGGTGATCTGGGACACCCATTGCCGAAAGGACCTTCCAGAGTCTATCCCAAATGACCGTGTCAAATGCTTTGCGAAAATCTACAAAGCAAATGAACAGAGGCGTGTTGAACTCTCTAGCTTTTTCTATTATTTGTCGCAATATGAGGATTTGTTCGCGCGTACCCCTTCCTTTTACAAAACCAGCTTGTTCAGGCGCAATCTGTCGTGAAAGATATGCCTGAAGCCTAGTGTTGATGATGTGTAGCATCACCTTGCCAGCATGTGATATGAGAGATATTAGTCTGTAGTTGTTGCATTTCTTTGTTGACCCTTTCTTGTGCAGAGGTATAAATACGGAGTGCAACCAGTCATTTGGCCACATACCTGTATCCCATATTTGGCAACAGATGGTATACAGAACATCGACACCAGATTCTCCCATAGCCTTGAATATTTCTATTGGGATATCATCAACACCAACGGCTTTATTACTCTTCAGATGTTTAATAGCAGCACGTACTTCATCTCGCAAGATGTTCGGTTCCCGCTCTTTTAAATGGTCTAAGGTGCATGGGATGTTTGATGTTGGATTATTATTATAATTAGAGAAGAGTAATTTGCAGTAGTCCTTCCAAACATTCACTATATCCTTAACTTCAGTTATCGTTACACCTGCGGTATCTTCTATTGCCCACGTTTTGGGCTTGAATTGGCGTGTAATATATCGTACCTTGTCATGGAGATCTTTGGTTTGGAAATTATCGGCATGTCTTTCGAGTTCTTCACAAATCTTCCCTAGGGCATCATTGCGATCTCGTCGACAGGCTGCCTGAATGATTGTGTTTTTGGCATTTAATTGGCTCATGCTACCGCCCGAGGCTTTGAGTTTTCTGCGCTCCTCAACTAATTGCCAAGTACTCGTCGTCATCCAGTGCTGTCTTTTGGCAAAAGGACGTTTAGGCCGAGAATCTTCCACTGCGTCTGTGATGTATTTTTTTGCAGATTGCCACAACGAGTTAGGATCCTTGTTATCGGCTTGTGTTCGCCAGGTTGGATGTTTTTCCATGATTGATTGCCTGAACACATTCGAATCGGTGATTTCCATTCTTCTGGAGGTCTTTATCTGTCTCGCTCTTTGTAGCTTCAACCTAAGATTGCCAATCAGCAGTTGGTGATCTGAGTGACAGTCAGCTCCGGGCAATGTATGCGTATTGGTGATTGAACTTCTCCATCTAGACCTAATTAAGATGTAATCTATTTGGTTTCGATATCTGCCATCTGGGGATGTCCAGGTGTATAGACGTCTTGCATGATGTTTAAATATTGTGTTCATTATGGTAAGGTTGTTGTTAGCCGCGAATTCTATAAGGCGCTCTCCTCTAGGGTTTCGTACACCAAGACCATAATTACCTACTATATTTCGTATGCCATTATCCATGGTAGTAGATCCCACTTTAGCGTTAAAATCGCCAATAATGATTAGTAGCTCTCTTTTGGGTATTTCAGCTATAGAAGACTCCAGTTGGTTGTAGAAATCTTCTATTTCCTCATCTTTGGCGGAACATGTGGGAGCATAAATTTGGATGATATTAAGAGGGGTCGGTGATGCGCTGAGTTTTATAGATATAATTCTATCATTTACGGGATTATATCCCAAGACTGCACCATTCCATAGCTTTGGAATTGCGATTGCCACACCAGAAAAGCTACTTTTGTCATTGCCAGAAAAATAGATACTGTGTTTCTCAGAGTCAAAATGGCCGCTATCTTTCCAGTGTGTCTCGCTCAAACCAGTTATTGATAACTTGCACCGCTGAAGTTCTTGTTCTAAAATGTGAAGCTTCCCGTCTTCAAGGAGGCCACGCACGTTCCATGTACCAAAGCGATGGTTTCTTCTTAGCTTGATGCCTCTTCCAGTAGCATAATTTCCATGGGATGCCTGGTTGCCTGCATCTCCATGGCCGGTAGCCCATTTTACACCTCGAGCCCCGGCAAGCTCTGGGCGCCGGTCGCTACGCGGATCGCCAGGCGTTCTCTCTCTATGCATTTGTATTTCCATCTATTTATACTTTCATGGGAAGTTAATGTAGTAGTTTCCCCTTGCTTTCTACATCGCGGTATTATAACCTCAATGGCTATAATAGTCCAGCAGTGAACCGGTTCAGAAAATACCTCCTTACGCTTCACTTAGGTACTGATGGCTACCGCTGCCCTCCATCAGGATCCAGACACTACGCCTCTGTGGCTCGCCTCCTCCGCTGTTTTGGTCGTACTGACAACTGTTGTCTCCGCCCTCCACACCGTTGAGGTCTTCACCCGTAACCCTGGGCATGGGTTCCATGTTATACCCCATGGAGCTGGGTCCCCATCCGAACTCTGTCACCATCTCCCTCCGGCCTACTGAAGTGAGCGATGTCCAGCCCCGCGACGTGGACGCGTCGGATGAGTATTACCCCAGTGAAATCCAGAGAAGATCACTCTGACTTTCCTGGAGCCGGGTTAACGATCTCGTTTGGGTCCGAGGCCGAAGCCTCATTACTGCCCGCTAAAAGTTTCTTATAGAAAACACCACCTTTGGGTGCACATAAAGGCGAATCAAGTCGTCCTTTTCGAATAGATGGGATGAAAAACTAATTGTACACCTGAACCTTCTACATAAATATCGAAATAAAAATCGAACAAGTAGAAGCACTAAGTAACTAAAGAACACAAGAACGAAGAAATGTTGATATTTTAAACACTTTACAGTTTTGTAATTTCTTCTTAAAATTATTTCAGAACATTATTTCTGTGAGTAAACTATTTCTTTTTACAAGTGTCTACACTACTTCACTACTACAGTCTGCGTTTGACCACAATCTCACCTGATGGGGAGTGACGGTGTGGTCGAAAATGTAGCACGCTTACCCAGTAAATACTTGGTCACTCTGGATTTGAACCCACCCAGATTGTACTTATGTGGAAACATAGACAAAAAAGGATGACAGCATTCGCGCTAAAAATTGTGTAGTTCTTTTATATGAGACTAGCAACCACCCGCGACTTCGTTCGCGTCGACATAATAAAATATAGCCTATTTATTCAGCGATAGTATAGATTTCTATCAGTGAAAGAATTTTTAAAACTGGATCAGAATTTCAGCGATTACTCCCTACAAACACATATACGAGCGATTAATTTTACCTTTTTATAATAATAGTATAGATAGACATTACAATGCTTTATTGTACACCAAACAAAAATAATCAATCCCGACGAGTTTTCTTATACATCGTTGAGTCTTTCAAAGCCAGTGAGAGCCATCATTCGACTTACCAAATCTTCTACCATGCTGACTCAGCGCTATCCTATAGGTACAATATTTTAAAGGACTACAATATTTCTCCACAAGTACCGAAATTACATTAGCACCTCGTAAGGTTCACGAGAAAACCTCCTTCTGACAAAAAAAGTACAAATCACGCTGGATTCATTGAAGCTTTTGACGCTGCGAAATGACTTTCGAACAAAGTTGTCTCGTGTTCATTTCTCCACATCAAAGCATATTTTGCCTTGCAAGATTGCTTCTTACACGCAGCGAACGCAGGACCTATAGAGGTGAAATAAGAGGCTGATGTACTCTGTCAAAATATCAGTGAAGTATCAGTGAACAAAATGGGATCAACAAGTACATCAACAGAGAAATTCAGTTGCCACGGAGGCTGGAAAGAAAATTATAATAATCGAAAAAATTAAAGTTTAATCAAAATTAATAAAATTAATTGATAGAAGCAATTTGGTTGCTCAAACAGCTGGCTCGGTGGCCTAGTAGTTAAGGCGTCGGAACGGTATTCCGAAGATGCAGGTTCGATCCCTGCCCAGCAATATCATTTTTCTTCGTCTGGTTGTAATTTTTTAATATAACTGAATGACCAGACGACCGGGTCGTTAGCCTGATCGTAAGTAATACGCCTGTCACTAACAATTGCAGCACCACCTAGAACTTTGCTTTGCAAAATCCTGCTCGGTACTGCACTCGACACCCTGAGACAATTATCTTTTGATTCTCAAAATGCCCAGTAATTTCGTTGGCTGCAATGCCCTTCAAACCGGAACAGTAATGCTGCACTATTACTTTGCGGCAGAATAACTGGCAAATTGGTGGTACCCACCCAGATTGTTGCTCGCATATGAGAAACCAGTAAACTATTAATATTGTACCAGTTACGCCCCGCGATTTCACCCGCGATTTCACGAGATAAAAAGTAATCATACTCTCTTGACCTTTTCGTTTGTCCATTCTCGGCTTGGGACCGTTATCGTTAAATAACAATGTTATGATTTTTTTTAATTGACAGAGTAATTGCTTAGGCATACTATTATCGTTTCAATTCAACCGTATATTTTTTTATTATGTCAGCGCTTTCTTCTCTTTTTATTTCTTCTCTTGGAGTTGTCTCCGCGATGATAACACGTAATTTGTAATTTTCCTTACGTTCCCGGCAAAATGCCTGCGTTTAATCAAATTTACCTCTTTCAAAGGTATCTTGTTTATGTTACCGTCAATGTACAAAATATAGGCACTTTGTAAAATGCTAGGGTAAAATAATTAAAGTAAAAGTAAAAAATCCCTTTATTTGTTTTATACATGTTGAGATTATTGTTATTATTATATTTTAAGTATATTCTAATGTTTATATCTTTTTAATAATTAACAATAATTTGTATTTGTTGATTAGATGATATAATCTTAGGCCACATCATCGCTTCACATCAGGCGAGATAGTGGCCAAACATAGATCTATAAAATGTAAAAAAAAAAAACAGAATTAATTAGATTATATGATAAGTATTTTTTTTATTTATAATGATAAGTTTTTTATTATTACTTTATACTTCGATCATATTGATCGAAGACTTTATACAATCAATCAAGTTAAAATAATTAAAAAGGTTATGTCATAGAATACAAAATATTTACATAATAGATTACAGAAAGACTGCAATTTTTATGGGCAGGCGTGGCGCTTAAGGTAACCGACTTGGAGCAACCTGTAGTGTAGGAAAAACTGTAGCACAGGCATCATTTGTTGGGACCACGGATTTAACATTGCATTGTTGGAATTCAAACGAGAAAGAAAAATAAGACTGTTAAAATAGATACTTAAAAAATTTGCCGAGACGTTGCCATCATTTTCTGTGTATCTAGAAGGGGAGAGGGTGAGAGATAAGGAAACACGTAAATAGAGGGAGGGAGTAAAGGGGGAGGGAGGAGAGGAGGAAAGGGGGAAGAGGGGAGAGAGGGAGAGACAGAGTATGAGACATAATAAAACTTACATCATACACTATTTTTCACCGATCTGGGATGTAAACTCCAATGTGTCATATCAAAAATTGACTAACATACTTGCTCTAGTAGTTCTGCAAAAACAGTACTTTACATTACCAGTAACATCACAAATTGTTATTTGGTGAATAAGCTAAATCGGCGTCTTTTTGTTACGGTGTAATTATGTGAAACTCTATGGCGGTACCGATGTGTGTTACACAAAGCATTGGAGGCCTAGCTTTTGTGATGTTGTAAGTGATAAATCGTAGAACATGGTAAATGGTGGTTGTGTGTGGCGTGTAGCGCCAGAAATGCAAACGGCTAATATAAACACATGTTAGTAGTGGAGCGAGTGTGGCTCAGCGGGAACTCGTGCGCCTTTCGATCCGACGCACCTGAGTTCGAATCCCGACTCAGCCCTGCACCGATGACTTATAGTTAAGTGCAGATTATGCACGCTCGCTCTAAAAACGATGAAGGAAAACATCGTGATGAAACACGCTTACGCGCTTTGGAGTGGTAGGCTCTGGCCGTGGTTGTAATACCACCCACCGAACAAAGCCATGCCGTCAAGCGACCTAGTCGTGTTTCGGGATGATGTTCAGTGAACCATCGGGGAGACGGGTCTGAGCAGCCGCTCAACTGCCGTCTCTTTCTAGATCTATGTGCTCCATCTTAGGCCACATCATCGCTTCACATCAGGCGAGATAGTGGCCAAACATATATCTATTAGGCGTAAAAAAAAAATATGTACTTTTCTATAGCCAATAAAGATTCATCTAAAAATACAGTAAAAATATTGGATAAAAAGTAAAAATATTATGTCAAACAATCATTCCAATAAATATAAAAATAAAATTGCAGTAATAGATAAATGAGTTATGTCAGTCAAAGGTATAAGTATAATAATATAAAAAAAAAGACGTGTGGCACTCGGAGACTGCCGCGGTCAAGCTATTGCATAGCATTAGTTAGGTTATTTTCGTTACGGAATTTCTGGATTCGGTCTCCACGCTCAAGGCCCGCGATAGAAACTATGCAATAGCTTAAAAATAATATAATAACGCCCAACGATCACATACATAGATAGCCTTAGCTAGCATTCCCTGTATCTAGGAAACTACGAGGATCATGATCCCACAACACCAAAACATGAAACAAATACTTGTGTTTTTTTCTTTCTGTGCACAAACATTTTGTCCTTTCAAGAGAATCTAACCCGCAACCTCAGTGGTGTATGAGATTTTAGCCAACCAACCTCTGGGAGTATATTTACGTGACGTTATAATGACGTAGCGTAGGTACGGTAACGTACGTAGACATGCTACGAGCAAAGAATACTAACTATAAACTTACGTACTACGAGTGAAGACATAATAGAACAGAATATAAATACTCGTTATTGTAAACCACATACATAAAAACATTAAGAAATAAAACTTATGTAGAGTTATAGAATTGGCAGTGTTATTGCTTGAAGCAATCTCTTACAGACAACCTTTGGATGGATTAGATTAATTATATAAATAAAAGTTAAATGCTGTTCGTTGATAAGCGCATCATTTGAGAACGGTTGGACCGATTTGGCAATTGTTTTTAATGCTCATAATAGTCTGTATTAGGTTTTTGTACAGAAAAGTTGCTTACAAAACTCCAGGTTGTTGTCTTAGGATAGCACTCTTTAGGCCATGTCGGAGGCCTTGGGGCGGTCTAAAAACTAAGTCACCAGAGGTCTACTTCGAGTTGCTTTCGTTCGTTCGTTCTTGCGGACTAAAAGAGACACTCTTATGCTTGCATAGCGCTGTCCCTTTCATCCGACAGAACGAAGATCGTAATTACTTTTCAGAGTACGGCCTCAGGTCACTCCCATTCGAGAGAAGAAGAGAAAAATAAACGACTTCCATGTTCATGCAGAACAATAGGTGTTATGAAAAACCTACTATCTAGTATAAGAAAATATAATACATAATTACACCATGTTATAAATTTCAACGACAAAATAAACACAAAATTATGTTTTTGTTATAATTAGGGCGAAAGATAAATGTAGCGAAAAAACAGCATTCACAAGTTTGTTTAATAAGAGCCGTCTCACTCTCAACGGATTAATTATAACATCAGAGGGAAACGCCGCAAAAATTACAATTTTAAATTACCTAAAAGCCTATAGACCAATATTATATAGAATGCTCACTTCGGCATGAATATTCAATTCCTTTTTAAGATAAAATGCTTATTAAAGGGACTGCCGAAATATCAATGCAATATTTGTGCCTGAGGAACGACGTTTTTAGGACGTTTTGCTTCCACGTTTATCATACGAACCAAATGGTCAATTGAACCGAATTGTCTCAGGGTGACGAGTGCAGCGCAGCACTGCGCAGGATTTTGCAAGTTCTGGGTGGTGCTGTTATTGTTGTGGGCTGGCGAATTGCTTACCATCAGGCAATCGACCAGCTCGTCTCGTCAATAAGTTTCATAAAAAAACGAACAGTCAAGGAGTGGAACGCATTGCCAACGTTTGTGTTTCCTGACAACTACTACCTGGGAGTCTTCAAATCGAGAGTGAACAGGTATCTTCTAGGCGAGCGTAGCCTAAGGTGTACCCGTCTTAGACTCAGGTCAAGCGGTAAACGCAAACCTGTAACTAGTAACAAGTAAACGTAATATCAAACAAAAAAAAACCGACTTCAATGTATCTTCGAAGTCCAAGATGAAATTACATGGGACCACTTTGTAGCTATACTGAACCCACCACAATTATAATTATTCAAATCGGTTCATGAATGACGGAGTTCTGCGGTAACAAACTTAAAAAATAAATACAATCGAATAGAGAACCTTCTCCTTTTTTAAAGTCAGACCGCACGCCAAGGTACTCGCCACAAGTATGGCAACAATTTTATATCGCCACAATATTTCTTTCTCTCATTTATTTATTTTTTCTAAAAATAGTTAAAATAGTGGCTTTCTCTTAAAATAGTGGCATAGATGTTGTAGGAACATCAATGTTGCATGTGTGTGGCGTGTGGTTTGGGTGTATGGCTGTCTTAGGCAGTCAGTCAGTTGCCGGAGACCGGCTATCCCAGGTCTGGTACCTATCCCAAAATAAATTCTATTATTGACAATATTTGCCGAGACACTGACGTAGATATAGGTTCAGGCAACGACACATAAGCCAAGCCAGGGCCCCAATTCACTATGACAACTTGGCGATTCCCTGCTTCGAAATCGCATCGATTCCTTCATTAATAAACGACATCTATATGACGCATTCATACATCCATAGTATTCACACATCCATAGTATTCACTTTAAACCCATTTTCTCGTGCCTTTTGCGGTGAAATCAATAGTTGCCGAAACTTTTTCTCATGTAACGAACGATCGAACGATACAATAGTTACAAACACTGCACGTCCTATCACAGAATTGAATTGAAAACCAAATAGACAATCGGGACAGTCCGTTGTCCACCGCAGACCGCTTTTTTTCTATTGCAAACCAAACTAGTTACGCCTGCGACTCCGTCCGCTGCTTAATAGAAAAACACACTGCTACAGAAACAGACTTTTTAATGTGATTGTCCGGAACACTTTTCGACAATTCACGGCAATACTTCACGGACCTACGAAGGTGCACCATGGGCGCAAAATTTACAGATATGTAGCAAAGAGTTTAATCCTCCTAATAACAAACTTCCTACTAATCATACGGATTCTACATATCATACAAATCCTACAAATCCTACAAATCCTACAAATCCTAAGAATCCTATGAATCCTACGAATCCTACGAATCCTACGAATCCTACAAATCTTACGAATCCTACAAATCCTAAGAATCCTACGAATCCTACGAATGCTACGAATCCTACGAATCCTACGAATCTTACGAATCCTACAAATCCTACGAATCCTACGAATCCTACAAATCCTACGAATCCTACGAATCCTACGAATCCTACGAATCCTACGAATCCTGCGAATCCTACGAATCCTACGAATCCTACAAATCCTACGAATCCTACGAATCCTACGAATCCTACGAATTCTACGAATTATACGAATCCTACGAATCCTACGAATTTTACGAATTCTACGAATCCTACGAATCTTACAAATCCTACGAATCCTACGAATATTACAAATCCTACGAATCCTACGAATCCTACGAATCCTACGAATCCTACGAATCCTACGAATCCTACAAATCCTACGAATCCTACGAATCTTACAAATCCTATAAATCTAACGACTATTACTAAACTTACTATCCTACTTCCTACCAATTCAATTTCCTACTTAATATTATAAATGCGAAAGTTGTGAGGATGGAAGGATGGATGGATGTTTGTTACTCAACACGCTAACACTTTGTAACGGATTTTGAAGGTACTTGAGGTCCTGAAAAAGAACAAAGGCTATTTTTTACCGAAGAAACGCGGGTGAAACCGCGGTGTGCAGCTAGTGTTCAGATACGAATCTAGTATTATAAAACTACTATTATAAAACTATACATAGTTTTATAATAGTAGTGGCCATATCTACCTACGTAGATTAAATTGCTCTTTCCAATCAAAACTTTAGCAGAACGTTTTCGCTAATGGAACTTAGCAATTTGTATACTTGTATAGTTTCATAGTTTTGTATATTTAATTACTTTAAAGTAATTAAATACGACGCGGTATCTAGTGCGACTTTGATCCGACGCAGCGGAGTTTGAAACAAACCAATGATTGATCCATTTTCTTTTAGTTTAGCATATTTTTTTGTTATTCAATTGATTGAGGAAACGAGTAGGTCCTTTGCCTGATGGTGAGCACCACGCTGACCGGAACCGATTCGCGGTTCATATCTGATAAAGATCTGGAATTACTTGAATTTTATTACTTTCTCCTTCTTGTGTCGGGGGTTTTAAATCATCTTAAATAATTTTAAATAATGGGTTAAACTCACGAAAGTTCTAATCAAATGATATACGCCACGCTCAATCCTCCAACTGTAAATGCATGTTTGTAATGGCAAAAAACAAAAATTATGTAATATAATTACAAATTAAAGATTTACGGATTTTTCCTTTACTTGTGCTGTGAGACCTTGCTTCTTGTCTAACTTTATAATCCTAGGTCAATGGGAAGTATCCTATAGGATTTTAGTCCCTCGCGAGTGTCAAAATATGCAGCATAAATGGCCATATTTTTTAATTCCGTTGATTAAGAAGCTTAAATTTTTTTACAGCTCCAAGGGTCTGTACGCTTGAGTATTTGATATTAATTTCAACTTGATACCTCTATTCGTTCCTGAGAAAAAATGGACACTTGACAGACAGACAGTCAGAACAAAGTGATCCTATAAGGGTTCCTTTTTATTTCTTTTTTGGTATAGAACCCTATAAACTAGCTCTGAAACGGGGAAAGAAAACATTCAATTGTAAGTTCTACTTCTATACTTCATATTTGCACACCATACGCTTTTAATTAAATCTGAACACGATTATCACGATGGTGTTGCCAATCTATTGCCAATTAAACACACACTTGTGCCTGCGGTTTCACTTGGCAGTTGGCAGTGAACCAACATACAAACATAATTGTGTAGTGACCAATGTCGTAAATTACTAGATGTTAATTTCGGTTTTGTTCGACTTCCAAAATTGACCAATGATTTATTTTATTTAATTTTATATTATTTTTTTAATGATATATTGATTGAAAGCTATGTGCGTATATTGTACACCCATAATATTGAACACATGAGATGCATCTCTCTTTTTGAAACATGGCTCGTGTCCTCTCCCTCCCTCAAAGAGCAAAAGAGAGAGAGAGAAGACTGAAACTTAAATTATCACCTATATAAAATCGGCGCCACTGAGCCCCCTATGCCGAGGTTGCATGCTGGAAAATGAAACAGTGGAACATGTGCTATTGCAATGACGAAGCCACTAGACGGAAAAGTAAAAACCGGACGTATATCATCACCGTCATCAGCACCATCATTTTCCTTACCATCATTATTAGAATCATCTGCATTAGCACATGCTAGCACCCCAAAGCAGAACTCTGTAATTTTAAGGATTTGGAATGACTTGGGTAGACGCTGGCGGGGGAAATGCACAGTGTTTGACGGCTACAGGACGTCAGTGCAGGACTTATTGCCACCATATAGCATAAGAATAAGAGAGAGAGAGAGAGAAGACAGAAGATATAATCGTAGTTTATGGGCCAAAACATAATTCATCCATCACTTAGGCTATCAGCCCACGTTAGAAAATCGGTCACCGATTTTTTTGTCGTAGAAAAAGAAAGTTACGGATATCATATTGCAGCGCACACGTCCGATAAAAAGACGGTCACAGAATAGGTGATGCAACCTAGAATAATGTAAAAAAAAAAACAAAATAGGCGACAAATGTCGGTGTAAAAATTGGACTGACTACCGGACCTACAAAAAGGATGCCGTCGGCAGAGGCACTTATGCACCACAGTACCGCTTAGCAATTCTCACAAGTTGTGCAGCTCTCGATGCAAAATTCCATATACACAGACAATTTTCAATCAGCGTTCATCGATTCTTAATTTTCCTCCAATCGAGTAAACGGTGCAATTATAATCGAATTTCGCTTAGAATCCAATTAGGTAGGTACAATGCGATCGATACGCCTTGTGGCAGGGTTCGCACGATCAAATTATTTAGCCATTAGCTGCGCCCCGCAGTTCTACCCGCGGTTTCCCGGGATAAAAGTAATCTATGTGCTATTCCAAGTCCTAAAGTACTTACATACCAAATTTCATCAAAATCGATTCGGTTGTTTTTGCGTGAAAGAGTAACAAACATATCCATACATTCTTACAAACTTTCGCGTTTATAATATTAGTAAGATAGTAGGGTTAGCTGCGCCCCGCAGATGAACCCGCGATATTCAGGGATTAAAGTATTCTGTCTCCTTTTCCAAGATCTTAAGTCTCTCTATAGCAACGTTTATTAAAATTCGCACACTAGTTTTTGCATGATTGCATAAAAAACATCCATACACCCATCCTAACGATCTTCTACATTTATAGTTGTAAGAAGTACGATTGTATCCGCAATTATACACTTTTGCACATATTACAATACAATACAGTACAATACAAAATGCTTTATTGTACACCAAACAAAAATAATCAGTAGGTACATGAAATTAACAAACTACAATCGATATCTTCCAGTCAACCTTTGGATGGAAAGAACTAATGGAGTGAGAGAGGTCAGCGGTGTAAATAAAAAAAGGAAAAAAGGACGACTAAATAACATAAAATATACATAATAAATGGGGAAGACCTTTGCCCAGCAGTGGGGTCAAATAGGTTAAAAAATATATATATAATAATGATTCAAATTAATTAAACAGGGAGATAAGCAATAATAATAACATTTGCAATACAAAGTTCAAAATTTTGGATTTTGCAATACAAAGTTCTGGTTGGCGCTGTTATTGTTATGGGCTGGCGTATTGCTTACCATCAGGTAAACGACCAGCTCGTCTCGTCATTCAGTAACATAAAAAAAAATAACTTCAAAAACAGTAACAAAATAACAAAATTTGCTCTACCACGATCAAGTCGTGTTCTAATATAGATAGAGAAAGATTTCTATAAAAAGCTGAAACACATCAAAGCAAATCAAAGACACCCCTTCCGCTGCTGATTACACAAGGGTAGTACAAATTGGGGTTACCTCCACGGATCACGATAAACCGATTACGGGAGCAGAATCTGATATCGAGATCTTATTCAGGTCTGATACTCGTATTTAATGCATAGCGCATGCTTGGCGAAAATCTAAGGTTTTCAAATACACGGAAAGAAGAAATTATGTTTTCGAGCTGGTTCAAGAATCCTTCTCGTAGATAGATAGAAATACAATAATAAAAAAACCAGCCAGTGCGAGTCGGATTCGCGCACGAAGGGTTCCGTACCATCTAAAATCATAAAAACGGCAAAAAAAACACGTTTGTTGTATGGGAGCTCCCTTAAATATTTATTTTATTCTGTTTTAAAGTATTTGTTGTTATACCGGCAACAAAAATACACCATCTGTGAAAATTTCAACTGTATAACTATCACGGTTCATGAGATACAGCCTGGTGACAGACGGACAGACAGACAGACGGATGGACAGCGGAGTCTTAGTAATAGGGTCCAGTTTTACCCCTTGGGTACGGAACCCTAAAATTTAAAAACAATATAAGAATAACAAGTTTTCATAGTTTGCGCAATTCTCAGTAAGATGAGGGCATGCGGGTACAGCCAATATTGATAGCCTGTCTTTTATATAATGACATGTCTAAAAAACTCACCATAAAATTATAATCTAGCCTGATAAGTTATTTAAATTTGACTTGAACTGCTAAGTAGAGTAAAACTAAGAATATGTCCATCAACACTTTCTTATTGTCTCTATTAAGGCGAAGAAATGTTCTTTTGTTATTTATACACGAGCAGCACTAATTGTTTATACTACTCACTAAACACAAAAGATTTTACATACCCTACGTGTACGCGCTCTAATAATAAGAATCCCGTTCAGGGTTTCAATCTGACTTTGAAAGATCGTCCGTGAGTTGAGACCTTGGTTTGAGATCATGCTGAAACGGATGTGAATTGAAAATGGCTTGGTAACCCAGTGCCAGCCGCTGACCAGACAGTAGACAACTACTGTCACTGTACACTCGCGTGACATGCAGTAGGGTGGTAGTGATGGACGTTGAAAAAAACATCGATTTTTTTTTTGGTCTAATGCAACGGACAGTGGCATCGATGTTATATCGATATATCAAAAAATACATCGATGTTTTCTATACGTCGATTGCGTGTGAAATGTGACGTATATTTTTAAGCAGGAATTTACATATTAAAACGCTTTATTATAATTTTAGAGACAAAAAACAAAATTACTTGCCCAGTCAATTAAATATCCACATTCCGCCAGCGACGACGGTGACGTGATGATATTTATTTACTTAAACTTATTCATGTGAAAACTCACAGTTCAATAGATATTCAACGTAGATTAAAAAACATCGACTGGATTCGATGTACTTTACATCGAGTGTTTTCAATACATCGATGTATATCGTACATCACTAAGGTCGACTCGCCTGGCCCGGTCACACAAGGAGAGTAGTTGGTGTGACCCCGCCAAGAATTTGCTGTTTGAAGAGACTTTAGACTGCTGTCAAGTAACTGCACTGCAAGTAACTTGCACGGCCAGCTCGCACGCTAGCTCGCACTGTCTAACCGTACCTAAACCTTCACAGCTTAAACAAGTGACAGAGTTTAAGGAAAGTGTTTACAAAGCCTCTAAACAAAACGAAACGTTTCCCGCATGCTCGAAATTTAGGGTAATGCCATAGTATAAAGACTAAATAAAATAAAATAAAACAGCTTTTATTATTTCAAATCACTATATACATAGATGTTGTTTACCTACTGGTGATGTTAGTTGATTTACTTATCATTTGGGATATAGACCCCTTCTTTGAGTGAAGGCCTCCTCCATTTTCTTCCATGCCTCTCGGTCTCTGTCAGTCAGTCTTTCCCTGCTCTGTCTGTTATATCATCAGCCCACTGTATTTTTGGTTTGCCTACCTTTCTTTTGTCTGCAAATCATCATCATCAGACCATTACGTTCCCAAAGCTGGGACATGGGCCTTCTCTCGTAGAGAATAGGTCATAACCCACCACGCTGGCCCAATGCGGGCTTCAAATAATAAACGGTTAAATATAGTATGCACAATTGCACAAAATATATTTATGTATGAATACATATTCATATTTTGGCGCTTTATGTTGAGTTGTATCCTTTTATGGCGAGCGAGTGTGGCCCAGTGGGGGCACGTGCGACTTTTGATCCGACGCACCTATGTTCGAATCCCAGTGGCCCTGCACCACTGACATTCTGAAGTTATGTGCGGATTTAACACTCGCCCTAAAAACGGTAAAGGAAAACATCGTGAGGAAACCGGTATGTCCAAGAATTAATCACAAAAATTCTAGGACATGTGACATCCACCAACCCGCACTGGGCCAGCGTGGTGGATTCAAACTCTCTCTATGAGAGAAGGCCCGTATCCCAGCAGTGGGAACGTAATGGGCTGATGATGATGATGATGATCCTTTTATGGGCATCTAATTTCATGTACCAACATCTTTAATACTTCTCATTTTTTGGTATAAGATGGTTACGAATAAACTTATTTTCTTTGTTACTTTCCATATTCGGGTAGGTAGCACCAGAGATTGCCAAATAATGTGTTATTGCATTTCTAAACATATTAGTAAACTCTTAAAAGTGTATTTATAAATAATCTAGTGACTCTGAAACTCTGAATGTTAAGCAAAACCGCCTGAATAAATTTTCTATCAGTTACTTTCAATACATATTTCGTATATTAACCATTTATCAAAGAAGAAAGGCCATGATTTCTAAAACAGGCCAAAATTACGTAAATTACGAATTTCAAGAGTTTACAAAGGAAACCGCCGAGTTCAATTAATAAATTAATTAAAGTATTCAATCGCGAGTAAGGTTTAAAATACGTATATATCAATAACTAGCAACCGCCCGCGACTTCGTTCACGCCTACTTGATAAAATAGGTACATAGCTAAAGCCACTCAGGGGTAGTGCAGTATTCCATCAGTGAAAGAAGTTTTCGAACCGGATCAGTAATTCCAGAGATTACCTCCTACAAACATACATACAATTGTACCTTTTTATAATACAGCCTCTGTGGTGTAGTGATTAAGCAGGTTGGCTCAAATCTCATACACCACTGAGGTTTCGAGTTCGATTCCCGCGACGGGACAAATGTTTGTGCACAGAAAAAAAAACAGCGCAAGCATTTGTTTCGTGTCTGGGTGTTGTGGGACCATGGTCCTCATAGTTCCTGTTTCCTTAGATACAGGGAATCCTAGTTAGGGGCCAAGATCTATGTGTGATCGTTGGGCGTTTATTTATTTTAATATTTTGTATACATTGTTAAAGCCCGAACTACGGTAAATCTTAAGATATTCCAATAAAACCTAAGATTTACCAACTCTTAATGGTAAAAGTCCGAACCAGTCTGTGATCATCGTTCATTTCGAACTTTTACCATCATACACTTGGTAAATCTTAGGTTTTACCTCAGACACATGGTAAATGTTAAAAAAATTGTCAAGTCTTGACGTATCGGCACATCGTATAGTACTCACGGGCATCTACTAATCTAAGGCAAAGTCATATATATAGGTGCGACGACGAGCGAAGCGAAAAGGAGCGTTAGGTTACTAGCGACCACCACCTCGCGCGTGCCGAGCGAGCGAAGCGAGCGTGTCGCGGCAGCAGCCGGCGAAGCGCCAGAAGAAGAATTTTCATTTTGTTAAAACGCGTTTTTTCTACATAGTTTGACCTAGTTTTAACTGATATTCATCTTAGATCAGTAGTAAATTATAGTTGTAACAAAAATAATACTCATTGTTTTATTCCCAAAACCAACATTTACCAAACGTCATTGGTAAAATTTACTTACTTACTTACTAAGATGGCGCAAGCAACCCAAAGTGAGTCTTGGCCTCCGATAATAAGAGTCTCCACTTGGATCTGTCTTGCGCCACATCCTTCCATTCCTCGACGACCAGTCGGCCGTCCCCAGTAAGCTCGCTTAACAGCTCCGTCTTCCCCCATTATTTCAAGGTGGCCGAGCCAACGGAGTTTGTGCGCTTTTATCTCGCCGATTATGTTCGTCTCAGCCACCAGTTCTCCAGTTCAGTTCCAGTTGGTAAAACTTAGCATTTTCAAAACGCTAATGGTTAGAGCCCAAAAAATAGTCTCTTTTTTATAAAATCCTTACATTTACCAACCCACGTTGGTAAATCCTAAGATTTATTGGTAAAACCTAAGATTTACACGAGCTTTTACAGTAACATATAGATATGTAGCTTAAAAATCATCTTCGCATGGACAACGAAACATTCTCGCTTCTTCGATCAATCGTTCCTTTTGCAACTGCAGTATTTAGGGTACTCTTTATAGGGCGCAGTATATAGGGTACGGCGGTATAGAGTCGGCAAAGTATACGTCTAGTGGTCCGAATTGCCGTACGGCATTCGTCGTCCCGCCAGAGTCTCCGACACCCGCCGGCAAAAGCACAAGGTACCGTCATCCGATTTTTGTGTCCTATTTAAAATAATTCAAAATAAGACTGAGCATTAAGTGCGTTCCGATTTCAAATTAATTTCTCTTTTTTAAAGAAATGGTCAGTGTTTTTTTATTTATAAGGAATTCTTAAACAAAATTGAACGCTTGAGAAGTTGCGGAAAGTTTGTGATTTGTTTTTTAATGTTCGAGTGTCGCGGCGATTTAAAAGTCGGCAAAGTTTTGATGATTTAAAGTTTGTGAATGTCGAGGAAGTTTACGTAATGTCAGGAAAAAAATACGCAACAGATATTTAAGTACCTATCCATACGTTTCCGTTGTCTCAATATATTTTTAATTTGACAGTGATTCTGAAAACATTAAAAAGCTTTCTGTTGTATTTCTTGATTTTTTAATAGCGTAGTACATACGAGTGATAAATATTAACAAATTGGACATGATTTTATTTGGTTAATAAAACAAAATTAAGTTATTACGTAACAAATGAGATTATAAAAAAAAAAAAAATAATATTTTTTATTTACTACAAAATTACGTAATAGTGATATTACTATGTGCACTAGATTGAGACGTTATTAATTTAATATTCTTATTGCGAGAGCCATAACCACTATCGCTTCAAGCATCGTTAAAACAAACATTTTATTCCCTTGGGGCGCATAATTCATTTTATATAACCACCGGAGCGTTTAAACGTACACTTACGAGCTCTATTATAGAGCTCTCGTTATTGCAAAAAATGACAGACATATTTAAAAAATTTAAGGCAAATTACTTTTATACAATAACTTTTTTCTTTGTTTTACTTTTTGCTAGTAATATAACACTACCGACATTTTAGTTTTTAAAAGTGGTTTTTAGATATTTTTAGGTCTTTTGCATTTTATTAAAAACGCTTAGCCCAAAATTGTTTAACATTATGTTTTCTCATGTAAGTGAATTTATTCTTTTGGGAAATAAAGTATCTTAAACCATAACTTTGCAGTAAAAACCATCGGCAATCTTTGTACTTACAAAAACAATTAAATAACCAAGTTACATAACTAGCATTGTATAAATGTTTTTTTTTTATAAGTAAAAAAAAATTACTGAACCAATTAACAATTATGTACAAATATATAGAATGATAAAAACTTAAATAACTTTCAACACAATTAAAAAATGAAATTAAATATAAAACACAGAATTTAGGTCACCGTCCGCGGGCAAGGTGCCCAAAAAGCTGAATAATATATTAAATAAAAAAATGAATATATTATATAAATGCAGAAAAGATTTCGTTATTTCTGGATACTTATTCCTATTCGTTTAGCGTTCAAACGCCATAGTACCTGTACAAAATATTACGCAAGAACACGCGGCGCGGCGGTAACAAAGACTTAGTGGGCCTTCCAGCACGAGCGCTAACGTATGGATAATTAAGAAACTAATTGGAATGAGTGCTTTTCTAATGCTTAGTTTTACTTGTAGTTATCTTTTCTTTACTATTATGAATTTGTTACTATGAATGTTTGTTACCTATAGACTCGAAAATTGCTGAACGGATTTAAATGTGATTTTCAGGGTTCAATAGAAAGACTTTAAGCTAAGATTATAGGGTATGTTAAAAATAAAATCGATTAAGGTTATACGAAGATACAGCTTGACTTCTTCGTAGTATGCGCGTCATATACTGGGGAGGTCTTGCTAAAATGGACTCTGTAAAAAGGCAACTGTGACCTTCGTCTTGAGTCCACGCGAAGAAAGTCGCGGGAAAAAGCTAGTAATAACTGAAAATCGATTGTTGAGTGTGCCCCGCATGTATACACGGTCAACTTAACTTTTTGTAATATTTTTTTGCTTCGAATGAAAATGTGTAAAATTAAATATTATTTGTGCAAAGTTGTATTAAGTGACTGAAAAGGGGCATATTTATTTATTTATTTATTAAGATATAATAATTGGGTTTTCAATTACATTCACTCGTACATATAATAAAAAAAAATAACGCCCAGTGATCACATATATGGATCCCGGCCCCTAACTAAGATTCCCTGTATTTAAGAAACCAGGAACTACGAGGACCATGGTCCCACAACACCCAGACACGAAACAAATGCATGCGCCTTTTTTCGGTGCACAAACATTTGTCCCGTCTCGAAATCGAAACGCAACCTCATATTAAACCTGCACCCATAATAATAAACCTGCTATAATGCCTACCTAACTTCAGTTCACATAAACTTATTTGAGAAAATGCTTAATCTGCGCACAAAAATGTGATTGTGAATAGATAATTCGAAAAGTCGTATTGTTGTTAAATGTGTTAACTTAAAAAACAAAAAAAATAACAAAAGAGTACATGAAAATGCGAAGGTTTTATTCAATTTATGAATCATAGATCTATGGAAATCGCATACTCTCAGATTCTCCAGATCTTTCTTGCCGCACACTTGCAAGATATGGGATGGACTACCAGCCGAGGTTTTCCCGCTTTCCCGGAGCTATAATATGGGGCACTTTAAAAGAAGGGTGAAAAGCGTCCTTAAAGGTAGGCATCGCACCAGTAATGCGCCGAGTGTTGCAGGTCCATAGACGACGGTAACCGCTTACCATCCAGGCGGGCCGTCTGCTAGTTTGTCTTTATATAAATGAAATCTATAAAATTTTGAATTAACTGGGTAGCTACGGGAAGCTCTCTGGAGTTTCCATTTCCCGCATATACTTACCTATAGAGGCAGCAAAGAGTGAGGGCGCAAATAACGCAGCACAATTTAGAACAAAAGTATCACAAAATGTTGATAACATTTTGCTGAGAAATGTACATCACTTTTGTTGTATTTTGTTGTTTTGTGTATGTATATGTAATACGACTAATTTGACAAATTACGCGAGTACTTCTTATCAAATATTTTTAACAAAAAATATTTAATAAAATTACCCTAATTCTAGGGACATTTCTATTTGGTAATGTACTCTAATAATATTGTAAGACCAACTAAATAACCAGCAACGCACACATTACTTAGGTGATTGAATCAGCAATTTAACTACGGCGGAATAAAATAATTTACGATACAATTGCTTCCGCCGCACCTTATACGGAATATCCAAAAAATACTAATTTAATAACCTACCTTCATTTTTAGTTTTTGCAAATTCACAGCAAATTCTAGAGAAGTGAAAGATTACATAGTACAACTCTCATCTTTGTTCTATAGAGATATAGGTATATTAAGTGAAATAAAACGAATTCTAAAATCAAACTAAAAATAAACTAAGAAAAAAAGAAAGAAAGCGCGTCGTCTACATATAGGAAATTGACATCACCTGCTTAAACCTCTTTCCCAGATAGCCATAGCTATACAAAATTCCATAATCTAGTTATCGAACCCCAAAGAGTATTTAAAAACCTATAGGCTTGTTTTTTTTAATTAAAAACCTATAGGATCTGCATGTCTCTATTGAACTTGTCGGCTTCCTAGCAATGCCTTTCTTCCCCGTTTTAGAGCGAACATTGTATCTGCATGAAAATACATTACAATAAAATACAATGATACTTTATTGAACACCAAAACATGAAACCACAGTTTACAGTTACATAATAGTGTTAGAACAACGGGCGGCCTTATCGCTATGTGCAATTTCTTACAGGCAACCTTTAGATGACATTATAAAGGCTCAAGCTGGTAGAGTCAGTTCGCATTTCTTTTCTGGGCCCGGACTTCAATTTGAGTATGGGAAAGAAATGGTGAACATGCTTACGTTTTTTTTTAAAGTCATGATATAAAGTTAAATTTTTAACGTTTTTTTGCCATAAAATTAAAAAAAAAATGTTAAGGGTGAACAACCCTTATCACTTAGGGGTATAAAAAATAGATAGTAGCCGATTCTCAGACCTACTGAATATGCATATAAAATTTGGTAAAAAGCAGTAAAGCCGTTTCAGAGGAGTAAGGTAACTAACACTGTGACACGAGAATTTTATATATATGATGATGATATGACGTTCAAAAGTGTATTTTTGTGCCTATTTAATAAATATCTTTTGACTTTTTCATGCAGTAAACAAACTCTAGTGAATCAGAAGCCGCAATGAGTTATCCACAAACGCTTGCAAATCGGTAATAAAATGAATTGATTATTGTTTCAGGTATTTGTCTCCACGGACCTTCCAATCAACGAGTGAGTACTTCTTTACCTATACATACAATGTAACAGAGTACAATCAACACACTACCGACACAGCCCCAGTACCCATATGTCCCTCAAGCGCCAATCGTAAATCTGATCTGATGGCTGATCAGGCATGAAGCTCACTTGGCAGTCTTTTATTTACATCAGTAACAATTGTAACTGAAAAATCCGTTGCTAGTAATAAGAACAGAAAAAGAAAGAAAGAAAGAAAATATTTCGGATACACAACAAAAAAAAACATTCAAGTCAAAAGTTCAATCTTCAAGCCTCGAGTGAACAGGTACTATCTTAGCAAGCGTGCTAGATCGTCGACCGCATCGTCGCCATAGTAATCAATCGCAAGCCAATTCGCAATAAAAAAAACTAAAGTAGTAGTTACTATTTGATTCTTTCTTTAGCCAATCTTTAGTAAAATTATACGAGCAATGTGTGGTAAATGCTGTTGATGTTACATTTTATTTGATTCTTTTTACAAACATAAAATATGCATAATTTTTAATTACCGAAACATGGAAATGGAAAAATGGATAATCCATTTGTTGAGCACTGGGTACACTTACATCTATCGACCCAGTGCTCAAAACCGCCGGGCTCGCGTACTAATATATTCCCCAAAATTTATTTTAAGGGCTAACATAGCTTTTAAGAATAATTACTAAACTTATGAGCAGATGTTCGCAATAATAAAAAAAAAAACAGAGCTACGAGTAAATCCAATAATTTAAGTACATACTATAAGTACGTAAGTAATAGTAAGTATTATTTGCTATAAGGTTACATTGTAACAATTATTTTGGGCATTGACATTGAAATACTAATCAATAGGGAATTGAATTTTCGACTGCAAGATAAATAATATAAACTCGATAAAAAAATACAATTAAAAATGTTGCACACCCAGAATGTTTATTGTTACTAGATTGTAGGTTTTATGGGTGTTAGTTGCAGATTTATAAATGCGTTCCTGTACAATTAACCAAAACATGCCGATCCGTGGTTATGTAAGTCCGAGCTTATGGTCACAACTTGTATGCCTTTCACTATAAAAGCCTTTGGGGCCTTTCGGGAGTTATTTCTAAATTGGCCTCGCTAGAACGCCGGCACGTTTAGTCCAGTTTGTTTGAAGTACGAAACGTATTTAAAATGCAATTCAGCTTTGAAATAATTTCGTTTATTGTAAGAGTAGCACGTGATTTACTCATAAAATGTTGGTAACGAACAGATGTATTGTAAAATAAAACTGAACTGAATTTGACTATTTTAACCGACTTCAAAAAAGGAGAAGGTTCTCTTTTCAATTGAATTTTTTTTCTGTTTGTTACCTCAGAACTCCGTCATTCATGAACCGATTTGAAAAGTTCTTTTTGCGTTGGGTTCAGTATAGCTACGAAGTGGTCCCATATAAATTTCATCGATATTTGATCTTGGACTTCGAAGATACATTGAAGTCGGTTTTTTTATTGATAAAACGCATATTTGTGTATATATATATGTATATAATGTATATGTTACGGCTAATACCCGAAGTGCGGCTACACCTAGTTTTAGCCGGTTAGAACTAGGTGTAGCCAGTTACTCTTGGCTACACCTAGTTCTAACCGGCGTCGCATTATTTTTCAGTAGATTATAATCTATTGAAGTGATAGATGATAATCTACATTATATTATATCTAATATACATGTTCGCGGCGTTGGGGTGGCCCAAGGGCCACCCCCGCCGCACCCTAACCCGCCGAGGGCTGCAGCTATATTCACATGCGGCTGCACCTAGTTCTAACCGGCTAAAACTAGGCTAAACCTAGTTCTAACCAAAGATAAGTAGGATATATCTAAGTTTAACCGCATGTAACCGGCTGCACCTAGTTGTAGCCGGCTAAAACTAGGTGTAGCCGCACTTCGGCTTGTAGCCGTAACATATATACCACGAAACCGGTTGTCCGTGAGAAATCGCTTTATTCCATCGGCATCGCAAGATCGAATTACGATGACGCACTCGGCTCCGATTTCAATGGGTTAAGCGATAAGACCGTCCATTGTACTTAAAAGCTACGATATTTTCTGTTTTTTTTTGTATCGTGTTTTATATGTATTTATTTGCTGTGCAATAAAGTTTTTTTTTATTCAATAAATCAATATTGTGTAGCATAGTTATTATTACAATTTGTGTTTGAAATACTCCAAGGTATCCGGGTGTACAAATATTATCAGGGTCAGTTTTAATTTAAATTGAAGGAACATGTAAGTTCAAAGTTAGTAATTTTTTCATTATTATTGATGTCAAGGTTTTTTTTTTTCTAATGTAACTTAATGACGAGACGAGCTGGTCGTTTGCCTGATGGTAAGCAATACGCCAGCCCATAACAATAACAGCACCACCCATAACTTTGTTTTGCAAAATCCTGCGCGGCGCTGTACTGCGCTCGTCACTCTGAGACAATTAGCTGTAGAGTCTCATAATGTCCAGTAATTTCGCTGGCTACAATGCCCTTCAAGCCGGAACACAGATTTTAAGATTTCATGAGAATTCTGTAAATAGAAGAAATGAATTATATGCATGACAATTTTATTATACGATTAAAAAAATGTCAAAAGTAAATAAGATAAAAAGTCACAATAAAAATGTCTAATTATTTTTTTAATTTAAAAAGATTTTCTGATTTATCATCCAAAACTCATTAACTGAATTTAAATTACATGTAACAATAAAAAAACTATTTACATTTAATTGTTTTTTGTAACGATGATATTATATAAGTTCTTTCTTGATCACATAATAAAATAAACGTGATATAACGGGTGGCCTTATCGCTATGTGCATTTCGACATTCGCTGTAAAGGGCGAAGGGCGATTTCGTTATTTTCGTTCTATTGCCACTGCCATTTGATACAAGCAGACTGAACTTTGGCCGCTTTTAGCTAATCTATTCTCGAAGATTTATTGAACTGACCCAATTCAATAAAGAGGTAAATGAATCTTCAGTAACAGAACACTCAAAATAATTATTGATTGATTACGCTTTATTGTACACCAAAAACATAATAATAAAAATAATAACGAGGCCAGGGGCGACTTTGTGGCGAGTCGTCGGTGCGTGGCGACACTGAGCCTTACCCCGAGATTCTCCCTGGGGCTAAATGAGACCCCTGACCCCCGGCTTGCCTTAACTTGCCGTCCGGGGATGGAGATGCAAGAGCTAAGAACTAAGCTCCAAGGGTGGAAATGTTAAAGGGCATAACGCCGGTAGTAGCGTCTAAGTGAAACTGCAGCACACCTCTCGACACCCTTTAGCCACCCACACCAACGTTGTCCCTCTCGTCGCCAATGAACGGCGGCCCTTGTAGGGGGCCCGTTAAGTGGGTGGCGAGTCACCACCTGCCAAAATATTTTCTTATGAGGCGGAACTGTCAGGTGCCGAGGTCTCATATCATAGACCGGTTCTCACCCATTAAAAACTCACCTCAATAGCCCAATCGTAAGTCATTTCCATATCTCCAATAATAGACCTCGCACTTATCGGAGGCTGTCTTTGATTGCATATTCTTAAAGATGCACTTAAAGACAGTCCCCGATAAGTGTTGCCCATTACATATCTAAATTAAATGCTCTAAAAGGCCTCTACGTGTTGGACTCATGTCCCCGCGCAAGCCTTCCAAAGGACCGGGTGTATAACCCGTTAGAAAGAGCGACATAATAATAATATAATTAATAACGCCCAACGATCACATACCTACATAGATCCTGACCCCTAACTAGGATTCACTGTATCTAGGGAACCAGGAAACTATGAGGACCATAGTCTCACAACACCCAGACACGAAACAAATACTTGTGCTTTTTTTTCTGTTCACAAACATTTGTCCCGTCGTGGGAATCGAACCCGCAACCTCAGTGGTGTATGAGATTTGAGCCAACCTGCCCAACCACTGCACCACAGAGGCTGTCAACAAATACGATATAAGAACAAATACAAATAAAACTTAAAAATTTGATAAGTACAATCGGTCTTATTGCTTATAAGCGATCTCTTCCAGACAACCTTTGGATGGAGAGGCTTTGTGATACGACAAAAGACGGCCGTACACTTTCATATTTATAATACCTAATACTAGCTGCGCCCTGCAGTTTCACTCGTGGTTTCCCGGAACATAAAGTAGCGTATGTTTAAATCCAGGTTATAAGTTATCTTTATTTCGAATTGAACTCGTTAAAGCACAGAATATTAAGGGGCAGAAGCATCACTCAGCAAAGAAATTTAAACAAATAACGACTCTTGCTATGACACAATAAAATTCAATTCAGCTCGCGTAGCGCTGCATACCTACGAGTCATATTAACCTACAGAGTGCCTCTGTTTCTATCGCATAGCTCTTATCTCTTCTGACGCAGCACGTGTAACGACGCGCGACCCGCCGTCGGTGTCCGGCTATGTACTTGTAGATTCGTACCTACAGTGCGGGGTGCGCTAAGCTGGTTAGCGCTAAGGGTGGTTAAAGTAAACCGTTATAGAGTGAAGACAAACACACAAATACACTAACACATGTACAAACTTTCGCATGTATGATACTATAAGAAAGAAGATAGTAAGGATTACTATTGACTTTTCCAAATTACTTCGTTTCTCATTGAAATTACACTTTAATTAAACAAAAGTACGCACTGCAGTCATGGTCTGGGGCGACGTTGTATAGAAAACGGTTCATTACGTCCATAGACGCACGTGCCAGGAATGCCAAGCACCAGCGAAAATAATATCATTAGGCTTTTCCAAGTCGTTAGCACTATCTACAAAAAAGTAAAGTACCTACCATTGCTATTGATTGTTCTAAATAATTTAGTTTCTTATTTAAATGAAATTTTAATGCGAGGCTCTTTATTAGTACAAGATACTTGCTAAATTTTTTAATTTACATCAATTTATTTGTAAGTAAAGAAAACCCTATTATAAAGATACCTACTAAACTATAAACTATCATCATCATCATCAGCCCATCACGTTCCCACTGCTGGGACAGTCCTTCTCTCATGGAGAGAGTATGGACCATAGTCCACTACGCTGGCCCAGTGCGGGTTGGTGGATGTCACGAAACTATGAAAAACTAAAAAAATATATACAAGTGGTGTCCACGAGACAAGGTGCCATGACGCTAGCTAGATTCCCGCGCTGAATGGCTAACGCTAATCTTTGAGCAAGGAATGAGCCAGTCCTCTTGTCACCTGCGGCTTCGACAAGACGTGGGAAATTTTTAAAATATAATTTTTTCGGTGTCCGGATCCCATGGACAAAAAAGTTTCGACACCAAGCGGGGCAAAAATGTAATCATTGCAGAATGAAGCATATTTCCGCCGCATGGCGTCTTCGGCAGCCTCCGCTGCGGCTCCGGCTTTTGGCACCGATCCTCTGAGGCGAGAAGGAGCCAACGTATAGACGTATGTTTCATCCCATAAGAGGGCTCGCCCAACTTTAATTAAATAAAATAATGCATGTCTGAAAGGCGACGTTGAAAACGACGACCCATTACGCCTACAGACGTAAGTACGTGTTAGGAATGCTTAGTACCAGCGAAGATATTATTCGACGCCGACGAGTCGATAGATCTCTCGATACTGTAAACGTACATGAGTAAAATATTTTCGCCCTGTGGCTTTGCCTGTAGAATTTCGAATCGGTATTATTCAACCAGTCTTATCACAGACATTTCAAATGTATACCTTCAGGGCCAATAAATACCAGAAAGCTCTTAAAGCAAAATTATGTAATTAATTAGTTAAGTTTTGTATGGGTTTAATTTGCCTGATTAATTGAATTTATTTATTGTTATTATTTATTATAATCCCAATAATAAAACGAATAACTCCTGCTATATTATTTTTTATTTTGTTTGGGTTTATAATTTATTTTTCTTTAATCTGCGCCCCGCGGTTTCCACGGATAAAAGTAATATTCGTCCTTTTTGAGGACCTAAAGAACCTACACACCAAATTTCATTAAAATCCGTTTTGTAGGGTTAGCGTGATTGAATAACAAACATCTATCCATCCGTTCATCCATCCTCACAAACTTACGCATATATAGGTATATCAATAGGATTTCATTTTGTCAAATGATTCTGTACCTATATATTCGTATTAGTAGTACCTAGAACTGTCTTCATGGGCTGTAAGTATTGGGGGCGCTACTGTAACAATAGCCACATTATATGGCTATTTAATTATTAAAACTAGTGAAAAAATCATACAATCTTTACAACTCCTTTGCACCCCTATCCTAAGGTTAGTTTAAAAAAATAAAACGTGTCCATTATTTGTTTTAAAGTTTATTAATCGAGTTTTGAGTGAATCGAACCAAGGAATAACATTTTCCAACGTTTGTACCTTGTTAAACCCCCTTAAGGGTTTATTTTCGAAAATTAACCTACGTGTTATTCCAGAATCTAAACTATCTTTCGATCAAAATAGGTTTAGTTCACACAAGCTTTCGCATTTATAATATTTTTAGGATAATTAGGTAGATACCTATATCAAAAGAAAGAAACGATTTTGACTAACTAAGTCTACTACATATAGATATAAGAAATACGAGACATTTCTTTTCATCATTTTCTCTAGTAGTTAAACTAATTGTAAGCACCACAGCAATTTAACCTCAGTGTCTAGCTACCATCAAGTGTTATTTTAATGAACAACATCCTCAACCTAAACACTTAACAGCGGAAATGGTCGGTAATAAAGACAACCATAAATTGGCCAAATTTCGTCCCTAAAATCGCCAAGCAACACCCGGAACAGGGTTGCCAACCGTCTGGGTTTCATCGGATTTGTCTAAGTTTGAAAGGCCGAAGTTCGGACGGTTTTCAACAATAATGATATCTGCATTACTTGTGTCGTGAATTTTGTTGAGTACCTACAGTAAAGTGAATTGCGACGACGCGCGTTCCAAATATGAAAATGATTCACTTTATAACAAAAAAAACGACTTCAATTCTGATTTATCTTCGACGTTCATGGTCGAATATCGATAATAATTTATATTGGACCACCTTGTAGCTATATTGAACCCAATGCAAAGAATTTTCCAAATCGGCTTATAAATGACGGAGTTCTGAGGTAACAAATAAAAAAAAATCGAATTGAGAACCGTCTCCTTTTTTAAAGTCGGTTAAGAAATCAGCTTGCCGTGTTTTTTGTGATATGGAATTTTGTATTACACATGGTTTTATTAACCGACTTCAAAAAAAGAAGACATTCTCAATTCGATTGTACTTTTTTAATGTTTGTTACCCCAGAACTCAGTCATTAATATACCGATTTCGAAAATTATTTTTGCGTTGATTCCAGTATAATAGCTAAAAGGCAGTCCCATATTAATTTCATCGCCAATATTCGCAATATTCGCCCGTGGACTTCAAAGATACTTCAGAATTGAAGTCGGACTTTTTTGTTATAAAATGAATTATAATTTCATATATCATGGCAACCCTATGCGGGAATCACTTTAGTGCTTTTTAACTGGGGCTATAAAACTGCGCAAATGGATGATATACTGCGAGAATTATTATATGATATATTAAGTTTTAATAGATTTTAATCAAAACTTTTTAAACAGCTGCGCCCGCGGATTTACCCGCGGTTTCCAGAATAAAATTTAACCTCTGTCGATTCCTAGGACCTAAAGTACCTACATACAAATTTTCATCAAAATCCGTTTAGTACTTTTTGCGTGATTAAGTAACAAACATCCATCCATTTATACATCCAGCCATCCAGCCATCCTGTCCATCCTCACAAACTTTCTCATTTATAATATTAGTAGGATTCTGTGACATTAGCCAGATTAACATCAAGTTTCACATCCAAGCTGTCACAGAAACTTCATAGTTTGTAATTTTCTCTAATGAACATTTGGAATCGCATGCACGTCTTATTCTGTTGATATCCAACATAGAACCGAGTTCCTCATAGCTTAAGTATGTCTAATTACTTTGTTATTATAAAGTGAGAAATAAAACATTCTTTAACGTTTTTTACCGATTTAAAAAAAGAGGAGTTCTATGTTCAATTGTATTCTTTTTATAAATATTTAATAAAACGGCTAGGACTCACGTAGTTTGTCGAATTAGTCGACCTAGGTTTCGAGCATGTCCGATGCTCTTCATCAGGGGCGAGTTTACGCTGCGACCACCGACAAACTACGTGAGTCCTAGCCGTTTTATTAAGTATTTTATTTTTGTTATTTTTTATGTTTGTTACCTCAGAACTCCGCTATTTATAAAATGATTTGAAAAATTCTTTTTGTGTTGGGTCAGCTAGCTACGAAGTGGTCCCATATAAATTTCATCGATATTTGACCTTGGACTTCAAGATACATTGTAGCCGCTTTTTTTTGGAAAAATGCATACTTTTTAAATTTAACTGTTTCTGTTCCTATGAAATAGTCAATACCTAAATTTAACCTTGAATTAGATATTATATAACCTAAATACCCCATACAGCGATTTAGTGTTTAATTATCTCATTGCCGTCTTCTCTGTTTCCTGATAACTACAATCTGGGTATCTTCAAGGCCAGAGTGAATACGTATCTTCTAGATCTACGTGCTCCATCTTCGGCCACATCGTCGCTTAACATCAGGCGAGATGGTGGTCAAACAGAGACTTATCTTTTGTAAAAATTAAAAAAAATCTATATTATAACAATGCTATACTATATTATATTAATATATAATATTAGATAATTCAACGTTTCTTCGGAAAAACTGCTTATACGTTTAATCCCGAAAAAGATTGTTCCTTGGGGCTTAAGTAGCTATTATGCCTTATTTTGCTGAATGAAATCCCGCGGGCGTCAGCTTGGCTGCCGATGCTGAGGTATAGGTTAAAATACCTATACCTACTCTAGACCGGAGAATTCTCTTTGTTCACCGTGAAAACACGGTTCGAAGCAAAGTCAAAGTCAAAGTCAAATATTATCATTTATTAAATAGGCACAAAAGTGCACTTTTAAAGGTCATAAACACATGATACAAATAAAATTAAAAATATGTTAAAAATTATAACTTATGTTAACATGACTTTAAAAAACGGTAGGTTTGTTTAACCATTTCTTTCCTAAACTCAAATTAAACTTTTTATCCCCCGACGCAAAAAGGAGGGGTGTTATAAGTTTGAACACTATGTGTGTCTGTGGCACCATGGCTCGTAACGGGTGGACCAATTTGGATGCGGTTTTTTTTATTTGAAAGCAGGTTTTCTAGCTGTGTTTCTTATACATGATTTATCAACATCGGTTCAGCCTTTTTTTACTTGTTTCTGTGTCGGCGGATTTTAAATTTTAAATTTTAACTTTATTTTTCATAAATTTTAATTAGAATTGAGACGAGCAGGTAATTGATAGTAAGCAATACGCCTGCCGCAACACCGCATACACAACATGCACAGTAATGTTTGCGCACTACTGCTTGGCGGCAGATTAACGAGCTACTGGCTGGCTGGTAGTCGAGTACTATATATTTTTATGAGCGGTTGTGTACTGGATCCGACGTTCGACCGAGTTTCCACGGTACGTATTTTCACGGATACAGATTGAAGTGGTGCACAACATTACTGCGCACTAATCTTACTGTTAGTGATATTTTGGACAATCCCGATAAATGTAATTAATAAATATATACGTCCAATGATTACATACACAGATCCTGGGCCCTTACTAGGATTCCCTGTATCTAAGGTACCAGGAACTACGAGGACAATGGTCCCACAACACCCAGACACGAAACAAATGCTTGCGCTTTTAATTTTCTGTGCACAAACATTTGATAAATGTAATATTTGAATTAATATTTTTAAAAGGCCAACTCAAAATGAAACAGTTGAAACTCGTTAACAAACTAAACAAAGAAACTTTGTTAGAATTATTTATGTACATAAAACTTAGTAATTAATCTGTTTTGAAGTTTTCATCCCTTTGTATATAAGTTTAATCTGTTTAACTTTTACTTTGATATTTACTTTAAATTAATAAGTTTAAGTAAACGTAAACAAATGAAAAGCGGTCACGGTCGTCAATGTACATCTTGAATAACATGTGCGGAAACTTCGGGAGCCCTGTGGGAACGTAGCAGCTACGTTCTCAAAGTTTTAGTAGCAGAATTAGCAGGCATTTGACTTCATTTGCCCATGATAATGATGATCGTCAAGTCTTCTCGTCACCCAATCCACAATGCCTGAAGGCCAAAGTTTTCAACTAGTGCGTCCTACCTATAATTTATTTCTTTCATTTTTATTTCAGGCAACATTAAAATAAGTTACAGATGTTATTTACTTATTGTACGGCCCATATAAATATATAAACTATCATGCATACAATTTATAATAAAATATTTATGTGTGCGTTTTGTCGACGACGTGTGACGCAACTGCGCGGTGTCAGCGGTGGCGCTAGGAGCCGTCCTCTGAACCGTCGAAACACGACACCCTTTGGCAATTCCTCACTTCAAGTAGGTCGACAGATGTTCAGAGGGAACTCAATGAAATACGGAGCAAAAACGTGAACACGGACTGTGAGACTGGTCCACATGTTCAAGGTTGTTCAGAGATTTGGTTGTATCTGTTAACAAACCAATAACCGCTGGAGTAAACGAGTTCTGGAGTGAAGACCACGTTTAGGCAAACGTATTGTAGGACACCCACCGGCCAGGTGGAGCGACGACCTGTGTAAGGCGGCTGGCAGCAACTACATGAGAAGAGCCAAAGATCGGGCTCAGTGGCGTGTATTGGGAGAGGCCTATGTCCAGCAGTAGACTCATACAGGCTGTTGATGATGATGATGATGCCCATGATAAAAAGGGGTAAAAATGTCAGGCGATCGACGATATAATAGATGGTGCTTGTTTCTGGATAGTGATAGGTACGTAAAGTAAAAGATACAGATTCTTTCTCAAGCTGAAGACCTGCGGGTTATAAGATTTGCGAAACAAAGACCTTAGTAGGGTGTTCCATTAAAATCCGCATTACAAATTTCACAGCAAAACGCATTGTTCGCATAGAAATGTTGACCGTATAGATGCCGTGTTTCCGTTCCTCTCGCGGTCTAAAAACTGAAGGGGATGGGGAAATTAGGTCATGTAATTCTATCACACACTTCATAATATTTTCTTTGATGCAATAAAGACATAATAGTAGATTGTGTGACATGGCAGCAAAATAGTATTTTTACGGCGAGGGCGGTATTTTAAATCAAGAACGGTGTGAAGAATTCTAAAGTAAAAACCTGGGTGCAGCAGGGCAGCAATTATAGCATAAAATGTTGGTAAAAAAAACGCGGCCGCTGAGCTTTTCATTTTTTTCTATGAGACAAACAAACATAGGAATGTAGTTCGAGCGTTTATCATTTGTTTTATTTAACAGCCGCGCTTAGCTTTCTATACGATATTTTCGTTCAATCACTTTGGCCGTAGAACACTAAAGAACAATATTCATGTTCTTAAATCAAAACTCATTGCTGTCATCAAATATCTTGGAGAAATTACCTACATTGCTCGCACTCCAACCAATCATCGTTTTTCAATCGAACGAACGAAGAAAGTATTAATTAACGAAATGTGTCAAACGACTGCATCATGTAAAACCATGGAATTAGTAATATTGAATAATCTCATTGTATAAAACGAAGTGATTACTTCATCTATGGCATAGATATGTATGGAAATGTTTCCTGTTTCTATTATCGCTTATTCCTCATAATATTGTTATTTATAGCATGTACTTAATAATTATGCTATGCAAGCTATATTTTAATAAAATCAGGTTTTTATGTGTGCACTTTATTATTCATAATTGCAAAATATAAGTACTTGGTGGTAGGTTTCCCGTATGCGAGATGCCGTCTAGGTGGGTACCACTGCTTTGCCAGTTATTCAGCCGCCAAGCAGTAGTGCGCAAGCATTACTGTATTCCGGTTTGAAGAGCATTGTAGCCAGCGAAATTACTGGTCATTATGAGACTCAACAGCTAATTGTCTCAGGGTGACGAGCGCAGTGCACCGCCGCGCAGGATTTTGCAAAACAAAGTTCTAGGTGGTGCTGTTATTGTTATGGGCAGGCGTATTGCTTACCATGAGGCAAACGACCAGCTCGTCTCGTCACTAAGTTACATAAAAAACAAACGTTGTCACTATGTACAAGGTAGCTCACAAGTTCCCCCTTCCTTTTCGCTATACTCGTTTCTCCCTCGCCACGTACGTGGCTTCGTTAAGTCACCTCGTAAAAGTCGGTGAATTTCAACTGTTTCACGATTTTATGAAACTTGCATATGAAATTTCGCTTTGAAAGCCTTTAGGGAGAAATTGTACGAGCTTCGAGTCTCTGAAGGGTTGGAAGTATTCTCTTAAGACGTTGTGAGTACACTCAGCAACATAAGTTGTTAGACAATTTGAAGTTTTACGTAATCCTATCGACTACTGTGTAACTATTGTGTAGAAAGGGTTTATGTTAATGTTAGGGCTGTAATATACTGTCTAATTAATTATACATAAACTCCAATTTAACCCAATACAATATATGGCAGAATTACACTACTACGTCGGAGAGAGAAAACATTCCATCCGACGTAGTAGTATCCGAGTTGGAATCCCGTTGACCTTATAATAACGGTGAAGGAAAACATCGTGAGGAAACCGGCATGTCCAAGAATTGATCACAAAAATTCAAGAACATGTGACATCCGCACTGGGCCAGGCAGCATTGTGAATTATGACCCTCTCTACGGGGAAGGCCCGAATCCTAGCAGTGAGAACGTAATGGGCTGATGATGATGATGACATTTCCAACATTTCATATTAGTATCATGAAACCTACAGGGACACGAATTATAAAAATAATGATAATGAACATGTTAATTTAATTATTAATTTATTAAAAGTTTATATTATTTATGTTAAATAATTTGTAGATACTGTTACTGGAATAAAAAAGGTTTTTCATTTTTATTATTTTATTTACAGGGACACGTTTAACATCGATTTTAATTAGGTGTTTAGGGTTTTTTTTTACACTTAATAGATCTATGTTTGGCCACTATCTCGCCTGATGTGAAGCGATGATGTGGCCTAAGATGGAGCACATAGATCTAGAGAGAGACGGCAGTTCAGCGGCTGCTCACCCGTCTCCCCGATGGTTCACCGAACATCATCCCGAAACACGACTAGGTCGCTTGACGGCATTGCTTTGTTCGGTGGGTGGTATTATAACCACGGCCAGAGCCTACCACTCCAAAGCGCGTAAGCGGGTTTCATCACGATGTTTTCCTTCACCGTTTTAGAGCGAGCGTGCAAAATCTGCACTTAACTATAAGTCATTGGTGCAGGGCCGAGTCGGGATTCGAACCCATATGGAAATTAAAATGTTCAGCAATTTTACAATCACTGACTGTACTTGTCTTACGACAAAAGGATGCTTCTGCGGGATGAGATAGCAAAAAATATGCCGAATCTTTAAACATTATAAAACACAGGCGTCCTCCGCGTCGGTATGTTTATTTTAATACTTCTTAACTGGTTGGATTTTGATACGGTTTCCACCACCAGTTAGAACATTTCTTGAGAGAAGTTTCAATGTATAATACTTTCATATTACCACCCGTGGGAAACCGGGACAAATCACTAGTTACGGATAAAAGGGAGGCCAATAATTGAAAGATTATTCATCTGCATCGGCATAATGATTAACTTTTAACTCTTCAAAATGTTCCGGTTTGGAGGGCATTGTAACTAGCGAAATTACTGGGTATATGAGGCTAAATATCCCGGAATTTAGCCTCATATACCCATCACCTCGAGTCATCGGATATTATATCCGATGACTCGGGGTGATGAGCGCAATTTAGTGCTACGCAGTGCTTTTAAGGGTTTAAAAGTTCTTGTTATTGGCAGGCGCTGACCATCAGGCGAACAATTTGTTCGTCACAAAACTCAGGTCCATAAAAAAACAAAGACTGAACTTCATAACCCTTGCTTTTATCTATGAAGTTCGCAGTCGGGTAAATAATGACCTTATCGTTATCATTTGTATTAGCATTTGTTGTTTTTAAACTAGAAGTACAAGCTAAGACCAAGTCCCAATTAGTTTTTATGACCTCCTTATCTAAGTACCGTTCCTAAAAAGTGCCGTCCCTTACGTACCGTTCTCAAGCACAATATTTATGAGGAAACCTGTATTGTTTCAACTTTTATCTTTTGGCACTCGCGGCGCTCACCTAGCATAACATATGCTTTTTATCTCGGATCTTTTTGTCTTTAACTCGTCTTTGTTGGAAGTTGTTTGCAGTTACAAGGGATTTTACTTTAATTCGGCTTAATTCGTTTGAGATAGAACTTTTTTGGGCAAACTTTTGTATACCTAACCATGGAACGGTGACCTTTGAGTAGGTATTTAAATACGCAAACACGTAGACGATACCTTTGGGACATGACATGTTTGTTTTTGTGTGTGCATAAAGAATGGGCTTTGAGTGGACATATTATGCAAGCAGGTTTCTTCTATGATCTTTCTTGTTTATGTACCTACTTCTTTATTACGAGTATGCACAATAGGGGACCGGACAACTTTTCAGAAAATTTTTAAAATTATCCATCATGTACATATACATATATATATATAGCCATGAAAATAATATTTTATTAAGTAAAGCCCTAAAAAACTATGTTTAAATGTTATGTTTCAAATATTTCCGCGCAATAGGTCACCTCTAAGACCTTGTCACCTCAGAACGTGTGACGTCATATGAAGGCAAATGAAACGACAAGCTCTACGACAAACGTGCAAAGTGATTCATACGTTTTTGTGAAGTTTAAGGAGATAAATAACAGATAAAAAATATCAGTTATTAGATTTTATTAATAGTTTTTTTTAGTGACAATTGTAAATTTATTATTTTATTAATTGATTTAAAAATATAAATCATTATTATTTTACAAAAATATTGATTGAATGATCTTTCGGATTCGACAAACGTTCGTACTAACTACATTTTAGTTTCTTTTTCGATTACTGTCCGATCCCCTATTATAATTTACAGTTTAAACTAATATCATATAAATAAATATATAACAAAAATAATGATTATTTATTTCTTATAAATCCATAGTCGTGTTAGTAACAATTTTTCTTAAAACCTATGTTAATAGAGTGGAAAATACATGAAATTATTTGGTCCTGCCCGTGACAATACCTATCCAGTATCTCTGGATAGGACAATCATAGCGGGATGCAATCATTTTCAGAACACATAAAAAGAAACTATGGTAATATAAAACTAAAAAAAAACCAATTATATGAAAATATTATTTTGAAAAATGTAATTATATAGAAAACATTACTTTGATTATTGTGCATATTAAAAGATTTGTTAAAAACCTGAAATATTACATCACTGATCTGCATGGTAAACAATGGCCTTTAAATCCACAAATCAACAAAGCCAACAAACTAATGTCCTGTAATCCGTTAGACGGAAGAACCTTCCTAAATCTTCATTCAACTGTATTAATATTATGCGGAACCCTCGTTATAACACAAGATTAAACTATTTAAATAAATCAAGAGAACCCTTCACGAGTTCGACTGAATTAACTGAGATATATAGGAGGTGAAGAGTTAAACGAGTTATAAACGGCGTTAATCTATACTAATAGTTTAAATTGGAAAGATTTATTTGTTTGTTTTTAGGGTTCCATGCCCAAAGGGTAAAACGGGGCCTTAATACTAAGACTCGTTGTTCATCCGTCTGTCTGTCTGTCCGTCTGTCACCAGGCTGTATCTCATGAACCGTGATAGTTAGACAGTTATAACAAAAAATACTCAAAAAACAGAAAAAAATAAATATTTAAGGGGGCTCTCATATAACAGACATGATTTTTTTTCCGTTTTTGGTTTAACTTTTGGTAACGATAACTTAAATAAACCCCTTAATCTCAAAGTAGCGTCTCCGATCTATATATATTATTCATAAAGACTTGTGCCACTATAATTATGTATATGTACTATTGTACGTTCTAATTAGTTAGAAACTGCGATGTTCCCTATATATCCGCAAATTGACAAAATCGATGGAGGCTTGTCAAAACTTCTCGAGTTTGATAGACCGCAATTTACTGGCAAATGGTGCTTGGTTCTCCATTTCCCGCGAGGCCTCATCTTTTATGGCCGAGGAGTCCCGAATTGATCAAACTTGAGCAATTTGTTATTTGACAGCTAAAGCGGAATTCGATTTGACTCGACACATATTTTGAGAGTAAATTGAAATGGAATCAATAGAGTAGAAACTGTACTTGGAATTTTAATCATATTTACGACTTCACATTTAATAATTTTACTGTCAAAATGCATATTAGTGTGGACTTTTTGGCGGGAAGTGAAAAGTGATACAGTTCGATTTTGTTTTATTTTCCAAACAAGTGTTATTTCGAGTGATCATGTATAATATCGGTGGAATATTAACCATTATGTATTCGTTAACGTGCACGAGTGTAGGCAAATTAAACAAAATAGGGAAAAAAGTTGGTTTTTATGTTCTCCCAAAAAGTCCATGGAAAGCTTGAATAAAGTTCCACCACTTTATTGAAGCACTAGAAGAGGGTCCGGCTTGTTGCTGATGCCCCTCATACGACGATGTACGAAATAAATTATTGTAATTTTTACAAACTATCTAATAAAAAAGACAAGGCGGTATGGTCCTAGAGACATTAGCCTGCCCCAACGGGCGCATTAAAAAAAACATATTAGTGTTGCCTCGCCTAGAACAATCGTGTTGCTTACAGTTTAGAAAGGTTTTACTGGTTAAAAGTTTCATAGGTATTTAGGTATTATAGGAATATTTAATTGAGTTTTAAATGAAAAGGTTTTGATGGATATACTCGTATCAATTTATTTATCAGTTCCTTTTAACATTGACATTTTAAACGCGTAATAATGTTGCCACACCTAGATCAATAATGTTGCTTACAGTTCAGAAAGATTTTTCTGGTTAACAAATTTCATAACATAGGTATCTATGTGCGTCAACTCCTTTTCTTCCGATACTGTCCATCTAAAGGTTGTTTGGAAGAGCGATAAGACCGCCTATTGTTATTGATTCACAATACAGAGATTTTGTTTTGTATTGTATTGTATGTATAGGAATGTTAAGATTTTAAATAATAAGAATGAATAAAAATGATATTACTCTGGCAGGGATCGTACCTGCATCTTCGGAATACCGTCCCAACGCCTTAACCACTGGGCCACCGAGCCAGCTGCTTGAGCAACTTAATTTCTTCTATCCTTCTTATATCGTCTTTGGGGGCGATTCTACGTCATCTGTCGTCAATGTTTTGCAATTGATCATTTTTAATTGAATTTTGTTAAAAATTTCAGCAAACAATTTGCCTAGCACCGAACGTAAATAACGTTTCCAAACGCCCTGAACGTTTTATTTTATTAAAAACGCAAGCTTGGAGCCCGATCAAATATTTATTTTACTAATAACACGAGTCGACAATTCCAAGGGCCTCGGTTTGTTGCCGTTCGGCAACTTTCGGATTGTTCGGATTTATTATTCATTTTTGCTTGTTTTCACGGGGATTAGTTCAACAAATTTTTGAAACGGGCATTGGGCTGGAATAAATACTCAGCAAGAAGGAAAAATTAAATAAGTAATTAGATATAGGTATTAGTACCTACGTCCTACATGTGTATATCATAAAAAACATTATCCTGCATACTCGTACAACAAACAAAATAGTAACTACAAGTTATGTTATAATTAAACTGGCCCCGCGGTTTTCCATCTTAGGATCTGGAAAGAAGGTATACCAAATTTCATCAAAATCCGTTCAGTACTTTTTGCGTGATTGAGTAACAAACATCCATCCATCCATACATCCATCCATCCATCCATCCATGCATCAATCCATCCATCCATCCATCCTCACAAACTATCGCATTTATAATATTAGTAAGACTTGTTCATATTACATTAAATTTATATCAAAAGTTTTGTTACAATTTGCTGCACAATAAGTAGAGTTTATTTTAAGTACATACATATTTCATATTTTAAAGGTTCCGACTCATCACGATGCGTACCTCACCTCGTAAAACCCGACAGAAGCCCGGAACAATTTTATTATACTGCCCTATAATCTACGACCAAACTATTCGTAGCCTATAATAATATTACATAGGGGTAGCGCTAGTCAGCTGTATTGCAGCACATGCGATCGTAATTTAAAGACTGGTTTCAGTAAAATAACACGGTGCACGCCAGAAAAAAAAAAACAAAGGTTACGACGAAAATGATATTTTATTATTTATTTATTTTAAAAATCCACAGCTCCTAATCTAACAAATCATCATCATCATCATCATCATCAGCCCATCACGTTCCCACTGCTGGGACACGGGCCTTCTCTCATAGAGAGAATGGGCCATAATCCATCACGCTGGCCCAGTGCGGGTTGATGGATGTCACATGTCCTTGAATTTTTGTGATTAATTCTTGAACATGCCGGTTTCCTCACGATGTTTTCCTTCACCGTTTTTAAGCGAGTGTTAATTCCGCACATAACTTAAGAAAGTCAGTGGTGCGGGGCCAGCGGGATTCGAACTCGGGTGCGTCGGATCGAAAGTCGCACGAGCTCCCACTGAGCCACACTCGCTCACTGAGCCACACTCGCTCACAATCAATCTAACAAATATACTAAACATATTTATATTTTTACAACATATAGCCAATAAAGGATTTACATTCTATGGTTTTTACTTTTGGTATAACGACAGTCAGAAAGAATCACAAGGGACTTAATTTTAATTAACTTAGATATTAACTAAACTTTCATAATATGGTATTTAAATGGGATATCTATATGTATTGTGTGAGTGTAAATGGAGGGTGTATGTGTTTGGGTATACGTGTATAATTGTGTTTGTTTATATGTGTTCGTGAATGAGTGTGAGTTTTGTGAATGTGTTGTTTACGTTAGCATAATTGATTATTTATTTACATTCTTAAATGTTCACGCCGTTTTTACGCCCTAGGGCTTAATGCAGGCACCTAACATTAGTTCGCCAAATGGCTACCCGTGGCGATCTAAGTTTTTTACATTATTTCTATAAACAAAATACATGGTAAAATATTATAAAAAACCTTAACCTAGATTGCCGCCGGCAGCGGGGCAGGGCCCAAACTACCGGTGGTCAGGGCTGCAGAGTGAGGAACCTCCTGACTATACGTGCCGTGTCAAGGAATTCAGCCTTCTACATTTGATACTTGATGCAACTGTCTAGCAAGAGCTTGTTGAGATTTTGGTCACGAGGCTCTTCGCCAACAAGGACGTTGGCCAAAACAACTATCGGGACAATGATCATTGACTCAAAATGTTAATGTTATTTAATTATTAATATAAGCCTGGTTTGTCCCACTGCAGGACAAAGGCGTCCCAACCTTCCTTCCACTCTTCATGGTTTATGGCTTTTTGTGTCCAATATTGGAAGGAATGCGTCTAGCTCGTCTCACCATCTCCGTATGGATCGGGCCCGCAGCGTCGTCTTTAACGTTGTGTGGGATCCACTCTGTGGTGAATTTGGCCCACAGCTCGTTCGACATGCGTCACACATGATATTTTTTCCTTTAATTTTGTTCCTTCCTAAAAGAATTCATTTTCCCGTAAAAATATTTTGCCCATTGTTCTGCGAGTTTTTATAGATTTTTCTTTATTTAATTTTTCAAAAGATTTCTAACAACAAGCTGTTCTATATTTTTATTTTTTATTTATTTTTATATACCTGATAGGCTCGCATTTGACCGCAGTCTCACCTGATGGGAAGTGACGACGCGGCGACGATGGATCATGCTTGTCTAGAAGATACCGATTCACTCGGGACTTGAAGACACCTAAATTATAGGAATCGGGAAACAGAGACGCTGGTAAGGTGTTCCATTTCTTTCCTTAGCTGTTCGCATTATGTAAGGAAGCGAAGCGCTTTGTTCTGGAAGGAGGAATGTCAACCATAAAGGGATGCCGAGTTTCCGTACGTCTTGTTGTCCGCTGGTAGAGAGGAGATGGAGGAATTAACTCGTGTCCCATCTCTATCTCTTAGGGTAGTTGCCATAGGGCCCTAGTTGCCCTTTTCAATAACTCACTCTGTATATTATTGATTGAACCCATCGAGTAATACTATGTACCTATTATGTATTATGTCCCTACTTAGGTAAAAGTTGAAATCAAGTTCTGCTTTACTTCTGCATCCCTCCTGCTCGCACCAAGTACTTTGCTTCGACATTCATATTGTGAACAGCCAAGGAGTGGAATTCTTTTTTTTTATTATTATTTGATGGGCACACATTTGACCGCTGTCTCACCTGATGAAAAGTGATTCTCTGCCGGCATCTGTGTTACCGGATAAGTATAATCTGGGTGTCTTTAAGGCAAGACTGAACAGGTTTCTTCTAGGCGAGCGTGCTACATCTTCGACCGCATCGTCACTTAAGAAAAGGTGAGATAGTGGTCAAACACAAGCCTATAAACAATAAAAAAAAACTTATCTTTCGTCATTGAGGTGTGCATCGGTTTATGTGCACTAAAACTGCTCACCGCTTTGCTGCTTGCCGCTGCCATATCGGTGTGAATTGAGCCTTAGTATACCAGCGAAGGTTTATTAAAAATGTATACAAAATACCTATAAAATATTTTTGTATGCTTGAAATGCCATCGTTACTTTTTTACATACCCTAACATTATCTCGATCTGAACACTTGATCGCATAAAAAAGTTAGATGTAAAACTCTCAAAAATTTTACTCGTGGTAGGTCTCTCGAATGCGGGAAGGCGTCTGGGTAGGTACTACCGCTTTGCCAGTTATTCTGCATTCAAGCATTACTACTGTGTTCCGGAATTCAAGGGCATTGTAGCCAGCGAAATTACTGGGCATTTGAGACTTAATACCTGATGTCTCGGGGTGATGGGCGCAATGCAGTCCTACGCAGTGCTTTTTATTTTTATTATTAAAATTCCTTGGTGGTACTGCAATTGTTATGGGTAGGCGTGGCGCTTACCATCAGACGAACGACATGCTCCTCCTATCACCCAGTTCCATAAAAAAAATCGCTTCTTTGTATCGTATGCCGTAAGTTACCGCTTTGCAGCTGTTGTACAGCTTAACCGCAAAGCGGTAACTTACGGCAGTCTTAAGTGTAGCGAGCACTCAGCTGCAGACTATTCTAAGCATCGTTAGCGGAAGCCGAGAAAAGTGATACTTGGGATGGTGCTTTACCGTGAACTGTGTCTTTTAGATTTAGATGGTTATTTTCATTGTTAAAAATAACTAGCTGCGCCTCGCAGTTTCACCCGCGGTTTTCCCGGGACAAAAAGTAGCATATATGTCCGAAAGAAAAAGAAAACCAAGACCTACCGGTGGTAGGTTTTTACCGGTGGTAGGTTTCTCGTATGCGAGAGGCCGTCTGGGTGGGTACCACTGCTTTGCCAGTTATTCAACCGCCAAGCAGTAGTGCGCAAGCAATACTGTGTTCCGGTTTGAAGGGCATTGTAGCCAGCGAAATTACTGTGCATTATGAGACTCAATAGCTAATTGTCTCAGGGTGACGAGCGCAGTGTAGTGCCGCACAGGATTTTGCAAAACAAAGTTCTTGGTGGTGCTGCTATTGTTATGGGCTGGCGAATTGCTTACCATCAGGCAAACGACCAGCTCGTCTCGTCATTCAGTTACATAAAAAAAAAAAACCTAAGGAACCTACATAACAGATTTCATCAAAATCCGTTTATTAGTTTTTGCGTGTGTTCAGTAATGTTTGCAATATTGGCTTACCATTTTTGAACGCAACTTTTCTTATTTTCTTTATTTATAAACGAAGCCCGTCAACCTTCCTCTCCAAACTACCTCCAACCCTTCTTATAATTTCTTTGGCCAACCTGGGGGGTAGTTGGAAAAAGTCGTTGACGTCTGGCCGGCACGCGATCGAGTCGAGAGCTCCGTACTTCTCCTCGAAATAATTGCTAAACCGACGGATTTGCAACGTCAGCCGCGATCATCGCGCACATAAACTCAGCGGGCATCAGCTCCATCATCAAAAAATCAGCGTGAAGGCAGGGAAAAGAGACGAGATACTACGCGTCGTAAAAGGATCCAGCACGCGGGGCGATTCGAACCAGGTAGCCTTTCACTTGTTCCTCTTTTTCCTAGCCAGCGTGATTGAATAACAAACATCCATCCATCCTCACGAACTTTCGAAGTTATGATGTTAGTAGGATTTGCAAGTGTTAAGTTACAGTTTTGCATTAGGTACTGCTGGAAAACTACCGTGAGTAGGTATGTGGGTACGTATAGATTTACTAGGTCCTGAAATAGGACATACGCTTTTCATCCCGGAAAAACGAACTATTCCATATGGGAGCAGCTATAAACCATATACTACGCGGGTGAAACCGCGCGGCGCAGCTAGTTATACATAAATTGAAATAGTATCTACCTAAATTATATTACTAGAAACAACTCTACACCCTACTTACTAAAACTAGGGCGTGAAGCCAGCAGAATTCGAACTCCGGTGCGTCGGATCGAAAGTCGCACGTTCTCCCACTGAGCCACACTCATCAAATTTACCATGTTTAGTTTGATATCTTTCTTTTTTTTAGACCCTCCTAGATCCTGGCCCGTTACTAGGATTTCCTGTATCTAGGGAACTAAGAACTACAAGGTTTATGGTCCCACAACACCCAGACACGAAACAAATGCTTGCGCTTTTTTGTCGAGGAAATCGCACACGCAACCTCAGAAGTTTTCGAAAGAAGGAATGAAAGCATGACCTAAGTACCCGACAGTGAGTACATTACTTCAAGCCAATTAATTATTTTTCAAATAAACTAACCCTACTTCAAAACCACAAATAGGCAATCAAAAGTGAATTATCATAAGCGCTACCCACTCATATATTTAAAGTCAGTGCCAGTCAAGTATATAGTAAGTACTACTTATGGTAGTATTTATCTACTACCGTTTAGACTTCGCTGGCGCCGACTTCAAATATATGAGTGGGTAGCGCTTATGATAATTATATTAATTTATTTTTCACTTTTGAGTGCCTATTTGTGGTTTTGAAGTCGGTTTAGTTTTTTTTGAGAAATAATTTATTTTACCCTTTTTAGTGAAAAACAAGTTTTAATTAAATTAATTTAAAAAGTTTTTAAGGACAAGCTTTTATGATCTAGCAGCCACATCATGACGAAGTTTAAAACGGGCTATCACAATTAAATGCATGTACAAAAAAAAACATGTCTGTCCTATTCTCTGTTGAGGAGTTCCCTCGCCGGAATCCTGGGTGTATCAGCCATGTCATGATGGAATTTAGAACAGGCTATTATGGTTAAATCCATTTACAAAATGTTGTGTCTGTACTATTCACCGTTGAGGAGTTCCCTCGCCGGAAGTCAACTCTGGGCGAAGCAGGTGAAGCAGTCGAATACAAACCCCTGTCTTTAGAAAGTCGGTTACAAAAAAAACTAGAACTGACTTGAAGATTATACTTATATTTTATGTTTTAGCTATTTTTTTCAAAAAATGCTGAATGAATTTCGATAAAATTTATTTGGGACCACCTGTGAAGTATGACCTACCAATCAAAAAGAGAATCATCGAAATCAATTCATAATTGGCGGAGTAATCGCGTAACAAACACACAAAAAAAATATACATACCGTCGAATTGTAAACCTCATCCTTTTTGAAGTCGGTTAAAAATAAATAACATTTCTTTTTGATTCATATACTCCGTAAATGTATCACAATTTGGTGAAGGTAATCATGATATAAAGGGTGAAAACCCATTACCCAAATATATTCAGTACGCATAAGTTAATAAGTGTTATCTTTGTTCAACCGAGCATAATTCACAATTTCTAAATCCCCAGACGATTGTGGTAGAATATTTATAACACACTTTGTAATACCTACTCGTTGGTAGAGATTTATGCACGATATAATTTTTGATAGCTGCTTTACGGAAGCCGTAAACCATAAAAACATGTTGGAGCCAAGTTTTAGTGGAATATATTATCCCTTTTCTCCAAGCACGTTTCGGGAGAAGAATAAAAAATGCAGATCTTCGTAAATACCCTTACGGGGAAGACCATCTCCTCGAGGTGGAGGCTTCAGACACCATCGAGAACGTGAAGGCTAAGATCTAGGATAAGGAGGGCATCCTCCCGGACTAGCAGCGTCTTATCTTCGCCGGCAAACAGCTGGAAGATGGCCGCGCTCTCTCAGACTATAACATCCAGAAGGAATCTACTCTTCACTTGATGCTCAGGCTTAGAGGAGGCACCATTAAGCCCTCCCTCTGCATCTTGGCAATGAAGTACAACTGTGACAAAATGATCTGCCGCAAGTGCTATGTTCGCCTCCACCCTCGTGCAACCAACTGCCGTAAAACCAAGTGCGGACACATTAACCACCTCCACCCTAAGAAGAAGCTGAAGGATTAGATTTTAAATAGAATCTTACTATTCGCCAGCATTCATGTTACAATTTTATTAACACATCTAAAAAAATAAAAATAAAGCGAAGATGTCTCCCAATCGACACATCTATGATACAAGATAAAAACAGTTTACAGAACATCGATTATACTTAGACTAGCATTAAAAAAAAATACTAATTAATATATATTTAAGTAATAAAAAATTACCTACTAATTCCTTATAATGTATGACCACAATTTCATTAGTAGTCTTTGCGTTGTCGGCTTTTGCGCCAATATCAAACGCAATGACTGTATGATGGTGACTGGTGGTAGGTTTCCTGTATGCAAAAGGCTGTCTGGGTGGGTACCACCGCTTTGCCAGTTATACAGCGGCCAAGCAGTAGTGCGCAAGCATTACTGTGTTCTGGTTTGAAGGGCATTGTAGCCAGCGAAATTACTGGGCATTATGAGACTCAATAACTAATTGTGTCAGGGTGACGAGCGCAGTGCAGCGCCGCGCAGGGTTTTGCAAAACAAAGTTCTGGGTGGTGCTGTTATTGTTATGGACTGGCGTATTGCTTGCCATCTGGCAAACGACCAGCTCGTCTCATTCAGTTACATGAAAAAAAATGACTCTAGTACGTCTGAAGTTGTAACAGACCGGTCTTTCAGTTCCGGACGGTGCATCCTAGGTTTTATGGATGTCAAAATGCAATCATTCGTCGTAGCATCTAGATGGTGTGATTCAATTGCTGGCTCGTTGGGTCAACTTAAGGGAAACCTTGCACGAATCGACCCTTCATTTATTTTACTACACCCCAAAGATTAGATGAGAACTGTTAATAAATTCCAAAACTACGTCTATAATTCGGGTTTACTACTTCTGTTTCTAGGGATTTAGTTAAGATCGCGGTGAAAGGTCTAAAACTAATACCCGTTACTCAACTCGCGCTTCGAGCCTTAATTAAACTAGATAAATATCGAACATTCGGCTATGAATATTCTACTATTCAATAATTCACTAAATATAAGCACAGAATACTTAATAGTACCAAGTATTAGGTATGAATATATTGTAACAAGAGCGAGTGTGGCTCAGTGGGAGCTCGTGCGACTTTCGATCCGAAGCACCCGAGTTTGAATCCCGCTGGCCCCGCCCCACTAACTTTCTTAAGTTATATGTGGATTTAACACTCGCTCTAAAAACGGTGAAGGAAAACATCGTGAGGAAACCGGCATGTCCAAAGATTTTTCACAAAAAGTCAAGGACATGTGACATTTACCAAGCCGCACTGGGCCAGCGTGGTGGATTATGGCCCTTTCTCTCTCTATGAGAGAAGGCCCGTGTCCCAGCAGTGGGAACGCGATGGGCTGATGATGGTGATGATGACGATTGTAACAAAAGCTCTAAAAAAATGCCGCTTAGTTTCTTTTCGTATCTTCTGAGTAGTGTTTTTTTCCGATTTGGTGGTAGAGTCATCGACATAAATATTCACTAATGTCTAAACTGAATAAACAGCTTTTAATTGATTGATTGTTTGAGAGTAATTTAGGTAGATACGTCATACTTTTAAAGAATGTTACTGCAATTGTTATGGGCAAGCGTGGCAGGCGAACGACTTGCTTGTCTTGTTGTTCAGTTTCGTTAAAATAAAATTGTATATAAAACCGATTCTCGGATCGGGCCTATAATTATGTAGGTGCCTACTATAGTACGTATACATTGAAGCTCCTCCACGGGCAATTTACGTATACCGTTTTAAAGGACATACTGGGTATAATTTGGGTTTGGGCCTCATCCGAAAGAGATGATTTCCTCAGATTCCGTCCAAGATAGGAGGAAGGTTTACTTACGTTCGTGACTTATACTAAGACCAACACGGGAACGACTTTTACGGTGTACTGTGATCCCTAAGTAGATCTAATACTAAAATCCGAAAGGCCTCAAGAGCTGCGTCCAAAAAATATCTAACTATGTATAGGTCTGAACCTAGAGTAATCCCTCATAGCTTCAGTCATAAATGCCGTAAGACCTCTATCTTCGTTCGCGTATCTAAGAAAATTGGACCCAAGTGAAGGCTTATTATAGCGATTCACAGACCCTTAGCACGGGGCTTAGATAACATTTCACTCAAACGGATTCAACCTTTAGACGTGAAACGTTAAACAAACGAAAACAAAAATGGATTTTTTTTATTGTACAGTACAATACCATACAAAATCTCTTTATTATATAGCGCTTTATAGTTCTAACTTAGAGCGATCTCTTCCCGACAACTTAACACCACCACCGTCTTCTGCCGTATCACAAATCCTTTCCATCCAAAGGTTGTCTGGAAGGGATCGCTTATTAGCGATAAGCCCGCATAAATTTTAAGTTCTATTTTTATTTGTTGTTCTTATGTTTTTGGTGTACAATAAAGCGTTATGAATGAATCAATCAATAATTTTTTGGACGGACAGTATCGGAAGAAAAGGAGCAGACTTTGGTGTACAATAAAGTATAAATAAATAATACTATTCAAAAAAAAAAAAAAAACTCTTTAATCATTTTGGCATCACAGACGCACTTATGAACGTCAAATTATCACAATGACTCTACCACCGTATCGAAAAAAGAACCACTACTCAGAAGATACGGCAAGAAACTGAGGGGCATTTTTTTTAGAGATTTTGTTACAATTTTTTGGGGTTTTACAATGTTATGTTTCTTATGTACCAGTTGGTTACTTTGCAGAAGTGGAATGTTCCAAGCATCTTTGTCTTCTATGTAATTACGAACAGTGTAGTATGCTATATTAAATCATTAGATACTTGTATAAATATTTCGTCTTACTCAGGGAATAAACCTTTTCACGTGGACGCAGTCAAGTGTGTCCGCTAGTTTTAGGACATAATTCCAAAACGCTCAACGCCCGCTCGCTACCCTCTATAACACGGAAATGCTCCAAGTCAATAGGCATTTTGCTGATCCCCGGAGGCGATTTCCCGTATTAAATAACAAACACAAAAATATAAATGCCGACAACGGAAATATACTTTCTATCAAAGTTTCGACTAGACCGATTGATCAATGATTGGAAATACATAATCAACTTAATGCTCCTAGTCAATACGCGCAGATTTCCGAAGTATGTTTTGCCGTATTATATGACAGAAAACAAGATAATGCCAAAAATTCCAATAGGAAAACATTTTCCCTTCAAACTTTCGACAAAGGCGATTGATCAATGTCATCAAAGTTATTGATTACTTTGTCAAAATTACTTGTTTCCATTACGCGAGCTTGACTTTTAAATACGTTTTAATCGAAGTATCCAGTTTGCTTTAACCTTCCTGTTTTCCCGTAGGAAATTTATATTTGTAGTCTAATTTAAACTGGTAATCGATATTTCTAAAATAACTGGCCAAGTGCGAATCTGACTCGCGTCGTATTTATAAAAACAATAAATTTTACAAGCTGTTGCAAGGATATAGAGAAGGTAATCATTTAGCAAACTTTTAAATTAAAATCTCATCAGATATTTTTCCCTCCCTCTTCACGGATTTGAGTGAAATTTAGAATGGAGATAGTTTATACACTGGATTAACACATAGGCTACTCTTCATCCCAGGAAATCGCGGATGAAACCCCGGGGCGCAGCTAGTTATTTATACGCGCAATTTTGCTTGGTTTATCAATACCCTCGCACACTGTACATACCTACGTTGATTGTGTATGTTATGTCGGGAACCTGTCAGGTGTTACCTTGTTTCCCACTCAGCCGTCAACTAATTTCAGTGCCAAAGATAGGTGAGTCAAACCACAGGTAGATATCGTCACAGAATACTAAGTGACAGAAGCATCACTCCGCAAAGAAATTTAAACAAATAGCGACTCTTGCTATGACGCTATAAAATTCAATTCAGCTCGCGTAGCGCTGCATACCTAGTCATATTACTCTACAGAACGCCTCTCTTTGTCTTCTCTGTCTCTCTGTCTCTTCGTCCGGCGATGTACTTGTAGCTTCGTACCTACAGTGCAGAGTGCGCTAGGCCTGGTATCGTCTTGTATTATGGTAATTAGTGTGGCTTGTGATTGTAATTTTTTAACGATTGTTAGATTTCGACAGCCTCTGTGGTCTAGTGGTTGGGCAGGTTGGCTCAAATCTCATACACCATTGAGGTTAAGGTTCGAAAAAAGCAATACGTATGTTTGTGCCGGACAAATGAATCCACGCGATAGACCTCCATACTCCGTCGTAGACAATCGTAGTCTACGCCGTAGAGCTGCATAATCTACGGGCTCTACGGCGTAGAGTTCTACGCTCTACGACGAAGAGTTCCATATTCTACGCCAAAGAGTTCGAACATAGAATACTCTAAAGACATCCATAGTCTACGATACGCCATAGAGCTACATACTCTGTCGTTGATCTCCATCCCCTACACCCGCTGTAGATAAAACCATTTTATATATATATATATATATATATATATATATATATATATATATATATACACTACATTCTATATATATATATATTTACGCTCATGGCAATGACGTTAGAAAAGACTGCAAAAAGGTCGCCGAAACGCTATAAACGTTTAACTTTGGCTGCTAATTTATAAGATTTTTCGTTAAATTTCTATATTATAGTTTTCGTTTTAAATAGCCGTCTCAGCCTTGCGACTAATCAATCAGCAACTAAATTATTAATAAAATAATATACGTTAGTCATAACTATTGCAGTTACTATCTGTTTCTTTGCCTAATGCCATACTTAATGAGTCAGTTTTCTTGCTACCTACATTTGTTTTGTATTTGAATTGGCAGCTATGTTGTAAACAATCTTTATCGTCTTTCCGATGCTCAAGTTATCGCAAAATAATAAATCTTAAGTTAACTTGTATATCTTAAGCTAAGTGAGTTGTACTCTTAAGAAATGATTATTTTAAGCCGTAACTAATCTAATTTTAAATTATAACAAAACACATGCAAATTTCGCAGTTTCTATCATATGAAATATTCATATTTCATGACAGCGCCATAGAAGTTTAAAGCCAGTAAAACAACCTACATAACAGTTGATAAATGTTGTAATACTTGGGCATAATTTAAATACAGTAAGAACTTTAAATGTACTAGACTCTTGGGACTAAACGGCAATCCACATGTGTTTTATGGCATGGAAATAAAGTTGAAATTACGACAGAATGAATAGATATTTAACGGTTTCAATAATTTTGATGTCGAGTCGATCGGTTGAAATAATGGCGTTCGCGGTCAAATGGACCCCATCGTATTTCCAAGTCTATTAATTTGAATATGAAATGGTGTGCCCAATTTCCTCTTAATTTTCGAATGAATTATTTTATTTGGACGTGTCGGATAATGCACCTATTGTTAATATGCAACTATTATATTAATTTAACGAATGTGATAAATATAATCGGATGTGAAATATACACGCGCTGCTAGATCGCGATGCGGATCATTTATGATAAATTAATAACCAAGCAGTAGTGCGCAAGCATTACTGTGTTCTGGCTTGAAGGGCATTGTAGCCAGTGAAATTACTGGGCATTATGAGACTCAACAGCTAATTCTCTGGGTGACGAGCGCAGCGCAGCGCCGCGCAGGATTTTGCAAAACAAAGTTCTGGGTGGTGCTGTTATTGTTATGGGCTGGCGTATTGCTTACCATCAGGCGAACGACCAGCTCGTCTCGTCATTCTGTAACATAAAAAAAAAGAAAAAATGTATTTAAATTATAATATGAAATACGAGATAATGTTGCTTTTGCCTGCGAAGTAATCGCAGGGATTAGCACAATAAAACTTTGTAGCAATGGGGATTTCGACACGTTTGGCGTTTGCCCAAAGTTTGCGGTGGAATATTCCGGCTTATGCATAGTGGTAATGTGGTACATCGTTGAGAGAGTTACCGACTGTACAAATTAGCAGGCTGCGACATAAATTTATTTGCGCAGGTATTTTGTTATATATCATGACCATTTAAGAATTCCTTATATCCCTAGAATTCCTTACATCTAAAAAACCTGTAACTAAAATGACAACTTATGGTTATTTGCGCATGCTTGGCAATAGTTTTAACTTTTTATGTTGCTGAGTGATAAGACGAGCAAGTTGTTCGCCTGATGGTAAGCGCCACGCCTGCCCATAATAATTGCAGTGCCTCTCAGAACTTTAAATATCATAAAAAGTACTACGTAGCACTGCATTGCGCTCATCACCCCGAGACATCAGATATCAAGTCTCATATGCCCCGTAATTTCACTGGCTAATCAGTAAAGTAAATAATGGGCTAGTAATTTCACTTTGAGGTATGCAAAATAATTCGCCGCAGCCAGGGATTGAACACGGGACTTTCTCCTTTAGTAGGTACAGGAAAAGAAAGATACTTGCACACCTTTACTGTACCGCCTTAGGCTGCCCGCCCACGTCAGACAATCTGTCACTGTTTTTTTTGTCAGTAAAAATTTAACATACTGAGTTTCATATTGCAACGCAAACGTCCGCGTCCTACAAAAAGTCGGTCACAAAATAGGTGCCAAATGACCTATGACAATACACGTAACACTCACGAAACACATTATGAGGTATCGAGAATTGAACCGGCATGTCTCAACCGGGTTATACGAGCTAATGAGCTATTATAAGAAAAATAATCCTATTCTCTTTTGTTGCAGATTAACAAAATGTCGGTCTCGGAATTCAGAAGGAAGAAGCTCCTTTACGTCTTCAATGTATTCTTTGGTAAGAAAATAAAAGCATTCTTTAGATATTTTTCATAGAGATGTGGTAGACACGCTTTAGACCGAAAACTTGAATGTTCGAAAAATTATGAAATATAATGAATATAAAAATTTGTCACTTTACGCTAGCTAAAATGGGAGTACAGTATAGTATCAAAAGTTGAAGCTAAATGTGCTTTTGGCTTGAGTTAGTGCAATTCGGTAAACAGTAACATTCAGTAGTATTAAAATACAATAAATAATATGAATAATAATAATAATAATACATAATCTTGAAACTTTAGTAATATTAATTTAGTAATATACATAATCTTGAAACTTTAGGCTTATAGACGCTAACGCTTGGTAAAAAGCCAATTTATTTTCATTCGACGGTATTTTGGCCATCTTATTATTTTGTCATGATAAAGCTACAGTGCGGGTTGGTGAATGTCACATGACGTTGAATTTTGTGATCAATTATCGGAGATGACGGTTTCCTCACGGTGTTTTCCTTCACCGTTTTAAAAGCAAGCGTCATAATTTAAGAAAGCCAGTTGGGCCACCTTAGTAGGTTATGGCCCATACTCTCTCTATGAGCGAGTGTGGCTCAGTGGGAAGCTCGTGCGACTTTCGATCCGACGCACCCAAGTACGAATCCCGCTGGCCCCGCACCACTGTCTTTCTTAAGTTATGTGCGGATTTAACACTCGCTCTAAAAACGGTAAAGGAAAACATCTCGAGGAAACCGGCATGTCCAAGAATTTTCCACAAAAAGTCAAGGACATGTGACATCCACCAACCCGCACAGGGCCAGCGTGGTGGATTATGGCCCATACTCTCTCTATGAGAGAAGGCCCGTGTCCAAGCAGTGGGAACGTGATGGACTGATGATAATGATGATGATGATGATGACTCTCTCTATGAGAGAAGACCGGTGTCCTAGCAGTAGGAACGTAATGGACTGATGATGATGAAAGCTACAGTCAGATGTTCATTTATTTTTTGCCCGTGATAATAGCTGACCGCAGTATTCGGATGTAACTGGATATTCACCTCATCTCTAGTAAAGACTGTTATAAATTCGAACGGTAAAAAAGTAATTCCATTATCTTTACGATGGAAACTGAACTCTTTAAGTATTTTACTGTTAAATATGAAATTTATTATAATAGTCAATTATTAATTGTTTTCTTCGTTACAGACGTCAATCAGAGCGGGACCATAGAAAGAAAAGACTTTGAATTGGCTATAGAGGTAAGTTTTATGGGTAAATCTATACTTAAGTATTCTGCTTAAGTTTGGCTTTCCGCTCAACTTCGTCCTTGGTGTTCCCATTTTCTCTTCACAAGTAGTTATCTCATAATAAAACGAATCCAAACGAGAAAATCCGGCCAAGTGCGAGTCGGACTCGGGCACGAAGTGTTCTGTACCATTATCTATAAAACGGAAAAAATCATGTCTGTTGTATGGGAGCCCCCTTAAATATTTATTGTATTCAGTTTTTTAGTATTTGTTGTTATAGCGGCAACAGAAATACATCATCTGTGAAAATTTCAACTGTCTCACTATCACGGTTCATGAAATACAGCCTGGTGACAGACGGACAAACGAACGAACGGAGTCTAAGTAATAGAGTCCCGTTTTACCCTTGGGTACGGAACCCTAAAAAAAGGAAGTAAAACAATACATTTAAAATAAATATTATTTTAATCATTTTGCCATTTATGAAAGAATATAGAAATGGAGATAGTTTTTACACTGGATAAAGACGTCGGCTTCTTTTATTCCGGAAAACCGCGAGAAAAACCGCAGCAACCGGAAGCAACTATATAGTTCAAAATATACGATAAAAACGAATTTTACTCGTATTTTTGCGCCTTCCGATCACGTGTTATGGAATCGGATATCCTGCTTGTGAAAGGTTCTAGCAAATGGAACGATAAATAATGGCTTATTGGAATAGCAACTAGATATTCTCCGTACGCAGGCTTAGTTATTTTGCATACAGGGTTGAGTGTAGATATATGAGATGGGCTCCAACCCAAGAGAAAGAAAATCAAAGACGTCAAATTACATGTTGTTCTAATAAAGACTCCACAGTCTTGAACATCGCAAACTGGCCAGTCTATCGGCCTTTCGGATAGATTTCGGCGAATGTGCTTGTGGTGGACGTTTCTCCTGCGCGCACTAAGCGCTTTGCTTCCATTTTCTTTATGCGCACCGCTAACGAGTGGAGCTCCGTTCCGGGATCAGTCTTTTCCAATAGTTACAATCTAGGAGGTTTCAATTCACGAGTGAACAGGTACTATCTTGGCAAGCGTGCTACATCGTCGACGAACTCGTCGCTTACCATGAGGTGAGATAGTAGTCAAATTCAAGCTATTAAAGAATAAAAAATAAACTATTGTATTTATACAGGGTGGAATTGAATTCGATATTTTTTCGAAATATATGTACTCAGTCCATGCTTTGGAATAAATATATAGTGCTTAACTGAAAAAAAAAAACAAAAATTAATTGACAATTAGCTGAAATGTCTATTTACACTAAACGGGGCGCGGGTGCACGGCACGGCGCCTACTAGCCTTGCCGCGTCGCCCCTGCTTTTTTTTTTTTATTTGCCTCTTAAGATTTGTTATATCTAAAGCATGGACCGAGTACAACATACATTTTGGAAAAACATCGAATTCAAATTCACAGTGTATACGATTCAAATTCTTGATATACTTAAATAATCCTATTCTTTGGTGTCACAATTCTATAAAATAGTAGAATACTTTCGTAAAATGGTAGGAATTTGAAATATTGGATCCAATCCAATCGCTATATAAGCTGAAAATTTTTCGTTTAAAATATTCTATACTAGCTGCGCCCTGCGGTTTTAACCGCAATTTTCCGGGATAAAAGTAACCTTTGTCCTTTTCCAGGATCTATAGAACCTACTTACCATATTTTATCAAAAACCGTTCAGTAGTTTTTGCGTCACAAACTTTCACAATATTAGTAGGAATTAGGATAGTAGGACTAGTAGGATATATAGGAATATTAGGATATATTTGATAAAATTTTATGTCAAATGTAGCGATTCTATATTTTGAGAAATATGAAGAATGGTGCAATATGTAATTGTGAACATCGCTTTTCTTTATTGCTTGTCTCAATAAAGCTTTTTACTTTGGCACAGAAAATCTGCAGCCTGCGGGGATGGAAGTCTGGAGACCCCAAGCACAGTGAAACGCACGAGGTCATGATCAAAATCTGGGACGGGCTCCGGAAGAGGGCTGACTCCAATAAGGATGGACAGGTGAGGATAATTTGGCAGCGAAGCTAATTTTTCCATAAGAAAGAAAGAAAGAAAGAAAAGAAAGAAAATACATTTATTCAAGACAGATACACGCAACATTACATTAAGCTAACTTACACGGTTGATGTAGAATTCCCCGGCACTCGTATTTTCGCTAAACAATTGGACTACACATATATGAATTATTATTGGAGTCCATATAATAAAAAAGGATCTGGGAAATTTTAAACGTAAAATGATTTGGTTTTTTTTATTAATAAATTTAATTATTAACTACTATTTTACTATTATTTATAATTTACATTTTTATATATATTTTTATTTTTTACTGTTATTTTTCATACCTACCTATAGTACCTCTCCATGTAATAAAAAAGAGATTTGGGCAATTATATATACGTTTATAGCTATTATTTCACTGCTTATGTCTGCTCATATTTAATTGTAGGCACCATTCCGTGTGTATAATTTGTTTTAATAAAAATTTAAACGAAATAAGCAACATTCAACTCTTTTTATATTAATTAGCCTGGTTTTTATATTTATTATTACCTTGCCTTTTACTCTTGTTCAAACATCTTAGTTTTTTACCTACCTAAAGGTGTTCTCTGTCTGATACGGTGGTAGAATCAATGTAATAACATCTGTGATGGCAAAATTGAATTAAGAACTTTTGAACTTGAACTACTATATAATAAATCGTCTTCTTTCTTCTTCTATCGTGTGTGTGGCTAACCCTGTTGTTGTGCCTGTGTTTTTATACCACTCGAAATTCTCTAACATGGCCGATATAACTACTGTTGTCCAAAGACAACATCCGGAACCGACGGCTTACCGTGCCCTACGAAGCACCGTAGCGCTCAGATAAAATACCACACAAACGGTCACCCATCCAAGTTGTGACCGCTGCAAACGTTGCTTAAACTAAAAGATCTGTTTCGAACGACTAGGCGAGCTACGCTACGAGCGCTACAATAAGTCATTTTTTTTTTTTATTGGCTTGCGTTTGACCACTATGTCACCTGATGGTAAGCGACAAAGTGGTATATATATATATATATATATATATATATATATATATGTGTATTTTTATATTTACGAATAATAATTCAACTGATTTAAATACGCCCAAATATAATATCAAAATAATCCAAATACGCCCATAAAACTCACAGACAGCGTAATAATTCATTTTTCTTGCATTGTCTCCCGAGCCGAAGAAATTCTGTTCATATGCTGACATGGAACCCCAGACTTTATTACTGTTCGGCCTCGGGTTAAATGAGGCGTCGATTGCCCGAAGAAAGCCGAAATTCGGCTCCAATAAATATCACGCCTTGCGAGTTCTTTGTCAAATATTGGAGTAATAACCAGTAATAAGGCGGGGTTTGGGGAAACGATATAGCAAGTATAGTATTCCGTTTAGCTCGTACAAGAGTAATATCTCGGTGCTTAGTGGCAGCTTAGTGGCAATACGATTAGTTATGAGATGTTTGAGAATTCTACGTCAAGATACGCAAAAGAAAAAAGCTGAAAGTAAAAGTAGTAGATATTAGTTTTTTATGAGAGCGAGTGTGGCTCAGTGGGAGCACGTGCGACATTCGATCTGACGCATCCGAGTTTGAATCCTGTTTGTTCCTGCCCTGCACCACTGACTTTTCTAAGTTATACGTAAATTTCGCACTCTTCACTAAAACACACATGCTACACTCGCTCTAAAAACGGTGAAGGAAAACATCGTGAGGAAACCGGCATGTCCAAGAACTAATCACAAAATTCAAGGACATGTGACATCCACCAACCCGCACTGGGCCAGCGTGGTGGCCCATACTCTCTCTACGAGGGAAGGCCCGAGTCCCAGCAGTGGGAACGTAATGGGCTGATGATGATGATGATGATAATGATGATGATGATGATTAGCTTATTATATGTGTTATGTAATGTTATGTGACGTAACATTAACCACACCACACCATTATTTTTAAATGTATATAGGTCTAAATAAGCTTGCATATAAACTTCATTTATTTACACTTGAGCACAAAACAGTTTGTACATAGAGGACTTAATGCTTGATAGCCTTTTCTACCAGTCAACCACGACTTGCATGAAAAGATGGTAACTGTGTATAAATAATACACCTACGTAATACATATAAAGCCTTTTGAATATTAATAGTAAAACAGAGCGAGACATACTTAAAAACCCTTTGTAGTATCTAAAATTGGTGTCCTTTCCCTTCAAGTTTTACTACCCATGCTCCAAACACAAGCCTAGTCCGTCAAATTAAAATAACCAGTTTTACTACCCATGCAGGCCCACGCTCCTAATAATGTAACGTAAGGCCTGTAGAGTCCCTTCTGTTATTATGATAATATATTACGGCACCAACCCTGGCTATTACTCTACATCCCAGCTGAAAACAATATACTTTTAAAGCACCAAACATGCATGCGTATACGAGCATGAATAATAAATATCTGAAAATAACTCATAAACCGGCGGTATCGGTTGTCACGGGACCGGAAGCAAAATAAAATTATGTAAACGAACGCAGGACGATGATAAAAAGCACTTCCTGCCCGGATTAAATTAGTTCCCGCCCGAGCATTATACTCAGGCGATGTCGTAACTTTTTATATTAAAAAGTAAAAAACTCCAAAGATAATGAAGAGTGACTAAGCTGTCGTTTCGTTAAGATTGTTACAACTTACAAAATTAACTTTGCGGCTATTTTTTTGAAATCCTCCCTGATTGAACACTTTCACTTCTCTCTCAGGTTCTGATAAGAGCGCTGAGGGTGACAGGCAGTGTTATCTTGGAGAGATTATATAGTCAGTGCAAATGGTTGAAGTACTTACTGACTGCCCGGGATTAGGGGTGCTATTTTTTTTTGCCGAGGGATGTGTTTTTAACCCTCGACGCAAGAAGGAGGGGTGTTATAAGTTGGACTCTATATGTGTCTGGCTGTGTGTCTGTCTGTGGCACCGCAACTCTTGAACGGGTGAACGGATTTCGATGCGCTTTTTTTATTTGAAAGCAGGTTTTCTGGCGGTGGTTCTTAGACATGTTTTATTGTGTCGGGTGTTTTTGAAATTTTTAATTTATAGTTATTGTTTTATTGACCAAAGCGATGATGTGGCCGAACATAGAGCACATAGATCTAAAGGAAGATGGTAGTTGAGCGACAGCGAAGTCTAGTCTCTCCGACGTTTTAAAGAACTTCTTGCTGAAACATGACTAGGTCGTTTGGCGTCATACTACCTAGTATTACAACTGCGGCCGGAGCCTAAACCGCTCCGAATAAGGTTTAGTGAAATAAAAAACTCCAGTCGAGGACTCTTTCAAACTTACACCTTGGTAACTTTATGTACCTTTCAACTTGAAGTTATGTCATATAAATATAAAACGGTTACACTTACGTTATGATTGTGTCGGAACAACTTCGACCAGGTTTCGGACAATGAGATTGTCCTTCTTCTGGAAGTTTACGCTTTGGATTCGCGGCGCAGACCCAAAGAATCCAAAGATTAAACCGGAAGAAGAAACACAATCATAACGTGAGTGTAGCCGTTTATATTTATAAGTAGCTTTTTCCCGCGACTTCGTCAAGGTAGACGACAGGGGAACCCCATAGTCGTCTTTTTTCGAAGACCATTTTAGCAAGAGCTTCCCGCGAGCGCGCACTACGTAGAGATTGTATAGATGTTGTATTTTCGTAATTAAGAATTAAGAAAACAAGAAAGAATAACCTATATTCTAAGTTGGGACTCAAGGTACCAAGTCCTTTAAAATCTTTAGATCCTCCAATTTAAAATTTTAAGAGTTTAAATAGTTAGGAATAAGAAAAATTATTTTTTGCTCGGGCAGGCAATACCGTCCCGACGCCTTAACCACTGAGCCACCGAGCCAGCTACTTTTTTTTTACCTTTATAGATCTATGTTTGGCTACTATCTCGCCTGATGTGAAGCGATGATGTGGCCTAAGATGGAGCACATAGATCTAGAGAGAGGCGGCAGTTAAGCGGCTGCTCAGACCCGTCTCCCCGATGGTTCACCGAACATAATCTCGAAACACGACTAGGTCGCTTGACGGCATGGCTTTGTTCGGTGGGTGGTATTACAACCACGGCCAGAGCCTACCACTCCAAAGCGCGTAAGCTACTGGAGCAACCAAATTTATTTCTTCTATCCTTCTTATAACGTCTTACGGCGACGATTCTACCTAATAGCATAGCATGCGGTAATGCATTTAATGTCAAAAATTAAAATCTGTTCAGCAGTTTTCGAGTCTATAGGCAAAGAAAACTAAATAGATAGGTAACAAAGTTACAATATTGTAATAGTAAAGACGAATATTTCGACTCACGATTCCAAACCTTAAGTTATGCAGTGTACTAATGGGGGTACTAACCCCCATAATTTTTTTAGCCAATTTTTGACTTGGTATACCCACACATATTTGTTTGGCCATTTAATATCGGGCCCGAAAAAAATGTCATACGGCGCGACATTCAGTTTTTTGTTTAATTACGCGGAACCACTTGGTCCGTATAAATCGACCCTCCTTTATTAGATTTTTATTATTTTTTTGCTTCGTAATTCTGTTATTGTTCGTATGTCGTGTTCGGTTTTTTTATTAACCGTACACGCGGTTTTGTTACGCAAGCCCCGTTTGAAACCCTTTGATGTGGGAGCCCTGTATTCCGTATACATCATCAGTAGATTTAATTATACGCATGCAGAAGGTCGGAAAAAAATAATTTCCGACTTTTGTGAAGGTGAAATATTTGATTTTCAAATCAACCTTTTTTAATAATTTGAGAGGGAATTCATCAATTATTTTGAGCTGTTCCGTTATTCATGCTGAGTTGGACATATATTTTAATTTTGTTGTATGAAAACATCAAAAATAATGATCGTATACGGTAATTTGGTATCGTCACGTCATTTGCGTTTTTACTTCGTGTCAGAAGCTTCTAGTCGTAATAAGTACCTACTGTATGAAGGTTAGCAGCGTATAATTCGTTAAAATTACAAATTATTACTTATATCATTCGGAACAATCAAAGCTACGTTGAAGCCTCTACGTAGGAGCTATTAAAAATAATAACTCGTTTTTCAAACTTCAAGATCTTCTTTTATAACAATATAATAAGTAACTAGGTAGAAGAAACATGTTAGGTAGAGATATTGCTCGGGCAGGAATCGAACCTGCGTCTTCGGAATACCGTCCCGACGCCTTATAACGACATTTATTTTGTTTCCCTTTTAATTTTCTTAACTTTTTGATGCACGCTGCGTATCTTTCTTTTATCGTCACTTGAAAACTGGTAGAAAATGCTTTAGCATTAAGTACTCCTTTTGTACATTAAAGTGCAATAAAGATTTAAATAAAATAAAAAATAAAAGCGCATCCTTCAGACACATATGCATACATAGATCCTGGCCTGTAACTACGATTCCCTGTATCTAAGTAACCAGGGACTACGAGGACCATGGTCCCACAACACCCAGACATGAAACATATGCTTGCGCTTTTTTTGTGTGCAAACATTTGTCTCGTTGCGGGAATCGTACCCGCAACCCACGTGGTGTAATAGATTTGAGGCCACCTGCCCAACTACTACACCACAGAGGCTGACACCAAGTGATGAAACTTAACCTCTCATCTTCCCACAGGTCTCCGTTGAATGTATGGGTGTACACCAAGAGATGAAACTTAACCTCTCATCTTCCCATAGGTCTCCGTTGAAGAGTGGGTTTCCATGTGGAACGACTACGCACTGAATCCCTCAGCTGCGCTGAAGTGGCAGCAGCAGTACTGCCATTTCATGTTCCAGCTGGAAGATGCCAGCGCCGACGGGTCCATCGACTGCGACGAGTTTACTACTGTCTGCTCGTCTTATGGCATCGACCCGCAGGAGTGCAAGGTCGCCTTCGTCAAGATGGCTAAGGTGAGACAAAAGTCTAAAGATATTTTTAAATAAGCACACATAATGCACCTTTAAATGTCATAATTATACACGTAATATAAATCAATTAAAATACGTAAAAAATTGTAACTTAAAATATCATGATGAAAAAAAGGTCAGCATGTCTACTCATTTCGGTGTAAGTGCGTTGTCCTCGTAGGCCTTGTCCCCGCTACGGGGACAACAGGACGTCATTAAATTTTCGTGCCGTTGTCCCCTTTACGGAGATACAGCCACTAGGTTAGGTTACGTTAGAACTGTGACCACACGGCGCGAGCCGAGCGAGCGAAGCGTGCCACGGCAGCGGCCGGCGGAGCGCCAGAAAGTATTTTCCATATAAAGTTTACTTTACTACATCAACGGAAACAGAGTAAGGGGACAACGGGACGTATTTTTAAATATTTTATTAAAGTACCGCTGTCCCCGTTTAGAGGGGACACGGCTTACGGGGACAACGGACCTAGACCCTCATTTCATTCCCATACTCAAATCGAAGGCCGGGTCCAGAAAAGAAATGCGAAAACTGCCTCTAGCAGTGCTTCAGAAATACACCCGCTAGAGAACATCTGCAGGGATGTTTCTTTTTTATCTTTTATCAATAATAATGAAGTCATATGTGGACAGGTATTTAGCAAGCATGCTCCATCGTCAATCGCATCGCTTAACATAAGATGAGATCATTTTCACATTCGCCTTTTCTCCTCCTTTCTTTTTCACACCTCTTTCGTCCTTCTTTCTCCTTCTCTCCTTACAGGGGGCATCGGTGTGGTTTTAGTGTTATAGTGACTACTTTGCTTGCTATCCATATTTGCATTGCCATACTATTAGCAATGGCGATTATTTTTAACCAGCACTACATATGGCATTATTTTAGAGTTGCACGATACATGAACAACGCTTTGGTGAACTGAAACAGGAGAAAATAAGGTTTATTCGACCCGACTTTCAGTCAATCGCCCTGATTTTATTGATTGAAACATTTATAGACTTGTACTAAAAGCACAAATATAAATTCAACTGAAGTAGATCTGGTTAAGCATAATTCATTATTGTATCTCAGGACAATTTCATATTACAAAATTCAATAAAAAAAGAAAAAATACAGAGTTGATATAACTAATTTACTACAGTTAGGTTATGCTGGTGAAACTTAATTTATACTTATTTTATTTTCCCAACCAAGTAAATACACTATAATAATTCATCATCATTATCATCAGCCCATCACGTTCCCACTGCTGGGACACGGGCCTTCTCTCATAGAGAGAGTATGGGCCATAATCCACCACGCTGGCCCAGTGCGGGTTGGTGGATGTCACATGTCCTTGACTTTTTGTGGAAAATTCTTGGACATGCCGGTTTCCTCACGATGTTTTCCTTCACCGTTTTTAGTTAACTGGTAGGTATATGACATGTCTCGCAGTGAAAAAAAATGAATAATACAATAAACATAATTCAATTAGACGACTACCAAATACTAGAAGACGTTAAACTTTCTCCTATAAGGCGTTCCAGCGCCAAGCAAGGGTACGTGACAGGACGAAACTTATAAGGCAAGTCATAAATTCCAGTCACGCCACAGATGTTCCGACACGCTTGTCCCGCTTTTTGCCACGCGGGACTTAAAGAAACTTGGCGCGCGTAAGGTCTGTCACAGTTATTTCTGAGGACTGAAACGCGATTACGAATAGGACTCGGTTCATTTTAGTGTGCAAATGACATTTCGATGTATTTTTTTTAACATGTATTACTGTTCAGTTCTACACTCTACTTACTAAAACTATACTGACTACTTACAAGGAGAAGCAATTGGATAACCTATTGACCATTAAAGGCCTATAGATAGCCCATATGATCCAGCCCACCAGTTGGCAGCGTACCCAAGATACTGGCAGTATGGCTTTTTGATACGTATGCAATACTGATACGATGAGCCAAATAAGTCCCAGCTTCATTTTGGTCACGCGTCGCAACGACCAGACGCTCTGACAGACTTTTGAAAATACGATGAGCTCCCGGTCCTCCCTGACCAAACGTCATTGACGTCAAATCAATAATGAATAGATACATACTACGCCAGCGTCCTTCATCTTCGTCACTTTCCATCAGGTGAGATCGTGATCAAACATTGATGCCAAAGTCAGATGTAAAAATAAATAAAAATTAACGTGTCCCGACACTAATGCAGGATGCTCAGCTTGCTTCTCCTACTCTTCTTTTTACCATCTACTTCCTTCTCCCCTTCTTACAGGGTTTGATATGCTTACATGTTATACATAATTATCCTAAGCCGACGGAAACGTTCCATCATTTCCGTACGCCTGATTGACAATCTTTTATATATTGTCGATTCGTAGCTCATTCTACACTAATCCCGAGAAGGACCTTTTTGGAAGGGATAGTATATTTTATATCGTGATAAAAGGAAGTCGTCCGGGTTATACTGTATATTTAAAAAGAGTTCAGATAATTCTCGAGGAGCCTCCTCGAGAATGATCAGATCCGGCTTTCTTTGCTTGTGTTGCACAGAATACTTATAAGTAAATATCTATTTCACTCTCTCTATTTTGATTATCAACAACTATCTTAATATATTTAACTAGTTTAATATATTAGGATACTGATTTGGAAATAATAAATTGCCCTTGACTATACAGACAAAGTTTTCATTAATCTATGATAAACATTTATAGAAGAGATTCACACCCTTAACATTATATTAAACGATTCAAGCCACGTCATGCCTCCAAAGATTTCTTAGTATCATCTCGCGTGGCTGGAAGGGTCGACACAATAGCGATCCCGGATCCCAAAAATGTGGTTACGTAATGCTACAATATTAGTTTCTAAAGGTTTATGTTTAACTGACCACCAGATATAATAAAACGTAACCCCAAAAATAGTAAACTATCACCAAAAATATCACCATATAAAAAAATTTAAGCACCAAAAATAGTAAATGATCACTAAAGTAGGCTCCACCAGAAATCTCTCTCTTCACCCCTTCATGTCGCTTCTTCAACGAGGCCATCGCTCCGCTGTGGAAGTCACCGGCTCGCTTTGCTCGCCACCTCACCCCTTCGCTCCACTCGGCCTCGTAGGCTTGCTTCATTCAAGACCTCCTTCGCGAGCTTCTGGCTCCGTGCTTTTTATATACACTCTAGGGGTAAAAGCGAGTGGGACCATAGAAGAGTGAGGTGCGGCAATTCGGTCATTTACTAAATTTGACCTGCTGATACAGTTTTTGGATAGAAGTGTATGGGACCTCAAAGATTTTTCCCCTTTTTAAATTAATGTTTTTCTCACCAGGGCAAGTCCAGCGTCTCGTGGGAAGAGTTCCAGGAGCTATGGAAGGAGTACTTCTCCACCGAAGACCCCAACGCCCCCGGCAACTTCATCTTCGGCCGAACCAGCTTCTAAAACAGATATTAATTGGTTCACAATCCTAAAACACGAATATCGTGCAGGCAACGAGCTCTTCACATTCCAACGATATAAAAAATATTAAAAAATGTCCGGGATTATAAAAATTCAAAGCGAGGAGTAAACCGAAGCCGAAACTTGCGTGACTCCTAAGTATGTGTCAACAACTTAAATGTTTTACAGTTTTTGCGTGTATGTGTTCAAATATAGGTAATTCCTAACATTTCTCTTTTATAGCGAAATTCGATCTCAAATTCACTTTAAAATAAGGCTCAAACTTTACTAGTCATTTCTCAAGTCTTTAGGACTATTCTTATGACAACGAATGATATTCACTTTTCTCATTACTATATTAAATAGCATATCTAGTAGTCATATCTATACGATCTATCTGAATAGAAATCTCTGCAATTTTCTTACTTATTATTTCTTATTTATATTTTTATGGCTTAGCACAGTTTGTGCATTCAGCCGATGTTCGAATTTTAAATACCTCCTTGACATGCTTCAAGTAGTGGATCGTTGGCGTGGATTCCTCTTCTTGTGTTGTTTGCGTACAATAGGAGATTGGACAACTTTTCAGAAAGTGTTTAATATTAACCATAATTTATATTTATATAACCATGAAAAATAGCATTTTAATTAAATGAAGCTCTAAAAGTACCTAAAACTGTGTTTAAATATTATTTTTCAAATATTGCCGTGTAAAAGGTCACCTCAGAACGTGAGACGTCATATGAAGGCAGAAAACGACAAACACTACGAAAGAAAATTTGCAAAGAAAATTAAATGCGTTTTGTGAAGTTTGGGGACTATATTGTCGTAATGGAACGAAAAAATAAACAACAATAAAATGTATGAAAAGCAAAAACGTAAAATAAGCACAAGCTTGGCACACGGCATTTACCTTCAAATGACGTCATGCGCTGTGATTGTTTTTAGTTTTAACTTCATTTTAGATTTTTTCTCGATTACTGTCCGATCACCTATTGTATGTTTGTTAGTTTTATATCTTGTATTGATTTATGTGTGTGTGAATGTGTTGTCATTTTTTTAATGAGAGTTCCTGTATCTTACACCTGTAGTAACTGTGAGCAGCCTTTAACTGCCTTATAAACAGTATTATTCACATTCTAGTCTATATATTGTTGTCTATATATTCTATTATTGTTTTAAAGTGTTTGAATATATATGTCTACTCGACGTTTGTTTTTGCTGAATAGGGTTTATGATACTTCATCTTGTTAAGTCGCTATACTTATATAGATTTAATAGGCAAATGATTAAATGTATGTAAATAAGACCTCGTTTTATTTTTTATATATGTAGTAAGTACCCTAGTTTTGTAGCAAAATAAAATTGGCTGCTCCCTCAATATAATATTTCAAGTACACTTAGGTACAGAGTCAAAAAAATATCCTTAAGGAATCATATACTCGTATATAACATTCTCGTGTCACAATGTTAGTTACCTTACTCCTCCGAAACGGCTTTACTGATTTTTACCAAATTTTTTATGCATATTCAGTAGGTCTGAGAATCGGCTACTATCTATTTTTCATACCCCTAAGTGATAAGGGGTGTTCACCCTTAACATTTTTTTTAATTTATATGGCAAAACAAAGTTTGCCGGGTCAGCTAGTAATATTATAAATGCAAAAGTAAGTGTGAAGAGTAAGGGAGTGTGTTTACTACCACTTAACTCCATAGCTGGGCCACCAAGTAGTAGTGCGCAATCATAACGGTGAACCCAGGACTTTTAATACCAAAGCACTGCGTAGCACTGCATTGCGCTCATCACCCCGAGACATCAGATATTAAGTCTCACATGGCCAGTAATTTCGCTGGCTGCAATGCCCTTCAAACCGAAACACAGTAATGCTTGCGCTCTACTGCTTGGTGGCAGAATAACTGGCAAAGCTGTGGTTCCTACCCAGACGGCCTCCCGTATACGAGAGAACTTTTTTTTTTTTTACGCCTTATAGATCTATGTTTGGCCACTATCTCGCCTGATGAGAAGCGATGATGTGGCCTAAGATGGAGCACATAGATCTAGAGAGAGACGACAGTTGAGCGGCTGCTCAGACCCGTCTCCCCTATGGTTCACCGAACATCATCCCGAAACACGACTAGGTCGCTTGACGGCATGGCTTTGTTCGGTGGGTGGTATTACAACCACGGCCAGAGCCTACCACTCCAAAGCGCGTAACTACCACGAGTAAAGAGCTACTACTCTTGATTTTGGTGCTTACCGTCAGGTGGTCCCTAGACCAGCTAATAGCAGCATAGCTATACCACCTGCTATACTATGACGAGAGCGAGTGTGACTCAGTGGGAGCAACTGCGACATTCGATCCGACGCACCCGTGTTTGAATCTCGCTACCCCACACAACTGACTTTTTTAAGTTATGTGCGGATTTAACACTCAAGCAGCACCTTTCGAGTACGACTTGTGGACCAGCCATCACCCCCCTCAACCATTAACCTTAATCCTTCTACCTATCTAATAAGTCTATCTTGGCTCCTAAGTGGTGGCAGAGAAAGGTCGACGAAACCCTCGCGGCCTTTGTACCGTGGATTACGGTTCGTGTACGTGGAAATCTACTTTCTCAGTAAAGTGAAACCCGTGTGGGCTATAGCGTAAAGGCAAAGAAAACTAAATATTACTACGGTAAAGGTAGGTACATATAAAAAAAGAGATTTTTTTATATATATTTTTTTTTTAGAGCGAGTGTGGCTCAGTGGAAACTCGTGCGCCTTTCGATCCGATGCACCTGGATTCGAATCCCCACTTGGCCCTGCACCAATGACTTATAGTTAAGTGCAGATTTTGCATGCTCGCTCTAAAACGGTGAAGGAAAACATCGTGATGAAACCCGCTTACGCGCTTTGGAGTGGTAGGCTCTGGCCGTGGTTGTAATACCACCCACCGAACAAAGCCATGCCGTCAAGCGACCTAGTCGTGTTTCGGGATGATGTTCGGTGAACCATCGCCATCGGGGATCTCTCTAGATCTATGTGCTCCATCTTAGGCCACATCATCGCTTCACAACAGGCGAGATATGAAGAGATATGAAGAGTAAAAAAAAAAACTCGTGCTCTGTGGTCTTGGTAACGGTCGCAATGGTCTTGAATGTTGTAATTCTTGGACATGCCACATTTTTAAGATTTTAAATAATTAGGTAGAATAAAAATAATATTGCTCGGACAGGTATGAAAACTGCGTCTTTGGAATACCGTCACAGCAACCAATTTCCTTCTTTTATCGCCTTACTGGGTTTTTTTTTGCTCGAGCAGTTGGCTCGGTGGCCCAGTGGTTATTTTATTTTATTTTTATTTTATTTTATTTATTTAGGTAATCCAACAGCGTCACATAATAATACAAACTAGAAACAAATAAACTTAAAATAAGGCCAAAACAGGATTACACAATTCTTTTTAATATAAATGAGTAAAAACAGCTATGCTTTCCAGCTTGAAAGAAGTTGAGTGTATCTGCGTGCGAGGGTGTATATGAAGGTGTGTGTGAGGGTGTGTGTATGTGGTTGTGTGAGAGGGTGTGTTTGTGTGTATGTTTTAACTTACACCTGATTGTCATTTATACGATGCAACGTTTTTATTTCATATTTAAGATTAATTTTTGATAAATGAAATAGATCTAAAGCAGAGTAGTGTTTGTTATAAGTTCGGGCAGCACGGCATAGAACAGAATTTTGAGCGTAATTTGTGTTGACGTGGGGCACGTGGAGCAGGGCTGTATGTCGCGTTCGATATGATGGCACTTGCAGGGCTATATTTGATAAAAGCTCACTACATTCTATTCTCCCCGTTAAAATATCGTGCAGTAATATAATATCATATTGTTTCCTCCTAAGTTCTAGGGGATCTATACGAAAGTGCTTACACGCTTCAGAATATTGGTCAAATAACCTGTGCTCTTTATAACCAAGGAATTTGTGGTTATGGCGTTGGGACGGTATTTCGAAGACGCAGGTTTGATCCCTGACCAAGAAAATCATTTTTCTTTTTCCTCATTAAGGAAAATCTTGCGATTTTCGCATCGCATGTGCCAATGCATTGCATGTGCATGCAAAAATACCATTTTCCTCTCTTATCAGTATTTCTTATCAATTCCCAGTCTCATCTTCACCTTTATCATCATATATAGTGAGTTTAAGTCCGGACATAATTACAACCGAACTAACCCATGCTATGTTCCTACCTAGCCGTGTTTCTGGATGAGGTTCCGTAAACCATCAGGTAAACAGGTTTGAGTAGGTGGTCACCCAGCTGCCGCCTTTCTTTAGATCTATGTCGTCCATCTTCGGCTACCGAGAAATTGGCTAAACGTAAATCCTTAAACGACCAGCACTGCTGTGCCAAGCGGTTTCCCAGGATAAAAAATAGCTCATGTTCCTTTCCAGGACCTAAAGTATCTACATACCTAATTTCATCAAAATCAGTCGTTTTGCATGATTGAGTAACATCCATCCATCCATCCTCACAAATTTTCGCATTTATAATATTAGCACAGAATACTAAGGGACAGAAGCATCACTCCGCAAAGAAATTTAAAAAAATAGCGACTCTTGTTATGACGCAATAAAATTCAACTCAGCTCGCGTTGCGCTGCATACCTACTACCAGTCATATTAACCTACAGAGCGCCTCCCTTTCTATCGCATAGCTCTTATCTCTTCATAGTCCTCGCACTTACCGGCCTTTGATTGCATCTTCTTAATGATGCACTTAGAGACAGTCTCCGATAAGTGTTGCCCATTACATATATAAACTAAATGCACTAAGAGGCCTCTACGTGTTGGACTCATGTCCCCGCGCAAGCCTTCCAAAGGACCGGGTGTATAACCCGTGAGAATGAGCGACATAATAATAATAATAATAAAGTATTTATTCATATTCCACAATTTGTTGGTTTCTAATTAGGTAAGTAGGTTTAAAACATGTATGGGAATATGTACTACACACTGCAATATCTAAGTTGGATCGGTGGTGCCCGCAGTTGTTATAAAGCTGTGTCACAGACACCAACGCCCCCCGCAGTTGTATTTTATTTATATGTAGGTATATTTGTAGTCTAGTCTATCTAAATAGACTGACAACAGCGATTATATATATGAAATTCGCGATACAGTATAACGAAAGTCATAACTACACTATTTCCTATTCGTGACGAATCGATATCCGGAGTTATCTGTATAACCGGATATTACCATACCCGTAAAAAGGCTTCCCCGTTATCTGGAGTCACCTGTGTTTACCTAAATGATTGCTTGTGGCGATAGCTATCGCACATCTCTTTGAATTATTGAAGACACGCGAAATATCATGGAAATAAAAAAATATCGGTCTAGGAGAATAGGATTCCGCAAATTCGCTGATGGTAGATTTCTTGTAAGTGAGAAGCCGTCTGGGTGGGTACCACCGCTTTTCCAGTCATTCTGCCCCTAAGCAGTATAGCGCAAGCATTTGTGTGTTCCAGTTTGAAGGGCATCGTAGCCAGATTACTGGATGACGAGCGCAGTGCAGTGCGCACGATTTTGCAAAAAAGTTCTGTGTTGTGCTCCAACTAATATAAGCAGGCCTTTAACTCCATCAGACGAAAGATCTCGTCTCGTAATTCAGATAAATTAAAAATTACACATATTTGTTGTGTTTATAGGTCAATCAAATCTTTTACATTTAAAATAATGTGTTAACATGGCTTTGGCCACTAAAAGACTATGCCAAGCGCAGCGGAAAGATAGGATTAGATGATCGACATGTGTTAAGACTCTATTTTGACTTTTGAGTACCTACGGAACCCTAACACGGCTTTAAAAAGCTTCAATGTTCTAAAGTTCTTTATTAAATTTTGGCATCACAGACGCACTTATGAACGTCAATTATTACAATGACTCTACCACCGTAACGGAAAAAGAACGACCACTCAGAAGATACGGCATTTATTTTTAAATTTTGTTACAATAATTTATTTTGACAATATTATGTTTCCTATGTGCCAGTTGGCTACTTGGCAGAAGCGGAATGTTCCATGCATCTTTGTCTTCTATGTTTATAAATACTAAGGGAATAGTATGCTTTTTTGATTAGAATACTTTTTACACGCAATTTTAATTTACCTTCTGTGAGCTTCGTTATACATATCGAAAACGTACGCCCATAAAGGCTTGGTGAGAAAGTAATAAGCAATCCCAATATTCCAATTTACACACAAGTGGTATCTACTGCACTTTGATTTCGGTTTGGATGGCACTGCAACTTGTAAATTAGGCTTACTGAGCCAGTTTATGGTTACCGGCTGCGGCCTACCAAAGCTCTATACGGCCCTGTCCCTCGATTCAGAACCTTTGGATTACGAATACCGAATCGATTCGACTGGATATGGATCTCGATTCGTAGGTTACTTTTCAACCTATTTCGCCTTGAGAATTCGATACAGTTTCGGCTACAATATCGGTTTCCTTTTTTGTTTTCTTTATTCAAATTCGGCATCCCAGACGTACTTATGAACGTCAATTATTAAAATGACTCTACCACCGTATAGGAACCGCAACCAGTTTCAATTATATGTTGAATAAACCGAATTTGTTTTATGAGCAATATTTTAGATCGTACGATATCAAACCACATCGGTTGACAACGAGTTATTGTGAGATTCAGCCCCCAACCCATATGTCCCTCAAGCGCCAATCGTATATCGTGTTGAGCTCAAATTAAGGTATAGCTTCACTGCGACTAATGAGATACGGTCTAGTTATTGTCGATTCAGACAAGAAAACGAATTAATCTCATTAATTTAAACTAAAATACGATAACCACAAGTTGAGACAAACTTAATGGGACAATATATGGCATCATAAGGTATTGTCGTAGTGAATCTACACCTTAATCTGATCTCAACACGATATACGATTGGCCCTTGAGGGAGATATGGGTACGGGAGCTGAATTGTTCAGCGGATCGGACTGTAAGAGAAAAAATCGCCCAATAGAATTCCGTAAAACTTCGATGTAGTTAATTTGATTAAGTTAGTTTGATTTGCCACAATAAACTCATTTCATTCAATTAAAAAGAAAAGTGAATCTACGATTCCTGATTTATTGATTGGGTTTGTACGCTTGACTTTATTTGAGTGCATTACTGCAAAAGATTCGACATGGAAATTATTTGAAAATTTTATAATTCTGTGTCAAAATTCTGGATAGACGGGGAATCCCCGTTAGGAGCATATTTAATCATTACTACGTTCCATGAAGGTATAAATACATACAGACGTAGGTAGACGTACATAACTATGTATAAATAAATGGTATTTTTTTTTTTGTTATATCTGTTTATTTTAAATGTTCTACCTACAATATACATTCGTGTTACCCGGAAACAATGTTTCTGCACCAATTTGTCTAACGACGCTATAAAAACACCCTTTTTCGACCGTTCTGCTGAAGAATTAGATACATTTGTCTTACGGAAGGGATCGCATTGGGGCACGAATGATGAGAGATGTTTCACTAGCTGTTATGTTTCACTAGTTTTCCGCACAGCGCCTGCATTTTTCCCGTTTTGTATCATCATCATCCCAATGTAGAACCAGTACGTATATCATGTTTTTCGCCTCTTTTGCAGTTATAGAAATACTTCTTCAGATGAAAAATATACTTATATATACTTGCATGATATACATACACATTACGAACAGAGATGTCTTTATAATTATTTAGGTCAGGGGTTCCCAAAGTGTGCGCCGCGGCGCCCTGGTGCGCCTTAGAGAGTAAAGAGGGGTGCCTTAGAGAGTAAAGAGCTGTGAGGCGCTCCTGTTTACCATTCTCCGGAAACTAAACTTAGGCAAATGAAAATAGCGGTGTCAAGCCTTATACCACGCCTTATACCTTTGAAAAAATGTGTGGTGATCACCAAACTCACACGTCATATTGACTAAGTTGCCATTGTATTTTATTTCCTATTTATGTTAAAAATTAAATGTTTTTCTTGTATATAAATATAAAAACTCTACTAACTAATTCATATAGTGGATGTTATAATTTTTGTGCCTATCTACTTAGTATCATTGTACCCTATTTCAACTAGCTAGGGGGCGCCGAGACAAAATACTAAACCTGTAAGTGCGCTGCGAACTGAAAAAGTTTGGGAACCCCTGATTAAGGTCATTTTTTAAGATCTCTTAAGATATTCCTAATTCATGTCTCAGATGTTTCAGATTATCTTATATTATAAAAAACAAAAGAAAAATCATTTACTCTCGTAAAACTGCACAGAACAACGCACAAGTACCTATACGGGCATTTTAACAAAATAACAATGTTAACAGATAAGGTACTACATTACATTGTAGATACTTATATTTTACTTTATGTCCAATGCAGAATGTTTTGAGCAGTTTAAACGCCGTGGCGCGGGCTGGCGACAACTCTTTCGCATTCACATCTCGGCGTACTTGAGAGGCCGCATGATTTATCATTCGAACCACTCGCTGAAGAAGTGATGTGACTCACAGTCGTAAATATCGAAACGTTCACGTCGAAATTTTTATGTCTGACTAGTTGATACGCTAGTCAATTTAAATAATTCATTTATTTTCTCTCACAATAGGTGTCGCAATGTCGAGATTTTATGACTAAATTAAATACTAATACCTAGTCTTGTGAGAGACTGGTGCCTAAGGTAGGTTCTAAAGCACCTGTACTCGTATTACAGGTCACTAGTGCATTTATTTTGTAATTGTTTCCAAGGTTCGTTTTCCCGGCATGAACGTATCCTATATATCCTATTCCAGGACTTAAGTACCTAAATACCAACTCATCAAAATCAGATTAAGTTGTTTTGAAGTTAGATCAAACACAATATACGCTCTCTCACACACACGTACACAGTCTTTCGCAAGTATAATATATAATATATATATATATTCTTTCCTTGTAAAAAAAAACATTGATCAGGCGTCTTCTGTCTCTCTCTCTCCACATCTCTTTAACTCCCTCTCTTTCTCCCTATCTCTCCCTCTCTCTACCTCTCTCCCTCCCTCCCTCTCTCTCTCTCTCTCTCTCTCCCTCCATCTCTATTTCACTCTCTCTCCTTCTCTCTGAGACAATATACAAATTCATCTCCATTTCTTCTATTTACTTCACAAAAAACGTGTTTTAGAATAGTATCGTTAAAATATATCGATAATTTTGTTATGAGAAATGTCGTGTTACTCCATCACTAGACTTAGAGTCGCGCGTGTCGTCGAAACATCATTTGTCAACTTTTATTACGGCCCGCACCTTATCAAATTCCTGTCACCTACATTAACACACTCTGTTCCTTCATCGGAATAAAAACAGTAGGCTGTTTCCTTAAATGTACCAGAGCGAACCTTTGTGCGAGCCCAAATATTCAGATCGACAGAGCAAAACATTTTCTAACAAAAAAAAACGACTTTAATTCTGATATATCTTCGAAGTCCATGGTCGATCGATAAAATTTATATGGGACCACCTTGAAGCTATACTGTACCCAATGCAAAGAATTTTACAAATCAATTTATAAATGACGAATCTCAAACATAAAAAAAAATGTAAAACAATCAAATTGAGAACCTCCTCCTTTTTTGAAGTCGTTTAAAAAACACATCAATGCAATCGTACAATCCGGCATCGAAAATATTAAATAATAATTAATTAAACTGTAATATGGCTTTATAGTAAATATTATTTTTGATACCCACGGGATGGACATAATAAATTTAAATCGAATCTGTCAAGCCTAACTTATAGATCAACTGATCGCCCAAACCATTCATTATTAGAAAAATAATTTACATTATTTTAAGTGTTCTGTTAATTAATCGCCACACATGAACGAATAAAAAAGGATGAATGCGTCGTTGCCAAATTCCAAAGTGAAGTACTCAAGCTATGGCGGTCCGCTCATTCGTATACCCAAGCATCACGCACACATTTACATCATACTATGCCGATCGGCCGTTACATCGGCTTGACACGGCCCTCCGTCTACTCAAACAAACGTAACGCCAAAAGTCAAAAGATATTTATTAAATAGGCACAAAAAATGCACTTTTGAACGTCATATACACATTAATACAAACCAATCAAATTATTTTAAAATTTTTACCTATAAATATCATGACTTAAAATAAAAAGGTAATCATGCCACCGCCATATAGCTATGCTTCAGTTGTTGCTTAGAGAAATTCCGTCCGCTTTTTTTATTCGTTGAAGTCGCCACAATTTTCTTTCTCGTCGAAGGAAAACCGACGTCGTTCGTTCGTTTTGTATGTTGTGTTATTGTGTTACGAACGTTCGGTGAAAACGCAGCGCGTTCGGCATCTTTATCGGCATAACAAAAGCTATTAGTATTTCTGTAAAACGGTAATGTCATTTTAATGTAATTCTAATGTTTGAAGTTGAACGAGCTTCGATCACGTAGTCGTCCTGCGAGTTACCGGTATATACAACCGATATATAGATCCAGGCCCCTAACTAGGATTCTCTGTATCTATGGAACCAGGAACTATGAGGATCATGGCCCCACATCACCCGGGCACGAAACAAATGCTTGCTTTTTTGTTTTTAACCGACTTAAAAAAGTAGAAGGTTATTCTATTCCATGTCTTTTTTATGTTTGTTACCTCAGATTTCCGTCATTTATGAACCGATATGGAAAACTCTTTAGCGTTGGGTTCAGTATAGCCATACGAAATGGTCCCACATAAATACAATTTCATCGATATTTGACCTTGGACTACGGAATTACGAGTACATTGAAGTCGGTTTATTTCTATAAAATGTATACTTGTTCAAAAATAATTATAAACTTGCCCTTTTTGACGCAGTATTTTTTAGTCCCTTATTTATTTTCGACCCAAGATTGTTTATTACTTTAGCCTCTCTATTATATTATACATAGAAACTTTCTTATCTAAGAACTATAAATATTATATAGCACTCTCTTTGAAGTCTGTTTCAGGCCTCGTTAGTGTACTCTGCTTACAATCGACATCAAAGAATTCGTAGGTTAGATTTGCGGAACAGTAAGATACTCGAATAACAAGCCAACAAAGCGAACGGCTTCTGTGATACTGACGTATTAGTTTATAAGTGAGAGTGTTAGAGTGTTTATAGGTATGATATAAGTTTTTTTTTATTTGTAGGCCCTAATTCACTATGACAACTTGGCGATTCCTTGCTTCAAAGAAACGTCGATTCCTTCATTAATAAACGACACTGTGAAATTTGTATTCTCTATGACGCGTCATATTAATGAATATATGAATGCGTCATAGAGATGTCGTTTATTAATGAAGGAATCGACGTGATTTCGCTAAGTTGTCTAGTGAATTGGGGCCTTGATGAGGCAAGCATTTGACCGCAGTCTCACCTGATGTAAAGTGATTATGCGTCGACGATGGATCATGCTTGCCTAGAAGATACTGGTTCAATCGGGACTTGAAGACACCTAGATTATAAGAATCGGGAAACAGAGACGCTGGTAAGGTGTTCTATTTCTTAGCTGTTCGCATTATGAAAGTTGAAGCGAAACGCTTTGTTCTGGCAGGAGGAAACTCAACCATAAACGGATGCCGAGTTTCCGTACGTCTCGTTGTTCGATGGTAAAAAGGAGCAGGTATTAACTCATGTAATTCCATCGCACACTCTCTGGGTTTTGTTTGGTTAAGAAAGAAAGAAAGAAAATACATTTATTCGTGACATCATTAGTTCATGACGTCCTAGCCACAGAAACCATACGCGCCCACAACTGTACATATAAAACAGCTCAGTGACTGACTGACAGACAACGCATAGTCACTGAAATGACCTGCTCTTCTCGGCACTCAATAATATTCATATTATATCTAAGTCATAATACCTACGCCATTTTTATGTAAGACTAGCTGCGCTCCGCGGTTTCACCCCCGGTTTTCCGGGTTATATATCCTTTTCCAGGACCTAAAGAACTTACATACTAAATTTCATCAAATCCGTTCAGTAGTGTTTGCGTGATTGAGTAACGAACATTTATCCATCCATCCATCCATCCATCCATAGATCCATCCTCACAAACTTTCGCATTTTATAATATAAGTAGGATAAACCTGAAGTTAATAATTTTTACTAACGTCAAATCTCGTATACACACACACACATCCTCACAAACACAACTACTACAAACTACTGAGTACACACTACGATTTGACGGCATAACATCTGACACTTTTGGTATCTTATAGACAAACTCTTGTCAACGAGCTATCCTGTGACTACATACTATATATCGTGTTTCTATAATATATTTTCCCCGACGTTCTTATTTTTCCCAATACGTTTCCGCAATAAGCGTTTGATCTCAACCTCAGGTGTGTAAGAAAAATCTTGACACCATTTAAGCCTGATAGATTGTCAAACGACAATATCGAACGCGGCCCGCAACACATGAAATATATTTATTTACCTGCAGAAGGTATACAATACAAATAGAATCTTATTTGTTTGATTAAAACAAGATAATAGAAAATGTTCTCTTTTTTTACGCTTTATAGATCTATGGAGCACATAGATCTAGAGAGAGACAGCAGTTGAGCGACTGCTCAGACCCGTCTCCCCGAGGTTCACCGAACATCATCCCGAAACACGACTAGGTCGCTTGACGGCATGGCTTTGTTCGGTGGCTGGTGTTACAACCACGGCCAGAGCCTACCACTTCAAAGCGCGTAAGCGGGTTTCATCACAATATTTTCCTTCACCGTTAGAGTGCAAGCGTGCAAAATCTGCACTTAATTATAATAATATACTTAATTAATTTTTATAGAGTTGAATGATATCACGATCGAATCGTTCGCCTGATGGAAAGTGCCACGCCTACCAATAACAATTGCAGTGCCACTCAGAACTGATTATTATATATAAGAATTTTAAATTTCTTTATTGCCTCCGCCGACGTCAGACGTTTTTTAGGTCCGATAGTCGGTCCGATTTTTTTCACCATCAATTGTCACCTATTTTGAGACCGACTTTTTGTAGGACTTGTGCGTTGCAATATGAAACTACTGCACTGTGCTCTTGCTTAGACCAGGACTGGATGAGATATTGAACGTAGTTATATACGAATATATGTATACCATATCCGATATCGATTTTATGTCACTTATAAAGTGTTTAATTTACTTTATTTGGATGACGCCCACGACACAGGCCTCGAGCCTAGTGTGGAAAAGTTATCAGAAACGGTGTGCGTGGTAAAATGTTTCTCTGCAATGTATAATACAAGTGCTTCGCATACCTTAGTTTTATAAGTACCTACGAATAAATTCTTTGCTAGATAAAGTTTTATTTTGTTTCATGTAACGTGGTCGAGCAGCATCTTCCTGTTTTTTCTCTTATTCAGTAACTTTATTTATGCAAAGGCAGTGCCACTAAGGGACAATTATTTAATTCTGTAAACTGATACTAACAAGAGCATAACTCACTCTTAGTGTGATCTTTCAGGGAATTATGATACTCCAGAGTGCAGTGCCACTATTTTACTGCTCTTGCCCGTCACAAACTTACCTTTAATATAGATTAATATTCCAATATATTTATAAGTTAGGCACCACACACGGCTAAAATAATTAAATCGCAGTTAGGGGGTGTCCACGTTACGTGAGGCGATTTTGTCGATTTTGCAACCCCCCTATCCACTTGGTAAGATGTCGTGGGATTTGGATCGACCCTCTCCAAATCTCACATGAGATTTTTGATTTGATTTGACACCCACACCCTCACACAAATATAAATGTTTTTTTTTGTATCACAATACTCGTAAGTATAAATAATATTTTCAATAAAGACAATCTCCAGACATTTAGATTAACGTCAAGAGGCTAGAGGCCTCATAAAAACTATAAAAACGGCTATAAAGGTCAATAAGAGCTATATCGATAGCCTGACACAAATTAGGGCGTGCGTTGACCTAGTGCGGATTTGTTAGCGTAAATACATGAATAGTACGCCGAAGTTCGTCAAACAGCTGTGAACGTTGGCGGTTGCAAAAGACTCGCATGCTTACTCAATTGGTTAAAAAAATATTAGATTTTTTTTAATAGTTCCAATATCTCGTGATTATGGTAACGACAGCTCTATCCTAATCTAGATGAAATTAAGCGTTACCTTTATTAGTACCTATTATGTTATGCCATTTTTTTTAATTTAGTTTACTTTTGCGTGGGGCGTTTACCTATAAGTGATTATGCGTTTTGCAATAATATTTTTGGAATACTTCTTTAAGCATGTACTGATGTAATAATTGTTGGTAAAAATACATACAAAAAACAATATATACTAATAATATATGTACTTGTTATGGTTATAATAAGTATATCAACGTTGACTTGTAGTCAAAACGTTGGACTAAATAAATAACGCGATCACATCCGACCACGTAAATAGAAAATATATAGGAAACTGGTAACTGTAGGCACCTTGTTCTCACAACACCCAGACACAGAAGAAACATCTACATACTTGCTACATTCCAGCATATGTTTGTTAGTTTGACGCGCGAGCGTATACAGTGAGCCAGAAACTCGTAATTTTTTATGTCTACCTGCTCAATTATAATATTGTCAATGTATAATATAATCAATATAATCAACTATGGGGCCTTGGGGGGCGAACGCGCGGCTTCTGTTTAAAGAGCTGGCCAGACGCCTCATAGAAACAACTGGTGACCAAAGAGCTGGCGCTTACCTCGGCCAACGAATTAGTCTGGCCATTCAACGAGGTAACGTTGCCAGCTTTTTGGGCACACTGCCCGCGGACGGTGACCTAAATTCTGTGTTTTATATTTAATTTCATTTTTAATTTTGTTGTAGGTTAGTTTAGTATTTATCATTGTACATATTTGTACATAATTGTTAATTGGTTCTGTAAATAAATTCGATATTGTCAATTTAAGTAATATACTAATGTTAAAAAATAAAATACTCAAATGTGTGTTACATGTTAGATAATTTAGTATACTAGGCTAAGTGCATTAAGCTTATCGCCATCAATATTTTAACGTAAAATTGTTTTTCTCAGCAAGTTAATTAGTAAATTTTTATGAGAAATAATTTCAACAACCGTATATGTACATACTTTTTATACTTAATTGGAAATAGTTTCTACTTGCTCAATACTCCAGTAATTCAACGCCTCTCAATTCTACGCAGAACGCACAGCGCAGGCTATTGCGCGGCTTAATATGTACGATGGTATCTCATATTATAATGAAATGACTCTAAACTTAGCTCGACACCCGCACACAAATCTGGTCATCATTCGTAAACACCTATATAGTATAGGGTGTTTAAAATATCAAGACTTATGTAGATTATACTTAGTTTGGGAACGGTGACCTCCATCTCCACGGTGTAGGTCTGGGCTGGTCTGCCTCAGCTTTATAAATTAACTAGCGACCCGCCCCGGCTTCGCACGGTTATTATACATATAAACCTTTCTCTTCAATCACTCTATCTATTAAAAAAACTGCATCAAAATCCGTTGCGTAGTTTTAAAGATTTAAGCATACATAAGGATATAGAAAGCGACAGATGATGGACAGAGAAAGCGACTTTTTTTATACTATGTAAATTAATACAATAGCATACATTTTAGTATCATGTCACAATAATGATTTCAATAACTGTTAATTTGAAAAGTTGTCAATGTTGTTATTAAGATACAACACCAATGTATTTATTAGGCAGTAAGATTGTTTTAAAGTTATATAAATGTACCTACCTTCCTACTCTGTATATATTTACAGTAAATAAATTAAATTATTATATTATACTAGCTGCGCCCTGCGGTTTCACCCGCGGTTTCCCGGGATAAAAAGTAGCCTATGTCTATCCAGGGTATAAGCTATCTCCATCCCAAATTTCATGAAAATCCATTCAGTAGTTTTTGCGTGAAAGAGTAACAAAGGTACACCCATACTTACAAACTTTCGCGTTTATATGTTAAAGCAAGCTAAGTAGGATTATAAGAATGGCATTTATATGAAGCTCACTTCTTTAGTAATTGTAGTAAGATTCGTTATGTTTGTGTATTTTATTCCGTGATCACACGAATAAAAGCAAGCGCTTTCATGTTCGCCCTAAACTGTTTGCGAACAAATATTTTCGGCGTTCGGCCCGGAAGTGTTTTCTTAGGGCTACATTACACGCACATTGGCATGAACTTTCAACTCTCATGTTTAGGCTGGTAGCTGCTGGGGAATTTCCCCAGCAGCTATGCTGGGGAAATTTATCATAACTGGACACAAGAACATGATCAGTATCGACGCCCTCGTACCAAGGGCAAAAAGGAGCTCTTTATAGCATCCTACGGGACGCGACGGTGAGATATGCGACTGGCGGCATTGGTTATGATTGCGTTATGAAGAACTAGCTTTTCCCGCGACTTCGTCCGCGCGAGCGACAGACGGAGCCCATATTCGTATTTGTCAAAGACCATCTTAGCAAGACCTCCCCAGTATATGGGCCCGCGTACTACGAATAGGTCAAGCTGTATCTTCGTAGTCACCCAACGGATTTTGATGTTACATACCCTGTAATCTAAGTTGGGACAAATGCTACCAAACCCTGACAACCACATTAAAATCTATTCAGCAGTTTCGCGCGGCTCTGTAGACGCGGCGGGCAGCGTCGGTGGAGTTCGCGCCCGCTCGGCGATGTTCGTAAGCTCGGTGGTGGGTGAATCATCACTGTCGCTACTAATGTCTGCTGCATTAGGGTCTAGGCACACTGCACTAATTGTGTCCATTTCGCACTCGAGTAAAATCCTGGTGTTGATCATGTCATGTGTTGATGTGTCTTGATCAACAATGTAGCCGTTTTATATTTAAATAACACTCACGAAACTTTTCAAAATCTAAGTCCAAAAATGACGCTATTTTCATAATCGCAATTTGCAGCGACCATCCCTGCGTTAGCGTTCCGAGCTGCGCAATATAATAGTGCGCGGGTTCGTTATCACTCGGCACAATAGCTTCTCTTCTAAAGAATACCTACCATTTTATTAAATCTACGGGTCCGTTTAGTTAAGTATGCCAAGGACCAATGTCGTTACGGTTAAGTACACCGATAAGGCGAAATAAGGGCGACAATTTATGACCCTTTACCGTTTATGAGGCGGTGGTCGATCGTCTGGACGGTGACGCCTGTCTGGAGGACACAGATGTTTACATAGTTTGTCCTGGATTTTTTATTGTGAGTATAGTACCTACGTCAACAGCGTTCGCGATCGTGGACACGAATATCGAATCGTTAGTCGATTTAAATCGTTAATCGAAAAGTATACAACAAGTATTTATATAATTGTGACTTTTATAAGTGCGTCTGTGATGCCAAAAATGAATTTAAAAAAATTAGGCGATTGTAAGGGTGACTATTTGTCAGACGCGGGCTGGCAGTCTTATAAAAAAATTACCTACTTTACACAAAAGTCAAAATGAATTAAGACATATTTTTTTTATAAATAGAATGCACACTTGGGTCATTAATTTTTTTAAGCTGTCATAATGCGTAATTCTCTATTTGTCTTACAAACCTAACAGTGCATACAAGAAACGTACATACCAAAGATAAAGTTTTTTTTAATTATTTACCTATGCTGTCTCATTGCTGGGCAAAGCTCTCTCCCAGTTCTCTTCAACCGTCACTAACCACCTCGCACCAGAGAAGAGAATTAAAAAAAAATATTAAAAATTTCTAATCATTTTTCTTTGGTATATACGTAAAGTTACTCCAATCTTTGCAAGTCTGACAAGTGACGTCACATACTGTAATTTTTTAAACCACAGAAATAAAAAGATTATCTACATTTCCAGATGTCTGCATACAGAAAACCTAAAGCCATAAATTCAGAAGAAAACAAGGTGCACCCCGCAAAAGTAGACATTGATTAATTCACCTCCACGTCGTCATAGAGACTCGAACAAAAAGCTACTTTTATTCCCCGCAGGAACAAGCAAGAAACTCTACGTAGCGAGGTAGGAACTGTGGAGCGCAAGAACAAAGAAAACAAACTTGGGCGGGACAAAAAAGATTGTTCGTGAGATCGGTAAGACGTATTAGGTAGAGTTACTGGTAAAGGTTTAGCTGAAATATGTAGAGATTACCGTGACGTATCGTTTTGGATTAAAATCAAGATTGTTGTTGGATGTAACTTAGTCTAGCTTTGTCAGAATGATCGGTAGAAAACAAAACTTGACGTTTGCGATTCAAACTTGTAGCTTTTATGGTAAATGTATCTTTAAGACAAGAGTGGCACCTCATGGGCAAACATGCTCCACCTTACACCGCAACTACGCTTACCATCAGTTGAGTTGTTGTCAAACGTGAGCCCACCACTTTTTGTTTAAGCTTTGTTGTTTGTCTTCAAGGTGTTTTCAAGACGACGTTCGACTTGATGCAATTTTGCCGTTAAGTAAAATGTACAAATTTAGTTAGTACGGCTTCCAGCGAAGTATATAAGAAGACGTTTCTGACTCTTAAATTTTAGCCCGAAGGCATAGTATTCCGGCGCTACAGGGAGGCGAAACCGAAATTAATACCCTACTCGTAGTTTTAGTGTTTATAAATTATATATATGTTAGTCTGTAAGGTATATGTATTTATGGGCCTCTAATGCTTTTATTTTGTAACTGCGTTATAGCGTGAAATAAATGAATGTATTATTATTAGGGGCTGTTTCACCAACCCATTAATAATATATTTGGCACTTATGCTAGAAGAAAGCTTAGATTTAATTTCACTTTCTTGTTTATTTATCCTGTCGATGCTATTTTTTTACCTATTAAACAGTTAACAGATTACACAAGGTTAAATAACAGTTATTGAAATAAAATGAACCTAATATTTTTTGCGATTTTATTTACTAGGCATTTTTTATATCTTCATTTATATTGTTGTGAATTTGAAACTATTCAAATATCACTTTGACTAACTTCGATGTTATATCGAGTGGCTTTGTTCGTGGTCACGAACGTTCCATTCGGGAAAACGATATTTCGATAGCGGAGATATTCAATTGTTTTTAGTCTGTTTTTCATACGAGCGGAAAAAAATACTATTTGCTATTGCCATATTGCATGACTATCGCAAAATCACAAATCGGTATTGTTAAAAGTAAAATAATGTAAATAAAATAATGAGTTTTGAGCTGTGTATTGTGTGCTGTGTGTTGTGTGTTGTGTACTATATGTTGTGTGATGTGTTCTGAGTCTTGAGCTATTTGCTGTGTGCTGTGAGCTGTGATGATCCTGGATTTTTTATTGTGAGTATAGTACCTACGTCAACAGCGTTCGCGATCGTGGACACGAATATCGAATCGTTAGTCGATTTAAATCGTTAATCGAAAAGTATACAACAAGTATTTATATAATTGTGACTTTTATAAGTGCGTCTGTGATGCCAAAAATGAATTTAAAAAAATTAGGCGATTGTAAGGGTGACTATTTGTCAGACGCGGGCTGGCAGTCTTATAAAAAAATTACCTACTTTACACAAAAGTCAAAATGAATTAAGACATATTTTTTTTATAAATAGAATGCACACTTGGGTCATTAATTTTTTTAAGCTGTCATAATGCGTAATTCTCTATTTGTCTTACAAACCTAACAGTGCATACAAGAAACGTACATACCAAAGATAAAGTTTTTTTTAATTATTTACCTATGCTGTCTCATTGCTGGGCAAAGCTCTCTCCCAGTTCTCTTCAACCGTCACTAACCACCTCGCACCAGAGAAGAGAATTAAAAAAAAATATTAAAAATTTCTAATCATTTTTCTTTGGTATATACGTAAAGTTACTCCAATCTTTGCAAGTCTGACAAGTGACGTCACATACTGTAATTTTTTAAACCACAGAAATAAAAAGATTATCTACATTTCCAGATGTCTGCATACAGAAAACCTAAAGCCATAAATTCAGAAGAAAACAAGGTGCACCCCGCAAAAGTAGACATTGATTAATTCACCTCCACGTCGTCATAGAGACTCGAACAAAAAGCTACTTTTATTCCCCGCAGGAACAAGCAAGAAACTCTACGTAGCGAGGTAGGAACTGTGGAGCGCAAGAACAAAGAAAACAAACTTGGGCGGGACAAAAAAGATTGTTCGTGAGATCGGTAAGACGTATTAGGTAGAGTTACTGGTAAAGGTTTAGCTGAAATATGTAGAGATTACCGTGACGTATCGTTTTGGATTAAAATCAAGATTGTTGTTGGATGTAACTTAGTCTAGCTTTGTCAGAATGATCGGTAGAAAACAAAACTTGACGTTTGCGATTCAAACTTGTAGCTTTTATGGTAAATGTATCTTTAAGACAAGAGTGGCACCTCATGGGCAAACATGCTCCACCTTACACCGCAACTACGCTTACCATCAGTTGAGTTGTTGTCAAACGTGAGCCCACCACTTTTTGTTTAAGCTTTGTTGTTTGTCTTCAAGGTGTTTTCAAGACGACGTTCGACTTGATGCAATTTTGCCGTTAAGTAAAATGTACAAATTTAGTTAGTACGGCTTCCAGCGAAGTATATAAGAAGACGTTTCTGACTCTTAAATTTTAGCCCGAAGGCATAGTATTCCGGCGCTACAGGGAGGCGAAACCGAAATTAATACCCTACTCGTAGTTTTAGTGTTTATAAATTATATATATGTTAGTCTGTAAGGTATATGTATTTATGGGCCTCTAATGCTTTTATTTTGTAACTGCGTTATAGCGTGAAATAAATGAATGTATTATTATTAGGGGCTGTTTCACCAACCCATTAATAATATATTTGGCACTTATGCTAGAAGAAAGCTTAGATTTAATTTCACTTTCTTGTTTATTTATCCTGTCGATGCTATTTTTTTACCTATTAAACAGTTAACAGATTACACAAGGTTAAATAACAGTTATTGAAATAAAATGAACCTAATATTTTTTGCGATTTTATTTACTAGGCATTTTTTATATCTTCATTTATATTGTTGTGAATTTGAAACTATTCAAATATCACTTTGACTAACTTCGATGTTATATCGAGTGGCTTTGTTCGTGGTCACGAACGTTCCATTCGGGAAAACGATATTTCGATAGCGGAGATATTCAATTGTTTTTAGTCTGTTTTTCATACGAGCGGAAAAAAATACTATTTGCTATTGCCATATTGCATGACTATCGCAAAATCACAAATCGGTATTGTTAAAAGTAAAATAATGTAAATAAAATAATGAGTTTTGAGCTGTGTATTGTGTGCTGTGTGTTGTGTGTTGTGTACTATATGTTGTGTGATGTGTTCTGAGTCTTGAGCTATTTGCTGTGTGCTGTGAGCTGTGAATGGGCTGTTTACAGTTTACTGTGTGCTGTGTCCTGAGCAGTGTGCTGTGTGTTGTGTGGTGTTTCTAGAGCTAGGAGCTGTGTGCTATGTGCAGTGTGCTGTTAGTGGTATGCAGTATGCTGTGTGCTAAGCTGTGCGATGTAGTACAGTAGCTGTGTGCTGTGTCTTGAGCTGTGTGCTGTGAGTTGTCGAATGTTTTCGGGCAGCTCGCGGCGGGCAACCGCGCGTTTTATTGATGGAATGGATGGAATTCAGAGGACTTCAAATGTTGTTGCCATGTGAATAGAGTTCACAATCGCTATAAATAAGCACGACAGCGCGGCTGCCGCGCGGCGGCCGCATGTAAACTTTTATGTCGTCTAACTGGCGCCTAAACGTGTCGATAATAGTTACGCTGGGTTCTGAATTTGCGCGGTCCAGACATTTATGTATGTCAAATCGTGTTTCGCCGCTGAATATGGAAATCAATTATGACTTCAAGTCAAAAGCTTTTATCCCAAAAGACGGAAAACTCGCGGTTTCATATTGCAATAGTTAGGGAAGAAACTAAAGTTAGAAATGAAGAAACTTCTAGTTTTGTTTTGTTATTTTCTTCGATCATATATACGATCGAAGGTTATTTTAGTAAAATTAACTCAATCAAAATGTTTCATACTTTAGAGTTCATTGAGTCGTAAGCTCTGGCCGCGGTTGTAATACCACCCACCGAATAAAGAAGTCATGCGACCTAGTTATGTTTCGGGACGATGTTCGGTGAACCATCAAAAAAACGGATCAGAGTAGTCGCTCAACTGCCATAGTAGCCAACAGATCAAAAAAACAAACGCCAACATAACACCCCATCTAACTTTAAAACAGAAGAATAACATCTGATGCCTCTAAACAAAAAATCTGCGAGAGTTTTTGTAATATGTATTTGGAACTGAAATATCGGTAGGTACTGAATCTTATTCTTACTAAAACCAAAGAAAACTAAATATTACCTAAATCTAAGTGATAGTTAGTTTTCTTTGCTAAAACGTTCACATTTAGAGTCTTAACACAACACGAACCAGTATAAACCCGGGCTTACGCCGCGTCAAAACTACGGGAAGGCTTTTAAAAAGGCTATTAAATCAGAAAACAAAGGCTCTCGCGGCGAACCAAAAGCCTATTGTATTATTGTATCAACTATTCTCTCCGGAAACATCCCACTAACAAAACAAGTTCCGGTCTTCCGGACGTGTCCCACGCTTAATACAATTCTGCTCCTTTTGGTTTTGAAAGGGCGAAAAGAAACAATTTAATCAATAGAATGAACGGCCTCTAAATTACAAGAGACAAGGGACAGAACCAATTTTACTTTTAGACGTTCCAGAAAATAATATAGGACCTGTTCCACCAGCTCTGATTAAGTTTTAAGGTGACTTTTATGGTGTTCGACGGTAAATTATCGATGATAGTAAAGTGCGACCCTGGCAAAAGCTAGCATTTACAATTTAAATAAAAGAATGTAAGTATAATTTTCACCTAAACAAAGGGAAGGATCACCAAATTTTTTGTAAAATGAAATGAAATGAAAGTTATTTGCTTTGATGTGGTCATTATAAGATGGTACAGTATAATTAATTTGTCCTACACATCACCGTCATCATCATCATCATCATCATCAGCCCATCACGTTCCCACTGCTGGGACACGGGCCTTCTCTCATAGAGAGAGAATGGGCCATAATCCACCACGCTGGCCCAGTGCGGGTTGGTGAATGTCACATGTCCTTGACTTTTTGTGAAAAATTCTTGGACATGCCGGTTTCCCTACGATGTTTTCCTTCACCGTTTTAGAGCGAGTGTTAAATCCGCACATAGCTTAAGAAAGTCAGTGGTGCGGGGTCAGCGGGATTCGAACTCGGGTGCGTCGGATCGAAAGTCGCACGAGCTCCCACTGAGCCACACTCGCTCTTGAGCCACACTCGCTCTTCATCACATCACCGTCATTGGCATGCAAATTTAATATTGAACCTTAAATAAAATGTCAACATGATAAAATTGATACGTAATACAACTTAAATCTATTAAGTCATTACATAATAAAGTCATTACATAATATAATATATATTATTAAGTTATTACATATTAAAATTAGAATGTCAGGTGTTAATTTAATGTGAATAGTGGGTAGAAGGTTCCATATAAATTTCATCGATATTCGACCTTATACCACAGAATATTAAAGGGACAGAATCATTACTCCGCAAAGAAATTTAAACAAATAGCGACTCTTGCTATGACGCAATAAAATTCAATTCAGCTCGCGTAGCGCTGCATACCTACCAGTCATATTAACCTACAGAGCGCCTCTCTTTCTATCACATAGCTTATCTCTTCTGACGCGGCACGTGTAACGCCGCGCGACCCGCCGTCGGTGTCAGGCTATGTACTTGTAGATTCGTACCTACAGTGCGGAGTGCGCTAGGCCTGGTACAAGTCAATATAATATGTCAGGTATGTGTGTAGTAGTAGCTTAGTATAAAGTCTATGTAGTAAACAAGAATATAAAACTAAGCTTGATATGAAATATTTTATTTTGACTTGGTCTTTGACTGTTCAGCAGAGGTCTGAACACGAAGTTTGTCAATGAGCGATGGAGCGCAGTATCTTAAGAGTAAAGTTGAGAGACCGTATTAGGAATACTGCGGTCAATAACGTAAATCCTGGATGTTTATCAGAAACATAGATCTATTAAGCGTTAAAAAAAAGCCGCCTAATTAAAATGGGACTGGGCTGGCCACGTATATCGTATGCCTGAGTCGTATAATACAGCTGTGGGCAAAAGTCCTTCAACAGACTAGGTTCCAGCTAGAGCAACACGGCCAGCAGCAATGGACAGTGGGTCATGGAAAGAGGGAAGGGAAGCCTTTGCCCAGTAGTGGGACGAAGCAGGCAAATAAAAAAACCTTTTTAAATTCAATGCTTGAATAATTCGAAAATGGTACGAATAGACTTGAAGATATCAGACAATGAAAAGCCAGGTCTAAGAAAAATTGCTAGCCAATGATAAACCTTTAATTAAAAATTTTTTTTAATCTTTTGATATGAATAGATTGTTGAAATAATAACCGCTGGTTATAAAGGACGGAGGTCTTGTAATAACCCTTTTAACGATGTTTTTGTTTGAAAAGGTCTAGAGAGAGAAAAATAGATAGCGATGTTGGAAAATATTAAGTTGAATATTAAGTTAAGTAAGAAATATAAGTAGTAATAGGTAGATAGTAGATATCACTATTGTATTTATATATAGGCATTATGAGACTCAACAGCTAATTGTCTCAGGGTGACGAGCGCAGTGCAGCGCCGCGCAGGATTTTGCAAAACAAAGTTCTGGGTGTTGCTGTTATTGTTATGGGCTGGCGTATTGCTTACCAACAGGCAAAGGACCAGCACGTCTCGTCATTTAGTTACATAAAAATATATTACCCGTGTTAGAGTTCTCTACATATCACAAACATTCGTAATTGGGAACTATGTAGTGAATTATCTATAGCAAATAAATAATATTATTTAATTTTATAATTTATATCAAAAACTGAGCTCTATCTCATCAGCCCGTATCCACCCTCTGCTGGAGGTATAGGCCTTCTTTCGTTTTCGCCACTCTTTTCGGTCCTGTGCAAGCCTCATCCATTGCAATCCGACGTGCTTCTCGACGAAAAACTCATTGGACGACAAATATACTACAACGCGTTTCATTGTGAATGATTTATGGAGACGTGTTTTTCTAAGTGCAACTAATTCCAACGTTAAATCGAGGGTAACCCAAGTTCACTTGATATTTTGTATGAAAATTTAAACCTAGGTAATTCACCGTGGTTTAGCCGCAGTTCCATACATTGGCGAAAGCGGACCTAAATTTTGTACTTTTAATTATTCTTTTTTTTTCATACTGATGAGACGAGCAAGCCTTTCGCCTGATGGTAAGCGCCACGCCTGCCCATAACAATTGCAGCGCCACCCAGAACTTTAATAGCAAAAAAAGCAATGCGTAGCGCTGCACTGCGCTCATCACCCCGAGAAATCAGTCCGACCTAGTCTGATGTCAGATCAGTCAGACCCAGTAATTTCGCTGGCTACATTGCCCTTCAGACCGGAAAACAGTAATGCTTGCGAACTACTATTCTGTTCCTTAAAAAAAATACAACATATCACATTGACTATAATTTTATTATCAAACTACAATACGCTAAAACTAAACAAAGAAAGTATTAAAACAATATTGCTCTAATAATCTTGTACTCCAATGTCGGCCAATCGCATGCTAGATAGACCTAATTTCAGATTTAAACCAAACTTAGAACTAATGTCGTTGAATGACCACACAAACACCGTTCCTAAAACCGCCACTGTGTCCTTTGTGAAAGTTACCGCCTAATCGGCTTCGGATTGCCAACTTTGCCTTGGAACCAGCATGTGGTTTGCCTAGATTCTGAAATTCCAGCACATTTGCCTCGTTTCTGAGCTAAATGTAAACGCGACGTAAGTTTGAAGAAGCTGTCACGCAGATTAGTGTTTAGTTAGCTCTTAAGAGCGAGTTGTGGCTGGTGGGAGCATGTGTGGCTTTGGATCCGACGCACCCGAGTTCGAATCACGCTGGCCCCGGATCACTAACTTTCTTAAGTTATGTGCGGATTTAACACTCACTCTAAAAACGGTGAAAAAAACCGGCATGTCCAAGAATTAATCACAAAAATTCAAGAACATGTGACATCCACCAACCCGCACTCGGCCAGCGTGGTGGATTAGGGCCCATATTATCTCTACGAGAGAAGGTCCGTGTCCCAGCAGTAGGAACGTGAAGGGCTGATGATATATAAGCTCTTAAGATTTCAAATTATCAGGAAGAAGAATGAAATTGCTCGGGCAGGGATCGAACCTGAGTGTTCGGAGTACCGTCCCGACGCCACTGGGCCATCGAGCCTAATGATCAAAAAAAATTGTTAGCTCTTGGCTGAATGATAAAGACTAGCTAATCGCACTTTGTTTTAAAAGCGTTTTATGTGAGAAATATCTGGTAGGTATATCAGTACCACCACATTTCTGACTAGCACGATATGGCTGAACCTGACCTACTGGTGAAAAAAAAAAGTAATAGCAGTTTCAGAATAAAGTTATAAAAGAAAAGAGAAGGCCAGGCATTTCTGATTTATACATTCTTGTTCACCTTCTTTTTATTAAAGTTCCGGTACGATATGAAGCGAGAAATAAAATGAAATAGCAAAAGTCTGAAAGTTATGGAATTTTATTAATTAGTGTTTTATTAATTAGTTTGTGCTTTAGCAAAATGCTGGCGACGATCGATCAATACGCTTTGTATTAATTATCTCCACTGTTTTTCTCTGAAAGCTTCTGAGGTAGCTTTTTTTTTGTCCAGACTTAGGAAACCTCTTGAACACCACAGAAGGGAGGGCCAGACTTGGCCTAAAACACTGGCTAAAACCCGCGTCTGCTCTGCCTGTCTACAGACCAGATGTCCGTGCTAATTTCATCACTTCTTATTTTTTTAGGTGTGAGATGGGTTCGATTTCGGCTACGAGACAAATAGAAAATTACGGTGAAGTTTGCGATAAAAAGTCAAAATAAAAAGTAGACTGAACTTTGTCTCGGGTCTGGCTGTTTTGGGGTCGTGGTTCCCAAGATACAGGTAGTCCTAGTTAGATGACAGGATCTGTAGGTATGTAATAGATCGTAACGCGTTATTCTATCGGAAGATTGATCGCTTAAGTGATGCTCCATATTATGGATTTTATTAGGAGCTTGATTAGAGCTGGCATTGTCTCAGGCTGACAGGCTCTCAGGCTGAGCGCATTCCTTCAAGCAAAATAACTGGGTATTATGAGACTTAAAAGATCCAACGCATTGTAGAGTGAACAAACCCATGCATTGCCACGCAAGATTTTTCAAAACAAAGTTGTGTTTCAAAACAAACAAAAAATGTGTACGTTCCCCAGCGAATCCAGGGAACGTGTTCGACGAATGGCTGGTTCAAAGCGATGTAAACTAATTTTTCTTCGATAGCTCATGAATATCAGTACCAGTGAAAGAATAGCCAACTGCTGTAAGCCCACTCACCGATCTCCACGTACTCGGCCCTCGTAAGAGGACGGCGCCGTCCAGAGAAGATGGCCGCAGGCCAGCACTAGAATTCCACCAGTCACAAATAATACACACGCGATTTCCACTGGCTATAGCAATGCCAGAGGAAGGAGGGGCACTGCCGACACTGTGCTACGTATTTGAGGGTTCAGACCTTCCACATCAGGTCGAACGAGGTTCTGCTGCGAGCTAGGCGTGCTCCGCAGTTCATTTGTAGGGCGAGACTGCCGTGGGCTAACCAGCGAGTGGTAAACAACAATCAACTACCCTCACTGGTAAAATGAATATTAAACTACAACTTTTTTACAAATTACCCTCCAAAACTGTCGATAATTTGTACGTTCGAAAACCGCGCTATAATTTGAATTAAGAATGCAAATAGTAAAAAAAATCAATTACGCGGCTACAACATTCCGCCCACCAAAATACGACGTATTTTCCATGAAAATATATAAACAAAACAAAACTCAAAAAGCGATGCTACGCGGCTAATCGATAAAACTAACTAACACCTTACTAATGTTAACACTAAGCTCCGATGAGCTAAAACGAAAACTAAACGAGAATGGTTAACGCGAAGCTAATAAAGCTAGCATGAGACTAAACAAACGATAAGCAAATAACAACCTAAAACTAATTCGGTAACGCGAAGCTCCGGCAAGCTAAGCGCGAAAACTGATCTATGTACATGAGACTACAATCTAATCACTTATGGGCAAAGGACAAAGCTTTACCAGAGGTCTATGCAATAGACCTGTCTGAGTCTTGACAGTCGCGACGCGACAAACACCGTCTCTAGCACGATGCAATTGAACGATACGTCCGAGCGACCAATTAAGGGGTTTGAGCTGTTCATCTTTGATCAATACCAATGATCCTAACTTAGGCTCTGAGGAGTCTGTTAGCCATTTTGCACGTTGATTCAGTGTGTGTAAGTATTCGACGTGCCATCGTTTCCAGAAGTCATGATGGAGTCTCTGTACTAGTTGCCAGCGGCTCAAACAAGTGAGTTTAACGTTCGAAGTGTCTGACTCTGGAATCGATGACAAAGGTTCGAGGGTGAGAAAGTGACCGGGGGTCAATACCGACAAGTCATTGGGATCTGATCCCATTTCGCATAATGGACGAGAGTTTAATATCGCTTCGATTTGTGTTGCTACGGTTGAGAATTCCTCGTACGTGAGGATCTGATTTCCTATTACGCGAGCGAGATGTGTCTTAAATGATTTTATGTTAGCCTCCCAGAGGCCACCAAAATGTGACGCTGCTGGGGGGTTGAACGAGAATTCAATAGCCTCATTTGAGGCTGCTTGTTGCATGAGTGGCACCAAACTATTATAACCACCGACGAAATTTGTACCTTGATCGCAGTGAATTCGTTGGCACCGACCACGACGTGCAACGAATCTGCGAAGAGCGCCGAGAAATGCTTCACTGGTCAAACCAATGACAAGCTCAATATGCACCGCTTTGGTCGCGAAGCAGATGAACAAACAAACGTAGGTTTTGAAAGTCCTTGATCCGCGAAAACGAACAATGTGGGTAGGGAAAGGACCAGCAAAGTCTATGCCAATTACTGAAAAAGGCTTAACTTGCGAAACTCGAAGTTTAGGTAGGTCTGCCATGCGTGGCGTGACAGGCCTGGGGTTAGTGCGATAGCAACGTATGCACTTTGACAATCGACTACGGATAGCGCGACGAGATGACAAAATCCAAAAGGTTTGTGCTAGCAAGAAGCTGAGCGTACGAAGTCCAGGGTGTAAATTATCATTATGACATTGATCAATAATGAGCGACGTGAGGCGGTGTTGACGAGGCAACAACAGAGGATGTTTGCAATCGTAATCGAGCCCCGAACGAGCTAAGCGACCGCCCACCCTGACGAGATCCCCGTCCAGGAAGGGTTGCAGCTTCTGCAAGGGTTTTGGCAAAGGCAAACCCTTTTTCAAGTTTGCAATTTCAAGTGAGAACGACGAGTGTTGAGCGATTTTAACAAGAGTTAATAGCGATTGCTTCAACTCTGAAGCGACAAGATGACCAGATCTACAATTAGATCGGTTTCGACAATTGTATACGAATCGAGGTACGTATCCCACGATACGTTGAACCTTGTTCAGGCTCGAGTACCTGTCCAAGAATTGATCGAGTTGATCAACAGCGACGAAAAGTGAAACATGAGAGTTTCATTGCTCCTCGTTTGTGTCAGGAAGTTCCTCGATACACGATGAGATTGGCCATTCACTGGCATCCAGACACAGCCATGATGGCCCATGCCACCATAGTGGATGATCGAGCAGCTCCGGGATTGTAAGACCGCGAGAGCCACAGTCGGCTGGGTTACATGAAGACCGAACATGATGCCAATGTTGAGATGGAACCCTGTCATGAATGTGACTTACGCGGTTGCTCACGTAAGTTTTCCAACGAGATGATGGCGATTGAATCCAAGCCAGAGTCACTGTGGAATCTGACCAGCAATAAATGTCATTGAAGTGAAGCTTGCCGGCGAATACTTCTTTGACATGTGCGACGAGATCTGCCAAAAGAACTGCGGCGCACAGTTCGAGACGAGGTATCGAGATTTTCCTTAAAGGAGCAACTTTCGAACGAGCAAAGATGAGGTGAGTAGTGACACGATTGTCACTGTGCTCACAGCGAAAATACACGACGGCCGAATACCCGAGCTCAGAAGCGTCGCAGTAGCCGTGTATATCAAGTTTGATGGAATTCAGTCCCGGAACGAAACGAGGTATAACGAGAGATGAGAGGGAACTGAATTCTGAGCGATAATGAGACCAAGTCTCAGCGATGTCATTGGGAGCAGGATCGTCCCAATCCAATCCAAGATTCCAGAGTTTCTGGATAATGCATTTGAAAGCGAGAATCAAAGGGGTGAGGAATCCAATCGGATCAAAAATACGAGCTAGCTCCGAGAGAACGTTTCGCTTGGTACACTGCTCATGTAGCGATGTAACAGTGAAGGAAAATCCATCCTCGATGGGATTCCACTCCAAACCGAGAACCTTAACAGAAGGACAAGATTCCGAGTCGAAAGACAGCGATGTATCGTGACGATACTCGGGAGGAATATGTTCGATTAGAGAACGACAGTTCGATGCCCATTTCCTTAGCTCGAAGCATCCCTTGCGAAGAATTTCAGTGACCTGGCTCATTAACTCGCGAGTCGAATCTAATGAGTGGGATCCAGTCACTACGTCGTCTACGTACACGTCATTGGAGAGTGCCGCGACAGCGAGGGGATGATCGGTTCCCTCGTCTCGCGCCACCTGCAAGATTGTTCGAAGCGCCAAGAAACTCGACGACGACATTCCATATGTAACGGTGTTAAGGCGATACTCCTGTATAGGTTCGTCAGGCGAGAATCGAAACAGAATTCGTTGATAATCGCGATCGACATCAGCGACTAAGATTTGTCGATACATCTGCCTTATGTCGGCAGTGAATACGACCGAATGTAAGCGAAATCGAAGAAGAATCGAACCGATGTCCGATTGTAAACGAGGACCGACAAGCAGCTGCTCGTTAAGTGCTGTCGCTCCGGCCGACTTAGCCGTGGCATCGAACACTACGCGCAGCCGCGTTGTGGTGCTACTCGGCTTCAACACGCAGTGGTGCGGAATAAAATATGGATGGCCTGAAGTCAGTGGTTCAGCTACATCCATATGCCGAGACGAGAGATAGTCCTTCATGAATTCGTTGTAATCCTCACGCAGCTGAGGATCACGTGAAAGACGTTTTTCGAGGGAGTATAAGCGACGAAGAGCTAAGGAGCGAGAGTCCCCGAAAACTGGTTCGGGCGACTTGAAAGGTAAGCGCACAACATACCTTCCATCGACGGTCCTGGTGTGAGTCGTGTCGTAAATACGCTCACACAGGATTTCCTCTTCAGTGAGAGACGACGATTTGGGAAGTTCATCCATTTCCCAAAATTTGCGAATTTGCGAGTCTAAACTGTCCAAGGAACAGAATAGCGACGATGATTTCGAAGGAGAATGTGCACATGAGATTTTTCCCATCACTACCCAACCGAGTCTAGTATTGAACGCCACGGGTCCGTCGGGCCCACATTCGCGACGTTCACCTAAGAATATTTGGCAGAAGATATCAACCCCCACTAGTGCATCGATATGCGCAGGCACGTTGAAATCTGGATCAGCCAAATGTATACTACGAAGTTGTGGCCACTGAGCGATGTCGATCCTATCAGTGGGCATCTGACTACAGATTTTGGGAATGATGAGAGCTTCGACTTCTATGTCAGGCGAGCGGTCTCCACAGCGCATGCGATACACGGTAGAATCGGTCGCTACCGATGACGACTGACCAATGCCTTCGACCGTGGTCGTAGTTTTCTTAAATACAAGTCCGAGACGATGTGCACATTGTTTAGTGATAAAATTTGATTGACTTCCACTATCAATGACTATGCGAATCTTTCGATAAGTGCCGAAGTTATCTAAGACTTCGACCAAAGCTGTGGCCAACAGCGATATAGGCGTGGCGGGCTTCATACCGGCCACCAAAGTGACAGTCTGTTGACTGTGTTCAACTTGCATTGATTGCGACGATGAAACAGTAGGCAATTGTGATGATGACGCAGCATCCGAGGCAATAAGCGTTGTCGGCGGAGAGAAAGGCGATTTTTCAAAATGTAAAGTTGTGTGGTGAGCCGAACTACACTTCAAACAACGACTAGTTGATTTGCAAGATTTAAATCCGTGACCTTGACGAAGGCAATTAATGCAACAATGATTATCCTTGACAATATTGTATCGATCCTGAGGTGTATAATTACGATATGTAGGACAATTCCACAAAGTGTGATTTGATTTACAAATTATGCAAGTGTCACTCGATTGTGACTGCGAATTAACAACGAGTGCCTTAGAGGGCGCTTGATAACGCGGGGTATAAGTGCCTGTGCGGGGTTGCGCATTATTAAAATGTTGCGCAGGCGAAGTCGGCGCAGCGCGCATGTATTGCGGCGCGGGCGAGATGCGCGGCGGCGGTGCCCCGGCGGCAGCGGCGCGCGGCGCTCGCGCGGCCTCAGGCTCGGCTAGCTCGAGCGCTTGACCGGCCTTGTTGAGGTACTCCAGAAGGGAGTCAAACGAAGGAATGTCCTTGCTGTCATTCTGTAGTTCGAACCGACGGCGCGTGTCTACATCGAGTTTATTTATCAGCAAATAAAACAATGGAAAGTCCCAATTATTGACCGGCAACCTTAAGTTTTTTAAAACTGCAATGTTTTCTTTGAATGTGTCAACGAGACGACGTAACTCACGCGGGGAGTTTGACTTTAACGTAACTTTCTGCAATTCTTCCCAGTAGCGAAAGGCCAATTTTCGCTTGCATTGATAACGATCAATTAGTGCCGCATAAGCATCTAAATAATTGTTTTCCGAAAGCGGAAAACCCTTTAACAGTTGCAAGGGTTCACCGGAAAGAAGCGAAATTAAAATTGAAAATCTTTCTATATTAGAAAGTTTTCTGTTTTGATGTACCATCGTGTTGTACATGTCGTAAAACGTACTCCAATTAGTAATGTCACCGCTGAAGTGCAATAGATTCAATCTAGGCAGTTTCACCGATAAGTCGGTTCTATTTGATTCTAGTTCCGGTCCATGTGCTACGGAAGCGGAAGTAAGTGTCGAATGAATTTCTATAATTTGGAAATATTTGTTGTCAACTTCTTGTCGAATTTCATCTTGTTCATCTAATGACGGCGTATCTGTGATTTCGGAACAAATCTTTAAATGTTGAGATTCGAAACTAGAACAATAACTTTCTAGCCGACTATACCGTGATAGAAATATAGGTAGTCGGGCGGTGTCATCTTGCGCCTCCAAACCTGCTGATAAGCATTCATCGATCCGTTTAACAGCAATGCTGCGCTTCAGTTCTAAACTACGTTTAATTGCAGCTTTACTAGACATTGTGAACAATAAACAACAACAACACAAAAATTAAATAACAATTGAATATCTATTAATGACAATTTATTATAATGGACTGTATTTGATAAGAATGATAAGAAGTGAATCTCGCTTTCGTTCGAAATTACGGAAACACAACTTGCAATAATTATAAGTTGTAGTTGTTTACAACAAATAACTAACAAAATAAATTGTAATGAAAAAATTTGTTATGCTGTTATTATTGCAAATAACAGATAACCGAATTGTATCGTTAGCGAGGTAATAAAATAATGATTCCAAGCAATGTATATCTATGTATATTATAAGAATGCGTTCATTCAATAATCGAGAGAACAAGATATCACAAGCTATAGCTATAAATTGCACCTAACCGTGTGCGGCGGTATTATCCGACCGAATTCGAAAGTACGAAATGGCTAAATGTGTAGGGCGGAGATGAACCACTTAATTTGACCGTATTAACATGATCGCATCATCCAACCGCATGATACAAAATACTATTTATTTGTATAAAATAAGCGAATAATACGAAATATGATTAGAATGAGTCTCAGCCTACAAATATAACTAAATATTTCGAGTTATTTGTGCGAATAATCACGAAATGAAACGAATGAAAGTAGATTACTATCCTATAGCAATGTACAACGTTGTGATAAATAAGCTCAAACCGAGTGCTTGACTATTATTTACCATCGAATTAGCGACGATACTAAGCGATATTGATAAAATAAGCGCAAATCCGAATGATTTGCCTATTATTTTACCACGACGAATGGCGAATCGCGTGCGGTTCGAATAGGAAAAACGATATTACCTATCAAAATTACGCGCCACGACTGCCTTATGACAAATAAGCGCAAAACACCATAGTTTTACCTATTATTTGCCATAATACGAGAATGCGAAAAAGCGAGATTATAATAAATAAGCGCAGAAAACGATATTCCTACCTATTATTTACTATACGACGAGTTTGTACGTACAAGTATCGACAGTTTACGAGATAACGCGTGAATTTACTCACTTCTGGTGATGAGACAGGGCTGCTGTTCCTCAAAACCAGAAGGATCACGGGTCGAAGGACCAAAAAAAATGTACGTTCCCCAGCGAATCCAGGGAACGTGTTCGACGAATGGCTGGTTCAAAGCGATGTAAACTAATTTTTCTTCGATAGCTCATGAATATCAGTACCAGTGAAAGAATAGCCAACTGCTGTAAGCCCACTCACCGATCTCCACGTACTCGGCCCTCGTAAGAGGACGGCGCCGTCCAGAGAAGATGGCCGCAGGCCAGCACTAGAATTCCACCAGTCACAAATAGTACACGCGCGATTTCCACTGGCTATAGCAATGCCAGAGGAAGGAGGGGCACTGCCGACACTGTGCTACGTATTTGAGGGTTCAGACCTTCCACTTCAGGTCGAACGAGGTTTTGCTGCGAGCTAGGCGTGCTCCGCAGTTCATTTGTAGGGCGAGACTGCCGTGGGCTAACCAGCGAGTGGTAAACAACAATCAACTACCCTCACTGGTAAAATGAATATTAAACTACAACTTTTTTACAAATTACCCTCCAAAACTGTCGATAATTTGTACGTTCGAAAACCGCGCTATAATTTGAATTAAGAATGCAAATAGTAAAAAAAATCAATTACGCGGCTACAACAAAATGTAAAATACGTTGCGTATACCAGTTCTCAAGGCCATTTCGAAAGGGTTCGGCCCTGCCCAAACAGGCACGCATTTGCAATTCAATGCGACGAACCACCGCACCGCCTGTAGCCTGTCCATAATTAAACTCGCTAATGTTGTTAGCTATAAGCGAAGCGTAGCCAGGAACATACAGCGCTACAAGGATCTTAAGTAACAGGGCCAAAGTTAAAACTTAACGTATACACACACAATCTTCACCGTCAACGAGTAAGTATAGTAAGTAAGTATAGTAAATAAGTAAAGAAAGTATAGTAAGTAAGTATAGTAAGAATATATTTTATAATTAGGCTTGCAATAGGTATATATTATGTTTATGTGGTTTAATATTTCCCATAACACACTTAACTGCACCGCTACCATTTTTTCTTGCACGTCCTGGATGACTGGTAGAAAATGCTATCTATATAATAGCATTAAGTCCTCCATGTACAAACTATTTTGTATAAATAAATAAATAAATAAATCGATTTAACACATGTATGCAAATGTAAAAGTAGGTCAAGGGCAAACGAGTCCAGATTTAATGGCAACCATCGCAAATGTAACGTTAAACTAAGGTAAAAGCTAAAAAAAATACGAATCTTAACACGGGTCGACGTAAAGGGGTTTGTGGGTTGGTTTGCAAACAAATCTAGCACTCACTTATATGTTTCCTAATTTTTCTCTTCTTCCACTTATATCTGTTTAAAACTCTGCATATAAATAAATAAATAAATAAAATAAAATAAATGACGCCCAACGATCACATACATAAATCCTGACCCCTAACTAGGATTCCCTGTATCTAGGGAACCAGGAACTATGAGGACCATGCTCCCACAACACCCAGGCACGAAACAAATGCTTGTGCTTTCTTTTTTCTATGCACAAACATTTGTCCCGTCCCGGGCGCTATAGATATCACTATAGCTGTAGATATCAATACAAAAACAGCACCTATATCGATAGAGCGAGTGTGGCTCAGTGGGAGCACGTGTGACTTTCGATACGATACACCCGAGTTCGAATCCCGATGATCCCGCACCACTGACTTGTGCTGATACAGTCGCCTCCACCAGGCGTTTTGCTAAGTCCCTGGAGGGGGTGGAGGAGACGTGTGACCAGAATGCTGGCTCATATTTGGGTAAAAAAATCAGCATCGCCATTCAGTGTGGCAATGCGGCCAGAGTTCTGGACACTTTCGCCTCCACCATAGGCCTTTTAGAATAATTTTATAATGTTAATTAGATGAGAGTGGATAGATACATTTATAATGTACCTACAAGATTATGTTAATAACACCGTCCATATCTATTTTTTGTCTATATTCCTCCACTTCTGGGTTGTCTGGTCGAGATCGCTTTGAGCAATGACCGCGTATTGTGACACTAATATTAAGTTAATGGTTATTTTAGTTTTGATTGTTTCTGTATTATGGTGTTATATTAAAGAGTTATTCTATTCTTTAATTGCTAGGAAATTATAACTCGATGTTTATATAAAACAAATATACCAACGTTTTATTAAACAAAAAACCGACTTCAATGTATATTCGAAGTCCAAGGTCAAATATCGATGAAAATTATATGGGACCACTTCGTAGCTATACTGAACCCAACGCAATTTTCCGAATCGGTTCATGAATGACGGAGTTCTGAGGTAACAAACATAAAAATCCAATCGAATACAGAACCTTCTCCTTTTTGAAGTCAGTTAAAAACCCTTACCTGTAAAGTAACTATGACAGAACTAAGAAGGAACTTGGTCTGTTGAGCGACTAAAAATACATCTTCAGGAAAACTAACTAAGAACTGAAAGTTTGCAGTTTCACTTCGTTACAGGAAGTTTTAATTGAATTAGTACCATTTGTAAGAATGTAGATGGGATACCTTACTGGAAGTTTCCACCGAGCTGACGTCGGCAACATGTTTCATTAGGAGAGTAGACATTTTTTTCAAGAAACATGTACTTTGTTGAATTTCTTAGCAATTAGGGGTAACTTACTCTTTCCATGAGAGAAGGCCCGCCCCAGTAGTGGGAACGTAATGGGCTGATGATGATGATGATGATGATGAAGGGTAAGTTTTTAAAACGACGCAAGTATTCACAGCACAGCGCGCACTATGAGTTTATATAGTGCTGGCTGTGAATACTTTAAAGCCGTGGTCACCCAATACAAAAAAAACTGTAAAGATATTTCGACGAGACTGGTCCTCGTTTCGGGGATTTCTGAGCTGGCGCCTACTTGGGCCAAAATTAAGCTTTTTAGTACAAAGGGGCAACGCCGCCAGAATTCTGGGAACCCCGCCGCACGGTCGCGATCTACCTGCGATAATAATTAAGCTATCATTAATTATTATTTTCAGCAAATATCTTCTACTCCATCCTTATGTATTCAACTAACTAGTTCGTAGCCTCCCGGAGAGGATTATGATTGCTAAAGTTCGTAGGTTTGTATGTTTGTTAATCAATCATATCGTAACACATGAACCGATTTTAATGTTTCGTATATATAAGAGCGAGTGTGGCTCAGTGGGAGCTCGTGTTCGAATCCCGCTGGCCCCGCAGCACTGACTTTCTTAAGTTATGTGCGGAATTAACACTCGCTCTAAAAAAGGTGAAGGAAAACATCGTGAGAAAACCGGCATGTTCAAGAATTAACCACAAAAATTCAAGGACATGTGACATCCACCAACCCGCACTGGGCCAGCGTGGTGGATTACGGCCCATTCTCTCTCTATGAGAGAAGGCCCGTGTCCCAGCACTGGGAACGTGATGGGCTGATGATGATGATGGTGATGATGATTTATATGTAGTTTAATTTTTTTTTATGAGATGGGCTCACGTTTGACAACCACTCACCTGATGGTAAGAGTAGTTGCGGTCTAGAGTGGAGCACGTTTGTCCATTAGATGCATTCACTCTTGTCTTAAAGAGTTCCAGGTTATAATTGGAAGGGAATAAATTCCGGTAGAGAATTCCACTCCGTAGCAGTGTTTTTTTTTTTTTTTTTTTTACTCTTAATTTGTCTATGTTTGGCCACTATCTCGCCTGATGTGAAGCGATGATGTGGCCTAAGATGGAGCACATAGATCTAGAGAGAGACGGCAGTTGAGCGGCTGCTCAGACCCGTCTCCCCGATGGTTCACCTTACATCATCCCGAAACAAGACTAGGTCGCTTGACGGCATGGCTTTGTTCGGTGGGTGGTATTACAACCACGGCCAGAGCCTACCACTCCAAAGCGCGTAAGCGGGTTTCATCACGATGTTTTCCTTCACCGTTTTAGAGCGAGCGTACAAAATCTGCATTTAACTATAAGTCATTGGTGCAGGGCCGAGTCGGGATTCGAACCCAGGTGCGTCGGATCGAAAGGCGCATGAGTTCCCGCTGAGCCACACTCGCTCGATGTATAATGAAAGAGTCAGCGAAGCGCTTTGTGCGGACTGGTGAAGGTATGTGCACAACATAAGGGTGGAGTGACTCTCCTCGCCTGGTGGTCCTAAGATGGAATGGAGATGAAGGAATCAGCTGATGCAGGTCTTGCGCACACTCCCCGAAATGTAGCTGTAAAAATCGATATGTTAGCCACTTGCCTTCAGGCCCCCAACCCATATGTCCCTCAAGCGCCAATCGTATATCGCGTTGAGCTCAAATTAAGGTATAACTTCACTGCGACTTATGAAATACGGTCTAACTATTGTCGATGCAGACAAGAAATCGAATTACTCTCATTACTTTATACCAAAATCCGATAACTACAAGTTGAGATAAACTTAATGAGACAATATATGGCATCATAAGACTTTATCGCAGTGAATCTGCACCCTAAATTGAGCTCAACACGATATACGATTGGCATTTGAGGGACATATGGATACGGGGGCTGTATTCAAGCGTTGCATAGTTGAGATACAGGGAAGGAGCGAAATTTTTGAACCCTGTGAAGTAGTGTGTGTGGTTTATTTAATGTAATGTTATATTTTTGTATGTATGTTAGTCTGTAAGTTATATATCCTATGGGCCTCTGTTAATTTTACTTTGTTGTACTTTAATATTGTCTGAAATAAAGAGTTTAATAATAATAATAGTTGCGTGCATACATAACTCATTAAAATAAGCACAAAGTCACGCGCGGAATGCTAGCTTCCATAAATTGACTGTTCACGAGCTCTAACTATACAAGTTGATAAATAATTTACATGCACGCTCCGTAAGATACACGGCCCTAAACATTACGTTAGTACATACGTCCTTAGGATAAACTTATAGCAATAGCGAATAAACGTCACTGATAAATGTTTGGAACACTTGTTACGCACGTTAGTGTTGACACACCAACATACAATGTTGAATTGAAACTGAATTGAAATTTTATCATCATCATCCCCCTCACTGCTGGGACACGGGCCTTCTCTCATAGAGAGTATGGGCTATAATCCGCCACGCTGGCCAACTGCGGGTTGGTGGATGTCACATGTCCTTGATTATTTGTGATGAATTCTTGGACATGCCGGTTTCCTCACGATGTTTTCCTTCACCGTTTTTAGAGCGAGAGTTAGATTCGCACCTAACTTCAGAAAGTCTAGCTATGTGCGGATTTAACACTCGCTCTAAAACGGTGAAGGAAAACATCGTGAGGAAACCGGCATGTCCAAGAATTTTTCACAAAAAGTTAAGGACGTGTGACATTCACCAACCCGCACTGGGCCAGCGTGGTCGATTATGGCCCATTCTCTCTCTCTATGAGAGAAGGCCCGTGTCCCAGCAGTGGGAACGTGATGGGCTAATGAATGACACTTTTGTTATGTAGTTTTTATTATTAATAATTTTATGTGAGTGTTTCAATAAAGAGTTATTTCATTTCTTTTTTCATTTCATTATTTTTTCTGTGTCTACGGTACATGTGAAACAAAGGGTTCATTTTAAATGACATAGTATGGTTACAATTTAGATGCTCATTGGATATTTTCATATAACCCATGTATAGGAATATAGGTACATACCTTTATTTATTTGTCTTTGAAAACTTAATAAGCCAAACTTCATAATTTTAAAGACATAACCTAATACTAAAGCACCAACATATTATATGTACATATATACGTACTTACGATCCATCCTGGCTTTTTTGCGAATGAGCAACTCATACCAGCTTTAATGTATACAGATATACCTAAATATGTGCATACGTATTTCTTTTCGGTTAAGGAAAAAAATATGTCTACTTAAAATATATACAAAAAAAAATGTCTACTGAAGGCAATAATAACCTAAAGAAACCCTTCAAGTCGAGAAAATAGATAAAATATTAAATTATCAGTCCACGAGACATTTACAATGAAAGCTGAGATCTCCGATAATAAATTTAATTAAGGCTCGTCTGTATAGAAATCTGAACGTTAAGGTTTTGTTTCGTTAACATTTTTGTTCAGAAAACATTCTTTATTTTGAATACTTTTTTAATTATTTTGAAACGGATTTATTACTTGGAATTTATATTCCTGAATTACTGTTACAAAATTTCAAAAAATATACTGTGCAAAGAATAAAAGTGCTCGACGTAGTTTTGTCACAAACTGAAGTTATTGACTATTTTTGCTGAACTAAGAACTTGAAATCAAGTTCAAGTTCAAAAGTTCTTTATTCAGTTTTGGCATCACAGACGCACTTATGATCTTCAATTATTACGACTCTACCACCGTATCGGAAAAAGAACCACGACTTGAAAGATACGGCAAGAAACAGTCGGGCATTTTTTTAAGAACTTTTGTTACAATATTTTATGTTGTTTTTGGTTTCCTATGTGCCAGTTGGCTAGTTGGCAGAAGCGAAATGTTTTATGCATCTTTGTCTTCTAAATCGATTGATCGATCGGTATGGAAATTGATCGTTATTAATTTTGACCATGCTCGTCCCACTGCAGAGCAAAGGACCCTCCTTCCATTCCATACCCTCCTTCCATTCTTCTCGGTTTTATGCTTTTTGCGGCAAATTCTTCTAATAAGAGTATAGCTCATCCCGCCAGACACAGTTTCATCTGGGCCTGCCGCGTTGTAGTCTGACGTTGTGTTGGACCCACTCAGTGGTGAGTTTGGCACACAGCTCGTTCGACATGCGGCAGACGTGTCCAGTTCCAAATCAAGCTAGCAGCTTTTTGTCACACGTCGGCGATTTGTTTTCGGAGCGCAGTATGGTATGGAATGCTTATATAAAAAATACAAAACAACAAAATCTATATTCACGTCACTAAAGACGCCGTCTACATCACTTAAGGTCCATCTATACACGATGCAAGTTTCTTGCTGAAAAAGCTTGCATCAATGGCAAAATAAAGTGGCAATGGGCTGGTCACATATGTCAAAGAACCGCTAACCGATGGGGTAAACGAGTTCTAAAGTGGAGACCACGTTTAGGTAAGCGTAGTATAGGACGCCCTCCGGCCAGATGGAGCGACGACCTGCGTAAAGTAGCTGGCAGTATTTACATGAGAGTAACCGAAGATCAGGCTCAGTGGTGTGCATTGGGAGAGACCTATGTCCAGCAGTTGACTCAAACAGGCTGTTGATGATGATGATGAAGTTTCTTGCTGGTTGCACATCTTAATAATCAACTTGCACAATTTAAGAAATCGTTTAAACCGTGCAAGTCAATTTCCTTAAAATTATGGCAAGAAACTTGTATCGACTAAATGGTTTAAACTACAAATCTTCCATGTTTCGACTTCTGATTAAATATGAAAGATATTGCTTTATAAAAGTACCTTCGAACACATAAAGCCATTTAAAATTGAAAGCATTGCAGTGTTCCAGTGAAAGCGAGCGAAACATAAATACAGACTCCAGCTGGGTATGCGAGCTGTTTAGTAATGAAACACCAATTTCATATCGATTTTATAAGTGACTAGCAACCTCCCGTGACTTCGTTCGCGTCGATATAATAAAATATAGCCTATTTCACTCAGGGATAATGTGAAATTCTAATGGTGAAAGAATTTTTAAAATGGTTCCAGTAGTTTTTGAGTGTATTCGTGACAGAATTTTTGAAATGGTTCCAGTAGTTTTTGAGTGTATTCGTTACAAACATACAAAAATATAAATCTTTCCTCTTTACAATATTAAAAGCTGCGCCCCGCGGTTCCAGCCGCAATTTCCCGGGATAAAAAATAGCCTATGTGCTATTCCAGGTCCTAAAGTATCTACATACCAAATTTCATCAAAATCAGTTTCGTAGTTTTTGCGTGAAAGAGTAACAAACATCCATACATACAAACTTTCGCGTTTATAATATTAGAAAGGATATAGTGTAGACTACTAGACCGCGGTTTCCCGGGATAAAAAGTATGCATATGTGTTAATCCAGGGTATAAACTATCTTCATTCCGAAATTCACTCAAATCCGTTGAGCAGTTACAGCGTGAAGAAAGAACAAACGCACTAACACACTTACATACAAACTTTCACATTTATAATATTAGTGTGATTTAGAATGGAAAATGCACCTTGTTTGTTCTGCCACTAAACACAAAACTGTAAATTTTGTACGGAAAAGTAATTTGTCATAAAGTGGTATCTGTCGAGCTAATTGAAGTGTTTTCATTCTTCAAGCTTTTTCTTTTTACTTGAGTCATAGGGTATCTATAAAAAAGTTTACCCATAGGGTTGCCACACACTCACACAAGGGAAGAAGTAGTAGAAAAATAAGAAATAAGAGTTTTCGTGCTTTTCTTTTCTGTTTTTTTCATGGAACTGAGTAATGAGACGAACAAGTTTTTCGCCTGATGGTAAGCGCCACGCCTACCCATAATAATTGCAGCGCCACCCAGAACTTTTAATAACGGAAAAGCAATACGTAACACCGCATTGCGCTCATCACCCTGAGTCACATATGGCCAGTCATATCGCTGGCTACAATGCCCTTCAAACCGGAACACCGTTATGCTTGTGCGCTACTACTTAATGGCAGAATAACTGACAAAACTGCGGTACCTACTCTGACAGCCTCCCGCATACGAAAGTCCTACCACAAATTAAATATGTGCATGAAACTATTTATGTTTTTTATTTTCGGCCGACGATCACTCGTTTTCTCACGAATACTTGGTTCGTTTCGAAGTCTTCTCAAATGTTGTGTCAGAAAGTTATATGCACACAAGACAACTACCCTCACATTATTATATAAATTTGATACGAATTTTATACTGCTGGGTAGGCGTCACTGTTTGCAGGACATACGCAATTGCAAAATTGATTCGTAGTCCTATAATTAATATTCATATGTATCGGTATTTTGTGTGTTACTTTTTGTTATCAAAGTTCAAATTTCAAAAGTTCTTTATTCAATTTTGTCATCACAGACGCACTTATAAACGTCTATTATAACAATGACTCTTCCACCGAATCGTAACAAAAACCAGTACTCAGAAGATACGGCAAGAAACTGAGGGGCATTTTTTTAGAACTTTTGTTACAATATTTTATGTTTGTTTTTGACAATATTATGTGCCAGTTGGCTACTTGGCGGAAGCGGAATGTTTCATGCATCTTTGTCTTCTATATAATTACCACCTGTATAGTATGCTTTTTTCATTAGAATATTTTCACACGCAATTTAAATCTACTCTCTGTGGGCTCCGTTATACATTTTGGAATTTTATTGTAAAAACGTACGCAATTGCCCATGAAGGACTTATTCGTTTTACTCAGTCTAAACCCAGGTACTTCAATTCTATCCTTATTTCTAGTGTTTATGTTGTGATGGTCACGATTCACCTTGAATTTGTGCAGCTTTTTACGAACATACATTATATTTTCATAAATATACAGAGTTTAGAGTCTATGCATATACCTAGGAATACCGTCGCCTTGTTTGTGAATTGTTATTGAATTCTGTTATGTATAATATAGTAGTGCACGTGTTATGTTGCGTGTCTGCACCAAGTAAATGTATTTTCTTTCTTTCTTCATTCTAGAATAACAATTTGTTTTTGGTAATCGTACATTTTTGTTACTGTTATACCTTACCATCAGTTTCAAGCAAGCGTGTCTAGTCTAGATAAATTGTCTCGAATTTGTAAACATTAGTAGCAACATAAGCAGACGTTACAAACATTTTACGAGTGAAACGAATTCATTTGTTTCTAAAGCCCCTTTTTAACCAAACCTCAGAGCAATTGACGCAATATTAACAAAAAATACTAACTATTACTAAAGTAATATTCATATGAATTTGCAGGAGTTACAAACTTACTGGCATTTGACATAGAGCTGTTTATTTTTTTTTAATTTCGCCCTTTAGGGCAGGCTAAAGTCTCTAGGACCATACCGCCATGTCTTTAGTTTTTATCTGATAGTTTAATATTCCATTTATTATACTTTTTTTGAGAATGAGGGTCAACAGCAACAAGCCAGACCCTCTCCTAGTGCTTCAATAAAGTGGTGGACCTTTTTTCAAGCTTTCCATGGACCTTTTTGGAGAACATAGAAAGCAATGTTTTCTCTATTTTGTTTTATTTGCCTACACTCGTGCACGTTTACGAACACATAATGGCTAATATTCCACCGATATTGCACATGAAAACAATATCGAACTGTATTATTATTAAAAAAAAATCGAACTGTATCACTTTTCACTTCCCGCCAAAAAGTCTTGACATAGAGCGTGTGGTGACTTTTTTTTTCTTCTCACCCTTGTGGAATTTGGCTTTGCACGTCTTGTGCATCTGCCAGAGTCAAGTTTCGTTCGATGGAGTTCGGTATGAGGTTGAGGTTTATTAGGGTGCTTTGTAATTATGCTTAATTACTCAATTTACTATAATTTGCGAGAAATTGACGGTTTTTCTGTTTCTCTCTATTTCTCTCTCTCGGGTGGCCAACCCTAGTGTAAGAGTTATAGACATGAGACCTCCGACATAGTCTAACGACTGTTGTTCTAATAAAACAACTGGGACCGTCGGCGGTAGCGATCAGATGTAAATACCGCACAAACGGTCACCTAAACAAGTGGTGACCTCTGCGAAAGTTAGTTACTTAACCAGCAGATCTGTTGAGCTACGATACGAGCGCTACCTACTTGTTTGGTTTTTCTGTTTAGTCTCGGTTTTTTTCTAGCGTTTTATCCTATATCCTAGTCCTCACAAATTAATTCAGTTATTTATTTGGACCTTCAACAGAACTACATGATTAAATGCAAACAGTTTTGAAGGTATTACACATAGTTCTAATTTTAGATGGTCTCATCGTACTAATCTTACTTAATATTATAAACGCGAAAGTTTGTAAGAATGGATGTACGGATGTATGGATGTACCTTTGTTACTCTTTCACGCAAAAACTACTGAATGGATTTTGATGAAATTTGGTATGGAGATAGCTTATACCCTGGATTAACACATAGGCTACTTTTTATCCCGGGAAACCGCGGGTGAAACCGCAGGGCGCAGCTAGTATTATATGTATACTCGTACGTGAAAATGAGTTTGTTTGTCTGTCACTTTGCGTCATAACGGAGCAACTTAACAATTACATTTTTAAACACTAAGGTTACTAAAAATCCATAGGACGTTTTAATTCGGAAAATCGAAAATTCGTTGTAAAAACTAAAAAAGGCAGACGGAACCGCGGGATGAAAGCTGGCAAATCATAATAGCTGTTGAACCCTCTTCCTACAGTCATATATCAACACACCGAAAGTTAAGCATGCCAACTTATTTAATCAAACGAATACAAGAATATATCTCCAAAGTTTAGGGCAAGGTCGAGAGTAAAGGCGTTATTACACGCCTCACTTACGGAGCACCCATATTGAATCGTGTAAATAAAAGTGAATCAGAGTAAACGTATCATATTGAGAGTTGAGTGGACTCAATATTCTCTCGTTTGCGCTCATATTCAATGTGGTTCAGCGGGAATTGAACAGTAGAAATGAAAAAGAAATGAGAAAGGGTGGTAATAGTAAGGATTTACAGGCAACATCGCCGTAACCTTAGATGATAATCCAAAATAAAAAATCAGATATAGGTAGAAAAAGCGCGAAAGGCCGTCTGGGTTGTTACCACCGCTTTACCAGCTACTCTGCCACTAACCAGCAGTACGCAAGCATTACTGTGTTCCAGTTTAAAGGGTATTGTAGCCAGCGAATTTACTGGGCATATCGACTTAATATCTGATATCTCGGGGCGATAAGCGCAACCACGCGCAACGTTGTATTACGTAGTGCTTTTTATGGTATTAAAAATTCTGGGTGGCGCTGTAATTGTTATGGGTAGGTGTAGTGCTTGCCATCGGGTGAACGACGAGTTCACTCATCAGCTCATCACTCAGTACCTACCATAAAAAAAGTCAAAGTAAAGATAGAATGAACCTAAGTCTAAGGTCGAATATCGATGAAATTTATATGGAACCTTGTAGCTATACTCAACCCATCACAAATAATTCCAAATAGGTTTATAAATGACGGAGTTCTGAGGTAACAAACATAAAAAAAATCGAATTGAGAAACTTCCTTTTCCTCTTTCCATCCTTTTTTTGAAGTCGGTTAAAAATAAGAAAAAAGATGCTTTGTTCAACGAAAGTGATTGATTTGGTTCGGCCGTGTAATATTGCCCTATATAACCTAACACGACGCGGCGTTAAATCATGAAGTACAGTGACGCAGCTGGTCCTGACGCCATTTGTCTTGCTGGCGTGGAAATTACTAGTGTGATGTGGCAACTTACAGCGAGTGAGTGATTGTCCTAATGAGTGAATTAATTTTGTTTTGGAAGGCTTTTTTAAATTGCTACCGTGTGTGAATATGGGTATGGAACATTTTTAGCCAGGAGGTTTGTCTTTGATTATTCCGTCTTCCAGAAGGAATCCGACGAAAAATACTTTGATAGCGATCACTAATCCTGATGGATATTTCCTGGAGTGTCACGACACTAGCAGCTGGCTTATGACAATAGATTTTTTTTTTATATATTTTCCTGATCATTTGACAAGATATATTAGATATATCATTCGTAAGCTCAGTTTTACAGCCTCTTGGTGTAGATGTTGGGCAGCTCAACTTATATCTGATATACCACGGATATTGCGGTTCGATTCCCTATATAGGGAATATTTGTCGGCACAGAAAAAAAAACCATCCATCCAACAACCCGCACTGGGCCAGCCTGGTGGATTATTGCCCATACTTGCTCTATGAGTGAAGGCCCGTTTCCCAGAAATGCGACTCATGACCTTACAATCAGACAGGTCCGTTCGGTTTTATCATTAAGTGTCAAGATTCAGTTACCTTTTATATACACAGAATAATATAAGTTGACAAGTATACGTTTTATCAAACAAAAAAACCGACTTCAATGAATCTTCAAAGTCCAAGGTCAGATATCGATTAAATTTTCAAATCTGTTCATGAATGACGGAGTTCTGAAATAACAAACATAAAAAAATTCTTCTTTTTTGAAGTCGGTCAAATAGGATGATAATCAGAAGAGTCCTTACCCTTGTAACTCAACGTTTCCCAACTTTACCATGTAATTAATCTACCTCGCCGCCAGAACACAAACAATCGTTTACACTTTTGTTGCCTACCCTTGACGATACTTTACCACTTCGTCTGAAGTACCTTCAGCCGTGAACTTTGCAGGCTGATACATTACGCAAAAAAAGTTTGAGTATAAGAACGCGAATTGGAGAAGAGTGATACAAAGCTGGAGCACTTGTTGATGTAACGCCTGTTGGACTTTGGTTGGTTTTTGCGATTCGCCGTCTGCCTTATATTAATGTTGTTTACATTTTGTTCACATGTCAAAATAACTAGTTTGACATTTGCTTTTCTCAGCTACGTAATTAGTGAAATGGTTATGTTGACAAGGTGCTAAAAGGTATCTAAAGATGCTGACTGTATGAGGAACTGCGGGCTTTTTGTGGGTATGCGAGTAGTGTAGGCTGGAAAGCAGTTATGAGTATTTAAAATTGTTATACAAAGTAAGGAAAGTCCCTAATTGCAATTTGGCAAGAGGTTAGTAACAGCTGCCAAGTTGTAGTCATGAACTCATTTTAATTCATATCTGTTTACATGAAAATGTATACTGTCTACATTGTAGGTATATATAATCTTTCATCTATAAGGTTCATATAAGGTTTGGGACACGGGCCTCCCTTAACTAACCCTTTTAAGACCGAAGTTTGGATATAATAGCTGATTTCAATCAGAACCATTAATTACATTATTTATGTACTGTATGTCGTACTGTACGTCCCAGATAGCAAGTAAGCTTGCTGCAAGTTTGCTTCACCTTTGATATTGATTTGATAAGTCAAGTTTGTCGCGGCAATGGAATGTAAGCTTGCTGAAAGTTTGTTTTTCTTGTATACTAATTTGATACGTTTAGTTTGTCGTGGCAATGGAGTGCAAGCTTGCTGCAAGCTTGTTTTTCCTTTGATGTGTCTACACATGTAGTTCCAAAATCATAACTAGATGGCTGGATAATCATAACTGGATGCTGGATCGTATTTTAAAGCAAAAGCACTTAGGTAGTTTTAAAAGATAATTTCCTATTCCTGTTATTGTAATAATTAAAACCACCTACTTCGAAACACGCCTGTAAATTGACGTCATTATGACGTAGATTTGCTATTTGGACATCGTCAAACCGTGACTGAGTGAAACAATATTTTTTGCATTGCAGGTTCTTTGTTGTGACAAAATTGCGGCATCTTTGTCGTAACACACATCATGCGAGTTTGTTGCATGGTAACTAAAAAGTTTGCCTTAAACTTGCAGCAAGTTTGCACACTTGCCATGGCAAACATGGTGCAAGTTTTCACGTTTGCTACTTCAAACTTGCTGCAAGTCTGAAACAAGTTTATATAGCTATCTGGGGTATGACACATGACTTTAAGTGCCTCTGCTGATGTCAGACTTTTTGTAGGTCCAATAGTCGGTCCGATTTTTCACAGACATTTGTCTTTTTTTAGTTTGTGGCCGTCTTTTTGTAGGACGTGTGCGTTGCAGTATTGAACTCCGACAAAAAATCGGTGACCGATAGTCTGACGTGGGCAGGCAGCCTAAAATAACTAGCTGCACCCCGGTTTCATCCGCAGTTTCGCGGGGTATTAAGTAACTTGTCTCTTTCCAGGACCTAAAGAATGTACGTACCAAATTTCATCAAAGAAAGAAAGAAAGAAAGAAAGAAAGAAAGAAAGAAAGAAAGAAAGAAAGAAAGAAAGAAAAAAAGAGAGAGAGAGAGAGAGAGAGAGAAAGAAAGAGAGAGAGAAAGAAAGAAAGAACATTTATTTGACGACGCAAAATCAAGGAACAACAAACTAAGAAAACAGAAATACAAAAAGAAAAAATCAATATATATATATATATATATATATATATATATATATTGATTTTTTCTTTTATATATATATATATATATATATATATATATATATATATATAGTATAAAGAGACAGCTAAACTTAAATTACTACAATGTGGTGCCAACTAGGGCATTCGCTCAGCACAAACGTCAAGTGTCGTTATTTGACACCCGACACTGGTATTCATCAAAATCCATTTAGTACTTTTTGCGCGATTGTATACAAACATCCATCATCCATACATCCTCACAAAATTTCGCATTAATAGTATTATAGTAGGAAATAGAATTAGGATCAGTAGGAAGTAGGATTATGTTGATATTATCTGACTTTACTTTGTACTCAAGGAGCCGTCGCGTCGCGTCGGTGAAAACAACCGTTCTTTTGTTGAACAAAAATCCCTGAGTATCAAATAATTTGGATTCTTTACGACTAACCCTATCAAAGTACCAGCCTGTCTAATCCAAGTAACACAAACAGCGCTATTCAAGATAACCTAAAGCTGACGTCACAACAGGCCCTGAAATAAAGACTGGCATTTGTCTGGCAAATGTCCTTATTATACAGATGGGTTCTATCTACCGCAGTATAATAAAGAAGCAGTTAATGAGTTTAAATTAATTTCAGCATTAAAATGCTACCCAGCATTAGTGTCGAAACAGCGGCAAGGCCGCGTGTTAGATAGGCATGCGTTTCTCCGAAGGTCTTGCAATCCAGAGATCCACATATACCTCGAACAAGCTTCTCTTGCCTCACACAGCCTCTTTGGTTATTTTAAGTGGTTGGGCAGGTTAGCTCAAATCTCATACTGAAGAGGTCGCGGGTTAAATTCCTACCACAGGACAAATGTTAGTACATATAAAAAAAAAGACGTGTGGCACTCGGAAACTGCCGCGGTAAAGCTATTGCATAGCATTTTTATCAACTTATGCAATTATACTTACGCAGTAACGCCGATACAACCAATGCCACCTAGAGGCGAGTTGCTGAACTAAAGAGACAAGCGTGATATTTCAAAAAGTCATTAAAAGTTCTGCTTATTATCGATAGATGGCAAAACTTAAAAGTATCACCGCTGTGCCGGTCGGAGTGGGGGGTGTTAGGTTATTTTCGTTACGGAATTTCTGGATTCGGTCTCCACGCTCAAGGCCCGCGATAGAAGCTATGCAATAGCTTAATAAAAGCGCAAGCATTTGTTTCGCGTCAGGGTGTTGTAGAACCATGGTTCTTATGGTTCCTGGATCACTGTACATACAATAAATTCTTGTAAGTTATGTAGTTGGACGTTATGCATATAAAAAGCCGTGCTCGCCTTAGCTCCTTACCTTAAACAAAATAAAATATTTCGAGTCTTAGGAAGCGTCTTTTCTAAAAAGATTACGTACTCTGCATACACTGTATAGTGTGAACAGGGTAAGCAAAGCCATAAGTCAGGGTAATAGGCGTGCCTCGATGTCTTCTTGTCAAGAACTTACGTACCGCAAAGGGTTCATAGATAAAAGGAAAAGTTAGGAACTAACATAAAACCAAAATTAATGGTTTAGTACTCGAAAATACGGCCTTTTCTGCTAATAAGATATTTAAAATACTGATCCTTAGTTCGGTAAGCTGTTATTCTTTTACCTTACAAAAACTAGTTCTTAGGAAGCCCTAGAATATTATAAAGATGCAATACGCATACTACGCATTGCGCAATAAACTGTGCAAAATTCAATCACAGTTTAACACCCCATGGTCATATATTTATTTCATTTAGTTTTTATAGCACGTTCATAAGCGATCAATAATATGATAACGAGTATTCGCATTTTGCGCAGATTTTATTTAAGGGAATATTGAAACACAACTTTTTGGTAGACAGGAGTATTTTACGGTTTTCGAAATTTAGCCAAAAAATGTTACTATGATGAAACAAGCGCAAGTTCTGATTCAATAAAACGAATCTTGGAGCTACCTTCTTAACATTTTTCATTTTCATTTTTCTCTTGGAACTTCTAAGTTGAGAAATCGTTTTTCCATACATTTAGGTAATTAATGATTAAACCAGGAAGTGAACAATCACACTTGCAAACTATTCAATCGACACCGCGCCTCTATTAGCAATGCATTAATCAACGTTGAACGCCATAGATTGCACAGGCAGCGCCTGTTGCACACTGACAGCGACATGCTATACACCCAATCTTTCCCTATTCTAAGAAACGAAGTTACCAAAATCTTGTCTGGGAATACCACCACTTTGACAGATTATATACAGCAGCAGCAAGGATATAATAAAACAGAGATTTGGCCATTTCGCTATGTGATATGATAAAATCACGGAGAATGTTAAAATAACATCACGATTTTATCGTTTCCTTAAACAACATCTAGTGATTTGAACAAATTATCCGTGGCCCGACTCGCTCTTACCCCTAGAAAGTATATAAAAGGCGCGGAGCCAGAAGCTGGCGTGGAGCGAAGGGATAATGAAGCGAGAATTCTGACAAGAGCCCATTTATTAAAAACTGTAGGTCGTATTCCTATGGGTTTCGTGAAATCCCTGGTATCCTCATTTCCTTACGCCAGGTATTTGTTCGAATCACTAGATGTTGTTTAGGGAAATGATAAAATCATGTTGTTATTATAACATCATCCGTGATTTGGCCAAATCACTTAGGGAATTGACCAAATCTCTGTTTTTATCATATCCCTGCGACATATTTAACAAGCTGCGCCCCGTGGTTTATCCTTTTTAATTACTTTAGCTAAGCTGTAAATAACACAGCTTACTTCATGCTTTAATTCCTTTAATGCTACTCAGATTATGCTCAAGAAACCGGGCGGCAGTCGGAACATTCATTCTTCTTTTTATAGTTATTTGTTGAAAAATGAGAAATGTTTTGTGGCGCGACTTGTTTTTAGTCTTATTTGATTAGTTATTCCTTAAATTACTTAACTAAGGACAGAAATAGGTTTTTAGTAGTTAGGTATAGTTATAACTTATTAGGGTTCCATACCCAAAAGATAAAACGGGACCCTACTACTAAGACTCCGCTGTCCGTCCGTCTATCAGTCTGTCTGTATGTCCGTCTGTCACCAGGCTGTATCTCATGAACCGTGATAGTTAGACAGTTTAAAATTTCAGATTGATGTATTTCTGTTGCCGCTATAACAACAAATCCTAAAAAACAGAAAAAAATAAATATTTAAGGGGGCTCCCATACAACATACATGATTTTCTGCCGTTTTTATAGATAATGGTCCGGAAACCTTCGTGCGCGAGTCCGACTCGCACGTGGCCGGTTATTTTTTGAATCATTTAAATCCTACTAATATTATAAATGCGAAAGTACAAAAATATTATTTAAAAAACGATTTCGAATCAAGGAATAGGAATCTATCGATTTCATCAGTTGTCATTACAAGCACTATTATCGGCGGGCTCCATTTTTAAGTTAGTTTCCAAACTGACCAACGGCGTGTCTGACCACGCGAAAATTCTTTTTTTTTTAATTATTTTTTTACCGAACTGTGCATGAAGAATTTTTTTTGTCAGTCTCTGTGGTGTAGTTGTTGAGCAAGTTGGCTCTATTCTCTTTTTTGTAGCATTTGCTTCGGTGTTCTGGGACCATGTTTCTCGTACATAGTCCCTAGATATAGGGAATCCTAGTTAGGGGCCAGGATCTATATAGTTGACCGGCATATTTTTTTTTTAAACCTTCACTTTAATCATAAACGTTCGACATAGACGGGTATCGCAACCGTCGTTAAATATGACGAATAAGAGACAACCTGTCTAAAAGTTATTTGTTAAGTGCTTTTCCTTTTTTATTACGTAATGACTTGACTTAAATAAAGACCCGCCATTAGAATTACAATCTAGCCTAATAAGACTTATAAGTAATTTAAATTTGACTTAAACTGTTAATTAGAGTAAAACTAAGAATATGTCCATCAACACTTTTCTTATTGTCTATTATGGCGCAGACACTATGTTCTATGTTCTTTACAAGTAGCACTAACTGTCTTTACTACCGTTGACTGACACTTGTGCTTTTCCTAATAGGTACTGAAAAGTTGAGGTCTCTTTCAGTAATTAATCAAAATAACGCCGTAACTTAGCTGTAACTCATTAAAGCAAATGAGCCAATTAAAATTGGAACCCTCCGTAATGAATCCGTTGGCTTCCATCACGAGTTCAGACAATTATTTGTAATGAGTTCGTCAATGAATGAGAATAATTACCTCATATAATAGAATTGTACGCGTTATTTCCGTATTATAATTTTATAAGTTACAGGAAAATTAGAAAGTTATCTTCGTATTATAGAGAAATATCTAAATCTTAACTAAAATTGCTTAAATAATAATTACCCGAATGGCAAGCATTTAATTTTGACAGCAGTCTCACCTGGTGTAAAGTGATGACGCGATCCGAGATAATTCATGCTTGCCTAGAAGATACCGATTCATTCTGGACTTGAAGACACCTAGATTATAAGAATCGGGAAACAGAGACGCTGGTAAGGTGTTCCATTCCTGAGCTGATGAAAGTAATATAATTTATTTTTTATAGCAGCCATCTATCATTGCTCCACAAGCTCAGCCGTATAGCTTTCAAGCTATTGTCACTCTGTGTAATAGGATGCCTACAATGTGGGTAGTAAGCCCACATGCCAGCTGTCCATGCATTGGTTGCTATTTAACTGCCGGACGACTGGACAGCTCGCTGCCCGCAATTGAAATGTACATAAATTAGAATTGCGATATTGATTAAACTCTTGTTTTTCTTGTCATGTTAAAATGAGGTTTTCTGATTTCACAGCATCTGTAGTGTAGTGCAGCATTAGTGCAGCAGTGTAGCATCTGTGGTGGGGCAGGTTGGCTTAAATCACATAAATCACTGCTTTGCCAGTTATTCAGCCACCAAGCAGTAGTGCGCAAGCTTTACTGTATTCCGGTTTGTAGGGCATTGTAGCGAAATTACTGGGCATTATGAGACATAGGAGCTAATTGTCTCAGGATGACGAGCGCAGTGCAGTGCCGCGTAGGATTTTGCAAAATTCTGGGTGGTGCTGCAACTGTTATGGGCTGGCTTATTGTTTACCATCAGGCGAACGACCTGCTTGTCTCGTCAATCAGTTACATAAAAAAGGTGGTGGGTTTGATTCCCGCGACGGGACATATATTTGTGCACAGAAATAGCGCAACCATTTATTTTGTGTCTGGGTGTTGTAGGACCATGGTCCTCGTAATTCCTGGTTCCCTCGATACAGGAAATCCTAGTTAGGGGCCAGGGTCTATATATTGTGTATTGGTGTTCATGACCAATTTTTGCTGTTACTCAATTTATAATTTTTGCATTTTTATTTATGAAGATTTTGAATGATTTCAAACTATTAGCTGTAATTGAACTTGACATTTAATTTATTGATTATTAATTTAGTGCATAATTTTGACTTTTATAATTAGTATGTATTTGGACTATGTATTTTGTTGATTATTATTAATTTTATTTTGACTATTATTTGATATTAATGTTATTTAATCTTATCCAACTGCTCTTATTGTATTATTGATTGGTGTAACTGGTGTATCCGTACTGATTAATCAAATTAAATAATAAAAATTGTTTTCGTTGGGCTTATTTATTATTAATTTTTCTTAAACTAAAAATGTGGCGCTCAAAATTTCATGCATATTTCAATATGAGTATTTATTTGACAATCAGAAAATTATAAAAAACTAAATAAAAGGCTAAATAAGTTAAAACAAAATAATGGAAACTAAACTAAAAGAAAATTATTAATATGTACATACGGGCAAAGACGAATTATTAAAAAAAAATATCTTTGCATAATGGCCTACAGATAAGAATTCAACCGATACCCGTCGTCCAGCTATATTTCTTCTTATCTTATCTTTTGAATATTGAAAGTTCTATCGCATTCCTTTTATCTATTCTGTGCTTATCGTAAACTGCCCAAATTCTTAAATACCTGACTGTCATTATTCCCTCAGCTCAAATACCGAATTCACAACATACCGAATGACCGAAATAAAGATGCTCCAATTTTTTTCTTTTCACCCTAGATGAGTATTAACGAGATGTACATAGTAATTGTACCTACCTACGTATATTATCCAGATACCGTCAATGCCCTGTAAAATCAAGCACATGGCTATAAAAGCTACGGGTCTGTACTTGTAATTTATTCTAGGGTTAGATAGATAGATGAACGCTTTATTGCAAACATTGCATTAAAGACATTACGAAAAAACAATTGAAGAAAGTGTACAATAGGCGGCCTTATCGCTAAAAGCTCAGGATCTGACTCAGGGTGACGAGCGCCGTGCAGCGCCGCGCAGGATTTTCCAAAACAAAGTTCTGGGTGGTGCTGTTATTGTTATGGGCAGGCGTCCTATTGCTTACCACCAGGCAAACGAACAGCTCGTCTCGTCATTCAGTTACATAAATAACAAGTAGGTAGTTACATATTTTATCCAAAAAAACCGACTTCAATGTATCTTCGAAGTCCAAGGTCAAAATATCGATGTAATTTTTATGGGAACACTTCGTAGCTATACTGAACCCAACGCAAAAAAATTATGACGGATTAATTTTCTAAATCGGTTTTTAAATGACGGAGTTCTGAGGTGACAAACATTAAAAAAAATACAATTGAATAGAGAGCCTCATATGAGCCTTATATTTTATAATTAGGCTTGCATAATATACCTATACCTATAATGTATATATTAAGTTTATGTGGTTTAATATTTCCTATAACACACTTTACTGCAACGCTACCATTTTTTCTTGCACGTCCTGGATGACTGGTAGAAAATGCTATCTAGCAATAAGTCCTCCATGTACAAACTGTTTTGTGCTAAAGTATAAATAAATAAATAAATAAATAACCTCCTCCGTCTCTTTAAGTCGGTTAAAAAAAGCGATCTCTTCCACTCAACTTTTGGATAGAGAAGAATTATCAAAATGTTAAAGACGGGGATGTAAGGTACAATACTTCCGTAATAGATACAAAACAATAGCAACATTATAAATTCCTACATAAACTTACATAGATAGATAGATAGATAAAACGTTTTATTTGTCAACACAACACACATGTACATTAAATAGCAAATTGTAAGACACTTAAACTACAAGTAAGTACGTGTGTGTTGCAGTTATGACAAATGGGCCATAGCTCAGCGAACAACATTGTTCAAGGAGCAATGTGTAGTGACGAGGCGAATCGAGCGCATTACAACGATATACCTACGATAATAATAAATATATAATGTAATACATATACTTGGTATGGTAGGGTTCTATGGCAGAAAACCACAAAATTAAATGGGGTGGAAGTACGACATCAAATAGTTGATGGCAGCTACCGAACTCTTACTAAAAATTTGAGGAGTTCATCATCAGTTTAGAAAAGGCTGAAGACGACAAAGTCTATGAAGCAATTTCTCCCGCTTTCCGTCCGGCATCCGACTTGATTGGAGCATAGCGTCCCCGACAAAACTGACGAAATTCACTTTGCCCGAGGGAATTTTTACTGAGATTAGATTTTTACAGCGCCATTAAAAATAAAATAATGACAGAAGTTCCAGTGTCGCTCAGCGATACGGCTTAATCATTACTGTCTAATTTAGGGACGTTTACCGACGTTTTTGATAACATGTTCTTTTTTATGAAGCTGTTATAGTTTATTTTGAACGTTGTGAGTTAAATCAATTATATTAAAGTGGGATCTGTCTTCTGATTCGTTCTTAAAAGTAACCTTCCTGTTTGAACGTACCTTTAAATCTACACAGTACGTCTAAAAAATGTTAAAAAAAGGTTTTATGGGGAATTTAAACATGTAAAAATGCAAAAAGGGTCACAAGCATTTTTTTTCAGAACCGGCAAATTGGAGAGACATTAAAAGGTTGGTAGGAGCCAGTGTGGCTCAGTGGGAGCACGTGCGGCTTTTGATAAGTGCCATCCGAGTTCGAATCCCGCTGGCCCCGCACCACTGACTTTCTTAAGTTCTGTGCGGATTCAACACTCGCTCTAAAAACGGGGAAGGAAAACATCGTGAGGAAACCGGCATGTCCAAGAACTAATCACAAAAATTGAAGGACATATCACATGACATCCACCAATCCGCACTGGGCCTTCGTGGCGGGTTATGGCCTATACTCTCTTTATGAGAGAAGGCCCGCATCCCAGTAGTGGGAACGTGATGGGCTGATGATGATGGGTTGAAAGGAGTGAGAAACGCAAAGCAGCAATGGTTTTTTAATAAGATTTATGGGATTTTTCACAGTAAAGATCAAATCTAATAGAGACATATACATAATTGAATACAAAATAAAAACAATATGCCCTGGGAGAAGGGCGTTTGCATGCCAACAGGTTTATCCTAGTTTGGGTGCCAACTACCCTCTTTGAATTGATAACCTAAACTCAAACTGGCTAGATATTGAATAAATGTCTCTATACTGTCTTTGAATTATTCAAATAGAAATTATCAAATTGTTGACATGTGAAATTTATTTAGAATAAGACATTGTAAATGAAATGATATTGATATAATTTAATTTATATATATTAAAACACACAGATAATTTAAAAAAAACACAAACAAAACAAATTAAAAATACTAATAACTAATCTAATCTAATAAACCACTACCAGTGGGCAACGTTCCCAAAATGCTGGCAGCATTGCCACGTTGAATGGCAATGCTTATCCTTTGGCCAAAATATAGGCCAGCATTTCGGTCACGCGTTGCTTCGACAAGAAGTTTTGATATATCTTTGAAGACTGTATGCGCCCCCGGCCCCCACGGTCCTAGAGTCTCGACCCCAAAAGGTTCAAATATGTAGCCACTATCTAGGCTACTATACTTGCGCCTTTTGAGGTTCTCCGCTCCTTCAGCGGCTGCGCCAGCCTTGTTTTGGGTCACGGGAAGATGAGACGGCGCTAGGGTATCTACACAAGTTGCGTCCCATACCAAAGGCCGTCCCATCTTCCAAGGAATAAGTGTCATTCCATCGGGTCTTTTACCATCGTCGCGTACGAGGCCTTGCGGTTCTAGTACAGCCGCGTAGTTGGCGGTGGTAAAAGCCCGACGAATTACATCGTTAAGGCTGGCGTGGCGGGGAAGTCTTCCCGTACTTTTTATGCACGAAAGGCCGTGGTGACCGAGCTTGTCGACAGCTGTGCCACACTGGCAGTGGTGCGGAGCACAGCACGGTGCGCCCAAGCGAAGGGACACAGCCACGCGAAAAGTGGAATTGTCCAACAAGGTGCCTGTGTTGGGCGAAGGGAGAGCCTGTAGCCACAAACCTGATTCCCACTCAGCAACTGCTAAGAGACGGGCACGGTCTGCAGAGTTAAAGCACGTATTTAGTAAATGATTCCGTACTTGCTCGCAGAGCGGCCCATCCCAGAGCCTTTGTGATGATAATTTTTGTGGGAAATCGGAGTTTGGGCAGGCTAACAACCACGCATCTCTGGCCTATATATTATATTTATTTATACTACTTTACTTATTTATAAATCTTCTGGCAAATACTCTTAAATTAATTATATAATGTGTGTTTAATTGTATTTTTTTTTAATGTTACCATATTTCCACGCCTAGATTGGCGAAGTACGGCATAGTTTCTGAATCTGATTGTATTTAACATCTTCTTGGTACCTGTATTTTATGCAAATAAATGAACCTTGAATCAGTATTAAAAATACTAATCAACTATATCTATCTGAACCTAAGAGCACATTTGTAACAGCAATAAAAATATATAATAGTTTACCATCCAACTTAAAATCCCTAGATGGAAATATGTTTAAAAAAAATTAAAATCATGGTTAGTAGAAAGAGTGTTCTATGATATTAATAGTTATTTGTGCAACAAGAGAGCAAAGTCGTTTTTTGCTGCGAGTGCTGATTTTGAATCCTGAGTGTGGCGAGGGATTCAAAGGCACGAGATGCAAAAAACTTTGCTCTCGTGTAACAGACATAACTTTTCACTTCAGCAGCGAGAACACTTTAGGAGATAAAATATATTACGTAACATTAATGAAACTAGAAATAAATAATTACAGGTAATATATCAGTTTTATTTGCAGTAAATACATTTTCGTTTAAATACAATAATAAGTTAAAAATTCAATAAATTACATTAAAAGACATAATTATCTTTTTGCAAAATTTCTTTAGTTAGTACGTAATTCCGAACGTGTTTGTCTTTGAGGTCGAATTCAAAATCGGAACAGTCTAACTTCGAAAGGGCTGGTCTTTGTCTCTCTCTGTTTCTAATGGCGGGAAAGAGATAGAGTGTGAATGTTTCGAATTGCATGAATAACCCAAGGCTGAATAAGATATTCGCGGCTTTCTGAAAACAAAAATTAATAAGTTACTTTGTCTCACTCAGTGAGCAAAATCGCATTTTGCTCACTGATTTCAGGCAGCAAAACTTACGTGTTTGAGCTACTGAAGTGAAAAGAATATTTTGAATGTACATCTATTAGTACTCGTATGCTGTAAATAGTTTTAGTAAATGTACGACGACCTCTATGTATAACTTTTAGATTTTTAGTTTGTTATTATTATTATTGTACGTCCGTAAGGATAAACTGTTGTTACTTTTATAATTCTATGACACCTTGAGTGTACCTACACAGTTTTGAACAATACATTTTATTATATTCTATTCTATTCTAAAGTTAAGTTTGTAAGTTTGTAATTAACATAATAATTTTAATTTCAATTCCTTCCATTGACTTATCTCAAAAAACAGTCACGACCACGTAGCAAAAAAAAAGGTATTTAATCACACCGATCTATCCTTATTCAACCACGCAGGAAATGCAAATGCCTGTTGCAAAGTACCATAAGATTAATACTACCTTTTCACCGAGGGGCAACCCTAATTTAAGTGATGTATTGCCCGCCCAAGCGTATGGGCAATTTGGAAGTATACATTTAACTGAACGAGTTTTATTTACCTTCACAGAAGTCACGGTTTTGGATGATTTATTAAGATGGAGTGACTGTAAGGCTTGTTTTTGAGGTGGCAACCCTAAAGACGTCTTATGAAGGTTTAGGTACACGTGTATCGTTTTGACCTCAAAAAGGGAAGAATAGAAAAAGGGAAAAGATGCTTTTGATCTGTAGATAGATAGATAGATATAGATAGATTATATGTATTATATGAACTCGCAAAAATACACAGTATAGTAAATGTAATAACTAAAAGACAAAAAAATAATTATGATAGGTATAATGGATTCTTTCCGAGAGTTTCCCGGAATAAATAGAACCCCATGTCCTTTTTCAGGAACTAAAGTACCTACATACCAAATTTCTTCGAAATTCATTCAGTAGTTTTTGCGTAATTGAGTAACAAACATCCATTCATCCATCTGTCCATCTATCCATCCATCCTCACAAACTTTTGCATTTATAATAAATATGTAAGACATTATGTTAGGAACATGGCTTAGAGCGTCGATTGTAACAAAATCTCTAAAAAAATGTCCTTTAGTTTCTTGCCGTATCTTCTGAGTGTTCTTTTTCCGATACAGTGGTAATTTGACGTTCGTAAGTGCGTCTGTTATGCCAAAATCAACATATTTTATTCTAATATCATATACCTTTTATTATATACATGTTTATATTCAATAATTAACTAATAATTACTATTCTAAGCCATGGCTTCAGTCCAGCCATTCTGAAATCTGCTTCGATCTGCACTAAATAGTCTTACCCAATGCCGATTTAAACACGAAAATTTTACCCGTTATAGCAATTTTAAGAAATATACATTAATTCAGTAACGTGGAGGCGAAAACACTTTTTTATTCATTAAGAAATAACAACAGCCAATGTGCACAAACCTATACGATATAAACTGGATTAATATTCAGAAAAAACGTCTTGCTAAAATGTCTGCACAACAAAATAAAAGATAAGTATCGTTATTACATATTTATTTCAGCAGAGAAACACTTACGAGAGCCGTGGAGATGTTATGAGATATAATATGGCGAGCCCAAATACAAAGCTGAGATTACCTTCACACACACGTTATATTATTAACCCCAACGTGTGTGAGGGTGTGTTTGTGTGTGTGTGCCTAACGATAACGATACAAATGCGAAAGAAAGAAAAAAATTATTTATTCTCGCAAAACTGCACACAACAACACACAAATACACGGGCCCTTCAACAAAAAACCATGTATACAATAATTATGAACTCTCTAGATCTATGTGCTCCATCTTTGGCCACATCATCGCTTCACATCAGGCGGGATAGTGATAGTGCCAAACATATATATATGAAGTGTAAAAAAAAATAATGCCAATAACTTAATATAACTACAGGGACTTTTTGGCGGGAAGTGAAAAGTGATACAGTTCGATTTTGTTTTATTTTCCAAACAAGTGTTATTTCGAGTGATCATGTGTAATATCGGTGGAATATTAACCATTATGTGTTCGTTAACGTGCACAAGTGTAGGCAAATGAAACAAAATAGGGAAAACATTGCTTTTTATGTTCTCACAAAAAGTCCATGGAAAGCTTGAATAAAGTGCCACCACTTTATTGAAGCACTAGGAGAGGTTCCGGCTTGTTGCTGTTGACCCTCATTCTCAACAAAAGTATAATAAAATGGAATATTAAACTATCAAATAAAAACTACGTAAGACATGGCGGTATGGTCCTAGAGACTTTAGCCTGCCCTAACGGGTAAACATAAAAAAAAATTAATATAACTGCAATATTTATATACTATTATGATTTGGCAATAAGGGGTAGGCTCAGCGTCGTTCTGTGTAAACTCTAGTGACTTCATACAGGGCTGGTTTTCAGCGTACCCCTTTGCTCGACCTCAGATGTTTGCCGAGAAGTAAACAAATTGTACCAGCGGAGACAAAAAATAATTAATAAAAAAAATAAATAAGATAAACAGCGTGAATTTAATAATAATAATATACATTATACAATATCAATATTAGAAGAGAAGGTCAAATGCAGTTTGATTTTGTTTAAATGTGCTGAGATGTGTGAGTGGGGGTGGGTGAATTATGATGGGTCCGTGTAGGTACTGATAGCTGCCGTGCATAGTGTTGCCAAAAAAGGTTAGAGCTCAGCTTAATGTTGTAATTGTATCACAACTAGGGATTGCAACCCGCAAAACGGGATCACGCATTCCTTCGGGATCCCGCTGATTTTATTAATATGCTGGATCCCGCACCTTCAAAGAGCAGGTCCGCGGATCCCGCAAATTAAAAATTTGGCGGTAAAACTTGCGCGTTTGGGCTCGGGATGATACAATAAATACCATTTGCTTCTTAAGAGCGTATTTTCAAAAGTTATCACCTTAGGTTGATATCATATTAATAACATCTAAGAGAAAGTTGTGATTTGATTCTAAGTCATTATATGAATAAGCCCGAATTAAAAATATAAAACTGTTGTTAAGAGTAGGGGTGAAAATAAACAAAACTATTAAAATATGCCAAACATTTAAAGATGAATCTAAGAAAATAGATTACTACTTACTTATACTTAATTAATAAAAAAAAGAAATAATTTTTTTTAATAAAAGTTGATTTTTACATAAAAATCTGTAGTTTCAATTTGATTTTATAACATAATTTCAAAGATGCGGGATCTCGCATGATCCCGCGCGGGATTGAGTAATCCCGCATATCAATACCGCGGGATTGAATGAGCTCCGGGATTGCAATCCCTAATCACAACGCTGGTTTTCAGCTCCGACCTTTGATAACGCGCGGACATACTCGTAATAATGTAACTATACATAAGTATTAAGATATATTTTTTTTATGACACTGGGTAATATGTCGAGCAAGTCGCCTGATGGTAAGCGCCACGCTTGCCAAGTGCAGTGCCACATAGAACTTTGAATACCATAAAAACCATTGCGTAGCAATGCATTGCGCTCGTCACCGCGAGACATCAGATATGCCCATTAGTTACGCTGGCTATGATGCCCTTCAATCCGGAATATAGTAATACTTGCTCGCAGAATAACTGCCAAAGTAGTGGTACCTATCCGGACGGCTTCCCGCATACGAGAGACCTACCACGCGTTAAAGAAAAATACCTACCAGAAGTACATTCATTTATAATATTATAGTAGGAAGTAGGACAATGTGAGCCTTATATTAAAGGAACTAGCATTATGAACGCCATACCTGTTTTTAATTTTACCACCAAGTCTCGAGGTAAACTTTTTACCTTCCTTAATATCCAATGAACCGTTATACCCATTCTCCCACGAACCATGAGTAACACTCCTGAAGCACTATTTTATACTTCAGCCGAACTGGAAAGTTTTACCATAACGAGACTTCCTGCACCTTTGTACGTCACTACTGTCTTTAATATTTATCTCAATCCTTTAGATAATTCGACTTTGAACCGTAATGTTTCAGTAGTAAAGAAGGTTTTGTGATAGCATAAAGTAACGAAGTTAGGGTGGAATCACTCGCTTTGTTTCACAATAATATGGAGAGAGATGTTTTATGTGAGTACATTTCGCAGGCGCGTTCTTGCTTTGAAAATGAATTTCATGTTTTAACATAAATAAGAGGAATCTGCATATTTTGGTAGAAGCTCTCGGTTTAGGTTGAAAATATGGGTAGGTGCGTTTGAATACGATTTGAAAATTGAATTAGTGAGACTGCGTTCGCTTCTTTCATGATGTTTTTTGCGACGCTCGCAATTCCTCCTGTTTTGTACGAACTTGTAGTTATTTCTAGATTACTACATAAGGAGATCGGACTACTTCAGAAAGTGTTTAAAATTAACCTTTATGTATATAAATATACATGAAAAATAGTATTTTAATTAAATAAAGTCCTAAAAGTACCTAAAACTATGTTTAAATGTTATGTTTCAAATATTGCCGCGCAAAAGGTCACCTCAGAACGTATGACGTCACACGCAAAGCAAAAATATAAAATAAACACAAGCTTCGCACACGGTATTTAGTTTGAAATTACGTCACACACTGTTTTGTTGTTTCGGAACAGATAAAAAATGTCAGAATTATTAGATTTTATTTGTTGGTTTAAAACTATAAATTAATATTATTTTACTATAATATTGATTTTTTTTTAACGGGCGAATGCCTTTGTTTCTAAACACAAACTACACTCTACTTACTAAAACCAAAGAAAACTAAAACTAAACTAACTACATACAAGGAGAAGCAATTGGACAACCCATAGACCATAAAAATATTGATCGAATGATCTTTCGGATTTGACAAACATTCGTTCTAACTACATTTTTCATTTTTTGCGGTTACTGTCCGATCTCCTATTATATTGCGAAAAAAGAATATTGAGTCATTATGGGGGTTTACTTCTTAAGTGGCTCGCATATTCAATTTTTGTTGTAAAGGTCCGTGCGCAATGAGGGCACGTCAGGGTACCGGTCACAAAATTATATAATATGTTAGAAGGTGGTTTGTTTTTAATGTGATCGCGTTTCAGCCCCCCTACCCATATGTCCCTCAAGCGCCAATCGTATATCGTGTTAAGCTCGGATTAAGGTGTAGATTCACTGCGACAATGTCTTATGTTGCAATATATTGTCCCATTAAGTTTATCTCAACTCGTAGTCATCGTATTTTGGTATAAATGAATGCGATTAATTCGATTTCTTGCCTGAATCGACAATAATTAGACCTTATCTTATTAGTCGCAGTGAATCTATACCTTAATCCGAGCTCAACACGATATACGATTGGCGCTTGAGGGACATATGGGTAGGGGGGCAGGTCTAGTTTGCGCCTTCTATAGTTTTCAAAATCATACACATTCGTTTGTACAGTAGAATAATTCCTACAGGATAACGCGAAAGGACCCTCCGTGAGAGATTTTTAGTTTTTAAACCTAAAAATGTCCGATCTGTTAGTATGTACTTTACTAATCTCACTCATTAGTGCCTACTTCTGCCACGATAAAAGCAGCAAAAAAATATCTGATCTAAAAGAACTGGTTCGTTCCCGAATCAGAACGCAGGACAAGGTAATACAAATTATTCTGTTAGAAAAATCCGTTCTGAGGATGATTGGTGTTGAATGGTGGCTCTGTTACCTACCTATCCTAAACCGATATTAAAATATACTAATTCAACTAGTCACTGGAAAACATAGGCATCAATACCTTGAGATGTACTTCCGGCATATAATTCATTTTATAGAAATATCTACACTTGACCTAAAATACAGAATAACACAATCGACCAGCCGGACAATAGATAAAAATAAAAAGGTCGGCAGTTATATAAAGGTTATGGATATGGAACCTTCTCCTTAATTGGCTGTAAATCCAGTTTCACTAGAAATTGAGTTGCGAAATCTATCTATATAAATAAAAATGAATGTTTGTATGTTTGTCCTCTATGCATGCCTAAGCCATTGATCCGATTGTAACTGTGTACGCCTGCGAGGGTTCCTGGCCCAAAAAACGAACCACTTTTTTACCACCATTTTTATTTATTAAGTCACTTTCTTGTTTGTCTATCTGTTGTTCCGGGTGGAATCTTATTTATTAACCTCATGTTTCGAGCAAATTCCGATTAGCTATCCGGTTGAAACTTTAAAGCTAGCTCACAACTTGATGACAATGCATTCTAAATTCATAATAACGTAGTTTTCATATTACGGATTCTGTTTATGTTGAAACGCATGCCTATACTTAGTATTCTATAAAAAACCGGCCAAGTGTGAGTCGGACTCACGCACGAAGGTTCCGTACCATTATCTATAAAACAGCAAAAAATCATGTCTGTTGTATGGGAGCCCTCTTAAATATTTATTTTATTCTATTTTTTAGTATTTGTTGTTAAAGCGGCTACAGAGATACATCATCTGTGAAGATTTCAACTGTCTAACTATCACGGTTCATGAGATACAGCCTGGTGACAGATAGACAGAAAGACGGACAGACAGCGGAGTCTTAGTAATAGGGTCCCGTTTTACCCTCTGGGTACGGAACCCCAAAAAACGGTAGTTTCCTAAGCGCCGGCCAAAATTATTCTCATAGCTGCCATTGGGGTGAACTAAGGGACTATAATTATAAAAGCGGTTGGCGCGCACGAAGCGGCCGCTGCGTAGATATAATCCTATGAAAACGAGTTATAACAAGGGTTATGTAGGCCGCGATTTATTTTGCGCCGCCGCGCCCTCTCCGTTTGTCATATTTCGGGCTTAGTCTACCCATTCAAGTCAGACAATCGGTCACCGATAAAAAAATCGGCAACGAATTCATGTCATCCTACAAAAAGTCGGTCCCAAAAATAAGGTTTTCTTTTATATATAATTATATAAATTAATAGACAAACAAGACGACGGCCCGCCTGGATGGTAAGCAGTTACCTTCGCCTATGGACACCTGCAACACTCGGGGCATTAACGGTGCCTGTTGCCTACTTTTAAGGACCCATAAGTGCTACAATCTACTCGAGTGAACAAGTTTAGAGCGAGTGTGGCTTAGCGGGAACTTGTGCGCCTTTCGATCCGACGCACCTGGGTTCGAATCCCGGCTTGGCCCTGCACCAATGACTTATAGTTAAATGCAGATTTTGCACGCTTGCTATAAAACAGTGAAGGAAAACATGGGTACGGAACCCTAAAAAAACATGAAACTCGCTTACGCGCTTTGGAGTGGTAAGCTCTGGCCGTGGTTGTAATACCACCCACCGAACAAAACCATGTCGTCAAGCGACGTAGGCGAGATAGTGGCCAAACATAGATCTATTAAGCGTAAAAAAAAAAGTACTATCTTGGCAAGTGGGATTGATCGTCGACTGCATCGTCGCTTAGCATCAGGTGACAAAGTGGTCAAATGCAAGACAATTAAAAAAAATTATTCCTACTACAAAAAGTCTGACGTCGGCGGAGGCACTTATTCGAATTTTGTTAAAATCTAAAAACTTTTCTGAGAAATAATAACCGTTTTTTGGATTCGTTTGTACGTCTAATAACTTTGTTTATGAAAAACTAATTGAATTGCAGCTTGAAGGTAATTCCGGCTAAAAAGCTTCCGTTGTGGAATGTTATCATTTTAGCTTTCTTTTTGGGAAATATTGAGGCGCAACACAGACCGCGGCCTTGTTTGTTACGCCTACTATATTTTAATATTTATAAAGTCTGAACTGATATTCATTATAATTTCCAAGTAAAGGAAATTATGATTTACATAGTGTTTATAAGCAGCAATATTGCTAAATGCACCGCTTGATGCAATTGATGCAGATGACTCATGATAGGTATCTAATTAAATATGTTGCAGTATTACATCTTTAAGTTTTATAGACTGTATTCATGTATTGTGTACTTGTCCATCTGTGGAAACTTTTATAAGCTATCAACCTGTCCATACATTTTTTTTTACGCTTCATAGATCTATGTTTGGCCACTATCTTGCCTAATGTGAAGCGATGATGTGGCCTAAGATGGAGCACATAGATCTAGAGAGAGACGGCAGTTAAGCGGTTGCCGTCTCCCCGATGGTTCACCGAACATCATCCCGAAACACGACTAGGTCGCCATTATAATTATTATTATTATTCGCTTGTTATTTGTTGTAGGTATTTATATCTACATTATACTAAGTTTAGCTGTAGTTTTCCTAAAATAATAAATGAATAAATAAATGTTTTGTCTTCGAAAAGATATAAAAAATCAGGTACTTATCCTGTTTTGTAAAATGTTAATTTTTAGTAGTTCAAAAGATATAAAATTTGTTGACATAGAACAATTATATTATTTTTGAGGTTGTTATTTGTTACCTACACTTCATACCCTATAATCTAAGTTGGAACAATTATTAATATAATATCAATGTCATTTAATTATTAGTTTTACAAAATGTACATAAATGTTTTTCATCTCAAAATATTTGCCTAATGTGCAATTTGACAAACTATATTTTTGAAATAATCACAACAGTATTCCATCGTAATAGTTTAGATATGAGCTTACGAGTAGGTAATATCACAGAATACTAAGGGACAGAGGCATCACTCCTCAAAGAAATTTAAACAAATAACGACTCTTGCTATGACGCAATAAAATTCAATTTAGCTCGCGTAGCGCTTCATACCTACCAGTCATATTAACCTACAGAGCGCCTCTTTCTATCGCATAGCTCTTATCTCTTCTGGCGCGGCACGTGTAACGACGCTGTCGGTGTCCGGCTATGTACATGTAGCTTCGTACCTACAGAGCGGAGTGCTCTAGGCCTGGTAATATGCAAAATACTATCAAACTTATATGAAATCGATTGAATGCTACACCTCCTCCGCACAATTTTCAGACCGCAAGTGTTACGAACGAAGTTGTCAGACTGTAGTTAGCATATTTATGTAGGTATCGGGTATTTAAACTCAAAACAATGGACATCCAAAGTAAACTTTCCAAACAAAATTAACATTCTGACTGGGGAATTCCAATTAAGCCTTAACTTCAACAGTGAAACAAACAATTTAAACTTTAGATGTAGCAAATAATTAAGCACTTGTTACATTCGACTTTTTATTAGACATTTTTGACTCTAAAAAAAGGTTATCAATCGGTTTGGTATGTTTTTTATATTATGTTTGTGATATGTCCGTATGTAATTTTTAATCGCTTACCTATATTTTGGCCGAAGATCACTTCAAAAGTTTTTAGGGTTCCGTACCCAAAGGGTAAAACGGGACCCTATTACTAAGACTCCGCTGTCCGTACGTCTGTATGTCTGTCTGTCCGTCTGTCACCATGCTGTATTTCATGAACCGTGATAGTTAGACAGTTGAAATTTTCACAGATGATGTAATTCTGTTGCCGCTATAACAAGAACACGTATACGAACAAGTACTAAAAAACAAAATAAAATAAATATTCAAGGGGGCTCCCTTACAACAGACATGATTTTTTTGCCGTTTTTATAGATAATGGCATGGAATCCTTCGAGCGCGAGTCTCTCGCACTTGGCCGGTTCTTTTATATAGATATGTTTGTGATATATCCGTATGGATATTTTTTAAATAGCTTACTCTATTTTTGTCGAAGATATGGAATGTCCTTCTGAACTTCGACACGACCCTTACTTCGAAAAAATATAGTTCGACAAATCATTGTTTCAACTGAACATAATTCGACAACACAAATATTCAATTTATTTTCTTTTCAATGTGGGGTCACTGCTCTTACATTTATTCATTTATTAATTGCATTCATGTACATTTATTTATCATGTAGGTCTTAAATTATATCTTAGGTTGGTACATGAGCCCTGTAAGGGCGTTTGCAAGTCAGTGCGAGAGTACATTTAGTCATTTTAATTTATGTTTTATTAAAGTCAGTATATTGTTTATGTCAGTATAATGTCACGGAATTGAATCATTTTTTTCCACATGCTTGTCTGTTTTGAATTCATCTACGCAATAATAACATTTTTTAATTAGATAAGATTTAAGTTTTCTGCAGAATACGTTGTATCTAGTTTCGTTTTTTAGGTATTCAGGGATTTTGTTGTATATTGATACTAATCTAAGATTTGGACTTTTTCCTAATATTTGTAAATTTGTTGTAGGTAACTTTAGTTTGTTGCGATTTCTTCTATTATACCATATATACATAACCTGTCCTAGTCTTTGTGGCCGTTTGGCCGCGAAGATGGAGCACAAAAAGAAAGTCGGCAGTTGAGTGACTGCTCAGTCCGATCTCCCCGACGGTTCACCGAACACCCTAGCTCACACACATCAAACACGGCTAGGTCGCTTAACGGCCGGCCATCAGCATGACTATGTTCGGGGTATGTGCGGTAGTATTAAAAGTTGGGACAGTGGGAACTCCTATAAAAACAGAGTTTCGACCACAGGATACCTAATAGTACTAGATTTATTTTTCAAATATTCTATCTAATTATGTAATGATGTATAATTTATTTTTCTTAAAGGCAGAATAAGAGGGGATTATTTTAAATTTTATAACATCTGCACCGTACTTTATTTAATGCAAATAAAATGATTATGAATTACGAATTGTAACACTGATTCGTCTATACAAGGTATAACTTAATTATATATAGACCTAAAGGGGGCTATTCTGACCAAGTATGCGAATAGTTTGTGTACAAAGGTTGGATATAGCGTATTTGAAATTCCCATATAAAAGTAATATTATTTTATCTTAGAGCGACAGTTCTAACTTGAATCAGTGTTTGCTATTATTGCGTCTCGAGCTGCTAGGGTCATAGTTCTCATTTAAAACATCTGTAGTATTGTTGTAGGGTTATCTTGTTGCTTTTTTTTCATTTCGCGAAAGAAAGTTTACAATATCTTTATTTAATGAAATTCTTCTAAATTTTTAATTAAAAATTCGTTGATTATACGTTGTTCGCCTTGCAGAATAAGCCCCCTTCGGGTTCAGCGCCGAGCTCTTTATTTATGTTGCTAAGTGATGAGACGAGCAAGTCGTTCACCTGATAGTAAGGGCCACGCCTGCCCATAGCAATTGCAGTGCCACCCAGAACTTTTAATCTTTTAATACCATAAAAAACACTGGGTACATCACCCCGCATCACCCTCATCCCCCGAGAAATCAGATATTAAGCCTCATATGCCCAGTTATTTCTTAAATTTTAATTGCTCTTAGGTCGTTAAAAAACAAGCGCAATTCCTCTTTGACTTATGCAGGGAGATCCGATAAAATCGGCAGTAAAGAACACATTCATTAAAGCGGGAACAGGCCGTTACAATTTACGTTCCGTAACAGCGAGGTATAAACTCCCTGCAAACTGTACAGTTTCGGTCCATTATTTCAGTAAACCACTGCTATCAACCACGCCCGACTACTCGTACGTACTTTAAATTCGATACTATTTAGACTAGGTACCTACGAAGCGACGCGTATAGAGTTATGTATAGAAATACATAGAACTCTATATGCGTTGTTGTTGTCTAGATGAGCAGTAGTGCGCAAGCATTACTGTGTTCCGGTTTGAAGGGCATGGTAGCATGCGAAACGGTTAAGGCAAACATCGTGAGGAAACCGGCATGTCCAAGAATTTTTCACAAAAGTCAAGGACATGTGACATCCACCAACCCGCACTGGGCCAGCGCCATTATGGCCCATACTCTCTCTAAGAGGGAAGACTCTCTTAGACACGTCCCAGCAGTGGAAACGTGATGGGCTGATGATGATTATTAATCTACCAAAATAAAAGAGGTATTAATTCTTCTCTCATATGGGTGTGAGGCCAACCCTGGTGTCGGAGATTTTACACAGTCCGAATGCCTCCGATATGGACTGTTGTCATAAGACAACAACCGGGATTGATGATTTAAAGTGCTCTCCAAGGCACCGGCACCGTAGCGGTCAGATGTAAATACCACACAAACAGTCACCCATCCAAGTGGTGTCCGCTGCGAACGTCGCATAGCATAGTAGATCTGTTACGAACGACTAGGCAAGCAATGCTACGAGCGCTACGATGTAATAAAAGAAAGGAAAACGGTATCTATGACAAAACTAAAACTACAACAAAATAAATCTTACAAACAAGAATCCGTAGCAGACTACAAAAATCTAAAAACCCCGTTTTTACGGATTTAAGCTGCATTGTCGTTGAGTTGTGAGCTACCCTGAAAATTTCAGCCGGATAGCTAATCGGGAGTGCTTGAAATTTGAGTTGCAAGATTCCACCCTGAACGGCAGACAGACTGACAGACAAACAAGAAGTGACAAGTGTAAAACATGATAAAATTGTGAACCTGTCTATATAAATAAAAATAGAATATATATTACATATCGAAAAAAAAAACACCTCTACATCGCTTTCTATAATGCGAGTGATCAAGCGCAAACCAATTTACACTAACTTGTAAATAGAGAGGGTAAGTGTGATTAAGTTCGTGCACTATTCGATAACGTCGAACCAACCTAGTAAGGTTTTAATAACTATTCAGATAATGGATATAATGAGGATAATGGAAGGAACCTCAGTCAGCTCGAACATAATATTGATTTTCCTGAAAATTTAGAAATCAGAAGCAACTGAAAACTACGGCACAAAATGATTGTGCACAGAAAATAGTGCAAATTTATTGTTTCGTGTCTAGGTGAGGGACCATGGTCCTCTGATTATCTAGATACAAGGAATCCTTGTTAGGAAGCCAAGATTAGGCGTTATGTTATATTTAAATTTTGTTTAGTTATATGAAACTTGAAAACGCTTGGCGTTAGCCGGACAGTGACTTTTATTCTTCACTAGCTGCGCCCCGCGGTTACACCCGTGCGTTAAAGTACTTTCAGATTTTTCCGAATTTCCCAGTTTTCCGGGCAATTTTAGAAATTTTTGTTTCTATAAAAACCTAAATCGGACTACAACAAACATTACAAAGTAAATTGCTATATCTTTTTTTGTAAAACTGGGTGATGAGGCGAGCGTGTTGTTCGCCTAATGGAAAGCGCCGCCCCTGCCCATAACGATTGCAGTTCCACCCAGAACTTTTAATACCATACACTGCGTAAGACTGCATTACGCTCATCGCCCCGAGACATCAGATAGCCACATATGTATATCCCTAGTAATTTCGCTAGTGTAATATAGGTCTCTCTCTATACTCTCTCTATGAGAGAAGGCCCGTGTCCCAGCAGTGGGAACGTGATGGGCTGATGATGATTATGATGAATATAGGTCTACGTTCTCAAGTGATGCTCTTACCGACGGACAGCAATTAATTTTTATGTATATAAATTATTTTACCCAGATTCAGACTACTAAATATCTTTAATAGTGATTATACAAAAATATTGGCCTCGTTCTAGCATAATAAACTAGTATAAAACTTAAATGCCAATTTTATTCAGAACGATGCCCGGTAATTTTAACTACTTTAAGTTATGCGGCTCCTTCCACGTAGAATTAGGACCAAACCTATAAAAACTGTTCGATTTCCCAGCTCGAACATTATATTACGAATATTGTCAATTTCCGAGTTGCTGTATGCAGTATGAATGTCTAGGTGGTGTTGCAACTGTTATAGGCAGGCGTCATCATCAGGCACGCGGCCGTGCCCGTTTCGTTAACCATACTAATATTTATCATCATCATCATCATCATCAGGGGCTGGGTTTGCCCAGCAGCGGGAAAGTATAGGTGAAAAAAAAAACCTCATCAGCCTTTAGTCGTCCACTGCTGTACACATGCTTCTCCTAATGAACGCCACTGAACCCGGTCTTCGGCTCTTCCAGCAGCCTTTCGCAGGTCGTCGCTCACAAAAATTCAAAGCCATGTGACATCCACCCGCACTGGGCCAGCGTGGTAAATTGAAATTGACTGGGCCAGCGTGGTGGATTATGGCCCATACTCTCTCTATGAGAGAAGACCCCTGTCCCAGCAGGGAGAATATGTTTTTGACGATGACGATGTTGTGACATTTACATATATTTTTTCCAGACGTGGTCTGTACGGAATCTGGTTAGAATGCCGTAAAATGTTATTGCTACTGTTATTGCAGGTTTCGAGGGGCATAAAGACGTAATAGCATTAACTTATAACACTATTACGTCTGGGTCGCCTGGAATACCTATATGGGGGCTAGGTTTAGGCGGCGACTTTGCATAAACGATAAAGATTCTACTCTTGCCTGCGGCGGAACGGATACATGAAGGTACTACGTATACGCATGTTTGGTTCATGGTAGGACTTTTATTTATTATGTGGTACAGCGTCAATACTAGACAGCCTCTGTGGTGTAGTGGTTTCAAAGAAAAAATATTAAAATTACTTTATCTTTGGGCAGGACAACAGAGTAATTTCGCTGCCTGTCTACCTTCAAAATGGAATTCAGTAATGCTCTCGCTTGTTTGGCGGAATAATTGGCAATGCGGTGGTACCAAACCAGACGGCCTCTAGATCCTATCCATTTTACTTCTAGCATTATAAATGCGAAAGTTTGTGTGGATGGATAGTTCGTACACAATTACGCAAAAAACTATTGAACTGATTTTGATTATTTTTATCTCGGGAAACTAGGGGTGAAACCGTGGAGCGCAGCTAGTAGTATTAGTTTTACTGGTGGTAGGATTCTCGTATGCAAGACATTCGAAGTATGGGTGGGTACCACCGCTTTGCCAGTTATTCATCCGCCAAGCAGTAGTAGTGCGCAAGCATTACTGTGTTCCGGTTTAAAGGGAAATTGTAGCCAGCTAAATTACTGGGCATTAAAAGACTTAACAGCTAATTGTCTCAGGGTGACGAGCGCAGTGCAGCGCCGCGCAGGATTTTGCAAAACAAAGTTCTGGGTGGTGCTGTTCTTGTTATGAGCTGGCTTATTGCTTACTATCAGGCAAACGACCAGCTCGTCTCGTCATTTAGTTACATAAAATGCCTACCATGTTGTATTTATTTTGGTGAATATCTGATAGATTTTTTACAGGTGGGATTTATGGCTTTGACTCGTTGAAATGACCCTCAATTAAAACCCGTAAATGCAAACTTAGTAGCGAAGGATAAATGTATACCTATGAAACCTAGTTAGGTTTCAGTGAGGGTGTAACCAGTTTTAGTACTGCCAAAACTAGCGGGAAGTAACATTTCATTTAACGTCTCTTGGAAACTAGGTTGTTGCAAATACATGTAGCGGTTTACAAGGCAACCTGTTTTGGCTTTTGCAACAATAATATTACAGCAATAAATACAAGGAAAGTTTTATGGAAAGAAAGAACACGATCACTGGTGGAGACACAACATTTTCTAGGCGCGAGAGCTCTGCCTAATTGGTCACCAAATCTGAGGATGAATGCGCCATAAGTAATGAGACGGTAGTTTGCCATATTTTTTATAAGGGACTGGCATCCCAATGTAGAACCATGGTGACAAGCGAGTTAGTGGAGCGGTGCAGAGCGTAAAACATGCTTGTGGATTAGTGATGTTTACCTATAATGGGCCGATTTTTGTTATAATAATAAAAATATGTATTTACTCATCTTCCACAATTTGCTAGTTTCTAGGTCGGTATATACTTAAGTATTAAACACCTATAGGGATATATGTACTGTTTTGACAATATCTGAATTGGATGGGTGGTGCCCGCAGTAGTTATAAAACTGTGTCACAGACACCTACTCAACATTTATCACGTGATGCGTTTTAGCAACTTTCTAACCCCCCTCCCTCAGGTGATTCGTGGTGAGGTTTTAAACTTCAATATTTTTACCCTTCCAGTCACGTGTATTTTGTTGGTACCATGTAAATTAAAAATTCAGGTACAAGTTGTTTCTGAACGTTGCTGGCAACAGATTCAAGGTGACGCGCCGCTTCTCGGTTTAGAAATTGAGCAAAACATAAATACACGTGATGTTTTACTACACCCCCACCCCCTTGTGATATTTCGTGATTTTTCCAACCCCCCCCCCCCCCTTCCATTTCGAGCCTCACGTGATTAATGGACGCTTATTGATTGTACAATTTGTTTGAAACATTTATTTATTTATTTCTTCTTACAGCTATCATTACAGGTATATACCTAACACGATAGTGTAGCTATCTTACCTATTTATATAACACAAAATTCGTAATGCTATCATTGTGAATTCATTCAGAGAACAAGAAAATAGGTCTACTTCATATCTTGATAATGTTAATTTGGCGTAAGCAATATTGTAACAATCGTTGGTAGATCTTTTTAAATATAGAATAACAAATGTTTTACCACGCACGCCGCTCTGCACTCTGCTACACATGTGGAGCAGTTTAACCATAGCCCAGCCTTAGGATTTTCGCAAAGAGTTCACACTTGGTATGGCAGTGTTGCACCGCGGCTTTATGTATATTGCATCACGTAACGTGGAGCGTAAAATTTGCAGTTCAGCGCTCGTTCCTATCTAGTGAGTGCCGACAGCTGAACTACGTGCGCTACTCCTGGCACTGGTTTCAGGAAATGTGGTCGAGTAGGTATATTTCTTGGAGACCGCGAATTGGCAAACGTAGTTTAGGACGTCCTCAGGCTAGGTGGAGCGACGATCTTCGCAAGGTGGATGGCAGCAGCTGGATGAGAGTAGCCGGGGGTCGTGCTACAGCGGCGGGCAATTGGAGATGCATATGTCCAGCAGTGGACTGCCACAGGCTCATGATGATGATGATGATGATTTCTTGCCTTTACTAGCTGCGCCTGGGATAAAATGTAGCCTATGTGTCTATCCAGGGTATAAGCTATCTCCATTCTAAATTTCACTCAAATTCGTTGAGCCGTTACAACGTGAACAAGTAAGAAACACACTAATACATAAACACACATACAACCTTCCGCACAAAACCGGCATATTTCTTTGTTATTGAAAACACATCTAGACTCTACTGACTAAAACGAAACTAACTAAGTACTTACAAGGACAAACAATTGGACTACCCAAAGATAGGCCAAATGCTCCAGCCTATTACCTGTTGGCAGCGTACCTACCCAAGATGCTGGCAGTATTGCCCCGGCTTATTTGGCTCAACAAATTACAAATCACGCGTCACATAATGAATTTTAAACTATATATATAAAGGCAAAAGATATTTTTTCCAGCAAACTGTTGAGGAAAGAGAACTGTCAATTGAGGCAGAAGGTTTGAGTGTACGGTTACAGTTATTATACAAGTGTACTACTTAATGTTATTGTCAGTGTATTTTTGTTACACATTACGACTTTCACTATTCGGTAGCTGCGACTAGAGCATTACTTAATTATTATTACTACTATTATTATTATGTCGCTCTTTCTTACGGGTTATACACCCGGTCTTTTGGAAGGCTTGCGCGGGGACTAACACGTAGAGGCCTCTTAGAGCATTTAATTTAGATATGTAATGGGCAAAACTTATCGGGGACTGTCTCTAAGTGCATCATTAGAAGATCCTTTGATTGTATCTTCCAATGATGCACTTAGAGACAGTGTGCTCCAAGGGTTTGAGACAGCCCCCGATAAGTGCGAGGACTATTATTGAAGATATGAAAATTACTTATGATTGGGCTATTCAGGTGAATTTTTAATGAATGAGAGCAGGTCTATGATATAAGACCTCGGCACCTGCAAGTTCCGCCTCATAAGAAAATATTTTGGCTGGTGGTGACTCGCCACCCACTAAACGGCCCCCTTTAAGGGCCGCCGTTCATAGGCGACTAGAAGGGCAACGTTGGTGTGGGTGGCTAAAGGGTGTCGAGAGGTGTGCTGCAGTTTCACTTAAACGCTACTCCCGGCGTTATGCCCTTTAACACTTCTAACCTTGGAGCTTAGTTCTTAGCTCTTGCATCTCCACCCCCAGACCGCCAGTTAAGGCAAGCCGGGGGTCAGGGGTCTCATTTAGCCCCAGGGAGAATCTCGGGGTAAGGCTCAGTGCCGCAGTAACGCACCGACGACTCGCCACAAAGTCGCCCCTGGCCTTTAAATATAATATATATACATATATACCTTTTTTATTATTATTATTATTCTCTCTTTCTCACGGGTTATACACCCGGTCCTTTGGAAGGCTTGCGCGGGGACATGAGTCCAACACGTAGAGGCCTCTTAGAGCATTTAATTTAGATATGTAATGGGTATAACTTATCGGGGACTGTCTCTAAGTGCATCATTAGAAGATACAATCAAAGACAGCCCCCGATAAGTGCGAGGACTATTATTGAAGATATGAAAATTACTTATGATTGGGCTATAGAGGTGAATTTTTAATGGATGAGAGCCGGTCTATGATATGAGACCTCGGCACCTGCCAGTTCCGCCTCATAAGAAAATATTTTGGCAGGTGGTGACTCGCCACCCACTAAACGGGCCCCCTTTAAGGGCCGCCGTTCCTTGGCGACTAAAGGGGCAACGTTGGTGTGGGTGGCTAAAGGGTGTCGAGAGGTGTGCTGCAGTTTCACTAAAACGCTACTCCCGGCGTTATGCCCTTTAACACTTCCACCCTTGGAGCTTAGTTCTTAGCTCTTGCATCCCCACCCCCGGACGGCCAGTTAAGACAAGCCGGGGGTCAGGGGTCTCATTTAGCCCCAGGGAGAATCTCAGGGTAAGGCTCAGTGTCGCCACGCACCGACGACTCGCCACAAAGTCGCCCCTGGCCTTTATTAATATTGTTATTATTGCTTAATTATTCCCCATTACTTAATTTTCTCTTTGGACTAGAGATGACTTTAAACTTTGACTTTAAGATCTCTCTTGTTGCTAATTGCAAAGATAAAATATAGTAGTTTGTCTCTGGCTAATGGTTTCTCTTTTTTTCCAAAGATAAAATATAGTAGTTTGTCTTTGTTTGTTTCTATGCCATAAAAAAAAAAAGTTTCGTCGCGCCGACGCTCTGCGACGCACGTTGCATATTGATCATTGAGGTCTTACACCAAAGACGTATAATTAAATCTTAGTCTTACACTATAGAGGGATAATTACGAAGTTTTCCGACCTAAACAAGGATAGCGCTATACAACAGGCTCTTATAAAGAACGAGGTACAACTATTATCATATTGTCTCTATCGCGTAACCCATTTTCTTAACATTGGTCATGACATGTTAAGTCAAAATAGTGGCCCGGCAGGGTCGGCTTGTGGTTTTTTAATTTGTGTTGAGGTATTTCTTATTATTTTTAAGTGAATCTTTGTGAATGTGTACTAGAAACAATTTAGAATTGAATGTGAAAAAATATTCGGGTGTTCCATTCATGGTGAAGTGAAAATTGTACTGAAAGATTAAGTTTTCAAACGTATGTGTTTTTCTTGTGTTTATTGATGTTTTTCGGTAACTATAATTTATGTGGATGTAACTATACATCGGGTTCGACAATTAGAACCTGCATTTGGCTTGATATATTCAGTTTTCGGTGTTATTTTGTTAAAACAACATTGACCAGTTTCGTGTGTCAGTGTGGCCATCGTATAAACATTTCAGTTCCCATTACGTCGGGTAACAAATTGCATATTTGTGTAAAATGTTAAATGTATTAAAATTGTGCATTCGTAAACCATTTAATTAAGATATAGGTAATAAAAGTAGTTAATGATTATAGTTTTTATTTAATTTGAAATTAAAAAGTTAAAGTTTAGTAAGAAGAGAGCAGAATTGTTTTAATAGTAAAGGCATTCGCCTCTTATGTAAGAACATATGTTGTAAATAAGTTCTTATTTTGTGTAATAAATTTATCTTACAGGTCCTTGCTGTCGATTACTATGGCCAATCATCCAATTCCATTGATGGATCACAATCCTACAATAAAAATGTAAGCACCGAATCTCGGATTTCTAATCCTAATTAACGCCACATAGTGAGAACGAGTTCATGAACGTAGACTTCATCATCATGTGAACGTCAAGGCTGTTCAGGACACAAAAGGACAAACCGTTTCGGGTTAGTGTAGTGAATTGACAGTTATGTATAGTTAGCGCTATCCAATACGGTGGTATGGTCAATGTAATAATTGACTTTCATAAGTACGTCTGTGATCTACTCCGACAGTATGACATTTAACTGAGACACTATGCTATTTAGAATACTTCAAGTGTTTTTTTTAACATTGTGTTTATCTATCTCCCTATAACCTAAGTATCAGTTGTGCTGCAGTCGTGTTAATTATGTCAAAATACTAGTTCTTCTATTGTAAATTTTACCTGTATGGAAATAATGAATGTATGTATATTGTATAAATGTGTCATATATTTTAGTTGATTATTTTATTTACCTGACTTTAATCCTAGATAAAACCTGGTTAACAACAAAATAATAATGATTGCATAAGAAGCATACCGTAAGGAAATGTAGTTACCGCAATTTCATTAGAGCTTTGCGTTTTAGCGCCGCCACTATAACTTCAGAAAGTCGTAGGTAGTTGGTCTGTAAAAGGTACGAAATCTGTACTATTATTCTGTGGCCACGCTAGAACGTATTCATTACTCGGCTACCTAAAAGAGACTTCACCTTTTGATCTGTTTACAGGAGTCTATCATAAAAAGTAATTTCTAGATTTTTCGACAACATATGCATAATTCCCTATTTCCCTATTCTTTCACTCTGGGGTACAGAATAGTACAGATCTCCTACCTTTTACAGACCAACCACGAACTTCTGAAGTTATAGTGGCTGCAATGCAACGCAGAACACGTTACATTTTCATTCAAGCGAATGGGAGAATATTTCATAGGTATGGTAAACACTCCAAAATTACTGTCAAAAAACTATTGCTTTCCAAAAGTGTTACGCTGTCAAGGACTCTATAGTGTCATTCCTCAATGATATTGATCATTGAGGAACATTGAGGAATGACACTATAGAGTCCTTGACAGCGTAACACTTTCACAAAATCTCAAAAAAAAAATGCCCCTCAGTTTCTTGCCGTATCTTCTGAGTAGTGGTTCTTTTTCCGATACGGTGGTAGAGTCATTGTGATAATTTGACGTTCATAAGTGCGTCTGTGATGCCAAAATGATTAAAGAGATTTTGATTTGATTGATTGATTGATACAACGCAGAGCTCGAATGACATTGCGGTAACTACATTTCCTACTTATATATTTTGTTGTTAACCAGGTTTTATCTAGGATTAAACCAGTCAGGTAAATAAAATAATCAAATAAAATATATGACACATTTATACAATATACATACATTCATTCAGGTAAAATTTACAATAGAAGAACTAGTATTTTGACATAATTTACAAGACTGCAGCACAACTGATACTTAGGATATAGGTAGATAGATAAACACAATGTTAAAAAAACCACTTGAAGTATTCTAAATAGCATAGTGTCTCAGTTAAATGTCATACTGTCGGAGTAGATCACAGACGTACTTATGAAAGTCAATTATTACATTGACCATACCACCGTATTGGATAGCACTAACTATACATAACTGTCAATTCACTACACTAACCCGAAACGGTTTGTCCTTTTGTGTCCTGAACAGCCTTGACGTTCACATGGTGATGAAGTCTACGTTCATGAACTCGTTCTCACTATGTGGCGTTAATTAGGATTAGAAATCCGAGATTCGTTGCTTACATTTTTATTGTAGGATTGTGATCCATCAATGGAATTGGATGATTGGCCATAGTAATCGACAGCAAGGACCTGTAAGATAAATTTATTACACAAAATAAGAACTTATTTACAACACATGTTCTTACATAAGAGGCGAATGCCTTTACTATTAAAACAATTCTACTCTCTTCTTACTAAACTTTAACTTTTTAATTTCAAATTAAATAAAAACTATAATCATTAACTACTTTTATTACCTATATCTTAATTAAATGGTTTAAGAATGCACAATTTTAATACATTTAACATTTTACACAAATATGCAATTTGTTACCCGACGTAATGGGAACTGAAATGTTTATACGATGGCCACACTGACACACGAAACTGCTCAATGTTGTTTTAACAAAATAGCACCGAAAACTGAATATATCAAGCCAAATGCAGGTTCTAATAGTCGAACCCGATGTATAGTTACATCCACATAAATTATAGTTACCGAAAAACATCAATAAACACAAGAAAAACACATACGTTTGAAAACTTAATCTTTCAGTACAATTTTCACTTCACCATAAATGGAACACCCGAATAGTGTAAGACCTCAATGTTGAGGAATGACCCTCAATCATTGAGGAATGACACCCTCAATGATATTGATGTTGACGTCAGACCAAAGAGAAAATTAACGTCAGACGTCAAAAGAAATATATATTTTTTAAATACTTCATTAAAAATCATAAAAAAATAATATCACTACATCTACATAAAAAACCAATATACTTAATGACGAGAGGCAGGCGCCATGAAAATTCTCCGTAACAAATAAAATTGTAATAAAATTGAAGAAAATATCTACTATCTACCGAGAGGTCGTCAATTAACAAAATTAAATAATAAGCTAAGTTTAAATTTTATTGCATTGTTATGGTAGGTACCCTGTTTCCAATCTCTGTCTCTGTCTATGTTCAATGTGATAATGTGGAGGATCGAAACTTATTTGTGTCGCAGGAGGACATGGTCCGGCCCAGACTGTCGCCAGGTTATTTTTTAAGGTCATAATGCCTTACAAATCATCGAAATATATTTTACAGAAATTTCGGAATTCCTCTCTTGGCCACAATATTAGATAACAACACACCGAGTAGCAGTTCTTCGAGCACTGTTACGCCTTTCAAACCGTTTTGGGAGGACCGTTTAAAACGCATACCAGGTGGTGCTCGCATTTCAGTTGCCCAATCCTGCACCTGCGTCAGCAGATCTCCCTAACCTACCTCAACAAAATTATAACGCTGTAGAAGTATCCGCACAGGATGTTGCTGCAGCCGTTACCTACTTCCACAGTGGCTCAGCCGGAGGCCTTAATGGCCTGACACCTCAACATCTAAAATATTTTTATGTGGCATTTCTGGTGAGCTTGGCGGAGGCCCCTTGAAGGACCTGACGGCTTTGGTAAACCTTATGTTGTCAGGCATGTCAACAGCGACGTCATCTAAATGTGCTTTGAATAAAAATGGTGGGATAAGACCTATTGGTGTCGGGACCACATATTGCCGCCCTCGCGGCCAGAGTCGGCTGAAGGAAAATGGTCACTTCTTTGAGCGATCTTTTTCAGACAAAACCGCTTAGTTTTGGTTCGCGGCACAAAATAAATACGTAAGTACTCGCGAAGTGGCTGTGAGGCAGCCGTTTGTTCACTTCGTACCAGTCCCGTTACCGTTACCATCCCGTACCTATCTATTTTATCCAGCTCCTGTTCAGTTTTACTTAGCCAGAATGCCTTGTTATAAAATTATATTTGCCTTTGCTATACCAAGTTTTACAGAAAATTTCATTAACAAAATTTCTCCATACAAATGTTACTAAACCGGTTATGCGATGATTTTCTAATTATAATAAAGCTTTTCTAAATATATATAGTTTCAAGTACAATAGTTTACCGTTTACATCGCCAGCCACTGATTGTTGCTCACCGTTTCTCGTAAGTGTTCACTTCCTACCTAATTTTAAAGTTAAATTATTTAACTCTTGAGCTTTAAAGTTGGGAACTACTCAGTACAAGCGCGGAGAATTCCGCTAGCGTAGGTACATACTTTAGCGGGAACTTTGTCTTAATGCATCAGCAGTGCTTCTCATTACCTACGACTTTGAGGGATAGCAGTTTTCCTAGGAATATGGTAAGAGTTAAATGTGCGCTAATTAAACAGGTAAACGTTGATGTGAAGTGATTTTTATGGTTCCGTACCTCAACAGGAAAAAAGGAACCCTTATAGGATCACTTCGTTGTCGGCCTGTCTGTCTGTCGAAACCCTTTTTCTCCGAAACGCGTAGAGGTATCAAGTTGAAATTAATATCAAATACTCAGGCTCTTGAAATTGTAAAATAATCAAGCTTTGAACTTTGAGTTCAAAGTCAACGTAATCAAAAAATACGGCCATTCATGCCGCATATTTTGGCACTCGCAAGGGAATCAAAACCTACAGGGTACTTTCTGTTGACCTAGAATCAGGTAATTTGGCAAGATGCAAAGTCTCACAGCACAAGTAAATGATTTTTTTTTTGGCATCACAAACTTACATTTGCAGTTGAAGACCTGACCCTGACGTATATTGCTGTATGGGAGAATTTTGTTTCAACTACGAAGGCAATTTTCGTTAGAGCAATGTTCTGTGAAGCAAGTTTGTACGAAACCCTCGGTGCGCGAGTCGAACTCGCTCTTGTATTTTTTAAGCAAACTCGTTGGTTTTTTAAAGTAAACCTTTCTAAACGAATCAACAAACTATTTCCTATCGGTGGGTTTGTATAAAAGCTACAGAGTCAGGTAAAATTAGCTTCAACTACGGTATTATCTAATACTGTGCCGTGCGACGGTAAGTTATAAAAACGTCCATTTCTTTATTTTACAAGTTTTCGAGATCACATACGTGTCTAGTACGTGAAATCGTAAAACATGTGCTATAAGAAAATGTTCCACCAGAAACGTTCTCCAAGGAATATTTCTTCTAGAAAATGTTCTCGTAAAACTAATCTGCCGTTCCGGGCGAGCGCAGCGCTTCCTTGTATATTGCTTCACGAAGTGGGGCGGTTTTTTGAAGGTAAAGAAGTCTTTAAAGCTCGTGTTTTGGTCACACTATTGCTGTGTCTGTTTACAACAAGCGCCGTTTAAAATAATAACGTCTCATCCTCTGTTCTCACTGACCCATACTTCCGTCGTGATGATTCAACTGCCATCTGTCCAAAGGCAGTGGAAACCTTTTATCACCGTTCCCTTTGACCGTGATGAATCAGACTGTCATCTGCCTAAAGGCGGCACTAACCGATTTCACGGTTCCCTCTGACCCATACTTCCATCATGATGACTCCGTTCTTCATCTTAAGTCTTCCTTGGACTAAAGCCTGGTGGATCTTGACATCGAAATCAAAAAAATTGTAAACGTCGTAATTCCGTTTTAGTATTTGTTTTATGGATTGTCGTACGCATATATTAAAAAAAAGGCAACGTACACTTTATTAATATAAAATAAAAATCGTGTTAATAATCATAACGGTGGTTTGTTCCAATCTATCTATATAATAAAAGAACAGGGTTTTTTTCAACAACCATTGCACAGCCAAAACCGCTTAACATAGAAATCTGAAATTTGGACCACGTATTCTACAAGTAGTAAAGGCGTCATTTAAGATCGGATTTTTCGAAATTTGACCTTTAAGTGGGTCAAATGGGGTCATAAAGGATGTATGGGGAAAAATAAATATTTTGTTGCACGGTCACGAAACTTAAGCAGAATACTATGCAAAAGAAATAAAAGAACACGTGTATAACAGTTTTTTGAAAATCAACCCTTAAGGGGGGTTTAGTGTGGTTTTTTAGATAGGAATACGGAAACTATAATGTATGCTACGGTGATTGTTTCTTGACCAGTAGTTATCAGATTTTGTGTGAGCATTAAGCATGTAAATACTAGGAACTTGTTTACGGCATTTTTCTTTTGAAATTCGACCCTTAAGGTCATTTATTGGGGTCGCAAAGTTTCCATGGTCAGCGGGACGGGAACTGGAACTTAATTATGGTGGGACGGAAAATGGTCGGAAGCAGGATGAATACTTCACTACGCGTACGAAGTCGCGGGCATCAGCTAGTATGTTATATTGCTACTTTGATCAATCTAAGAGTTTGAAAAAAACATTACAAGCTTTTAGATTCATCATCTATTTATTTCTGTTTACAAAATCATTTCAAATATTAAGATTGTGACTTCATAGACGCTGCTACCAAATCAGAATAATAGATGACCGCATGCAGAACAATGGTGTTTACTGTTATTGGTAACCAAAAGATCAAATCAATGATATAAGTTTACATTGAAGCATCATAAATATCGAATCCCAATATAGATCTATTCAATCTAAGGCCCGGACTAGTGTTGTTAACACTGCCTTGAAGATGCTGGTTAGGATATTTTGTTTGTGTTTGCTACTCTTCGGTAACGGATTTTGTAAATGCACGTGCCATTTCGAAGTTAACAAAGACGACGCACAGAAAGGAATAAAAAATCCATGGCTTCAACACAAAAGGCAGCTTCCAGATAATGACGACGACTCAAGTGAAATTTTCAGTGGTTTAATAGAAGGAGAACGAGACCCAACAGAAATGTCAAGCTATAAAATAACAACACATCCAGCTTCTACTGTTATTGCTGCACCGAGTAAGTTAACAAGTATTTTGGTGTCTTGCGAGTCGTAACGGGTCTAGTTAAGTACTAAGTCTTTTTATTGTTTATATTATTGTTTACTAACCGGCTACACTCACGAGAATAAGTCGAGACACTCGACCGGTGTTCGAGCGGTACAGACGCTCATCTTGACGGAGTACGTGCGGTCGCGGCGAGCGCTTGGCGCGAACTGAAGATGCAGACTCCGTGAAGATGAGCGTCTGTACCGCTCGAACACCGGTCGAGTGTCTCGACTTATTCTCGTGAGTGTAGCCGGTTAGTAAACAATAATATGAATAATACTCACGCTAGTTTTAATAATAATATAACTAAGTCTTTTTGTTGAATAACTTGGTTTATTTAATAAAATGCCAATTTACGTCTTCGAACGAAAGTAAGTTGGCGTCATACATAGGCATTCAATTCCACTCTGTATTTGAAGCAGTCATTGAAACCGGTTTATAGTAGAGGATTTTTTTTTACCGAATAGGCAAGCATTTGACCGCAGTCTAACTGATACAAAATGACGACGTGGTCGATGTTGAATCATGCTCGCCTAGAAGATACCGATTCACTCGAGACTTGAAGATATGTACATTATAAGAATCGGGAAACAAAGATGCTGGTAATGTGGCATATTATTTCCTCTCCGCACCTGCTGATCAATTGTAATCTGATCTTAATAGCAGTACAGACAGCAACAGTCCTCACATAGAACCCGATTTTTTTACATTTTTTGTGTAGGAACCTTTAGTGCTCTAGAATCGCTATTCTGTGTGTGCTGTTTAGTCCAATTAGTGCTCATCTCCTGGACTCTGATTGGTAGAGTCTAGATTGGTATATTCAATAAGCTACACAGATAAGGGTTCTTATGCAAAAAACGTTTTCTTTTTACCAGCTTTTATTTAACTTGCAAGATATACAATTTTTGCTTGGGTCAAATCTTGCAAGTTGAATCAGAACTACTTCCTCTTATAACTGAAACGCAATGAAAATATGTAGAGTAATCCTGCTGAATAACATCATTCATTATTCAGTCAGATGAATATCCGCAACGTCACGCCTGATTTCATTGCACTTCCTCTTATCCTAAGGAGTTGAAATTTTGCATACTTGTGAAAGTCCGATGACAGTACAATATTATGGTGATAGCTGATCTGATGATGGAGACGGAAGGAATGGAACTCCTTAACGGATAAGAGCGAGTGTGGCTCAGCGGGAACTCATGCGCCTTTCGATCAGACGCACCTGGGTTCGAATCCCGACTCGGCCCTGCACCAATGACTTATAGTTAAGTGCAGATTTTGCACGCTCTCTCTAAAATGGTGAAGGACAACATCGTGATGAAACCCGCTTACGCGCTTTGGAGAGGTAGACTCTGGCCGGGGTTGTAATGCCACCCACCGAACAAAGCCATGCCGTCAAGCGACCTAGTCGTGTTTCGGGATGATGTTCGGTGAACCATCGGGGAGACGGGTCTGAGCAGCCGCTAAACTGCCGTCTCTCTCTAAATCTATGTGCTCCATCTTAGGCCACATCATCGCTTCACATCAGGCGAGATAGTGGCCAAACATAGATCTTTTAAGAGTAAAAAAAAAAGTAAACTACTAGTGTTTGGGCTCATTTTAATCTGCTCGCGGTTCCGATTACGAATTTGTTAAACGCTTGTATTGAAAAATATATTATTTAACTAAAGTCTTATTATTATTTAACGTAATTTAAGTTTTAAGTTAATACAACAATTTGTAAAATCACTTGTAAATGTTAATTTAAGCCACCTGTATCTAAAATTAAACTCTGTAGTCTATCAACAAATAGTAATTTAAGTAATAAATTAATGATGATGATGACGATGATGCATTCCTAGCCGTTTTCGGCTACGGCGACTGACTTAGGTTAAGTTACTGTACGTGTTTGGTGCATCCTCACATGACTGACGTATCCAATTTTAGCTGTAAACGTACGATTACATGTGCTACATGTGAGGACACCGTTCACGTAATTATAAACTATGTTTGAAGGAAGTTTACTTTTGAGGTGGTCTCGTTTCGCATCAAGGTCTCTCCTTCGCTTGTTTTAAAATGTTTATACATTTTGCTGCACTGATCGCCTCCATTCCAAACGATTTTCTGCTTGGGCTTCCAACTTGATAAATTAATAATGCATGCTTGGCGATAGTCTAACAAATATACCTAAACAGTTTGCTCAACAAGTATCTTAAATCTTCTTACTCAAAATCAAGGCTACTTCTTTCTAATTAGTTATTACTATTATTTTTAGAAATAATGATAAATTATTTTAAACTTCATTTCTTACTCAATCTTACTAAGGCTACTAATATTATAAAGACGAAAGTTTGTGAGGATAGATCTTAAAATTAATTAAATAGGAAGAAGAAAAATGATATTGCTCGGGCAGGGTGGAACCTGCGTCTTCGGAATACCATCCCGTTGCCTTAACCACTGGGCCACCGAGCCAGCTGCTCGAGCAACCAAATTTCTTCTATCCTTCTTTTATCGTCTCACGGGGACGATTCTACGTCATCTGTCGTCAATGTTTACATTGATAAACCGAACATGTCTAATGTTACAATTAGCAACACATTATCATAAGCATTAGCGTTGGTTCGATCCCTGCCCGAGCAATATCATTTTTCTTCTTCATAATTAATTAAAATCTTACGATTTTTGCCTAATGCATTCAATATCAAAAAGAATGGATGGATGTTTGTTACTCAATCATGCAAAAACTACTCAACGAATTTTGATGACATTTGGTATGTAGGTATTTACGACCTGGCACAGGACACATAGGCTACGGGAAACCGCGGGGCGCATCTAGTTAATATTATTTGTGTTTATATGACTTACCTTTTTTTGTATGTATGAATCTTGTTATTATATTTGTATGACCTTTTAAATTTTTTCATATTTACTTTATATTTTGTTTGCACTTATAAAAACTTTACAGTAACTGGAAGATAATGCTTACTAGCATAAAGTTCGCCTATTTACCTCCAAATTTGTTTGTGCAATAATGAATTTTCTATGTATCTTTTCCTAGGTTGCACTTGTAATTTAGATAGAGTTCTAAAGTCAGCTAATAAAAGTCCAACTACACCGCTGGCGGGAAAACTGATGACAGAGAGCACTGAAGAGTCATCCACAGCTTCTACTATAACAACGACAGGAGAATACCCATCTCTTCCTGTCACAACTACTTGGTCACCTATTCATGGTAAGTAGTTCGCACCTTTTTTTTACGCTTAATAGATCTATGTTTGGCCACTATCTCGCCTGATGTGAAGCGATGATGTGGCCTAAGATGGAGCACATACTCGTAGATCTAGAGAGAAACGGCAGTTGAGTGGCTGCTCAGACCCGTCTGCCCGATGGTTCACCGAACATCATCCCGAAACACGACTAGGTCCTTGTGCCATCTCTGTGGTAGCCCCGAAAACAAAAAATTAGATGTTTTTATTCGACTCACAAACTTATCAGCCCATCACGTTCCCACTGCTGGAACACGGGCTTTATCTCATAGAGAGAGCATGAGCCATAATCCACCACGCTGGCCGAGTGCGGGTTGGTGGAGGTCACATGTCCTTGAATTTTTGTGATCAATTCGTTGAACATGCTGGTTTCCTCACGATGTTTTCCTTCACCGATATTAGAGCGAGTGTTAAATCCGCACATAACTTAAGAAAGTCAGTGGTGCGGGGCCAGTGGGATTCGAACTCGGGTGCGTCGGATCGAAAGTCGCACATGCTACCACTGAGCCACACTCGCTATGAACCGCTCTTTGTGTTTTTTCACAATCTGAGAAAATAGTTTTTTTAGGTATGCAGCTTTGTGTTGCAGTGGAATAATCTATTTTTGACGAAATCATGCCTTTTAATCTTTTTTTTCTCGTGTAATTATTAAGTTTTGGCCCAGTTTTATTTTTGCGGAGTGTAAATTTGAACAAATAAAAACAGTTTTATTGAAAGTGTAATAGTCAAGTTTTGAAAAGAAGTTCCTCAAATGCGAAAATTTGTGAAATGGATGGATGTTACGCAATCACGCAAAAACTACTGGACGGATTTTGATGAAATTTGTTATGTAGATTCTTTAGATCCTGGAAAAGGACAAGTACTTTTTATTCCGGGAAACCGCGGGTGAAACCGCGGGACGCAGCTAGTTTAAAATTTACTCTACTCCAGACAATACGTTACTTTGACAAATAAAGAAGATGAAAGGCCTGTAAGAAATTGCACACAGCGATAAGGCCGCCCTTTGTACTACCACTATTTTTATATATGTATAGTTTTGTTTCCTGTTTTGGTGTTCAATAAATTATTATTGTTGAGGAAAAAATATAATGACCAACAACATAATGTTCGAGATCCCCATACACTTCCATCCAAAATTTATATCGGCAGATCAAATTTAGTAAATGACCTCTATCTAATTGCCGCACCTCACTCTTCCGTGGTCCAACTCGCTCTTACCCATAGAGTGTATATAAAAAGCGCGGAGCCAGAAGCTCGCGAAGGAGGTCCTGAATGAAGCGAGCCTACCAGGCTGAGTGGAGCGAAGGTTGGCGAGCAAAGCGAGCCGGCGACTTCCGCAGCGGAGCGAAAGTCAATTAGAGGAAGCGACAGGAAAGGTTGACGAGCGAGACTTCTGGTGGAGCCTGCTTTCTTTATCATCTGATCATTTACTATTTTTGGTGATCATTTAGTATTTTATTTGGAGATATTTTTTGGTGATCCTTTACTATTTTTGGGGTTACATTTTACTATATCTGGTGGCCAGTTAAACAAAAGCCTTATTATTATATTGTATTGTATTGTACTGCAGGCTGCATCCGTGGAATTGAATTTGAAACACGCGTAGTGGCTAGAGTAGACGCCGTGCAGTGCGCCTGCGCCTCGCCGCATCGCCCTCGCGTTACGTGTTTAATGAAATAGACATTTCATTTAAATGTCAATTATGTTTTATTAATTTTTAATTTTTTTATTTTATATTTATAGATTTAGTCTTTAGTATGGACTGAGTACATACATTTCGGAAAAATATCGAATTCAATTCCACGGAGTATAATAATAGATTCAAATTAAAAACTTATTTATTTATTTCAGCATTGGAAGAAACACAATATTTTGATATGAACGAAACTACATTTCAATCAGACAAGCCGTTATCTAGCAGCATTTTAATGGATCTGTGTCCATATTATAAAAATATACCGGCAGTAGACGTGAACAAAATGGTGGATGTATGGCAACTTGTTTATTACAAAGCTCATGAAAAACTGCGATGTTTTAAAATTTATATAAAGAAAAATACACCTGAAGTAAGTTTATTCCTACTATTCATTATATTATATAAAACGGCTACACTTACATTATGATTGTGTCGGATAACTCCGACCAGTGCCTCAATTGACTATGACAACTTGGCGATATCACGTCGATTCCTTCATTAATAAACGACATCTCTATGACGCATTCATATATTCATATATATATGACGTGTCATAGAGAATACAAATTTCGCAGATGTCGTTTATTAATGAAAGAATGGACGTTTCCTTGAAGCAAGGAATCGCCAAGTTGTCATAGTGAATTAGAGCCCAGGTTTCGGACAATTAGGATGTCCTTCTTTCGGGAGTTACGCTTTGGAATCACGGCGCATACGGTTGATTATATAGCCTTTTTATACCTTTATTCCTGCTATGCTCAATAATAATAATCCTATCATATCCTACTACTTTTATTAATTATGTCTGAGTGTTTTTGTGAGGGTATGTGTTGTATTTTTATGAAATTTGGTATGTTGGTACTTCAGGTTCTGGTCCTGAGTACTTTTGATCCCGTAAAACCGCGTGGCACAGCTAGTAAAAAAAAACTATATATGTTTTCTCTTAGAGCCACAGCATACTTAATAGTACAAGTACTACAGCGTAAATCTAGGCACTGTTCAATGTCCGGGGCGAGATGGTGAATGCATGCGCGACCCCATCTCTCCCCACTACGGCAGAGGACTGATCACGGGGGTTTTTAGTGGGTTCGAGCCTCACACAGCTTCTGCCACCCCCGTGGCAGAAGGGCACAGCAGCGGCATTTCCCCCCTCAAAAAAAGGCACTGTTCAATGTCCTGACGAACTGTAAACTTTGTACGCTTCATAACCTTGTTATCTGAAGGTTTCTAGGCGCTGAGAATAAAGTTAACTTGGAAAATACCCAGAGCGCCTTGGAAAATGTAGCAGGAAATCCGTAGATTTTATTCTATTATAAATGTAAAAAATGGGTAGGTAACTATGAGGAACAACTACAACGTCCAACGACGTATGCAGTTACATATAACAAACTCCGTTAAGTAGTTTTTGTATGATTGAGTAACTAACATCCATCCATACATGCTCAGAAACTTTCGCATTCATAATTTTATTAGTCTCAGATTGCTGATCTTAAAGCCACCGACAGAAAAACCATTTATAACCCTTATAAATAATAATAATATTTTTTGGATAATAAATAAATAATTTTTAATATATATAATAAATAACTTTTAACCGTTCACCAAAATTACTGATTGTGCACCAAATTTAGTCTGTTTTCAGCACTCAAACGTATAAGAAGCAGCCCTTGGCCCTTGGGCCACCCCAACGGTATAAGGGGCAGCCCTCGGTAGGTTAGGGTGGTCGCTCATTATGAAATATTTTAATTTTGGTGCACAATCAGTACATTTGGCGGAAAAACGGGAATAAATTGAGGTACAGTTAAATACGATCCATATTTATTTATTTCCATATTTTTTGGAGTGGTAGGCTCTGGCCTTGGTTGTAATACCACCCACCGAACAAAGCCATGTCGTCAAGCGACCTAGTCGTGTTTCGGGATGATGTTCGGTGAACCATCGGGGAGACGCGTCTGAGCAGCCGCTCAACTGCCGTCTCTCTCTAGATCTATGTGCTCCGTCCTAGGCCACATCATCGCTTCACTTCAGGCGAGATAGTGGCCAAACATAAATCTATTAAGGGTACAAAAAAAACTTTATATATATTTTCTTTTTTATTAAAAACAATATTATAAAACAAACATTTACAATGGATTACTATATAATTATCTACCTATACCGTTAGGATACAAGTGGTACGTCACCACAACCCCATTTCCGTCTCTATGAGAGACGTCGGTGTTCTCTCTGAACTTCGACGGTTCTTTATTTCGACACGACACTTCGAAGAATATAGTTCGACAAGTCATTGTTTCAACAAGACAAGAAGGTTCTTTTCAAAACTTCACTATTTCACTTTTTCACAATCTGAGCAAATAGTTTTTTAGGTATGCCTTTTAATCATTTTTTTCTGGTGTAATTATCAAGTTTTGGCCCAATTTTATTTTAGCGTAGTGTAAATTTGAATGTTACCACACACAAAAAATCAATATCAATATCGAAAGTGGAGTTTTGAAAAGAAGCTCCTTAATTATTAGTTCGATAGATACTTGACAACAAGTTCAGTAGTTGTTAAAAAGTTCAGAGAGACACCCGAGAGGAGCACCACCTAGTAATTAAGGCTAGTCAAGTATAATTACAAAATCTTTGCATTTCAGAATAGATCGATCTTCACACGAAAGTACAGTTCTTTCAATGATAGCATCGACTGGTTGGAATGTATCCTAGAACTGTCGTCTACAGGGACGTTGAATAACCACAGGAAGCACTTTCTCCAAGGAACACATAATAACTTGGGCATTTTGGAGAACATAGTATTGTCGGACGAACATGAAAGTAAGTTTTTTTTTATACTATTAATTTTTAGAAAAAAAACAACAACTGACTTCAATATATCTTTGAAGTGCAAGGGCAAATATCAATGAAATTTATAAGGGACCACGTCGTAGCTATACTGAACCCAACGCAAAGAATTTTCCAAATCGGTTCATAAATGACGGAGTTCTGAGGTAACAAACATAAAAAAAAGAATACAATCAAACAGAGAACCTTCTCCTTTTTTGAAGTCGATTAAAAACTAACTTGGATTCACTACTTCTACACAAGTATTCATTTTATAACAAAAAACCGGGGACTTATTGGCGGGAAGTGAAAAGTGATACAATTCGATTTTGTTTTATTTTCCAAACAAGTGTTATTTCGAGTGATCATGTGTAATATTGTTGGAATATTAACCATTATGTGTTCGTAAACGTGCACGAGTGTAGGCAAATTTTCTCCTGTTCTCCCCAAAAATGTTCTCCCAAAAAGTCCATGGAAAGCTTGAATAAAGTTCCACCACTTTATTGAAGCACACAATATTAAACTATCAAATAAAAACTACGTAAGACAATGGCGGTATGGTCCTAGAGACTTTAGCCTGCTTTAGCGTGCAAACTCTAAAAAAAACCGGCAAGTGCGAGTCATGAGATACAGCCTGGTGACAGACAGACAGACGGACGGACAGCGGAGTCTTAGTAATAGAGTTCGTTTTACTCTTTGGGTACTTAACCCTAAAAAAAACCGACTCCAATTCTTATGTATCTTCGAAGTTCAAGGTCGAATATTGATGAAATTTTATGGGACCATGTTGAAGTCATACTGAACCCGCAAAAGAATTTCCAAATCAGTTTATAAATGACGGAGTTCTGAGGTAACAAACGAATGACTTTCTTAAGTTGTGTGCGGATTTTACTCTCGCTCTAAAATAGTGAATAAAAAAAACGGGAGGAAACCAGCACGTCCAAGAATTAAGCACAAAATGTCAAGGACATGTGAGATTCACTAACCTATACTGGGCCAGCATGGTAGATGATGGCCCATGCTCTCTCTGTAAGAGAAAGCCCGTGTCCCAGCTATGGGAACGTGATGGGTTGATGATGATCATGAACGTGCAAAAGTATATTTTTATTGGGGTGTCTTGACGGAGTGAGCCTTCTGTGCGTAGTATTCTGTGACTAAAGTACATTTTCCCAAAGAGAAACATGACAATTTGAGCTGAGTTTCCAGCGAGTTAAGACTTATTACCCAGTTAATATTCTCTCCTCGACCTCTCGAATTCCCTGAGAAGCCACCCTTAAACCCTTCTCGAGAAAATGGGGATACAGAATTAATTTTACTACGAAAGCACCCCTTTATATTGGCGGTTGAAGATATTAACGTTTTCTGTGAAAATTTAATATCATAAATAGATGCTTAATAAATCCATACTAAAATAGGAAATAAGATAATAAGATGCAAAATTGTTTGTATGTATAAGTAAGTATGTTTGTAAGGGGTAATCCCTGGAACTACTGATGCGATGTTCAACATTATTTTACTAATTGTAAGCTACACTATCCCTGAGTGGCATAGGCTGTGTTTTAATATGTCGACGATATTGAAAGGGCTATCTATATCTATATATGCCTGGAGTCTCTCTGAACGATCATATCCGGAACGAGTTTATCCGACAGAGAACGAAAGTCATTGACATAGCCCACAGAATTAGTCAGCTGAAGTGGCAGTGGGCCGGCCATATTAGCCGCAGAACTGATAAACGCTGGGGTAGACGTGTTCTAGAGTGGAGACCGCGAATTAGCAAACGTAGTGTAGGACGCCCTCAGGCTAGGTGGAGCGACGATCCTCGCAAGGTGGCTGGCAGCAGCTGGATGAGAGTAGCCCGGGATCGTGCTCAGTGGCGTACAATTGGAGAGGCATATGTTCAGCAGCGGACTGCGGTAGGCTGATGATGATGATGATGAACAAAACGTATATAACGTAAAGTTACTTCAAAAAATCTACCTAAACTCTCTGTAAGTCTGTAAATAACAAATAACTACGATGATGATGATTCAGCAACAATTTTGTTACAATTTCCACGCTAATTCAACACTTTTGATACATTTTTTCAAACATGTTATAAATCTCACATACATAGTATAATAATGAACATAACTAGCTGCGCCCCGGTGCTTCACCCGGCTGAACAATTTTCTGAAATAAAAATATCATTTGTCATATTCCTGGATCTAAAGTACCTAACTACAAAGTTTATTAAAATCTGTTCAGTACTTTTTGCTACAAGACTTTCCTAGAAAAGGATGTAGGATACGTTTTATTCTATTACAAATAATGCTACGAATCTTACTTACATTTTAAATGCGAATGTAAGTTTGTTTGTTACGCTTTCACGCGAAAACTACTAAACCGATCATCATGAAACTTTGTACATATATTCTCGGAGGTATTAGAAGTAACATAGAATAAAAAAAAATTACGAAAAATAAAAAAATTGCTTATCAAAAAATCTCAAATCTAGATGCTTCAACGACAAGATAGAGGGGCTTCCTCTATCATCTACGCGGACGAAGTCGCGGGAAAAAGCTAGTTTTATATAATCCTTCCAACTATACCTTCCTACTAGTATTATAAATGCGAAAGTCTATCTCTGTGTGTGTGTGTGTTGGTGTGTTTGTTATCACATAACCCCATAACGACTGAACGGATCTTGATTAAATTTGGTATGTAGATACTATAGGTCCTGGAATAGGATATGGAATAGGACTTTTTATCCAGGAAAAACGAACAGTTCCCGAGGGAGCTATACTATAAAGCAATTACTAAGCTAGTGAAACCGCGCGGCGCAGCTAGTTATACATAATACATATTCAAATTGTTAATACATTTTATTGTTGAATAGGTAATATATATTCATTTGCTGTTAGCCCCCCAAACAAAATATTTAAAAAACATATACATAAAAGCGAAATCCCTCACTGATTTATTACGAAAACTCAAAAACTACACTTAAACAGCTAAAATTTGGCTTGTCCGCTATGAAAGGATTTTTTGAAAGGGCTAAATTAAGGGGTCCAAATTGGAGGGAGGGGGGGGGGGCGAGAGTTCATCTCTGAATACTAGGGAAAAAGTCCATATCCGCGTCCTCATATCTGTTTCTCTACTTTAATTTCACGCAAGGTGAAAATGTATAACACATTCTAATTAAATTTTTGTATTGTTGAGAAAATTCAGTGTTTTGTAATAAAGTCGTCAAAAAATTACACAACATAGGAAAAATGCACCATTGAGCCAAGGCGGGTCTTTAGAATAGAATCGAATAGAATATACTTTATTGTTTACTGTGTACAAATAATGGTCTTAAATATAATGTATAAATGAGTATCAACACGTGTGTTCGTTTCAAACATACAATGTTTTCCTCTCAAACTCATAACAAACGAGAAAAAAAAGTTAAATATTAATTAGGGTGAGAAAAATTCACCTAGGTTATGGTGGGCTTTTTCTTATAGCATTTTTTTATACTATACTTAAATTTAAATTTATTTACTTTAGTAGTTAATATTTAAAAAAATACTACGCGAACGAAGTCGCGAGAATCGCCTAGTATATTATAATGGTAGTTAAACGTATAAAGTAATATTTAACGTAGGTGCGTTTGTTTGCAGATGACAAAGAAATCATTACTCTGGAAGAACAGAGTCCGGACCAATGGATGGTGTATAAGAACGTGCTCATGATGCGGGACTGTGACAATGGTGACGTGGTGGTCTTCTCAAGAGTACCTACTCTGCCTCTTAAGGCTGAGATAGAAGAAGCCATGAACAGGTTTGGAGAAGATGGCATGAGAAAGACAATTGAATGTTCAAACAGTTATGACAAGAAAGGTGAAATTATTCTTTCCTAAAATACATAATACCTAATGTAAAATGTTATGTAAAATTTAATTATATGTTTTTTTTTATTTGGACGTTGTGTTTTTTTATGATTAAGAGGCTATTATGGCACAGCCGCGGCCAGCGAGCACTAGGTATTTGAATAATGGTTTAAGGCAGAAAATGCGTAAATTAAATTAAATAAATTAACTAAATATTAATAATAATAATAATTTAACTAAATTCGTATCAACTTCAGATTTGTGTTAAAATTAGCGTTTCGGGAGAAAACTTTTTTACCACACTAAATCTTAACCAAATTTGGTAATTTTAGTCTCAATTTCTTAAATGGAGAATAAACTAGGTTTGTAGGTTTTCTTTTTTCTAAGTTTATGTCTATTTTTAAAGTTAACAGCTTCCAAACTTCAAAAAAAAATTCGAGTAAATATCGAGTTTTTTGGGTTCATTTATTCAAATTCTATGGGAATTATCGAAAAAATAAAAACCTGCAAACCTCAATAATGATAACATCTCTTACATGTCCAAATTTCATCGAATTTGGTTATTGTTTTGGGGTAGAAAAACGTTTTCTCTTTTTAACCGACTTCAAAAAGGAGGAGGTTTACAATTCGACAGTATATTTTTTAAAGCTAGATAGATACTACCTACAAGTAGTACTTACTATATACATAGTATTTATCTGCTACCTAATAGACTTGGCTGGCACCGACTTCAAATATATGAGTGGGTAGCGCTTATGATAATTATATTAATTTATTTTTCACCTTTGAGTGCCTATTCGTGGTTTTGAAGTCGGTTTAGTTTTTTTGAAAAATAATTTATTGTATGAAAATTTCAGCGTGCCGTTCCCTCTTAAATGGGCTCACGTTTGACAACAACTCACCTGATGGTAAGCGTAGTAGCGGTCTAAGGTGGAACACGTTTGCCCATGAGGTGCCTATTTACTCTTGTCTACCTCCTGTCTTGTTTACCTATACTGTGTCGGTAAATGTTGTAAATATTAGTATGAAAGTTTTTGTTTTATTGCACTTCACGGCTGTGGTAATCAAAGTAATTGCACTTTGGAAGATTTGTCTAATTTCCCAGATTTATGACTGGTCACGGATAAGATATTTTTGCTACTACTGCGGTGACAAGATGCGTGGCGGGATATGGATAGGTGAGGGACAAGGAAAGCAAATCACCTAATTACCATGTAAGAAAGGGACAGCCTATCATATTGAAGTTGCATCGAATGCAAATATGGCGGTAACACACGTGTTAATTTTGGGAGTGTATAGCTGTTTCGGCTGCTTAAGACTCATCAGGTGCGGTAACTGCCACACGACAGCCAGACTATTGTCTGAAGGAGGTCTAACGACCGAGATGTGTCACTTTTGAAATACCATTGCATGATTTCGTCCTCTCAGTCCCTTATAATATACATAAACTATGGTCATTACATAAAATACATAGCAAAACAATAAAATATACATAATAAATACTTTAATAGAAGAAGAAGTTCAAGACCAAGCAACCAGTGGCGCCAAAATGAAGATCATGTCCATGGAGAAGATAATGCACTATAGGTACATACTACATATACAAATTATAATAAAGCATTATCCGGTATCCTAAATTGACCCAGTTTTCAACGTATGGCTTAAGCTCGTTTCTTGCCATGTTTCTTTCTCATTCCGGAGAGAAGCTGGGGTTTGACTCTTTGTCTCTCGTTTCTTTTGAAGTTTGTGTATGCGAGATGGAAATTAGCTTTTCATAACGATTCCAGCATTTTTAAGATAGTTTTCACAAGGTTTTTGAAGGTTTTGTTTTGTTTTCAAATTAAATGGTATCGTTGAAGAAATTGTTTCAAATTTAATTTAAACAGTCAAGTTTATTAGGCTCATTAAAAATGCCTACAAAACAAGTGAAAACACCAATTTCCTCTATACTATGTAGGTATGCTATAAAGGTATTAACGCCAGTAAGTATAGGTACTCTAGTCGTATCAGCATATCCATTTAACTTCCAGGCACGTGCTAAGCCTTTATATTTTTCATTCATCCATCGCTTTATAGGTACGACCACAGTCAATAGCAGTGAGTACCATATCCCGAATTGACGTTATAAGTATTATAATGATATACGAGTTCGGCCAGCTATGCTAGCTCACAAACGATCGATTAGACAAAAATATACGCCTAATGTACAGTCAAAATCACAATATAGGTGGGTGTTAAAAGTAAAGCAGCTTCTGCAGCTTTTTGACGATATAAGCAGACTGCAGTTTAACGAACAGAATGCTACATCCTGGCTCCTAACTATAGGATTATCTATAAGTCATCATCAACTCATCATCATCATCATCATCAGCCCATCACGTTCCCACTGCTGGGACACGGGCCTTCTCTCATAGAGAGAGTATGGGCCATAATCCACCACGCTGGCCCAGTGCGGGTTGGTGGATGTCACATGTCCTTGACTTTTTGTGATAAATTCTTGGACATACCGGTTTCCTCACGATGTTTTCCTTCACCGTTTTTAGAGCTAGTGTTAAATCCGCACATAACTTAAGAAAGTCAGTGGTGCGGGGCCAGCGGGATTCGAACTCAGGTGCGTCGGATCGAATGTCGCACGTTCTCCCACTGAGCCACACTCGCTCTTTCATCAACTCTAGGCAACCAAAAACTATGAGAGCCATGGTCCCACAACACTTGCAAAAATGTTTGCATTTTTTTTGTGCACAAACATTTGTCTTGTCGAGGGAATCGAACCTGCACCCTCAGTGGTGTATGAGATTTGAGACAACTTGCCCAACCACTACACACTACAGAGGCTGTCATGTTGTCAGTAATTAGGTATACTGGAAGTAGTCATAGTCCTCGTGCTTAGTTTGGGGATCATCGATAACTCTCATTGTTTAGATAATAAGAGTTGTGTTCTGAACTATTTGATGAAAAATTGTAAATTTTCTTTTGGAAATAAATTATCTTATCTTAAATTATCTTATCTTACCCAACAATGAATGCGTTCAACATTCTCCACTCATTACTTACTTGCACTGTGGTGCGGTAGCGCAATAAACACGGATTTCGGCTCTGAGTGAAGTGTGCCATTCGTATAGCAGGCTGAAGTGTGCTATTCATATAGCAACCGTCGACCCGGCTCGAAGCTATGTAGCATTCTGATTTAGCATTGTGTATTCAATGTTCAGCTTATTTGTACGCCTGTGCACGTGAATGGGTAATTATTGGAGATTTTAGGTAAGCTAACTAAGATTAAGAAGCTTCATGGAACAGTAAACTAGGCCGTTAATGCCGGTGGAACGTATAACGCACAATGAGTGCTCCCTTTTACCTTGATAACCACTGATCAATCTTCTCACCATTTATCTTAGACTGTTATTTTTAGGACCCGAAATAGGATTTCATTTTATTATGTAACTGAATGACGAGACGAACTGGTCGTGTGCCTGATGGTAAGCAATACGCCAGCCCATAACAATAACAGCACCACCCATAACTTTGTTTTGCAAAATCCTGCGCGGCGCTGCACTGCGCTCGTTACCCTGAGACAATTAGCTATTGAGCCTCATAATGCCCAGTAATTTCGCTGGCTACAATACCCTTCAAACCGGAACACCGTAAGGCTTGCGCTCTACTGCTTGGTGCCGGAATAACTGGCAAAGCGGTGGTACCCACCCAGACGGCCTCTCGCATACGAGAAACCTACTACCAGTAGAATTAGATTATATTAGATATATAGAGCGAGTGTGGCTCAGCAGGAACTCATGCGCCTTTCGATCAGACGCACCTGGGTTCGAATCCTGACTCGGCCCTACACCAATGGCTTATAGTTAAGTGCAGATTTTGCACGCTCGCTCTAAAACGGTGAAGGAAAACATCGTGATGAAACCCGCTTACGCGCTTTGGAGTGGTAGGCTCTGGCCGTGGTTGTAATACCACCCACCGAACAAAGCCATGCCGTCAAGCGACCTAGTCTTGTTTCGGGATGATGTTCGGTGAACCATCGGGGAGACGGGTCTGAGCAGCCGCTCAACTGCCGTCTCTCTCTAGATCTATGTGCTCCATCTTAGGCCACATCATCGCTTCACATCAGGCGAGATAGTGGCCAAACATAGATCTATTAAGCGTAAAAAAAAATAATTGGCCAAATAAAGACGAATTATTATCAATATGAAAAATAAGAAGTATCATATCATAAGTAATGGTTCGAAACGATGCAAGTGCCCTATTCGGACAGTGAGCCCAACCAAGTAATACCAACCTTTCATAAATACCGGACTATGAATCATTCTGATTCATTACTTTCCTTAACCTCGGGCAGATAAAAGATATATCTTAGAAAACCGTAATAGGAATTTTATTGCATACTGTAGATGTGTAGTACCAGGAATTTCGTAGGGTAACTAATGAAATATTATAAACTAGTATACAGAATGTTATTTATTATTAATAAGTTCTTATCTAATTGTCTTAAGCTATGTGGGCAAATTTCAAATAAACACAATTTCAGGTCGACTAATTCGACTAACTACGTGAGTCCTAGCCGTTTTATTAAATATATGTGTTACGGCTAATAGCCGAAGTGCGGCTACACCTAGTTTTAGCCGGCTACAACTAGGTGCAGCCGGTTACATGCGGTTAATCTTAGATGTATCCAACTTATCTTCGATTAGAACTAGGTTTAGCCTTCATCATAGCGGCTAGAACTAGGTGCAGCCGCACACCAATCAAACGTATAAGGGGCAGCCCTCGGTAGGTTAGGGTGAGGCGGGGGTGGCCCTTGGGCCACCCCAACGCCACGAACATGTATATTAGATATAATATAATGTAGATTATCATCTATCACTTCAATAGATTATAATCTACTGAAAAATAATGCGACGGTTCACAATCTTTCGACAGTTTACAATCTCGCATAAGATACATCTAAGTTTAACCGCATGTAGCCGGCTGCTTCTAGTTGTGACCGGCTAAAACTAGGTGTAGCCGCACTTCGGCTATCAGCCGTAACATATGAATATAAATATGAATCAAACTCTCGAAAACTTTCATATTAAGATTTATAAACAATTGAAAGTCAGATGTTACTTACAATCAATAAATAAATTACAGCATTCTATAAGTATAATCTATCTATCTATCTACCTATATAAATAAAAATGAATCACCGAAATGTTTGTACGCGCATAACTTCCAAACGACTGCACCAAATTGGATAAATCTTTCTTTGAGGTTTTCGTTATAGTCAGGAGAAGGTTTCTATAAAAAAATATTAAAAAAAATAATAGCAAAACATTTAAAAACGGCGGTACGAAGTTCGCTGGTTCAGCTAGTTTAAAATTTTTTCATATTATTACGTAGGTAAGCTCTCAAGTACTTGCTTCAACAATAGCGGTTAATCAGCGACTTTGCTCACCCTCGAAGAGAATATGGGCCATAAACTTGGACATAAACCCTATATATACGGTTTAGCGGATATGACTCGTAAATCTTAGGTACATGACTTGTTGTAGGTCTGTAAGTCTTTTATTTACATCTGACTAGGTCAGCGTTTGACCACGATCTCACCTGATGGGAAGCGACGATGTGGTCGAAGATGAAGCACGCTTACCCAGTAAGTACTTGTTCACTCTTGATTTGAACACACCCAGATTGTGTTTATGTGGAAACGTAGACGACGTCAAGGCGTTCCACTCCTTCGACCTTCGCACCAAAAAGGATGATTCGAAACGTTTTGGACGGGTAGGCGAAATTTCCACAATGGAGGGGTGTCGTACCGATCGTCTGGTTGTCAGGTGGTAAAATGGTGGTCTACAAGTCATAAGTCCACCGTGAATGGTTGCTTTACTATTTTTGACCCTCAATATCCCATTACAACCGTGAAGTATGGTTATATTTCTTTAATATCTAATGAAACAACATCAACGGAAAACCCTCAATCCGCAGTGGGTTTAACTGAGAGCTTGCACACCGTTGACTTTAGAAAATCGCTAACGCAACATCAATATAAGTTACGTTACATAATGTAAACATTTAATATTTTACTTCGTACTAAGTCACTAGACCAGACCGTGCATAACTTGAAACGTACAAGTCTGAAGCCATAATTCAGTCTAAAGCAATAAAGTTTTCTTTTTCATGGTATTGAGTGATGAGACCAGCAAGTCGTTCGCCTGATGGTAAGCGCCACGTCTGCCAATAACAATTGCAGTGCCGCCCAGAACTTTTAATACCATAAAAAGCACTGCGTAGCAAGGCATTGCACTCATCACCCTGAGACATCAGATATGTCTCATATGCCCAGTAATTTTGCTGGCTACAATGCCCTTCAAACCGGAACACAGTAATGCTTGCGCACTACTGCTTGGCGGCAGAATAATTGGCAAAGCTGTGGTACCTACCCAGACGGCCTCCCGCATACGAATGAGAGACCTACCACGAGTAAAACTTGAAAACTTGAACGAGTAAAAAAGCGGACGCCTCGTCGCCAAATTCAAAAGTGAAGCATTCAAGCTATGCCGGCTTGTTCATACACAAGCTTTACGCACACATTTATATCATACTATGCCAATTAGCCGTCACATCCGCTTGACATCGTCCACTCAAGCAAACGTAACGCCATCGCCATTGCTATGCTTCAGTTGTTGCTTAGCGAGTAGCGAGATTCCGCCCGCCTTCTTTTATTCGTTCAAGTTTAAAAATGAAAAGGTTTTTATTGAATCTACTTGAAGAACTTCAGTAAGATTTTATATAAGAGAACCATAATTTGCTTTCTTTTATAAAAATCTTGACTTTTTATAACTGCCTGAGAAATGGAAGTCTTTGGTAATAGGTACCTTTAGTACCTATTATATATTATATATATATAATACCTATGTGTATTACCTATACCTATTACATGAAGTAACAGGTACTAAGTTATTAGGTAGGTACCTACTAGGGTTTTAGTGTAGATAGGTATATTCATCATCACCAGCCCATTACTTTCCCACTACCGGGATATGAATCTTCTCTCATAGAGAAGTATGGGCCATAATCCTCCACGCTGGCCCAGTGCGGGTTGGTGGAAGTCACATGTCCTTGTATTTTTTCATTCTTGGGGACTTGCCGGTTTCTACGTTTTGAGAGCGACCTTTAAATCCGTACATAACTTAAGTTATGAAAGAAACTTTACTTTCTTAAGAAAGTCATTGGTGCGGGGCCAGCGGGATTCGAACTCCAGTGCGTTGGAGCGTAAGTCGCAAGTGTTCCCGCCCCGCTGAGCCACACTCGCAGGTATATTAAAATATACCTGCGATTGTGGCTCAGCGGGAACTCGTTTATTCTGTATTAAAGTACAGAGTTAATAATAGTACTATCAATTACGAATAGCTTTAACCTAGATTTGCTAGGTTCAAATATATTGGGTACTCGAAACCAGGTAGGAAGTTAGGTAGGTATTTGATATTCTCAAAACGAACATAACCCCTAAAGATCTGGAAAAGCGATAACAATACAATGAAGCTGACATCATTGTATTGTAAGGACTTCTGAAAGTCCTCGCATCAAATTAAATAGATATTACCCGAATGCCATCAAAACTTTGCATTTGAACTAGAGATGCGCCGACTAGGACATGGGCCGACTAGCCGACCGACGGCGACGACTAGTCGGTTGCAAAATGACCGACTAGTCGGCCGGTTAGTCGGCCAAGCCGATCATTGCTTTCAGTGGAGTTTGGGTAGCATCGTCTATGTCCGTGGTGCTTTTATTACAGCTGAGTTGCTCGCACCCGCCGCGCTGTGCATTCATGTCGAAACAGGTTGTTGTTTCCTTTGCATATTTTCTTGTGTTATTTACGACTGAACCGGCGATACTGAAAGAAAGAAAGAAAATACATTTATTCCAGATAGATACACGCAACACTACATTAAACCACAATACTATACTACACATAACAGAAAAGGGTAACACATGTAACATATAATAAATACATTATATAATTATAGTATAATGAAGCATTGCGCAATGTCAAAAAAAGGTTACTGAGTGTTTTTTTTTTATAAAATAATAACAAAAGTCAGTGAATGGCTTAGCTAAGACAGTTTATAGTGAGAATACTTAATTGAAATTGAATCGTGTCAATAAAGTTGTTGTCCATTTCAATCACCCTGTTTTTAAGCATATAACCGACTATATTTAATTTTGTCTACTATAATCGGCGACTAGTTGCCGACTACAAATATAGCCGAATAGTCGGTAGGTACATCTCTAATTTAAACACATGGTATCGAGCGTCACAATATCTTACCATACACTGAATGGAGTCCCAAAGGTTCCCAAAATAAATTTTATTGAATACCCTTAAAACGAAGTCCTACACACATTTTGAACCTTAATTTCTTGTTTGCAAGTCTCATTTTTGATTAGTTTGGAAAGGGTTTGGTACGAATGTTGGGCCAAATTAAGTTGATTAAGTCCATGGACGATGGTTCACGTTTAGATACCCTTTTGTCTCCGTCCTTGGAAATGACTGGTGTCATTACTCCCAGGGAATCTTATTGTGATTTGGTCTCTTCACTAGTTGTTGCAGAGGATTTTCTGAAAGTCTAGGGCACACTACATTCTATTAATTAACAGACAGATAGATAAACGCTTTGTCATTAAAACCTTAAATAGTTTGAAAAACAAGTACATTTCACAGTGATCAACATAACAATACGCGGTCTTATCGCTCAAAGCGATCTTTTCCAGGCAACCTTTAAACAGAAATTACTAACATTAGTATTAGACTCAAGTCGGACTTATATAGATTATTTTAACATATTTAATGAAAAGAAAGACATAATGTGTAATAGCACAATATGTACATCAAAGTATTAAGTTTTAAAAACCTTAAAGTGTTCATAACATCTTATTAAAACTAAAATTACTTTTATCTTAGAAATTTGCGACAACCCTTACTTGATTCAGTCTTTGCTATTATTGCGTCTCCAGCTGCTAGGGTCATAGCTCTCATTTAAAACATATGTAGTATTGTCGTAGGGTTGTCATGTTGTTGTTTTACATTTCGCAGAAGAAACTTTACGACTGAGCTTTACAAGAACTTTTCATGAATGAAAATCTTTTAATTTCAAAACTTGTTTAACAAACGTTGTTTGCAATGACTATTATAATAAACCCCCTTCGGGTTTATACACATACTCGTGGTAGGTCTCTCGTATGCGGGAGACCTTCTGGGTAGGTACCACCGCTTTGCCAGTTATTCTGCCGCTAAGCAATAGTGTGCAAGCATAACTGCGTTCCGGTTTGAAAAGCATTGTAGCCAGCGAAATTACTGAGCATATGAGACTTAATATCTGATGTTTCGGAGTGATGAGCGCAATGCAGCGCTAGGCATTAGGTACTTTTTACGGTATTAATAGTTCTGGGTGCAAATGTTATGGGCAGGCGTGGCACTTACCATCAGGCAAACGACTTGCTCGTCTCAATACTCAGTTCCATAAAAAAGTAAAAAAAAAATGTTATCTTATTTAGGTAGTTTTCATCTCATTTTAAGTCAGTGTTAAAACAAAACTCCAGTCAGCGCTTTAGATGGTTTATTTTTTAACGGGCTAATATGCCTTTAATAAAGTTGGTAAGAGGCTGGCCATGTGTCCAGAATGGAGACAAGCCAAAGCCTTTTTTGCGACCGTGGCAACCAGGCTACATTATTTTGAAATTTGGAAAAATGCCAGACTCATTTAGGACTAATTGTAGCGGTGCAAGTATAAAATAATTCTTTGTTTTTCCACTCTTTCACCCAATTACTTATTAACCATATTTTTGATATTCGTACCGTATGGCCCTATGATGGATATAATGTCAAAGTCAAATCTTTTTTTTTCTTTTTTTTTAAGTTTGTCCGTTAGGGCAGGCTAAAAGTCTCTAGGACCATACCGCCATGTCTTACGTAGTTTTTATTGGATAGTTTAATATTCCATTTATTATACTTTTGTTGAGAATGAGGACAGGTAAAAATCGTATCCGGCTTTTTCATCGGTGAATATTGTCAACTGTCTGGTGAACATTTACTCTCCCCGATTCATTGAGGAATGACACTAGACCTCAATGCCCCGATTGGTTTTCTGAACGGCTCAGAGTAAATGTTAAAGTTCACCTGAGTGATTTCTGAACGCCCCCTTGATAGACACAAAAATGTTCTTATAAACGTCATAAACACAAAATACAAATCAAATTGTTATATTTAATATTTAATTTAACATGACTTTTAAAAAGGGTAAGCATGTCTATCCATTTCTTTCCCATACTCAAATTGTAGTCCGGGCCCAGAAAATAAATACGAAAACTGACTCTGCCAGTGCTTCTGAAATACTCTCACCAAGAAACTGCATGGATGTCTTTTTTTTCAACTCTTTTACAATGTCTCAAATAAAACAATGAGCAATGAAGTATATAAATTATACAAATAAGAAGTGCGATTGAGATGATGTTGAACCCACTACGCTACTGCTTGAATCAAAATTAAAACAATCGATATTTAACTATAAGTTAAGAACAAAGTACTTGGAGATAATAAATAATGAAAAGTTAAAGCGTAATTTGATATTCATTTTACCACCATTGAAGTCGCCGGGGGTTCAATAGCTTTAAAAGTACTTGTAAATATCACTTGGAGAAGTCCTCCAATTTACTAAAAATAAACTCGATAAAAGTGGATGTGATCATGTGACCATCCAGTATCAGAAGTAGAAAAACTTTTCACTCTATCTTAAACCGAACTTTGACTGTACGATTGTAAATTTAGCTAGATATCGGCAATCAGTATACATATTTACTCGTGGTAGGCCTGGTTCCCTAGATACAGGGAATCCTAGTAAGACGCCAAGATCATGGTAAATTATCATTGGGCGTATTTATTCTACAAAATCAACCAAGTCTACCAACAATAGTTAGCACAATTCAAATGCAAGGCTCTCATGCAGAAGAGTAAACTGCTTTTCGCTAATTACTGCACTAATCAGCCTTGACGGCGGGCGCCCGAGCTAACTAAATCGAAATTGCACAAGTCACTGTTCTATTACGTATTCTGTGCTTCAGTATACGTTACGTAGGTATATAATACTGAACGTGATGAGACGAACAAGTCGTTCGCCTGATGGTAAGCGCAACGCCTGCCCGTAACAATTGCAATGCCACCCAGAACTTCAAATACCATAAAAAGCACCAAATAGCACTGCATTGCGCTTATCACCCTGAGACACCAGATATCAAGTCTCATATGCCCAGTAATTTCGCTGGCTAAAAAGTTAAGTTCTGCAGTGCCGTAGCTGGTTTCTTACGTAGGTATGTAAAGTTTGCCAGACTGCCCCCCACGGGAGGCAGTCACCGTCGCTTATGGAAATCTGCTTTAATAGCTAATTACATGTACCTACCGGTGTTTCAGAATTGAAAACATGGAAAAGGAAATTTAAATAACATCGCGTTCTCGCTGTAGCCTACTGTGGCGCACTTTGCATTTTTATAACGTAACTAGCTTTTGCCCGCGACTTCGTTCGCGTGGACCACATCAAATGGTTTATGCTGTGGATGTTTACCATTTTCCGGGAGTAGTTGATGAATTCCATTTTAGCTTCTATCGAAGTAAGTCACCTCAAGCCATTTAAAATATGATACTATAATCAAAATAGGCTTCTTATTGTTCAGAAAGACGAATTTCATGTTTTTCCGTGTACTCGGAAGTTCTAGCGGCAGCTAAATTGTGTGTAGAAGAATTTAAGCGCTTTTCTTTAACAGATTGATTGACTTTCGTTTAAACGACTTAGGCGCATTCTCTTCACGTGCAGTGACAACGAAGAGTGTTCTCCATAAAAAAAAGGCCCATTCCACTTGCTTCCTTCTTTCATTTCTTAGAGTAGTGTAATAGTAAAGTTTGTAAATCATGCAGACTTCCCTCCACGGAAAGCGATCACCGTCGCTTATGGAAATCTGCCGTAATAGCTAATTACCTACCGGTATTTTCAGAAATTTCAGAATTGAAAACATGGGAAAAGAAATTTAAATAGCACCCCGTTCCTGCTATAGCCTGCTGTGGCGCACTTTGCATTTTTGTAAAGTAACTAGTTGTGGTCTAACAGCCTAAAACACCGTTTGAGAACGTTTTTTGTTACTAATTATAGCTAAGTGACCATATTCTTTAACAAGCTGCACCCCGCGGTTTTACTCACGGGTTTCCGGGATCAAAAGTAGCCTATGTCTTTTTACAAGACAAATTTCATCAATTCCTTAAGTAGTTTTTGCGTGATTAAGTAACAAACATCCATCCTTCCTTACTAACTTTCGCATTTATATTATTAGTAGGAAGTAGGATAGCAGGAATGGTGTAAAGATCATTTTTTTGCTGTCATCAAAGCAAGTTTCAGGTATAGTGGCAATTGTCGGTATTCTGGCCAAAGGGTGTCGTCTTTCGACGATTTAGAGGTTGCAAGCGTCACCGCTGACACCGCGCAGTTGCGTCACACGTCGACGACAAAACGTGTCACATAAATAAACAAATATTTTATTATATAAGTTGTATGTATGTTAGTTCTAAGGTTTATAAGGGCCGTAGAATAAGTAAATATCATCTGTAACTTTTTTTAATGTTGACTGAAATAAAGATTAAATATATAAAAATAAACATCGCCTCTTTTTATTGCAATAAGGTTTAAAATAAGAATAACCATCCATACCTTTGACGTCCAATTCACAAAATAATAAAACGGAACCAATGCAACGGAGTCAAAGTAAACTTGAACAGCAACTGCAATTACGGTCAATATTTACGAAAGGAATGCTTTGTAATTGGTATCGAAGTTTCCTTTGAGTCATTTGCTTAGCTGATTAGATGGCAAGATTGGAGAGGGTTTTCAAAAGTTTGATAAAGGTACACTCATAACAAGCTTAATGAGAACCGGTCTCATTCAAATTGATATTTGCTGCTGATGTGACGTTTGATGTTTAGCCTCTATAGCATATGTATGTATATAGCTCGCCTAGGTGTTGGTAACAGATCTAGGTTAAGCAACGTTCGCAGTGGTCACAACTTGGATGGGTGATCGATTGTGTGATTCTTCTGAGCGTTACCGTGCTTTGGAACGTAAGCCGTCGGTCCCGATTGTTGTCTTTGAACAACAGTCGTTAGGTCATGTCGGAGGCCTTCCGGCGATCTAAAAACTCTGACACCAGAGATGGCCAATTTGGCTATACACCCAACAAGAAAAGAAGGAGAAGATTTAGAAAATATTAGATTAAACATAGACATTTAAGTGAAGCATCATAATTAACGTCGAGGTGACGACATCTCGAAGCGTGTCGATGTAAAAGAAAGAAAGAAAGAAAGAAAATACATTCAGGACATCACACAACATTACACTGAACATACTAAAATAAAGATAAAACAAAAACAATACATACAACACAGTGAAATGTTGCGCGATGTCGGGAAGAGGTTCCGACTCAGCATACGCTAAAGTATTTTTAAGTACCTTAGCACTGATTTTCAGTTTGAACCCTGTCCATGACATCACGAACAATCAGGATATTGGATAGTCTTGGTAACCAACTTGGTAACCAATGATATTGCCGAAATTATTGTCAGCATCTGTGGTGTAGTGGTTGGCCAAGTTAACTCAAATCTCATACACACTAAGGTTACGAGTTCGGTTCCCGCTACGGGGCAAATGTTTATGCACTAAAAAAAGGCTTGCCAAGGCTTCAAGCTTTTGCTTTGTGTCTAGTTGTTGTGGGACCATGGTCCTCGTAGTTCCTGATACCCTTGATACAGAGAATTATTAATAATTAATTAAAATCGATTAACCTTACGTAAAAAAAATATTTTTTGTATTTGGCTGTTTGGGTGTTGTCAGAACATGGAACATCTGCAGGGCGATCATGTATCTTTTATTTCAATCAATTTCAATAAGAATCCAGTTTCTATGATGGTTTTGCGATCACGTAACCCATTTATTGCAATCAAACGTCAACGAAAGCTCAATTGAAATAAAAATACGTTTTGACAAACAAAGTTTATATCGATTTATAAACAAGACAAGAGACAAGAGCTGTATTACACAGTAAAATTGAATAGATTGGGCGTATACATAACGATTCATAGCACAATCTCGCTTTGTAAATTTGTCGGGTAATCGATAGGAGCACATTGAAATCGAGACATAAAAAGTTACATGATCACATTTTATTGATTGAAATAAATTTCTGTTGCACGTTAGTCCGCAACATGCAATGTTCGCAACAGACTTACGTGATCGCCCTGCTGGTTGGAGGCCAGATTCACGGTTGAGTTATATCAGGGCTAGCGCACTCCACATTGTAGGTACGAAGCTACAAGTACATAGCCGGACACCGACAGCGGGTCGCGCGTCGTTATACGTGCCACATCAGAAGATATAAGAGCTATGCGATAGAAAGAGAGGCGCTCTGTAGGTTAACATGACTGGTAGGTATGCAGCGCTACGCGAGCTGAATTGAATTTTATTGCGTCATAGCAAGAGTCGCTGTTTGATTAAATTTCTTTGCGGAATGATGCTTCTGTTCCTTAGTATTCTGTGGTTATATTTTATCTTTCTAGGAAACAATTTCAAGTTTACCCAAGCGTGATAAAGGCACGCTGCAAATAAATGGACACATTTTTCGTCTTCCAAGTTGAAATGCCTTTTCAGTCGAAAACAAAACAAGACCAAATTCTGTCTCACGTTTTGTCTAGTGTTCAAGACAAAAGATTTCGCAATTCTACCCAAATTGTTTTTACTTTGCTACATAAATTCGCTGTTCGCATGATTGGAATCGGTACCTACCTATGTCTGGTGTCTGTATAATAAAGAACTATGTTCATGTAAGTACCTACCTATTTCTATATCCAGCGAAATTGACTACGACAGCCAAAAGCAATATAGTAATGATATACATGTCTCACTGCTTTGTCATTTTATGCTTATTTTACTTAAAGTGAAAGTAGCACGTAACCTTTCTCCTTATTTTACTAAAGATGAATGTATGTTAATAATAATGCAAGTAACTTTCACTTCAAATTTACCTTTTTTAAGCTATTGCATAGCTTCTATCGCGGGTCTTAGCGTGGAGACCGAATCCAGAAATTCCGTAACGAAAATAACCTAACACCCCCCACTCCGAATGCTATGCAATAGCTTTACTGCGGCAATCTTCGAGTGCCACACTTTTTTTTTTTAATTTACCGCAATAACCCATCGTAATAATTTTTAGAGAATAGAGAAATATTTCTCTGGTTATTTCCATATTAGCCCTGTTGTTCTCACACTTATCGGGTGCTGTCTTTGATTGAATCTTCTTAATGATGTACTCAAAGACAGTCCCTGATAAGTTGCCCCATCACATACTTAAATTAAATGCTCTAAAGGTTCTACGTGTAGGACCCATGTCCCCAAAAAGCATTCAAAAGACCAAGTGTATAACCCGTGAGAAAGAGCCACGTAACTTTTCTCGAAAACTTATTGTTAAATTGTTGAGTCAGTTTTCTCATTTCTTTTCTGGGCCAAAACTTCAATTTGAGTATGGGAAAGAAATGGGTAGACATGCTTTGCCAGTTATTCAGCCGCCAAGCAGTAATGCGCAAGCATTACTGTGTTCCGGCTTGAAGGGCATTGTAGCCAGCGAAATTACTTGGCATTATGAGACTCAACAGCTAATTGTCTCAGGGTGACGAGCGCAGTACGGCGCCGCTCAGAATTTTGCAAAACAAAGTTCTGGGTGTTGCTGTTATTGTTATGGGCTGGCGTATTGCTTACCATCAGGCAAACGACCAGCTGATCTCGTCATTCAATTACAAAAAAAATAATTTAATGCTTTATTAATTGATTTTTATTTTGTGCATAAGACGTTCGAAAGTTCATTTTTGTGCCTATTTAATAAATATATTTTATCTTTTTTACTTATGAAACGGTTAAGAAATACTAAGCTAAGAAGCAGAGAGACGTACAAACATTATATATATTGTTTTATTGGTCAGAAAACTTGTTAAAATTGTTAGTGGGGTGAAAAATCGCAGGTCTGGTGGTAAAAATAAGATTTTAAAACTGCACGCTCGGTAAAAACTCTATTAAAACTCATTAAGTAGCTGTAAAATTTAACTTCAGCTTCGTAATCGTCGCCTGATCTCTTCAACTCCATTCTCAGAGGTTTTGGAATAATTCCAACATTAGTTAGACTGTTTCGCTCAGCGGTGCTGAGATTTTCAGCTGATAAAAGTAGGTATTTAGATGACAAAATTTCACACATTTCTCTATGTACTAATGTTTTGTTTTTTCGTTGTTATAATATTTTTTTTCAATGGCGTACGATACGATCAAAATATTTTACTGAAAGCTTTGAGCTTTTTATTTTGTAAATGGGAAAGGGTAATATGGCATACTTAATAAAAAATCAAATGAAAAAAATATATTTTCCCTCAAAATTAAATGCTCTCTTGATTATTGTGATTTGAGAGGTGATTAACTTTTCCAACACCACAGCTCATTCAAACGCCTCATTCTGATACCTATTTGAGCACACCGATCAAGGTGCAATCCATGCTACGTAATGGGGTTCCGTTGGGAGTAGTCGACTGGGATTGGTTGAGATTTTCACAAAAAGTGGGATTCGTTTTTGGGTTTTCTTGGAGCCCATGAAATATGTTGTTTCCAAACTATGGTAGAGTCAGTTTTCGCATTTCTTTTCTGGTCCCGGACCTCGAATTTATTATGTTGTGTGTATTTATTATGGGAAAGAAATGGATCTTTACCTATTTTTTCAAAGTCATGATAACTGAAATTACAATATGTGTTTCAGACGCTTAAAAGTGCATTTTGTGCCTATTTACTAAATATTATTCAACTTTTGATAGTCGAATCTTATTGAACGAATATCACAGCTTCTACAAAATGCCCAATTCAGTCAAAATATACCAACAACAAGTCATAACATCACTGTTATATTCTGATTATGAATGGCTGCAATACGTTGAAACAACAAACTTTATCATAATTTCATTCGGAAGCCACGAGCATGAATAAAACGCAAAACTTTCGTACGAAGAGGCAAATGACGTCGTAAATATACTGCCTTATTGTTTCGCCGACTGACGGAGTTATGATCATGAAATATGTCAAAGCACGCGAAGGAAAATGCACATACATGAAGTTAGAAAAACTACTAAGAAAAGTTGTATAACATAACTGTACGGGTTGAAGCTCCTTGTATCTATATATAGGAACATGAGTCAGTAACATTTAGGTATACTGTACATAGTAAAGATTGTAACAATGTGATATTACCACGTATAACTGGCACATAAGAAGAATAATATTGTCAAAAACAAACATAAAATATTGTAATAAAAGTTCTAAAAAATATGCCCCTCAGTTTCTTGCCGTATCTTCTGAGTAGTGGTTCTTTTTCCGATACGGTGGTAGAGTCATTGTAATAATTGACGTTCATAAGTGCGTCTGTGACGACAAAATTGAAATAAAGAACTTTTGAATTGAATTGAATTGAATTTTGAATTGAATTTAATAAAACCTGACAAATAATACCTACATCGAGTATCAATAATGTGTGGTATTTTTAGTAACAAAAGCATTTTAGTAGGTACTAATATTTATTAGATTAGATTAGATAACGCTTTTTTTTATTTTTTTTACATAGCAGCAAGAAATAAATTACAAAACAATACTTAAATCGAATAATGGCGAATAATGCTTGTGTTACAATGGGCGGTCTTATCGCTTATAGCGTTAAGTTTATTCTGTGGCATCTAAAAATTAAATATAGCATAACTGATTATTTAATTTGTTTTGTACTAAACCTTGGTCGACTTATAGCACATTTTTCATTCCATCACATTTGACTGTTTAGACACTTGTTCTTTTAGTTCTTTTTTGTTTGAAATATTTTTTTCCCGAAAAAGTATTTGTTTTACAACGGGACGGAACAGGGCGTCCCTTTGTGATGCCCCCGTCAATCACTAGAGTCCCTAGTTATAAATCGTATATACTTAGTATTCCTTACCACGCAGGCTGTCATTTTATCATATATTTATCGACAGACGACATGCTCGTCCTTTTGTCCAGGCCCGTACCCAGGATCAATATTTGGGGGTGGCTTAAAATTTAATTCCACACATTCGCTGTTATGTATTTGAAACTAGGTATAGGTTATAAATTAAAAATATATATAGATAGAGCACTCTCTCCTACATTACAATTTGCCAGTAATTTTTATGTCATTTTTAATCGACTTCAAAAAAGGAGATGGTTCTCTATTCGATTGTTTTTTTATGTTTTCGACCTCATAACTCCGTCATTCATGAACCGATTTGGAAAATTATTTTTGCGTTGGGTTCAGTATAGCTACGAAGTGGTCCCATATAAATTTCATCGACATTTGACCTTGGACTTCAAGATACATTGAAGTCGGTTTTTGTGTTTGATGATGATGATGTCTTCCACAACGTGTCCGTCGACGGCGTACCTTGTCAACTTGGATGCGAGCGCAGGTGACTCGCGAAGCCGAATTTGGTCTTGAACACCCGGTTGCAGGGTGCACAGAACAACTGACCAGAACTATTGTAGGTGTAATTATAGGTGGGCTTGGGTCTGGTTTTTCTCAGTTGTCGTTTTGCGTCCAGATCTGTGTTTGATAAAACGTATATTTGTTTGTTGAATAAGTTATAATATAATATAATTTTGCTCATACGTAGGTACGAGTAATTTTAAACAAAATTACTACATATGACCCATACATATTACATATGAGCAAAATGAGCCCAAACACGGTATCGTAAATATAAACACTACACTCTACCGATAAGCAGTTCCAGTATCCCTGACTCCACTATTCAGTCCAAAAAAAGTTTTATTGCCCTCGAGTTTCCATAATTTTTAAAAGAACCAAAGAAACTCACTTCATTTTACGATTTGTGTCAAGTGTAAATTGAAAAGTTGGCAGAATTGCTCCGACTAAATAAGCCTTGATTTTTTACTTTCTGACAAATTTTCCTTAAAATTTAGTAGGGTGGTTTGGGGAACACCCCCAATTTTCTCCCCTTGACTTCTACCCCTGCCCCTCCCTATCCCCAGCTCAGTCGTATTATTCATTATTGTGAAACTTTTCGAATTGCAGTACCTACCTCGAGAAATTTATTATTCTAAACCGCAATCTTAGTTTCTGGAAGAAAAACTGCTCGTCTCATAATCTGCTTATAAATGTAAATTATTTTTAGGAATATGATTGTTGTAGCTGTCGACGGTTTTATTTTTTACCAGCAACCGCCTGCGACTTCGTTCGTGTCGACGTGATAAAATACAATAGCTTATGTTTCTGAGCTTAGATAAAGGTTTCTGAGGGATAGTGTAGCTTTCTATCAGTGAAAGAAGTTTCAAAATCGAATTATTATTTCAGAGATTAACCCCAACTAACAAACATACATACATACTTCAATAATGGAAATGTAACACTTAGGTACTATGTCAATAAATAAATTTGTATGTTGTTTTTTTATGATACAACTTTAACTCCTTCTTTTATAGGTGATATTGGTATAGATTTTTCGTTCCAAGCGATGGAACTTGAATACAAAATTTAAAGTTCTCCTTCATGACTAAGCTGCATTTAGGGTACTTACACAAAAATCTGATATTCTACGTTGTTCAGACCACCTTATACCTTGCCTTAAACAAGTGTACCTACTTCATTAAACATATTCGTTCAAAGAAATAAAAAATAAAGTAAGACCTACTTCTAGCTAAAACCAAGCTCAATACAATACAATACAATAATACTTTATTGATCACCAAAACAGGAAACAAAAGTATAAAGAAAAGTAAAAAAAAGCAAAAGTAGTAGTAGCAAAAGTATAAATAAGTGTGCTGGATATTTCCGTTATGCAAGCAATTAAAGTCCTACCATCTTTCTAGAGATAAAAACAGAACCCTTTCCAGACGTTTGCTCTAGAACGTTCTTGGCTCTTGTTTCATCATCAGCCCATTACGTTCCCACTGCTGGGACTCGGGCCTTCTCTCGTAGAGAGAGTATGGGCCATAATCCACCACGCTGGCCAATTGCGGGTTGGTGGATGTCACATGTCCTTGAGTTTATGTGATAAATTCTTGAACATGCCGGTTTCCTCACGATGTTTTCCTTCAGCGTTTTTAGAGCGAGTGTTAATTCCGCACATAACTTAAGAAAGTCAGTGGCCATTGGGATTCGAACTCGTATGCATCAGATCGGAAGTCTAGGAACGAATATTTTTTAATCTGTCACTATCTGGTTTCCAGCTTTTCTTACTTACACAATGTACATCGATTATTAGAACTACCATTTTTGAGTTCTGACCTCAAAAGACCAAAAGACAATGGCCGATTAGCACTTAAAAGAAAGTTGCCTGGCGATCTGCGGACTACTAATATATTTTTTAATCAAATGTAATTAAAATCCGTCAGTGACTGTTTAATTTTGCAATGCAACCGCTGTGGGTAGACAGCATCAAGGAAATGACCGCTCTTAATTAGCTCGTTATAGCTCGACTCGCTCCTTAATTGTTTAAAAACTCTACTAATAGCTTCCGACAAGAGCTTGGCACGAGACATTAAATGAATGGTCGACTTCAGCCGATGACCTGCAGAGCTAACATGCATGAACGAGAAAATATTATGGATTCTTTTTTTTTCGAGTACCAGGATTTCGAAAAGTTAATTCTGCTGATGACGGCTCCTTCAGTGTTTCGTCTCACGACCCTACGATACTGCTGATTGTACTTATTCCTTCTTAATTTCTCGATACAACGAATAGAATGAAACACTGAACGAAAAATATTTTTTTTTATTACAGTGTCTTTCTTTCATTGAGACGAATGGGAATGGGTGAGACGACCCAACGATACTGCTGACATTCCTTATCAGCAATAATGTCTCAATAAAACGAATGGGACGAAACAATGAACGAAAAATATTATATTTTTGAAAACAGTGTTTTGTCCGTAGGGACGAATGGGTCGTGAGACGACCCTACGATACTGCTGACTGTAGGTACTTATTCCTTAATAACTGTTCGATAAAACGAATGGGACAAAATACTGAACGAAGAATACTATATTTTTGAAATCAGTGATTCGTTAATTGAGACGAATGGGACGTGGATCGTGGGACGAAGCTGGGTGGGTAGAACGAGCCCCTACGATCTGGGTATCCGGGTACCCGCAATGAAAGAACAATAGATAAATACCATTCTATTGTTCTTTCGTTGCCTGCTATAACTGGTTTTTGTTAATCTGCACAACAAACAAAACCGCTTTATGACCAGTCCATTAATATTTTGATAAGTCGCCACTAAGCAAAGGTTGCGTGGAAGAGATCTTTTTCAGCGATAAGTCACCATTGTAACGCTTGCAAAACTGTTATTTACTATTAGTTATTGTGTTTTTTGTTTATAATTTTCTGTAATAAAACGTTTTGCTTTCCTCAGGTAAAATCTTTGCATGACCAAGAATTTGTATAGTTTTTACCCTCGTCGTCCAGTGGAATTTTTCCGCGTCTGGCATTGTTCAGTGGTCATCCAAAGCTTTGAAAGCCATACAATGGAATGATGCTTTCTTTACTATTCCATATACCTTAGTCGTTACTATTTACCTCTATTTTGTATCGCGTTTTTAAGAAAAAGATCTGGCATATATATCTGGCTTCCCACGGTTTGTATAATTAGTCAGGCATGAATTTTAAATAAATATATTTTATTCTTTAAATGCTTTTTCAAGTTAAAAGTTAAACGCTACAACTAACAAAGTCGTTAAAGAATGTGCTTATACTCTAGCAGGGTCATATGTTACCTTTGTGTACATATGTTTGCAATAAAGTATCGAGTATAGAATATTGAAAACTCTAGCTAGGAAACAATTACATTTTTTTATTTTTTTTTTATTTATTTATCTCACAAATATAGATAGGCATAACATATTTAAATTAACAACACTGTAGTTAAAACATTTGGGCCTACATTACATGGAGTTTTTGACAAATATGCTAATGTTACGGATTTATGTTAGTACCTAATTAGCTAATACTTACCCTCGTATTAGGTATCATTATCTTTTTTCTATTTTTGTTATTTGTTATGTAACAGTATACCTAGTGTTATAGTTTAATGTAATGTTTCGTGTGTCATGAATAAATGTGTTTGCTTTCTTTCTTTCTGTTACACTCAAAAGTTCACTGGCACATAGCAGTTAATTAACAATTATCAAAGCAAAAATCATTTTGAAAAATTAAACAAATTCATCCTACATTTCACTTCCCACCAAAATTCTGACAGAAAATGTTGGAAAAGTCATGAAAAACAAAGACTGCGCCGCGTGAGGGTTATTTTACCCTATTGATACTAAAAACATACATGGAAAATATATGGAAACAACATAGACAGGTGTTTCTATCGTTTGTTTCCTTTAAATATTGATGACAGCCCTAGCTTCCCGGGTCTGTCAGGAGCGTGCACGATACATTTTTGAATATTAATATTTCGTCATATTTCATGTCTATCCAAAATGACATGACTGAGGAGATCTGTTAAAGATAGCCAAAGACTACAATATTTATACGGAAATAGCTATTTAGAAATAGATCTAGGATAGCTTTTGGAGAAACGTTTATAAATAATGTAATGACATAAGTAACGTATTATATCACCTATATTTATGACTTCAAAAGATTAGACATCTTGATTTTGGACTTGAACTCCTATGACTATAGTTGGGACTGTCATGGCGTTGTAGCGCGTCTGGAATGCTCGCCGAAGCGCGCGTGGACGGCTTCCACGTTATTATGCGAAAAGAGTCACCTCTATGTATATTCCACCGTTTACGAGGTAGCTCCAACAGTGTGTAACGTAACGGAGGTCCCCCGGCTAGCTCTACCTATGAACCTCCGCACGTACAGTACCCTTCTGGGAGAGAGAGAGGGACTGGGAGCTGTAATGAAATTATGTTAATTTGGTGATACTTTTAATACAGTATATAAAACAGTGCTGCTGACGAAAAGATCTTCTGGGTATTGAAAATTGTCGATAGAGGGAAATGAGAACGTATACTTTGTCGATAGGCTTCTTCTGCCTGTCGGAGAGGGTAAATGAGAACGTAGTACTTTGTCCTTGTTGATAGGCTTCTTCTGCCTGTCGAAGAGGGTAAATGAGAACGTAGAACTTTGTCCTGGGCTTGTCCTTCTCCCGAGAAACTGGAAGTTTGTCCTAGGTTTGTCCTTCTCCCAATCCAGGGGACGTTCGACGGCGGTGAGTGGGCCTTTGTTCGGGCCACCAACCTGTGATACCTCACAACAACGGAGCCACAAAAATAATATGGTTTTCCACTTTTAACAAATCGTGAGAGAACCTTTCTCTCTCCAAGCACAAGTTCAAGTCCTGGTTTTCCTCTTTTTTCCGTTCTCTGTCAGTTTATCCAATTTTGAATTCTGTTTTCTTTTTCAAGGCAATAAAAGTAGGTCCATTAGATATAAATAAGAAATAGGTTTGATGAGTCATGAAAAATGAATGAAGATGATATGTAACACTACATTATCCCCCCAACCAAGATAAAATTTTGAACGCAGAGAGAAAATTTTGAGGTTATGGAACATATACTTCCCCATTCGAACCATTCACCAACCCAACAGAACATCGTCATCCACCCATTCATACATCTCTCAATTCACAACATTCAAATTCACACAAACATATACTCGCCTCACAAAAGTATGGGTTTGGGCTCACGACTATTTAAGATCCAATGGCCCAAACTCAAAGAAGAAATGTCCCTAGTGACCCGAAAGCTTATTTTTAGGGTGTCGGTCAACTGCACCACATACTGAAAACCCAATAAAAAAATAAAAGAAAATAAAACAATTTAGACATTACATGACCTTATGAGCTTATTTTAGGAGTCGGCCCACTGCTCCAATAACGTAGGTACCCTAACCCTAACCTAACCATAAACAAAAAAAAAAAAAGTAAGTAAAAAAAAACCAAAAGAAAAATCCAAGTTTGAAGTGAATGAAGTGAAATGAGGCGAAACAAAAACAAAAGAAAGTATATAAAAAAAAAACATTTACAAAGTAAAAGAAAGAAAAATTAAAAATTAAAATTGAAGCCAAAGTTAACAATGAAATATAGGTAAAAAAGATTTTTAAATTACACTCAAGAATAAGGAATAAAAAAGTAAACAAAATAAATTAAAAATTCAATTCCATGAAAAAAAAACCATTAAAATTCACATAACGTAAAAAAACACCTAACATTACTTAACATTTTAACATACTATCTTGCCCTAGTTCCATTCTCATCTTCCAGAATGAATACTAGAGGCGACAGTTTCTGAATTATTTTGGATTTTAAAAATTTAGGGCATAATTTTGCTGAAAAATAAGCACCAGCATTGCTTAGTGCAAATTTTTTCCGCCACACAATGTCACCGACATTATATTCGTAATTAGCTCGACGAGTGTTATAATATCTTGAGTTCTTAGCATGTGCCATATACAAGTTATATTCGACCTTATCGAAAATATTCGCTAATAAGCCAACATTGATAGCATAGATATCGCGAGGTAGAAATATTATCTCATCTAAATTATCACAATTTGTGTACAGACTTCCACATGATACCAACTTGCGACCTAACACTAATTGATCATTCCAAGTTCTGTGGTCCTCACCAACCATAGGAGCTAACACAAAATTTATCTTTCTGGAGGAAAAAACACCAGAAACGAAATGAAAATGAAAATTTGTCTGACTTGGAGAGTTCTGAATTTACGAAAGTAAAAATGTTATAAAAAAAATGTTTTGAAAAAAATATATTAGTAAAACCCTTTAAAAACCCCTAATATAAATATAAACGGTCTGAGGCTTATTTTAAGAGTCCCGAATCCCGCTCTCACAGGATCCAGTGAGTTGACTGGACAGGACCGAGAGCCAACTTACACCATCACCTCATATAAATAGATACAAAAACAATATTAACGGACTAAGGCTTATTTTGAGAGTCCCGAACCCCGCTCTGTCAGGATCCAGTTGACTGGACAAGTACCGAGAGTCAACTAGCACTATCACAAACATATGCATGCTAATGCATATTAACGGCATATGCATATTAATAATATTAACACTATCACATAAACATATGCATGCTTATGCATATTAACGACATATGCAATAATAATATTAACGGACTAAGGCTTATTTTTAGAGTCCCGAATCCCGCTCTGTTAAGATCCCGTTAGTTGACTGGACAGGTACCGAGAGTCTAACTAACAGTATCACATTAACAGAATACCTATTAACGGCATACGCAATATTAATAATATTTAACGGGCTAAGGCTTATTTTTAGAGTCCCGAATCCCGCTCTGTTAAAGTCCCGTTAGTTGACTGGACAGATACCGAGAATCAACTAACAGTATCACATAAACCTAATATTAACGGTCTACGCATATTAATAATATTAACGGACTAAGGCTTATTTTGAGAGTCCCGAACCCCGCTCTGTTAAAGTCCCGTTAGTTGACTGGACAGATACCGAGAATCAACTAACAGTGTCACATAGACATAATATTAACGGACTAAGGCTTATTTTTAGAGTCCCGAATCCCGCTCTGTTAAAGTCCCGTTAGTTGACTGGACAGATATCGAGAATCAACTAACAGCGTCACATAAACATAATATTAACAGACTAAGGCTTATTTTTAGAGTCCCGAATCCCGCTCTATGTAATATTAATAAAATTAAATACTATACGTAAAATAGATATCCATAGACATACATATAAATTACAGTTAAATAAAAATCTCCAAGTCGAACAAAAATTCAATATGAAACAAAAAGTTTATGAAAGTAAACAAATAATCGTAAGTCAAAAAAGAATAAAAAAAAATATCTCCCTATTCTTTACCATGAATATCGAAGATAATCTCAAACAGGAATTAATTTATCTAAGGTATAACATATCATCCACCAAATACTTGAAAGTTCTACAATATTATGTACCTGAATGGTTATTATGAGAGATAAAAATGAACACTTACCAAAATCACGCAGATCCCGTTCAGTAAAACAACAAAAATAATTAAAAAAAACTTTATTTAAATAAAAGCCATTTCGTTTGGAAATTTTCTTTATTTTACTACTTCTATGACATAAGGAAAATATTATTTTGATTAAAACTTCTTGAATATATTCTGCCTTCTTGGAGATATCTACTGCCGCTCGAACTTGTCAACGTGACCGAATGACAATCTTGTGTTGTCACTGGCGAAAAGTCAAACTATATGTAGACAAACAACACCATGCACACAAACACAATAAATTATGTATTATCAACAATTATTTCGAAGAAAAGCACTGCACTGGTTTTTCACAAAATTCCATACGAACTACAACTCAAGTTACAGTTCAACAAAATTATGCAACACTCACCGCATTTATAATATTGAATCACTGCTCGTTAAATTATCGCACGCTACTATGCAGTTATGCAATAAGGTACCGAAATAACACAATAAATACCCTTAATCACTTTACAATAAACACTGTAAACGATTTTAGTGTACTGCGATCACAATGAGACCAGGCACATTCGAATTTCACAGTTAAGATAGGTATTACGATTCACTCAAATAAATAGTAGTCGTAGTCGTCATATGAGGTGGAAATGAATTAGATAAGGTGATTTAACATATCAGACCATGCAGTGGAAGTCCGTCTACAAAGTAGTGTAATAGGTACTAACCGATGAAATTTGTATATATTTGTATAAAAGTAAGGCACGTACTAAATCTCAAGTAGGTATCCTTCCTCCGATTAATTGTTCAATGCTGATGCTATATCTGAAAGATGGCCAAAATAAAAAAAATTAAAGGTCGGAATAAAAGGTTTGCAAAAAAAGTCGAAACAATAAATTCGGACGCTGTGGTCTTTTAGAATTTTGGGGGTCGTGAGTTCAAGAACAGTTTGGCGCCAATTGTAACGTAACGGAGGTCCCCCGGCTAGCTCTACCTATGAACCTCCGCACGTACAGTACCCTTCTGGGAGAGAGAGAGGGACTGGGAGCTGTAATGAAATTATGTTAATTTGGTGATACTTTTAATACAGTATATAAAACAGTGCTGCTGACGAAAAGATCTTCTGGGTATTGAAAATTGTCGATAGAGGGAAATGAGAACGTATACTTTGTCGATAGGCTTCTTCTGCCTGTCGGAGAGGGTAAATGAGAACGTAGTACTTTGTCCTTGTTGATAGGCTTCTTCTGCCTGTCGAAGAGGGTAAATGAGAACGTAGAACTTTGTCCTGGGCTTGTCCTTCTCCCGAGAAACTGGAAGTTTGTCCTAGGTTTGTCCTTCTCCCAATCCAGGGGACGTTCGACGGCGGTGAGTGGGCCTTTGTTCGGGCCACCAACCTGTGATACCTCACAACAACGGAGCCACAAAAATAATATGGTTTTCCACTTTTAACAAATCGTGAGAGAACCTTTCTCTCTCCAAGCACAAGTTCAAGTCCTGGTTTTCCTCTTTTTTCCGTTCTCTGTCAGTTTATCCAATTTTGAATTCTGTTTTCTTTTTCAAGGCAATAAAAGTAGGTCCATTAGATATAAATAAGAAATAGGTTTGATGAGTCATGAAAAATGAATGAAGATGATATGTAACACTACAAGTGTTCTGAGAATGGTTGCATCCCGCTTTGATTGTCCTATCTAGAAATACTGAAGAGGTATTGTCACGGGCAGGACCAAATAATGCATGTAATTTTTTTCACTTCTTTGACATAGGTTTAATCAAAATTGTTACTAACACAACGAACTAATATCTATCTATCAATATTCCGAAATAAATATTTTTTATTTATTTATTAATGGCAACATCAAAAGCCTTGGTCCCACTTCTTCGCGACATGAAAGAATAGCCTGCGTTCTTATCAATAAGTATTTGTTCCGAAGCAGGAATAGTAATGCTCCAAACCGGCTCTCTCAACCATTAGGTAGGTACTTTTTTATGGAACTGAGTGATGAGATGAGAATGTCGTTCGCCTGATGGTAAGCGCCACGCCTGCCCATAACAATTTCAGTGCTATCTAAAACTTTTAATACCATAAAAAGCACTGCGTAGCATTGCGCTCATCACCCCGAGACATCAGATAGTAAGTCTCATATGGGTATGCCCAGCAATACCGCTGGCTACGCATGTTTTTCAAACCGGAACACAGTAATGCTTGCGCACTACTACTTGGCGGCAGAATAACCGGCAAAGCTGTGGTACCTACCCTGACGGCCTCCCGCATCTAGAGATCTACCACGAGTAAACAAAGTACTTGCACCATAGCGGCTATTTAAACCACCTAACATCTCCAATAAAAAAAGAAATGTTTGAAAAATATCAGGAGTAGCCACATTATTTTTCATTGTAATATCAAAGAAAACTAACTATCGTCTGACCTTTGTGTACCAATTTTTTTACACGCCAGATTTTAGTAGCAAAAACAGTGAGAATAAGTTTTTATTCCGTTCCACTGTATTTTATAGCTTTCTTAGCCAGTTTTTATAACGTTGAACGATTTATTATGAGTACGCTCTTTAGACGAACTTCTCTTTTGTCTTTCCTAAGATTATTTGGAACTATATTTCTTCTTAAAACAAGTTTAATCAAATGTACACTTACGCTGTAATCAACGCAACGCTGTAGTCTTAAGACTGTAAATAAGCGTTGATTACAGCGTTCGTCGTCTGGCAGCAAAAGATCAACGATGTTTAAGAAATGGCGAGACGAATCTTTATTTAACCGACTTCAAAAAAGGAGAAGGTTCTTTATTCGATTGTAATATTTTTTTAATTTTTATACTTCGAAACTCCGTCATTCATGAACTGATTTGGAAAATTCTTTTTGCGTTGGGTTCAGTATATTGGTATAGCTACGAAGTGGTCCCATTTAAATTTCATCGATATTTGACCTTGGACTTCAAAGATAAATTGAAGTCGGTTTTTTTTTGTTTGATAAAACGTATAATTTTTTTAACAAATAGTCACGACATGTCCACGTCCAATGCAGCTTGTACTTGTCACTCAACGACTTGCTGGCCAAATCGAATTATGAAACAAAATCATGACAAATATTAAGAATATTTCGTACATTTTCCCCCAGGCCGAACAGTTGTACATTTTCGATTTTTCTGTAGGCAATGACCTACTTTTTGAGTAAATAAGTTTACCTCACTACCAACGTCGCGTGCGACATCACATCAAATTATATTATCAATCTTTCGTCGCGGCTCAACCACGCTCTGGTTCTGTTTGCATCATCATCATCAAATACTGCTCCTCGTCGCTACTGTTGAATAGAGGTCTTGAAGGTATACCAATTACCAGTTTGTACACGTTATGGCTGTATCATCCAAGTTGTGCCAGTTTCAAGCTGGGCCCTAATTCACTATGACAACTTGGCGATTCCTTGCTTCGAGGAAACGTCGATTACTTCATTAATAAACGACATCTGCAAAATGTGTAATCTCTATCACATATTATATATGAATATATGAATGCGTCATAAAGATGTCGTTTATTAATGAAGGAATCGAAGAGATTTCGAAGTAAGGAATCGACGTGATTTCGAAGCAAGGAATCGCCAAGTTGTCATAGTAAATTGGGGCCCAGGTGCTACAACTGTTATTGGCAGACGTATTGCTTACCACCGGGCGAACGACAAGCTCGTCTCGTCATTCGGTAACATAAAAAAATTACGCTTATTTATCTTATTCACAGCAGTAATTGCAAATGATGGCAAGCTGCAAAGCAAACCCAACAGCCTGGCGTCTGCAATTTAATTTAGAATCAAGTCTAGGACTTCATTGTATTGCAGAGATTACATCAGAATAGCCTTTGTGGTGTTTAACTGCACTTTATTGAGACCACTTAGAGTAATTGGTTCTAGAGTTTTTTAAAGGAAATTGAAATCCTTTGCAACTTAGCTGGGAAAAAGGAAACGAGTGCACGATTCTCAAGCACAAAGATGTTTATAGATTTGGAGACTATCTAGTATATATAGACGGATCGTATTTAACTGTACCTCAATTTATTCCCGTTTTTGCGCCAAATATACTGTTCACCAAAATATGTTCATTAAAATATTTCATAATGAGCACCTATTTAATGAATATTACATTTTCGCGGCGTTGGGGTGACCCAAGGGACACCCCTACCGCACCCTAACGTACCTAAGGCTACCCCTTATACCGTTGGGGTGGCCCTAGGGCCAAGGGCTGCCCCTTATACGTTTGAGTGCTAAAACAGACCAAATTTGGTGCACAATCAGTGTTTTTGGTGAACGGTTAAATTATTCCTATCTAGACTAGGATAACAATCCATGATAGAAAATAGGGTTGATTGTTGTTTTTGTTGTTTTGATGTTGTTTTTGAAAAATTGTTTTTGACAAAATAAATAAACAAAAAAAATTTAGGATGTAGTTTTTATTTTTTCTCAAAATTTAACCGATGTTGAACCTACAAAACCCATAATACACAACCTTACTTATAAAGCGCTACCCAGTGGGCAACGTTCCAAAAATGCTGGCAGCATTTTTGGAAATAAGAAGATATAATATAACTGCAGTAGCTACATATTTGCGCCGCTTGGCGTCGAAACCTTTGATCAATGGGATCCGGGCACCAAAGAATTACATAAAAAAAATGCCCAAAAATTATATAGCCAAAAAACATTACATAACAACAATGCTCAAATTTATCGAAGCCGCAGTTGACAAGAGGGTTGGCTCATTTCGTTCAGATTAGCGTTAGCCGTTCTATGCAGGAATGCATTTTTTACAATTATAAATAGATGTTAAATAAATAAATATATACTTAATATACCTATATGCTCGATACGCGCGAATATCACAAGTTTAGCTCTAATGGGAGCGCTCCTGTATGTACGTATCACTTTGTTCTACTTGTACTATCTTTCTTCTCATACAAAAGTTTAGTAAACTTTATACCACAAAACTCTAAATACGCTAGATTTACATGTACATTTATAGCTTTATTCGAATTCTGTAAAATCGCGTAAGCAACAAACGCTTGACTCAGAACTCTATATACGTAAGGTATAGGTAGGTACGGTTGTTTGTGCTTCGACGAAAGTTGAGCAAATAAATAAACAACATGAGACAAAGTGGCGACTAATCTAAGAAAATGTTACCTCGAAGAAATAAATAGCACAGCCGTGTAGCATACCTATGAATTACTAAATTTAACGAATGATTTGAGCAAGTGTGGCTAAGTGGGAGAATGTGCGACTTTCGATCTGACGCACCAGAGTTTGAATCCCGCTAATCGCTAACCAAAGTCAGTGGTTCTAGCCCCGCAATGATTTTCTGAAGTCTAAAAACGGTGAAGGTAAACCAGCAGATCCAAGAATTAAACACAATAATTCATAGACATGTGACATCCACCAACCCGCACAGGGCCAGCGTGGTAGATTATGGCCCATACTCTCTTTATGAGAGAAGGCCCGTGTCCCAGCATTGGGAACGTAATGGGCTGATGATGATAATGATGATGAACCAATAATTATGCTCCTTGCTTTTGATGACCACATACCTACATACATACCTCTATATTTTTTTTTTTAAATATACTTGTCTATTCAAATTTAATTAAGATTCCTTGTATTTAGGGAATCTAAAACCCTTGAACAAATATTTTCAAGGGACTTACTAAACTGTACCCAAACCGCCTCGGAAAACTTATGCTTTTGTAATAACTTTAAAATATAAAAGATTTCTAAACACAAAAAACCGTTGCATCCTATATATGCGAAAGTTAGTGAGGATAGGTGGATGGATAGATGGTTGGATGGATGGATGATCGAATAGGTTTCAGTCATTTATTCACGCAAAAACTACAAAACGATTTTTTTTTTTAAATTTTTTTAATATTGTACTTGAGGTCTGGAAAAGGAGTTAGGATACTTATTATATTAAAAAACCGCGGGTGAAACCGAGGGAAGCAACTAGTACCAAATAAATCCACTGATGCCAACGTTTTCGCAGAAATGGTTCCTAAACCAAATTATAATCCCATATAGCGCCACAGAACGCGGCTCAAAGAGTCGTAGATGGTGATTGCCTTTGGCTGACTTCAAAGAGTTAGGAACCGGGTTTTTCTATGAAGCGAGGAGCGAATATAAGAATATGTGGAATTGTTTTCATGTCCCTCAAGAATCGGTTGCTGCAGGTCTCTAGGTAGAACTGTATATATTTTTCTAATAGAAAATCTTTAGTATTATAAATGAGATTTATTTAACGGGCAATTGCATTTATTACTGAAAACAGCTCTACATTCTACTTACTAAAACTAAACTAACTACTTACAAGGAGAAGCGAGTGTGGCTCAGCGGGAACTCATGCGCCTTTCGATTAGACGCACCTGGGTTCGAATCCCGACTCGGCCCTCCCAATGACTTGTAGTTAAGTGCAGATTTTGCTTGTGCTCTAAAACGGTGAAGGAAAACATCGTGATGAAACCCGCTTACGCGCTTTGGAGTGGTAGGCTCTGGCCGTGGTTGTAATACCACCCACCGAACAAAGCCATACCGTCAAGCGACCTAGTCGTGTTTCGGGATGATGTTCGGTGAACCATCGGGGAGACGGGTCTGAGCAGCCGCTTAACTGCCGTCTCTCTCTAGATCTATGTGCTCCACATCATCCTAGGCCACATCATCGCTTCACATCAGGCGAGATAGTGGCCAAACATAGATCTATTAAGCGTAAAAAAAGCAATAATTGGACAACCTACAGAATGCCTAGATAGCCCAAATGCTCCAGTTGGCAGCGTACCCAACCCAAGATGCGAAAGTTTTGAAATGAAAGTGTGTATGAAAGTGTATTAGTGTGTTTGTTACTTGTACTACTATTAGGTATTCTGTGACGCTGTAACGTGTACTCTGTAACGGCTCTGAACTTGACCATCTATTGTACCTACATACATTAAGGAATGCAAAAAACGATTAAATAGAATTCAATGGAGCTTATAATAATACAATGTATTAACAAATATCTACTTTTTAACTGACTTCAAAAAAGGAGAAGGTTCTCTATTCGATGGTTTTTTTTGTTTGTTTCCTCAGAACTCCGTCATTCATGAACCGATTTGGAAAATTATTTTTAATTAATGTTAACATCCAAAGAATAATAATATATATTGTGAAAAACATTGCGGCAGACCTAGGCTACGATGGCGTGATGAGCTCAACACGTATTATTAGGACTGGTCCCAGGATCGGGATAAGTGCAAAAAGGAAAGAGAAGCCGTAACCCAGAAGCAGTGGAATAGAATAGGCACATAAAAAGAACTAACAATAACAATACAATATATGATTTACACATACCATGATTTGATATTCGATTGTCGGTGGGCCCCAAACTAGGCTAGGCCTGTATCTTGGCGACCCTGTTAGATTTGACAATACAGAAATTGCGCTTGCATGCGTTTAGCAGTAACATAATATCAAACAAATTTTATATTAACGTTAACGTTAATGGTTAATTGTTACATTGAACTACGATTTTATTAAAATGTATAATATTTGAATTTTAGAATGGGTGACATTATATTAATTTGTCTCTGCTAGTTGTGTAAAGTTTAATTTGTTGCAAATTCATATTAAGATATAATAACTAATCGCTTAACATCATATTACAGTAAATATATGCTCGACATCACAATAAAAACAAAATACATACATATTAATGCATCCTCTGTTTTAATTTCATACTCTTTCTCTGTTGTTGGTTTACAATATTGAGTATTTTCCAAACGCTCACCAAGCGCCTGCCAACCGCTCGCTTTTCATGTTTTTATGACATTACCGGGTCTATTTGTGCACAAATTTCGAATCAGAGTGTTATTTGATTTAAATTTGTGCGTGAATAGACCCGATACTTGTGGTAGGTCTCTCGTATGCGGTCGTGTGGGTAGGTACCACAGCATTGCCAGTTATTCTGCCGCCAAGCAGTACTGCGCAAGCATTACTGTGTTCCGGTTTGAAGGGCATTGAAACTAACGAAAATAATGGCAGTAGAATTTTTATGGGCAGGCATGGCGCTTACCATCAGGCGAACGACTTCTTCACATCACTCAGTTCCATAAAAGAGGCATGAGTACAATTCGCGAAATTTTCAAAACTATGCTAGCATTTCGACCGTATAGATGTAATTATAAAATGGTTCCGTCGCGTAGTTTAGACTAGACTTATCTCCCCGTTTCTATCGTCCGTAGGCTTTCGTACGTAGAATTTAAGGCGCGCTCGACTGAGTTCGACTTACGATGGCGAAGGCATACTAATGTCGTTTAGTTACCGATAGAACGTAATCCTTTCAAGAAGAATCGCTGGGGTAGCTGTTTGGAACGTGAGCTAGATATGTGAGGCTTTTGGGATTTGGGCCGCTTCATCGAGCCAGGTAAGACGGGATTTAATGTTGATCACAGCAGAGCGAATATTCTTGAAGTCCATTCGACTTATAGACCAAATGCTGGAGCGGATATTTTCGAATCCTTACGAATTTGACAAAATGCTTCACGTTAGTCTGAATGGAGATACTGCAAGATATTTTATCTACTCAGAGCTGATTGTCCACTCACTAGTATGCCATCCGTGCTTTCTAGTCTGATTATTCAATCTCCGAATAAGTAGTCAGATAGTTTGACAGACTCTGTGGTGTAGTGGTTGGGCGAGTCAGCACATATACACCTCAAAGATTGCGGGTTCAATATTCACAATTTACCAGATTCGCAATTTACTAGATTCTCAATTGTCAATTCACCAGATTCTCAATCAATCAATCAAAAGTTCTTAATTCATTATTGGCATCACAGACGCCAAAGGCAAAAAGAACAAACGCTAAATTTAACAATACAAACGCTTTCTCCGGCCGAAATTTCCTTCTGGATTAAGATGGGAACCAAACCAAAAAAATACGAGAACATCTGCTCATTTTTACGACTCACCCTTTCCACCATCTTTGTAATTTACGCCTTTTTCTATGTAATTGATTGACGAGACACCCAGAACTTTGTTTATTATTCCTGCGCGGCACTGCACTGCGCTCGTCACCCCGAGCTCAAAATACCCAATAATTTCGCTGGCTACAATGCCTTCAAACTGGAATACAGTAATGCTTGCGCACTACTGCTCGACGGCAAAATAACTCGCAAAGTTGTGGTACTAATCCAGACAGGCTCTCGCATACAAGAAACTTACCACCTTGTTTTTTGCTATATTGATTAGCCCCGGTTTTTTCGGGCCTTTACAATAACTACTACAGTAGGTATAGCAAAATCTTATCAAAAGGTTGTGAGGATTGATATTTATTCACCGATCAAGCAAAACTACTCATCGGATTTTGATGAGGATTTTGGATTTCCTTTTATTCCGCAAAAATTACCACGCGGGTAAAACCGAGGGGCGCAGCTAGTTAACACCTTAAAAAATAATCTACATAAGTGTGACTGCTGCATAGAAATATCTGGAGTTTCGCTATACTACGTCATTTCGCTATACCACGATGACATTTAGATGTCGTCGACACTTGCACGATACAAATAATTAGTTAGTATTTTGACCAAGTTCATCCGGGCCCCCAAAAAGACAAAATCCATCCACAAGGAAAACGTTAGTTATCGGCGCACGCTCAACTTATGCAATTTAAAAAGCAATTTGCTGAGCGCCGCATTTCGGAGATGAAAAATCGGTACGAATCCAGAAATTGCGAGTCCGGTATTGCTTACGGAATAGACGAAATATATTACTCGCAGCAGCACATGTTGCTAAATAATTCGAAATTACTTGTATTGTGTAAGTAGGTACTTACTTGTATTTCAATAAAATAAAATGAGATTAGATTATTGAAATATAACTTTCTTCTTTGCATTATTCTAATAAATAATTTTTAAAAAGTAGTTATTATATAAGTACACCGCCCGTCTTTTGTCGTTTCACAAATCCTCTCCATCCAAAGGTTATCTGGAAGAGATCGCTTATTAGCGATAAGACCGCACATTGTACTAATCAAATTTTTAAGTTTTATTTTTATTTGTTCTTGTTATGTTTTTGGTGTACAATAAAGCGTTATCAATCAATCATCTAAAGGTGGTCTGTAAGAGATTGCTTCAAGCAATAAGACCACCAATTGTATAACCCTAAAATATGTTATATTTCTTAATATTTTTATGTGTGTGGTACAATAAAGAGCATTTCTATTTCATTAGGTAAAAAAATACAATGACTACGACTTAGAAATTTATGCCACTTTAAAAAGAAAAACAAATGATTTATCTATAAACTTTAAGGGTATGTCAAAAGGGGTTCAAAGATTTTAAACACTTTTTTTGCTCTCCCTAACCCTTATTTGATTTACACACCTTTATTTACACCTCCACTGTGGCTATATAAATAAAGAAGGAAACAAAAGAAGTAAAATAAAGAAATAATAAAACAAAAAAAAAGTACCTACAGAAAACAAATGGAAGACTTCACGAAGAGTCCAACCTTGGAAAGCTACACCTTTGCCAGATATTCAACCGCTGCGCAGTATGGCGCAAACATTTCTCTGAAATTACTGGTTAGACGGTATGAGACTCAAAAGCCATTGCCTCGGGGTGGGGAGCGCATTGCATTGCCGCGGAAGATCAAAACAAAATTCTGGGTGGCGCCGTAACTGTAATGGGTAGGCGTGTTACTTACCATCAGATAAACGATTTGCTCGTCTTGGCACTTACATCATTAACGCATTACGTTCCCACTGCTGGGACACGGACCTTCTCCACGCCGGCCCAGTGCTGGTTGGTGGATATCACATATCCCTGAATTTTCCTGATTAAATTTGGACATGTCGGTTTCCTCAAGATGTTTTCCTTCACCGTTATTTAAAGCGAGTGTTAATTCCATACTTAAGAAAGTCAGTGGTGCGGGTGCCAGCGGGATTTTGTTGCGTCAGATTGAACGACCCACGTGATCCCACTGAGCCACAATTGCTCTTCAACTGAACCACACTCGCTCTCCACTGAGCCACATTCTCTTCAACTGAGCCACACTCTCTGCAACTGTGCCACACTGGCTCTTCACTGAGCCACACTCTCTTCAACTGAGCCACACTCGCTCTTCACTGAGCCACACTGCTCTTCACTGAGCCACACTCTCTTCAACTGAGCCACACTCGCTCTTCACTGAGCCACACTCCCTCTTCAACTGAGCCACACTCGCTCTTCACTAAGCCACGCTCGCCCTTCACTAAGCCACACTCCCTCTTCAAGTGAGCCACACTCGCTCTTTACTGAGCCACACTCGCTCTTTACTGAACCACACTCTCTCTTCAACTGAGCCACACTCGCTCTTCAACTGAGACACACTCGCTCTTCACTGAGCTACACTCTCTTCAACTGAGCCACACTCGCTCTTCACTGAGCCACACTCGCTTATAACTAAGCCACACTCACTCCTCACGGAGCCACACTCACTCTTCAGGTACACTCCCTCTTCCGCACACTTACACTTTGCCACTTATTTACATTAAAAATCTCCGGATTTATGAAAATGTATAATTCATACATCAACCATCGATATTCCTGTAAATTCCAACGTTTTGCATAAAAAGATCAGTTTGAGAGATACCGCGCATGTATTATGGTGATGTACGTTTTGAAGAACGTTCTGGCTCCAAACTGTGCCAATGTTTGACATCTGTTGGGAACCCTAATCATTTATCGTTTTGGTTTGGCTATATTATCTATTCTGTGGTTTGGCTAACTTAGCTAGACAAACTGATATATTATGTATAATGTAGTTATACAAAATTCAACGTTCTCCAGTCCCAGACTAAATAAGCCAGTCACGGGCTTGATCTATTACGCCTCGCAGCTTCACCCGCGTATACAATTTTGAGGGAGAAAAAGTATTCTGTCTTATTTCAGGATATAAAGTAGTAACGTATAACATTTTATCAAAATCAGTTTAGTAGATACTTTTGGTGTCATTATCATCATCAGCCCATCACGTTCCCACTGCTGAGACACGAGCCTTCTCTCATAGAGAGAGTATGGGCCATAATCCACCACGCTTTCTCAGTGCGAGTTGGTGGATGTCACATGTCCTTGAATTTTTGTGATTAATCCTTGGACATGCCGGTTTCCTCACGATGTTTTCATTCACCGTTTTTAGAGCGTATGTTAAATTCACACATAACGTGGTACGGGGCCAGCGGGATTCGAACTCAGGTGCGTCGGATCGAAAGTCGCACGTGCTTCCACGGTGCCACACTCGCCAGTTTTTGCGTGATTGAGTAAAAAACATCTATCCTCACAAATTTTCACTTTTAGTAATTTGGTATGTAGGTTATTAATAATTGGGTCCTAAAAAAGACAGGCTTTTTATCTATTAGACTTTTTATCTAATAAATTGGCTAAGTTTTCGTTGAATAGAATACTAAATCAAACTTTCAAAGCCCATTACTTGAACAAATAAAAAAAGGCGGCCACCTCGTCGCCAAATTCAAAAGAAGAGCACTCAAGCTATGCCGGTCCGCTCGTTAGTACACAAGCCTCACGCACACATTTACATCATGCTATGCCGTTCGGCCGTCAGTTCGGCTTGCCGGCCCTCCGATCTCTCCCACAAACATAACGCGTTACTGTTCAAAGGTTGTCTGGAAGAGATTGCTTTAAGCGATAAGACCACCTATTGCTATGCTGATTACTGAGAAATACTATACTTGTTTTTCATGTACCTACCATGTACCTCTTACCTTTTAAGGGTTTTAACATTAAAGTATTTATCTATCTATCTAACGCCACCGCGTTGTTGCTTAACGAGTTTCCGTCTGCCTCTTTTTATTCGTTCAAGGCCCATTAAAATAAATTAAAAAAGAATCGGGTGACTTGACGATAGACATTGATGGAAAGTATCAACAAACTTGTCTGAAAGTTCAACCTCGAACTTTTCAACAATCTAGAGTTCTCGAAAGATTCGGCGACCTAAATAAAACTAAGCGCCAATTTCCTATCAATTTTCTTGGAGAGCTGAGTCATTTCCTGAAAATTATTTTTCCAAATTTTCAGGCAAATTGTGGTAAGTACGTTTTTAGGCACTTAATCAAATTTTTTTATAATCCATTACGCATCTGCAAATTAATCTAAATTTCAATTTTATATTTATGGGGGAACCTCGATAAACGTCAAGATTGAAACCCGTCTAAGAACATTGGCAATTTATATACAAACAAGTATAAATTTTATAAAAAAAACCGACTTAAATGTATCTTAAAAGTCCAAGGTCAAAGATCGATAAAATTTATATGGGACCACTTCGTAGCTATACTGAATCCAACGCAAAAAAAATCCACATCGGTTCATAAATGACGGAGTTCTGAGGTAACAAACATAAAAAATAAAAATAAAAAATACAATCAAATAGAGAACCTTTTTTTTAAGTCAGTTAATAAATAAAAAATAAAAACATAAGGCTGTAGAGTATCTAATAAAATACACACACACACAATCTCATACATTCATTCTTATGTCTCATGATACGGTTTCGTGAGTAGATGAGGCAGGCTCCGCTTTGGTAACTCAAACGGTAGTAACAGAGCGAGTTTTAGAGCGAGTGTGGCTCAGCGGGAACTCAGGCGCTTTTCGATCAGACGCACCTGGGTTCGAATTCCGACTCGGCCCTGCACCAATGACTTATAGTTAAGTGCAGATTTTGCACGCTCGCTCTAAAACGGTGAAGGAAAACATCGTGATGAAACCCGCTTACGCGCTTTGGAGTGGTAGGCTCTGGCCGTGGTTGTTACACCACCTACCGAACAAAACCATGCCGTCAAGCGACCTAGTCGTGTTCGGGATGATGTTCGGTGAACCATCGGGGAGACGGGTCTGAGCAGCCGCTCAACTGCCGTCTCTCTCTAGATCTATGTGCACCATCTTAGGTCACATCATCGCTTCACATCAGGCGAGATATTGGCCAAACATAGATCTCTACTAAGCGTAAAAAAAACACAATTTCGAAACTCACTTAAAATGTAACTGTTATTGTTATAAAATAACAATTTTGGTTTTGAAATGAATTATTTACGACTTGCTCGTCCTGCGCCCCGCGGTTTCCTGAGATAAAAAGTACCTACTTACATACCAAATTTTATCAAAATCTGTTCAGCAGTTTTGGCGTGATTGAGTAACAAACATCCATCCATCCTCACAAACTTTCGCATTTATAATATTAGTATAATAGTAGGACACCACATCGCCCCATTTTGGAAAAGAGCCAATACAAAAGAGCATTAAAATCTGTAGCCGTTCTCATAGTTTACGCCTATCTTTTTAACGACAATATTCCCTTAGCATCGTAAGCCCATTAAATTTATATTTCCGAACGCAATTCAAGCATATTCCATTTTCAGATAGCTTAATTTACGTACGAATTACGGCAACCACGTTTCGGCTTTAATCAAAGAGGTATAATAAACGGTAAATGCTTTAATATTAAAGAAGATCACGCATATTTGATAAGCAAAATCTCCTAAGATTATCATAAATCTGATATTACGGGAAAAAAGAGAGTCATCATAGTAAGAAGGTTTACAGTACACGACTAGCACTAAAAGGGCGTCTTAGCAGCTTAGACAGGATTGTGTTCCAGCTTAGGATCAACTTAATACGTCAAATGCTTTTACAGTGCCTGAAGAAATACTGTAGTGGAATATAAATACTCTTTAATGTATACCACATATATAAAAGGATCGTATTTAAATGTCTCTCAATTTATTTACGTTTTTCCGCCAAATATAATGATTGTGCACCAAAATATGTTTTTTTTTTACGCTTAATAGATCCATTTTTGGCCACTATCTCGCCTGATGTTGACTCGCAGGTGCGTCGGATCGAAAGGCGCACGAGTCCCCGCTGAGCCACACTCGCTCTAAAGGTACATTAAAATATTTCATAATGAGCACCTATTTTATGAATATTACATGTTCGCGACGTTAGGGTGGCCCAAGGGCCACCTCCGCCGCACCCTAACCTACCTAGGGCTGCCCCTTATACCGTTGGGTTGGCCCAAGGGCCACCTATAAGTTTGAGTGCTAAAAACAGACCAAATTTGGTGCCAAATCAGTATTTTTGGTGAACAGTTAAAAATTATCCTATATAAAATTACGTTAAGAAATAAGACTTATCTAGCGTTATACAATGGCAGTCTTATCGCTTGAAGCAATCTAATCCAATGCTGTTTATAATACTTATATTATAAAAATAAGTTCGTATACGTGGAATTATAAAAGTGTGTAGAGCGAGCGTGGCTCAGTGGGAGAGCGAGTGTGGCTGAGTGGGAGTATGTGCGACTTTCGATCCGAAGCACCCGAGTTCGAACCCCGCTGGCCCCACACCAATGACTTTCTTAAGTTATGTGCGGATTTAAAACTGGGTCTAAAAACGGTGAAGGACAACATCGTGAGGTAACCGGCATGTCCAAGAATTCGCCGGGTCGCGCGTAACCTGCCCCCCTACCCATTTATGTCCCTCATGCGCCAATCGTATATCGTGTTGAGCTCAAACTAAGGTATAGTTTCACTGCGACATATGAGATACGGTCTAATTATTGTCGATTGAGGCAAGACACCGAATTAATCTCATTAATATACACCAAAATACGATGACTACAAGTTGAGATAAACTTAACCATCCACCCACCCACCTACCGGAGGAACTCTTATGTTTTACGTTCTTCTGCATTTAATAAGCTTTCGAAGTCTGAGCATTCCAATATCGATCTATTCACAAGCAGTCTGGCTGAATACAGCCCTAACGTCATCACTACCTAATCGTTCTAATTTGTAAATGGCATTGCATGGTGCCATCTCGCACTTCTTATTTCTATGATCAAAAAATAATTATAATAAGAAAATTAAAATAATTACTTTCTTTGTTAATAATTATAATAAGAAAATTAAAATAATTGACTTCGTCGAAATGCTCATATCCTCTCCCTGCTCTATAATATCCTATTTGCTCCTTCCACCCCTTCCTACCTCAAAGAACGCTTTGAGTTCCTTCATACCTCCCACTCCCGATCTTTGCGCTCCTCCGAAACTTTGCAGCTCAAAACACCTTCCCACACTTCCCAGTTCTATAATAAATCCTTCACAGTGCAAGCTGTTCGTCTATGGAATGCTCTACCACTTGACATCAGACGTGCCAAGTCTTTGGCAATATTTAAGCAAATGGTCAAGGCCCACTATCTATCTTCCTACCAATAACACTGCTATTATTATTATTTTTATGTAAATAAGTATTATATTGAATGTATTAAAATAATATTTTGATAAGTATATATTAGTCTATTTTAATAATTATATTTTTGTTTTTGTGTGTATTAGAATATAAAAATTTGAGCATTTATGTATGATTATATAGGTATTTAGTTGTAATTAACAAAGTTTGTTGTACACCGCCGTCTACTTCTTCTTCCGATACTGTCCATCCAAAGGTTGTCTGGAAGAGATCGCTTCAAGCGATAAGACTGCCCATTGTACTACCTTAGTTAAGGACTGTGTTATTGTCTATTTCTATAATTTGGTATACAATAAAGAGTTTTTCTATTCTATTCTATATTATATTATGATTGTAAAAATTCTTCATTTCTATTTAATTGTTACTTGCGGAGCCTTTCAATTGGCTTTTCTTAAATTAATTTGTCAAACTATTTTGTATCAACAGCTGTTAGCCCCCCAATCAAAATAAAATAAAAATAAAATAAAATTAATAGGATAAAATAAATAAATAAAATAAAATTAATATGGCATCATAAGACATTGTCGCAGTGAATCTACACCCTAATCTGAGCTCAGCATGATATACGATTGGCACTTGAGGAACATATGAGTACGAGGGCTGTTTAGTGAAATAGACATTTCAACTAATTGTCAATTCTTTTTGGTTTTTTTTATATAACGCTATAGATTTATTCTAAAGCAAGGACAGAGTAAATACATTTCGGAAAAATATCGAATTAAATTCCACCCTGTATAATTTAAAGTGGTTAAAGCAAACGCCCTTTTCTTTACAATTTAAAATGGAACTGAGCCAATTCTGTACAACAAAGATATTTTTGAAAAACCAACTGGGATCGACTAATATGAGGGTACTAAACACGAATCTAGGATTTTTAGATTTATCGTCTGCTTGTTTGTTTGTGTTTGTTATCTATAGGCTCGAAAACTACCAAACGGATCTTAATAATAATAATAATATAATTTTATTTCAGGCAATAATAAACGTACATCGAAGTAAAATTATCAGAGGCCCATATTATAAATACCTTAGAGACTAACATAAGCAAATGATAATATTAAACTCTATGGATTTTTCGGCGGCTTCGCTTCCCTGAAGCGTCGATAGACCACGCCCTCAGGCCAAAAGTCCGGACTAAGGAACATCTTCTGAAGTGCTGCTGGAGTCCGGAGCTTATATGACTTGAACGTCGTTAGTCTGCCGAATTCCAGGTTACTGATGATGATTTCTATCGGTCCCTCAGTCCGGCCTTCGATCATCTTCAAAATATGCGCCTGAAGTTAAGTTAATGCGGTTTTCAACGTTCGATAGCCTACATCTCAACTTAAAAACAGGTGTATGTTTCATTACGCTATGCCATCGCAATGCTGAGACACGAGTATCTTTACATAAGCGTACTGTTATACCCGGTTTGCCCCTTTAAATTCCCTGACCTTTCCATAATGTTCATCCCTAAATTGCAACTCAGCTTTCTCCTTGTTTTCATAGATCCCTCCTACTTACCGCAGTTCGGTTCCATCCTCCATCCGCGCTGGTTCATTTTTACTAAATGTTTTATTTTACTATTTCTGATAATTTTGAGTTATTTAATGAAATAATAATGTTACTAAATGTCGATTATGATCCGTAACTCAGTCCGCGTGGAATTTGGTTAATCAATAATTAAATTATCTGTGTGTTTCAATAAATTTGCTAGACCACATATAAATTACCTACTAATTTATTGTTAGGGTAGATATTTAGCAATGACATAATAATAATTAAATACAATATATTTCTTTTTTTTTAAACTAAATCTCCGGACCCGTATGACAGTACGAAGGCATGCAAGAAAAGCGAATTCTCCTATTGTTTCCTTCGGTAACTGTTAGCTTATTTCGAGCGTTTCACTCGAACGAAGTCGCGGGCTAAAGTTAGTAATATATAAACGTCAGAAATCTGATACATGAGGCTTAGTAAGATCTCAGCTACACTGATTACAGACTTACCATCTTCAGGCTATAATGGTTAGATTAATAGGATTACTGAGTCTGGCCAGATTTTTCGTTAAGTGCGGATTTGGTTTATTCATGATTGTTTCTGTAAGTCTGAAGGATAAAGACAGTAAATGCGATACGAGTTACCAAAATACGTAGTTTACGTAGTTAGCAGAATCTTTTGTGTAATGAGATAAATGATGTATGTACAGTACTACGAGGCGGATAGAATAATTTACACTTTGATGGCGGTAGTCAAAGCTTAAAAATGTAAGCAATTTTAGATATGAAATACTTATGGTAGGTCTATAGCAGGCCGTCTGGGTAGGTAACACAGCTTTTCCAGTTTTTCTGCCGTCAAACAGTAGTGCGTGCATTACTGTGTTCCGGTTTAATGGGCATTGTAGCCAGTGAAATTACTGGGCACATGAAACATAATATCTGATGTTTTAGGGTGATGAGCGCAATTCAGTCCTACGCAATGATTTTTATGATATTAAAAGTTCTGGCACTACAATTGTTATAGGCAGGCGTGGCGCTTACCATGAGGCGAACGACTTGTTCGTCCCATCACTCAGTTCGATAAACATAAAATAAATAAATAAATCATGTCAAAAGGAGCCGTTAAAGCATTTAAAGCTCTTTGAAATTAATTTAATAATAATAATTTGTTTGTATATGAGATCTAATGTAATTTAAATAATTTATAAGACATGTTATTGCACACCATTGTCATGGTAAAATGTAAGGACTTATTTTTAGAATTGTATCACCTTTATGTACTATATTCTCGCAATAAATGATTTGATTGGTTCATTGGTACTTTCATTTCGCTAGATAATAAAATTATATCCAAACTAACTTAGCACAGAATATTTGGTCGCAACAAGGCAACAGTAAGCAGGCGCAAACTGTTCAATTCAATAAAAATCTTTCGCAGCTCCAGTACAATTTATTAATTTTATTTTGTAGCTGCACCGTCCGTTAAACGTCCCGCTTTAACTTTGGTCCAATTTGTGACTTTATTTTTGCTCTGTTTTGTGACACGGGTGCTTTTATTTTGGTCTTTTTTGTGTCATTTGCTTTTGTTTTGTTTCCACATTTAAATTCTCAATTTATGTCTGTTGCAGGTGGGAGCTGTGTATAAATGAGCATAAATCTCCTCTCTGTTATTATAAAAGCTAAAAAACACGACACGATTTCACTAAAAACACACCTGTGTAGAAAAAGCTACAAAATATTTCTAAGAATGAGACGAGCAAGTCTTTCGCCTGATAGTTTAAATTTGTTCTTATTTATTTAACTACTGCTTACTGTACGTATCCATATAAATTGTTGTTTTTCTTTACGTTTTTCACGTGCGTCACCAGAGGTTTGAGCTGAAAACCAGAGTTGTGGATTTATCCACAGCATTATGCTGAGTTCAGAGCTTTTTTGACTGCACGGCAGCGATTCTCGTACACAAGCACCCAGTACATCATTTACCAATTGTATTATGGTATTATCATTGTTGTACTGTGTGCAGTTTTGTCAATATAAATTGTTTCCTTTTATTCTTTCATGTATGTTCTTGAATTTTGTGGTTCTTGGACATGCCGGTTTTTCTTCTCCGTTTTTAGAGCGGATGATGCACATAACTTTAGAAAGTGTGCGGGGCCATCGGGATTCGAACTCCGGTTCGTCAGATTGTAAGTCGCCCGAGCTTCCGCTGCCATACTCGCTCTAGTTCTTATATTACTACGAAATTGTAATGGTTTTTATTTGTATTTTTAATATTTTAAATTGATTGTTTATAGCTCGCTTTCACATCAGGTGAGATAGTGGCCAAACATAGATCTATCAAGCGTAATAAAAAAATAGCAAATTTAGACGATGCAAGTTTAGTTCGGGTGGATAATACCTGTAATAACTGGTAATATCTAGTTACATCCGGATTTTTGAGCTCCAGAAAATATATCGACTAGCGTTAATCTGTCCTAACTCTAAATTCTACACTATCGGCACAGATTACTTAACAATATCGAGAACGTTAAATATTTCCCCCACCGAACTCCGAACCCGCACAAAGTTATCCCAACTTGTTTGCGGGACCATCATCCCAGTTCCGAGCGAACTCTAAAACTAAAATGAGGGCATAAATTCACTAACGTCATTAGCCGAAGGCGTACAAACGACGAAACTGGATTAACGTTTGGGAAACTTTGCCTGTGGTATAGATAGTATTGAAATAGTTTGGGAAACGCTGTGGTGGGTTCGCGAAGGCGTGCTATCAGTGTATTGCTGGATCAGCCGTATGTTATCGTGATAAGTGAGTTTCATGATAAGCCTTGCTTAGCAGCTTTATAGGAAGTAGGTAGCTAGCAAAATGTAACTTTAAAGTAATATATATATTTCTTTATAGAACTGAGTCATGTGACGAACAAGTCGTTCGCCTGATGATAAGCGCGACGCCTGCCCATAGCAATTGCAATGCCACCCAGAACTTTTAATACAACTCAAGCACTGCGTAGCACTGCATTGCGCTCACTACCCCGAGACATCAGATATAAAGTTTCATATGTCCAGGAATTTCGCTGACTACAATTCCCTTCAAACCGAAACACAGTAGTGCTATCGAAGTTTTTTATGGTGATTCACTGGTACATAGAACCTCTCGCATTTTGTAGACTGCGAATTTCGTCTATCTATGTATAGGTATATCTAGCATATCCTTAGTACCGTTAGTAATTACATAGAAGATAAAGATGCTTGGAACATTCCGCTTCTACCAAGTAGCCAACTGGCACATAAGAAACATAATATTGTCAATAAACAAACGTAAAATATTTTAAAAAACGTTCTTAAAAAAATACTCCGTAACGCCTGGTTTTTTTTTTTTAATAAATACCGCCCAACGACCACATACATAGAACCTGGCCCCTAACTAGGATTCCCTGTATCTAGGGAACCAGGAACTATAAGGACCATGGTCCCACTACACCCAGACGCGAAACAAATGCTTGCGCTTTTTTTTCTGTGCACAAACATTTATCCCGTCGCGGGAATCGAACCCGCAACCTTAGTGGTGTATGAGATTTGAGCCAACTTGCCCAACCACTACACCACAGAGACACCACGGTTTATATCTAAAACTTTACAGGCATCCTATACAACCTCAACATGAACCTTATGTAATGTGCAACGTCTTCAGTAGATAAGCACGATGCAAGGAAATAGGGGTGATTTACTTACTTATTTCTGTACAAACTACGATTCGGTTGGAGCCCAGTTTGTAGAACTTGTGTAATGTGTTACATTTATATTATTATGTTCTATGTAAGTAGTTGTAGCTTTAATGTTTCCATTCGATAGCAGAGAGACTGTAACCATCGTTGCCTTATAAATAGATTGAAAAGTACTGACCAAAGGCGTAAGGTTAATCACCCATTCTTCTTCTCTTTTTCTGGTTCTCTCTTGTCTCCCTCTCCTTATTCTCCCTTTCTCGCTCGCTCACTTGACCTCTTGCTCTAAATCTCTCGTTACCTCTCTCTTGTTCTATCCCTCGGTCTCTCCTTTGCTCTCTCCCTTGCTCTCTATATCTCGCCCACTTACTCTCATGCTATCTCTTTTGCTTTCTATATCTAGCTCTCCCCTTCCTCGCTCTCTCCTTCGATCTCTTTCTCTGTTACTCTCTCTCGCTCTATATTTCTCTCTCTCTGAAAAACAACGTAACCCCAACACTAAAACGACAAATAATCATCATCACCCCATTACGTTTCCACTTCTGAGACACGGGCCTTCTCTCATGGAGAGAGTATGGGCCATGATCAACCAGTCCAGTGCCAGTTGGTGGATGTCACATGTCCTTGAATTTTCGCGATTAATTCACAGACATGATGGTTACCTCACGATGTTTTTTTGCACCGTTTTTGAGAGAGAGCGTTAACTCCGCACATATCTTACGAAAGTCATTAGTGCGGGCCAGCGGGATTCGAACTCCGGTGCGTCGTATCGGAAGTCGGCCGAGTTCCCGCTGAGCCACACTCACTCTAGTTCTAACTAATACGACAATTTAATGGTTTTTATTTGTCTTTGTAATATTTCAAATTTAAATTAATGCGTAGCTTTGTCAACTTAATTCTTGTGTTCAACTAAACACAAAAGTAGTAAGTAGGTACACCTCACGTAAATCAAATTAAACCTCTAAATTCTCTCACTATTCACTAAATTAGCCGAAACAGAGAGTCAGAGCGACATAACTCATTGTGAACTGCTCGTACATTCCGCATCAATAGACAATAAGTAGGTAGGTACTTATAGGTTTACTTAAACATCACTATTAAAATATTGTTCTTCTAGTTTTTTCCCGCGGCTTCGTCTGCGTGAATGATACCGGAAACCCATATTCGTATTTTTAACCGACTTAATTTTTTTCAGTTTTTTTTTTAATGTTTGTTACCTCAGAACTCCGTCATTCATGAACCGACTTGGATTTTTTTTTTTTGCGCTGGGTTCAGTAGGTATAGCTACCAAGGACTTCGAAAATACATTGAAGTCGGTTTTTTTGTTTGATAAAACGTATACTTGTTTCCAAGACCATCTTAGCAACACCTCATTAGTAGGTATGACCAGAGAGGTCAAGCTATATCTTCGTAGTCACCCAACCGATTTTGATATAAGATCCTATACGCTACGAAAACCCACATAAGCTGGGCATAGGCCTTCTCTTATTTTATTTTTATAATCTCTCGTACGGTAAGCGTTCAGAGAGTGTTTTTCACAGACAAGGCGACGGTATTCCTAGGTATAGGCATAGACTCTAAGTTGCAGTCCTCATATCGATGCTCTATCAGGAAAACTTAGTTCTGCTGCATACGCGGTTAGTAAAATTAGGCAATTAACGGATATAGCTACGGCTCGATTAGTTTACTTTGCATACTTCCACAGCTTAATGTCATATGGCATTTTGCTGTGGGGGTCTGCCGCGGATATAGAAGCTATTTTTATGTTACAAAAGCGGGCGGTTCGCGCTATTTATGAGTTGGGTCCTCGCGAATCATTAAGAGAAGTCTTTAAACAAATTTATGTATTAACTTTACCTTCTCTGTATATTTATGAAAATATAATGTATGTTCGTAAAAATCTGCACAAATTCAAGGTGAATAGTGACCACCACAACATAAACACTAGAAATAAGGATAGAATTGCAGTACCTAGGTTTAGACTGAGTAAAACGAATAAGTCCTTCATGGGCAATTGTGTACGTTTTTACAATAAAATTCCAAAATGCATAACGGAGCTCACAGAAAGTAGATTCAAATTGAGTGTGAAAAATATTCTAATGAAAAAAGCATACTATGCAGTTAGTAATTACATAGAAGACAAAGATGCATGGAATATTCCGCTTCTGCCAAGTAGCCAACTGGCACATAAGAAAAATAATATTGTCAAAAACAAACATAAAATATTGTAACAAAAGTTCTAAAAAATTCTAAAAAATGCCCCTCAGTTCTTGCCGTATCTTCTGAGTAGTGGTTCTTTTTCCGATACGGTGGTAGAGTCATTGCAATAATTGACGTTCATAAGTGCGTCTGTGACGACAAAATTGAATAAAGAACTTTTGATTGATTGATTGATATAATCTAAGTAAGAACTTATGCTACCAAAACTTGAAAACCTCATTAAAATCCGCAGTTCAGCAGTTTCCGAGTCTATATAGATAACAAACATACAAACAAACAAAAAAGACAAACATTCTATTTTTCTTCTTCGTGTCGATGGTCCTTATGTTTTAATTTTTAAATAATTTGAGCCCAATGCTCGGCTATCTATCTATCTATCATATATAATCAATATTAAAATTCTATAAACCGTGGTTTTGTGCTCAGTATATAATTAGTACCCTCTATATTGTTGATCCCAGTTGGTTTTGCAAAAATATCTTCAATGTACAGAATTAGGTTATAGATTTATCAAAACATTTGAAAAAATGAAACGAATGTCAAACTCGTTATTATGACATGGAACAAAATGTATGTATTTATAAAGAAAGAAAGAAAGAAAGAAAACATTTATTTTAACAGAACTGCACACTGTACTCGTACAACAATGATCACAACATAATAAAGCAATAAAACAATTAATAAATTATATACTAGGTGCTTGTGTACGAGAATCGCTGTCACAGTGACGTCAGAAAAGGTCTGAATCAGCATAATGCTGTGGATAAATCCACAACGCTGGTTTTCAGCTCAAACCTCTGGAGACGCACTTGAAAAACGTAAAGAAAAATAAATTCATATAACTGCATACAGTAAACATTAGTTAAATAAATAAAAAGAAACTTAAATTTTAATAATCAAATATACGAACAATAAACACACATAAATATTTTTAATATAAATTGTATGTATGTTAGTTCTAAGGTGTATTGTATATGGGCAGTAGAATAAGTAAATAAAATCTGTAACATATTTTAATGTTGCCTGAAATAAAAATTAAAATAATAAATAAATATATAATGCGTATGACAGAACTGGATAAAAAGAGAAGTAAATAAATATTGCAATTACATAAATATACGTTTAATATAAAAAGTTATATGTAATCGATGGCGACTGTACCAGAACTCGCTAGACTAGTACGGCATGAATTACAAGCACTAGGTATTGTAGGCGCCAGAGCGTGTGAAAATTAACATTTACATAGCATGCAAATGAGGATTTTCGGGTTTGCTGCTTGTGGCTGACAGTTTCCTTTTTTCTCCAGGGAACTTTAATATCTCTATCCTAATAAGAATATAATGAGAAACTTTAAATGGTAGAATCAACTAGAGTCTCTATCCGCGTCTGTGTTTATGTACTCATGTAGGAACTTCTAAACTACAACAAGTGGTGCCTCAAATGTTTGTCTACTCTTTAGGTCCTTAACTACCCATAACAACTATAATGACAGTTTAATACGTTGTCTTATTCTAACATAATAATTTTACCATAAGTAGAACAGTGACAAAACATTTTAAATATTATTTAACTCTTATTCACCGTGTTTTATTTAACTTTTTTTAAATGTCGGCAAACAAGCAAACCGTCCACCTGATCGTAAGCGGTCACACTCGTTTAAAGGACTTCGTGCTGTAGCTCAAAGGAAATCTATTACAATTAATCAAGTATAATAATAGTATAATAGTATTTGTGTTATCTATATATATTATTATATATTTTTATTAATGTGTGTATTTAGTACAACGCCGTCTATCTCAAATCCCCTATTTTTTTTTTACGCTTAATAGATCTATGTTTGGCCACTATCTCGCCTGATGTGAAGCGATGATGTGGCCTAAGATAGAGCACATAGATCTAGAGAGAGACGGCAGTTGAGCGGCTGCTCAGACCCGTCTCCCCGATGGTTCACCGAACATCATCCCGAAACACGACTAGGTCGCTTGACGGCATGGTTTTTTCGGTAGGTGGTATTACAACCACGGCCAGAGCCTACCACTCCAAAGCGCGTAAGCGGGTTTCATCACGATGTTTTCCTTCACCGTTTTAGAGCGAGCGTGCAAAATCTGCACTTAACTATAAGTCATTGGTGCAGGGCCGAGTTGGGATTCGAACCCAGGTGCGTCTGATCGAAAGGCGCATGAGTTCCCGCTAAGCCACACTCGCTCTAAAAAACAATCTCTATCCAAAGATTGTCTGGAAGAGATCGCTTATTAGCGATAAAACCGCCCATTGTACTAATCAAATTTTTAAGTTTTATTCTTGTTTGTTTTTGTTATGTTTTTGGTGTACAATAAAGCGTTATTAATCAATCAATCTAGTAAAGCATTTAAATTATTAAATTTTAAATAACATAGAGCATTCCCTGCTAGATCGACATGACTCGACATGATTAAGACTAGCTATTTCAAACACTAGCTACTATTGCATGCACTAGCTAAATATTGCAAGCACTAAAGTGGGAAAATGAACATTTGCATGCATAAATAGTAGTTACGGCCTTTTTCGTCTTTTGCAGACTGAACACACACTGCATTTTAAATTACGTCGGTAATTAGGTTCTTTGAAAGGCAAAAGCTTAGTTTACCTACAAAGTACTGCATCTTCTTTTGAGCTGCACTATTTGACTCAGACTGAGTTTATGATTATTTATGATCATGTTAGTACTGTTGTTTTTATATATATTTTATTAATTAAGAAAGAGTTTGATCAGACATGATTATGCCACTCCCATCGAATCGTATTTATGATCAATCAATCATTAATTAATAGCGCAAATATACAGTTATAGTAAAATCTCAATATTAAAAAAATAATTAACAACCTTAAAATGGAACAACCTATACCTTAGTATTCTGTGCCTATACCTACTTAATGTCACTGTATACTGTATTTCTGTCCTTGTCACTCTTAGGAGTGACAAGGACAGAAATACAGCCATCAAGATTACATTCGAGCGGTCCCGAGCGCAGCTATTGCTATGATATTTACATATTATAGTCTATACTACCTACTATCACAGAATACTAAGGGACAGAAGCATCACTCCGCAAAGAAATTTAAAGAAATAGCGACTCTTGCTATGACGCAATAAAACTCAATTCAGCTCGCGGAGCTCTGCATACCTACCAGTCATATTAACCTAAATAGCGCCTCTCTTTCTATCGCATAGCTCTTATCACTTCTGACGCGGCAAGTGTAACGACGCGCGACCCGCCGTCGGTGTCCGGCTATGTACTTGTAGCTTCGTACCTACAATGCGGAGTGCGCTAGGCCTGCTACTATTATAAAATGTTATTAGTAGTATGTAGGTAAGTAATAGAAGAGGAATGCGACACCGAAGACAAACCTGTTTAAGGTTAATAAGGTGTTAGTAATAAGGTGTTAGTAATAAACCTATAAGAAATGTTGTAAAATGTATATAAATAAATAAAACATATATATTTATTTGCTAGAATACATCAATTATTACATGGTCTTTGTAAATCTAATTAATTATATTTATTGTAAATTGTATGCAGCCTGCATAATTTACATGTCAATTCATATTATTAATTGAAATTACAATGTCAACAATCCTAATAAAAATAAACATAAATCATTATTGAAAAATTGTCATGATATTATTAATTATTAACTATTAAAATATTCAGTAGCAATATAAAAGCATTTGTCCAACAGCCAATTTGTCTGAGTTGCCTTCTAGAAGCTTTATCTCGTCAGGTAATTTATTATAAGTTATAATACATTATAGCCATTTATTTTGTAAATCTTACATATGATTATGTTAGGCACAGTTATCATTGAGACTTGTCAATTATAATAAACAGCCGTGCGAAGCCTGGAAGAATCGCGTATCGCTGTGATACATAACAATAATATCAATCAGTATCATAGATATCTGAAGTACTAGGCCAGTATCATTCTCATACATATAAAAAGGATGTATCTTAACAAATACTGCCAACAAATTGTAAAGGTAAAACTTTTTGAGGTCGATAACAAGAAAACTGTACAATCAGTGCCAAAACATCAAATGCTTCTCTCAACAAAATGAAATTGTACAATCAGCTTCAAAATACGAACACGTTTCGAACTCTAGTTGACAATTTTGCCGAACAATTGCCAATTTCATTTGTTTGAACTCGCATCGGCAAATGAAGCGATGATGCTACAAAAATGTTTGTTTTTGTATCCGATATTGGCGGTGGAATACACAGTCTATAGGTGCACTGTATACTTCTGTTCAGTCACTAAAGGCCTCTCTAGACGAACAACATATTTTCAAGAATCAAGCCTGAGCTTGACAGGAACACTACACGATTAACGTTGATTGATGATGTGGTTCACACTACAGTGGTGATTGGGAAGGCCGGATAAGGGACTCGTTTATTACATGGGTCCCGCCACGAAAATTATCAAAATTTAATTTATATATAGTTTGGTTTTTGCTTCCTCTCTAAGTTAAGCATATCCCATACATATAAGTACACAATATAGGTACGACACGAAAAAAAGATATGCGACCGCTTGTATTGAATCAAGCAAGATCAATCATCCCTGACAAACAATTTTGATCGTCTAGGCTCGCTTTAATCGTGAGTAAGCAGAAACTGTTTGCTCAGCTGGCTATTTTTGCGAATCAGCTTAATTGCAGTTTGCTTTTGTTTTGAATATCATCATCGTCATTCTTCCCATTTGCAAACTATTAAGTAATCTGTGCCTTTACTGTATTCTTTTGTTGCAATTACAGTACACGCTTTAGTAAAGCCGTCATCATGAGTAACATTAATAAATGTGTCACAAAACTTTTTATTTTTATTTGTTGGAAGAATGTAGGATAATCCAAATTGTAGTTAATAAAAAGTAATGAGTAGTTCCTAAGTTGTCGCTGGGTGGCGCTCTCTCTTTCTCTGTATCTGTCAAAATCTGCTACATCATTTCGATTAATAATTTACTTTTACTAATAAACCGTAATATTCCGCACAAAACAGTTGTATTGTATTACTTGATAGCACAGAATATTAAGGGACAGAAGCATCACTCTGCAAAGAAATTTAAACAAATAGCGACTCTTGCTATGACGCAATAAAATTCAATTCTGCTCGCGTAGCGCTGCATACCTACCAGTCATATTAACCTACAGAGCGCCTCTCTTTCTATCGCATAGCTCTTATTGCTTCTGACGCGGCACGTGTAACGACGCGCGACCTGCCTTCAGTGCCCGGCTATGTACTTGTAGCTTCGTACCTACAGTGCGGAATGCGCTAGGCCGGTTGATAGTTTGATAGAAAAGATTTAAGTAGACATTTAAACACGTACATGACATGTGTCGTGTACGTTTCCATTTTGACACGTTCCCACATCATTTGTAAGACATGTGTCAAATTAAAGGAAACTTTCTATTACAAAAATATATCCTATTTTATTGAACAAATGTTGCTGTCGAAGGAATATCTCAATCGCAACACACGTCCAATTCTTCTCTCAGTTTCTTCAATAAATATGTCAATGTATGTTTATTTACGAGCAGAATAGTACACGCGCATTTCAAATTGAGATACCAAGATTAGTGAAAATCAGGGACAGTTGTGCTTTATTATATATGTATTGGTTACAATACTTATAACTAATTTCGCATAACTTATAAACTTAGTCTATTTAATATAATTTTTTTGTCTAATATTGTTTAGGATTAGTGTAACGGCAAAGGCGTCCAAAATTGTAAACTTTAATGTTGTTTTTTTGTAAAGTTGATTCAGATTCAGTGTCTTTATTGCTTCCATAAGTAGTACAAAGTGTTTGGTATTTTTGTTGTATTTGGTTTGGTATTTGGTACCTAAACGTACAATGTCTTTATATGAACCCCATTGGACACACCAAAATTAGAAGAGAAGGGGGACGCAATTATTGGCATTTCAAAGTCAATAGTTCATTACATTATAAGCAATATTTTTATTTAATTTTTTTAGTCATATTTTTGTAATTTTCTTGTAGTGCAGTTAATAATATTTGTGTATTTATTATTGATTGATTCGCTATTATTAACACCATTAAACTGCATCATAATGTACAACTGTAGTGTATTGTATTTTAATGTCAAATTGAAGAAAATAAAGTTAAAATGGTCCATAGTGTGTTATGTTATGAGTATTATTTTTCTTTTAAAAATATACGCTGTATCTTTTTTATAAATTTTGTTTGTTTACACTGAAGGTCTCTGGGCAACTTATTATATATTATGTATACTGACATAGGTAATGTACTAGATGAGTGTATCTGCAGTCGGGACTCAGCTAATAAAAACCGGTTGCCTCAAATTTACCTTTTTTTTATGGAACTGTATGACGAGACGTGCTGGTCGTTTGCCTAATGGTAAGCAATACGCCAGACTATAACAATAACAGCACCACCCAGAACTTTGTTTTACAAAATCCTGCGTGGCGCTGCACTGCGCTCGTCACCCTGAGACAATTACCTATTGAGTCTCATAATGCCCAGTAATTTCGCTGGCTACAATGCCCTTCAAACCGGAGCACAGTATGCTTGCGCACTACTGCTTGGCGGCTGAATAACTGGCAAAGCGGTAGTACCCACCCAGACGGCCTCTCACATACGAGAAACCTACCACCAGTAAACCTGTTTTGATAGGTTTCAAACTGAATATGCTTGTGTGTTTGTTTCCTAAAGTAGTCCGAGGAAGAAAGCAAACATGTCCACCCTACGAAAACAAGCTGGCTACATACCGATAGATAGGTACAAATATTTGCATTGCAAGCAATAATATTAATGCTTTATTTGCAACCTCACAATGGACACGGTAGGTATTTCCCAGCTTACAATGAGCGCTGATTGGCCCGTTGAGATTGTGAAATATTTGATTACGCTTCATAACAATGACGAATTCAAAACAGATTTATGTTTACCTACGTTTTATTTTCATATTTTAGATAGATGAATATAAAATTATAGATCTACATTTTTAACTTTTGACTTCAAATAGATGAGTGGGTAGCGCTTATAATAATTAAATAAATTTATTTTTCACTTTTGAGTACCTATTTGTGGTTTTGAAGTCAGTTTAACTTTTTTTATAATTTATATTTAACCTGAGTTTACCTAGTCCACCTACATTTTTCTTATTAAGGATTTGAACACGCACAATGATCACATAATTAGATCCTGACCCGTAGCTAGGATTCCCTGTATCTAGAGCACCAGGCACTATGAGGACCATGGTCCCACAACCCAGACATAAAACAAATGCTTGCATTTTTTTCTGTGCACAAACATTTGTCCCATTGCGAGAATCGAACCCGCGACCTCGTTGTTGTAGGTCTATCACCTGCAAGAGTGAATCGCAACTATATTCCCAATCCGTGCTAATTTAGTAAAGAGGTGTCATTAATTACTATTAGAGTATATAGATTGGCACACACAGTAAGAATAGATACGTATTTTATTACTATTTCATTCATTCTCGTTCCTGTATCATTCCTGAACTAATGAAACCTCTACAAATATAAATCAACTGATTTAAAAAAACATCCTTTCTACTTCAAAAATATGTATAAAAGGAATTGAAAGAAAGTTGAAAAAGCTACGTCAAGAATAGCAAGCATGTTATTAAAGTTCAAAGGTGGAGTAGGGATGCTACCTATGACTTGCTAGAAGCTGTATTAAAACGAATAAGATTTAGCTAGGGTATCACCACAAAATATATGGTATCACCGTTCGGACTTGATAAGGGTCTTCTGTTGTTATATCTTGTATAAAAATCGTGCCATTATTAAAACTAAATACAAAAAAACCGAAAAGAAAGAGTACCTACCTATTATTTTTCTTGCTGACAAGTTTCTTTTAATTCTAGATTGGATTTATTCTTTACAACAACAGGAAATAATTACTATATAAGAAAAAAAACCGACTTCAATTCTGATGTATCTTCCAAGTCCAAGGTCGATGAAATTTATATGGGACCACCTTGAAGCTACTGAATCCAACGCAAAAAATGTATTTCTAAATTAGTTTATAAGTGACGATTAAAATAGCATAACAAACATAACAAAAAAATACAGATTTGAATTGAGAACCTCCACCTTTTTGGAAGTCTATTAGGCGGTCTTATCGCTTACAGCGATCCTCTAAGATATGGAGAGTCTCGTAAAATGGTTTACCTGTGGCTCAACCAACTAATAGTTTAAGGAATTACTTTTCATGTTCAATCTCAAATTTACAGGCTGTAAAAGGTTGTTAGGTATCTAATTAGTACGTAATTATTATAATACGCATTGTTCTTGGTGTATTGAGATATCAATATGTATATTAAAGGTACTGTGTAAACGAATAAAGCATATCAAAATAATCTTCATGAATGTTAACTATCGATTTCAAATATTGGTATAACACAGTTTAAATCGACTTTTGTTTTAATAACATGCTACAATGATTGCATAATAATTTTCCATAATCGATTCGGTCCCCTGTTTATCAGCGCATCTCTATTCTAGTTTCACGTTATTAAAATGCATGGTTTACACAATACGAGTCCATGTGCGAGTTGGAATGAATGCGAGTTACTGTCACAGACATAATAATCATAATCATAATAATTTATTTCCAAAAATAATATAAGTACAATAGTTTATTCTAAGTTAGTCACTCATATTTTGACATAAACAAAATCGTGTGAAATATATATAACAACAGACAAGTTGGTTTGTTTAGGTACTGTCATGCTCCCGTGCACATTTTATTCTATTTATTTATCCATTAATTTATTATCCAGTAGCTCGTACCTGTGTCATACCTGAATGATCAGTGATCAGCTACCGGCATAGGCAGTGCCACTGTAAAGAAGTGATGATAGTTATGTCATATGCAAGCGGTCGGCAAACGGCGAGAAACAGATTTTGATTTTAGCTCAGTCAACTCATATTGTTGTGTAGGTATATTTATAACTAAGTACAACTAAAAAGGGACTTCTTTTAATAATATATTTTAGTATTATATTTTTTAAGGTTTTTAGTTTTAGTGTCATGTTATTAATTGGTATTATAATTTTGGTATATTAATAAGTACAACTTATTTCGTGCAAAAGGGAATATGTATGTAATTTTTAATTCATTATTCGATACATTATTGAATATTATTTAAAAAAAGTTACAACATTTACGGCATCATTTGAAAATAAAATAATAAAATGAAAATTTGAATCAATTTAAATCAACATAAACGCGTCATTAGCGTGTGACGTTAAAATGTGGGGACCTAAAGGATCTCCTCATAGGTCTGTCTATGCTACACGTGTATATGTGTCAATAATCTAACAATAGTGAGAAGTATACACATGAAAAAAAAATACTAATAAGCGGCGAGCCGCGTGACGTCAACATGTGGTTGCATGTACTGAAGCGTTTTGCGATTACGAAAAAGAGACATGAATTACAAGAAGACTAAGCAATATATGTTATGACACTACTGAATGTTAACAGGGCTAATCTATCATAAAAACTAATTTCCAGATTTTTCGACAACACATGCATATTCTTATTATGCGAAGTGAGTCGTAAATTGGTAAGCAGCTTGCACTATGTCAACGAAGCATCGGAACGCATGTAAATTGTAGAATTTGCTTTGCAGGAGGGATCCCAAACAGAGCGAACAGAATTCATAGAACTCCATTTGCTAGCAAATCTGTTGCATCTACTCTGTAATAGTTTAATGAGTTTATTTCACGACTGTATATGGATTGTAAAATGTGGTAGGTTCCTATAGATACCTGCAGGGAATCGTTTAACTCAAACACCGATCCCGATCGCTTTCAAACGTTTTGTGATCAGTATTTGTCTGTGGAATTGTCGAACTTTCTACTCAAAGTCCGCGTCCCAATCCCAATCACGATCGCTAAAAATTATTGATATTGCAATTTGAAAGATGCTAACGTCTTCCAAATTTGAAATTGAAAGCGATCTGGTTCGAGTTGCACGATTGCTGCTGATTTGGAATGAAAATGATTACTAATCTGAATCGCCTACTTTTGAAAGCAAGCCTAACTAGGAACTTACATATTACATACAAATATATTTTAGTGGAGCAGCTGTGTAAGTATGGCCTAGCTGCGCCCCGCGGTGTCACCCGCGGTTTCCCGGGATAAAAAGTATATAGCCTTTTCCTTAGTCCTTTTCCAGCCCCCGTACCCATATGTCCCTCAAGTGCCAATCGTATATCGTGTTGAGCTCAGATTAGGGTATAGATTCACTGCGACAAAGTCTTATGGTGCCATACATTGTCTTATTAAGTTTATCTCAACTTGTATTTATTGTATTTATGTATAAATTAATGAGATTAGTTCGATTTCTTGCTTGAATCGACAATAATTAGACCGTATCTCATTAAGCGCAATGAAACAATACGTTAATTTGAGCTCAACACGATATACGATTGGTGCTTGAGGGACATGGGTACGGGGGCAGGGCCTAAAGTACCTAGACACAAAATGTCATCAAAATCCGTTCAGTAGTGTTTGCGTGATTGAGTAACAAACATCCATCCATCCATCCTTACAAACTGTCGAAAAAAAATATCCTCTGTTTTTATCCACATTTTGTTTGACGAAAGTGGATAAAACAGGGGATAAATTGTTTTGTCTCTGGTCCGTGCTGAGGGGACAGGAGTAGGAGTTAATTTTACAAAGTATTATTAATGTTATGCATAATTATTAAATAACAAAATTTAGAGATCGTGATTCCGTCTATATTGAAGATTATTTTCAATAGAATAAGTTATGGAATAAAACTAGACTTAGTATTTTGGGCTCCTATATCAAGCATCGGTGGTTCAGTGGTAGAATGCTCGCCTGCCACGCGGGCGGCCCGGGTTCGATTCCCGGCCGATGCAAGACTTTTTGTAATTTATGTTTTTGTTACTCAATTTATCTAACGACGTGACTTCTTACAATCTTTCTACTATCTCATAGGAACTCAAAATTATTAGACTAACGGCCGGTTTCTGAATTGAGAATCCGAAGTTGAGTTTTTCTTAAAGGCTGCTTAACTACTACTTAAGGCATTTTCTGTTTCTGATTAGATGTTAAGTATAGTTTGAGCATTTGCGGTTGAGATTTGCTCAAATTTGACAGTTCGGATCTTAAGTTCATGCTCATCTTATGATCAGCGCCATAATTGCGTTTCAGAACTCGTTGACAGTGCTCAAACTAGTCTCAAAGCATAATTGAGTAACATACATTTAAGTAAAGGCGTTCGGCTACTCAAACCTTACTGAACCTTGTGATTTGTTTATTTTATTAAAAATACACCAACTTTTTGTGAATAACCTACTAGCTTTTGTGTCCGCGGTCTTCGGGTTTATTGTTTTGTACAATGTCTAGTGACAACAATACCCATGGTCTTAGGTATCACATGAGTCATGTGATACCTAAGACCATGGGTATTGTTGCATGACACTATTTCTAAATCCTGCCACTCCAGCACAAGAAGCCTATAATATTAGAGCCCAGATATCAACCAGAAACACTGTAGAGAGATGTTTTGGAGTTCTCCGGAGATTAGCAGCTAAAATTAGACAGGGTGTCAAAGGTGATGCGTGGTACAACACAATATGGCCCTTGATTTTGATGATCATATTGCTAAAACGTTGTACTTATTGAAGTACCTAAATGAAGTTCAACCTTTACCCCAGGCCCAAAATACTGTGAGATCAGCACTAGTATATAGAAAATTATATCACAAATCATTAGCAAGTACTCCCTATGTATTTCCTGTGTTATTTAATGGGAGTATGTAGGTACTACGTAAATAAATCGTTTTATAATAGTAATGAGTATGTTGTTTTATTTCAATAATTAGGTTAAACAGGTAGGTATTAAGGTTAGGTAGGTATATCTGCATCTCTTGACCCAGTTGTGCCTTAGTATTGCTTTCTTATAGCCACTCGGACTTCTTTTTTCTTTTGTAGGTAGAATGTTCCCGTCATATTGCAGTCTACCACACCATTGAATCTGTAGGCAAAACAATATATTTCAAAAGTTATTATTATTAGGATCCTCTTTTGTCCCACTGCAGGGCAAAGGCCTCCATACCCTCCCTCCATTTATCTCTATCCATTGCCACGATAGAACAATCTTTAAGGTGTGAGTCTAGCTCATCTCGCCATCTCCTTTTTGGTCTGCCGCGAAGTCGTTTGCAATCGTGTGGGGTCCACTGGGTAGTGGTTTTGGCCCAGAGATCATCCGACATGCGGCAGACATGTCCAGCCCAGTCCCATTATGGTGTTTCTTATACGGTCAGTTAGCTTTACGCCAAGAATACTGCGCTCCATAGCTCGCTGGCAGACCTCAAGGTCGGACCTCTGATGATTTGTCAAAGACCCAGTTTGCGCACCGTAAGTGAGGATGGGAAGAATGCACATGTCCATGAGTCTGCGCTTAAGGGACCTAGGGAGACTTCCCTTCATGAGGGAAATGTAAATTTCATAATTAATTATCATAAAAATGCTAAACGTCGAAGGATTAGGTACACACTTACTTTGTTACGATACGATGGTTTCTTCCTCTTCGTTTGTGAAATTGGGAGAATTGTCTGTCCTTTTAAATTTTTTGTAGCTGATTTTATTACTAAGAAATACTAATTAATAAAACACAAAACTTTACATAAAGAAAAATTCGAATCAAACTGAAATGACATTTTGACAACATACTGAAATGACATTTTGACATATGATATGCGTTTCATTTTCTACGATCGCGTTAAAATAATGACAAAATCCTTCAATATCGGTCTTTATCGGTTTCTGTACGTGTAACAGAACGCAAAAAATTGTTTGACATCCTTAAAAATGAGGTGAGATATACTTAACTAAGTGGGGCTTGAGAAAATCTAATTCCATCAAGTGAAACGTATAAAACTTAACTCTCTCTCAACTATTTAAGCAAAACTTAGCTGAGTTTTGCTAGAATGCTCAATTCGGAAACCGGCCCAATCAAATAGATTATAAAGCAGTCTGTATTTTTCCTTACAACTACAACCTGGCAGCGTTCAAATAGAGAGTAAACATGTATCTTCTAGGCGAGCATGTTACATCATACATCACATCATCGTTTACCAAAGGTAGTGAGGTATAAGATAGTGGTCAAACGCAAACCTATTACTAGTAAAACCTATTAAGTCTTCTGTGGTAAAATAAAAATTAATTTTTTGGTAAAAAAAATTCTTTCATGACAAGCCTTTCACAAATTCGTAATAGGCAATCGCAAGCAGATTAAAATGAGCCCAAACACTAGTAATTTACGATTATCCGTCAAGGAGTTCTATTGCCCACTTTCCGTCTCCATCATCAGATCAGCTGACTGTCACCATAATATTGCATTGTCATCGGACTTTGACAAGTATGCAAAATTTCAACTCCGTAGGATAAAAGGAAGTGGTTCTTATACAACTTGCAAAATTCCATCCGAACAAACATAGTTACATACATACAAACATACATTGCAAGTTAAATAAAAGCTTGTAAAAAATAAACAATCATCAATTGAATTAAAAATCAAACTATAAAATGCCACCGGCGCGTCGATGGCGCCCGTCCGATCAATTTATAACTACCATACAAGAATTTACGCAATGGCATATCGAAACGGGATGAAAAGCCTCCAACCATAGAGTATACATTACTAGGTACAACCCTCTATCCATTTACCATAATACCCGCCATAAATATTATGGGGCTCAGTTTAAAAAGCATGTATTTTGAAACCCTGTGACAATGAATTAATCTCGTTTGAGGTGTCATAAATTTTCCCTCATTCCTGGATACACGGACAGGTAAAAGTGATGAAACTTAGGTGAGAAAGGTCCGAAAAACATTGTTCTACTAAACCAATTAACACCTATGTACAAATATATAGAATGATAACAACTAAACTAACCTACAACAAAAAGACCTTTTAGTTCTACTTATAATTTTATTTTGCACTAGTCACCTAGATAAGTAGGTATATTTCACCGAAGTATCAGCTCAAACCAATTTAGGTAGGCTCTGGCCTTGGTTGTAATACCACCCACCGAACAAAGCCATGCCGTCAAGCGACCTAGTCGTGTTTCGGGATGATGTTCGGTGAACCATCGGGGAGACGGGTCTGAGCAGCCGCTCAACTGCCGTCTCTCTCTAGATCTATGTGCTCCATCTTAGGCCACATCATCGCTTCACATCAGGCGAGATAGTGGTCAAACATAGATCTAATAAGTGTAAAAAAAAAAAATAGCAATCACGTAATCGTGCGTAAACGAATATTTTATTATTATTATACATGTCAGCATGATAATAACCACACAAGCACACACAAACACTGATATTTGCGGAATCTTATGGAATCAGGCGTGACGTTGCGGAAATTCATCTCAAAACTGAAGCGCAATGAAAATATTATAATATATATTCCGCTGAATAATTTGAAGCGAATAAAAATGGCAAAAAAATCTTGTCTGTTGTATGGGAGCCCCCTTAAATAATTATTTTATTCTGTTTTTTAGTATTTTTTGTTATAGCGGCAACAGAAATACATCATCCGTGAAAATTTTAACTGTCTGAATATCACGGTTCATGATCACGGATCCCTAAAATACTTCCCAGTTATATCACATTTTTATCCCAAGAGACCATTTTAAAAATCAGCATACTGCAAACAAAGCCAAACTACAACCCGAACGGAACTAATTCGAAAGAATTCCTGATCCAGTTCCGGTCGGAAAATTCCAGCAATATTCTATTCCACAGCGGCTTCGGAATCGCAAAGCAAATTCGGATTTCTACAACTCCGTGCCAATAATTCTTGGTGAAATAGGAGAAACCATTGAATTAGATAAATAAAGAACGGTTTTAAATAATAAGGAATAGTGTTTTGACCTTATTTTTGATCGTCCCAACGCACACACTTTTCTTTAAATTTCATTTATTTTGTACCACATCGCCGGGTTTCCTTATCCAACTTTGTACTATTAATTATTCTATTTCATAACTATTTTCCCATTGATGGTAAAGAGGCACAGATTGAAAACCTAAGTAAAAAAGGCCTATATGAAAAATGGCCTTGTATCAAAGAGGTAGCTAAAGCAAAGAATACCTAATAGAACAACATACCTATAGTATGGGCTAAAATCAATGACGAAAGAAAAAATAAGGAACTCCTTGGCTAAAATCCGTATCCGTCCGTGCCTAGCCTCCCTTTTCACCTCCGCACGCGAGATACCTACTGTAACTCTACACGTATGTAGGTAATGTTAGGTATACTACGCAATTAAACGTCGAATCTAAAGATATCTTATTCTCTACTTGTCAGACTATTTACTATATAACCCCGTGGGTAAATCATCGTTTACATTAAGGTAACATGTAGTTATAGAAACTATGATTATAGTTAAGTAGGTAGTAAACCAAAGATTAACCTGCTATACTATGTGGTTTAGCCATCTCTCCAGCTGTATTACAATTAGGTAGAGTTTTATAAAGGAAAATAGCCACTGAAGCCGTGTTTCAAAAAATCCGACGTAACACGTTGAAAAAAAAACCTACACTTTTAGGATTGGAGCAACAAAATGTTGCTAATAAAGATCAAATCTCACAACGATACAATACATTATATATACGTTTAAAATTGCATACCAGTGCGTTTAACTTCGACTGTGACTTCTATTACTTTATGAACATTATTCCACCAGCCAGCCAGTACAGTTCCATTAGCCAGTTTAATATTAAGTTAAACATTCTAGTCGTCACAGAATCTTCGTAGTTTGCAATTTTCTCTAATGAACGTTTGGAATCGCATGCACGTCTAATTCTGTTGATATTAAACAGAACCGAGTTCCTCATAGCTTAAGTACGTAACTACTTTGCTCCGCAAAATTGCTTTGTTATTATGAAGTAAGGAATAAAAGGTTTTCGTTTATACTCAAATATATATATATATTATATAATAAGTTTATACATAAATAAAAAGTGGATAGTCTTTGTTAAGTTCGACCCTGTCTCAGGCCGCATCGTGACAATGCAAAACGACTTAGCGTTGACACAAACAACTGGACAAATATTTACGCGGCTGCGGTGTTGCTACAGCAATCGCAGAATTTTCGAATAACCGCTAATTGTGTTGATGATTGACTGATTGATAATACCTTGTTGTATACAAATAATATAACGAAAGGTAAATAAAAATATAACTTAAAAGTTAAATAGTGCTATGGACGGTCGAACCGCTAAAATTAGTATTCTAGTAATTAAACCTACTTGTTTAAAAAAAAAAAAAAAAAGAAACAGGAAAATGTAACAATAATAGTTAAGAACAAATGATTAATGCACTGCTTGAATCCTATGTTTTAAGTTTCCTTAGACTTAAGTACCTAGTTAATGCATGCTCACTGTTTTAAATTTATAAGTTTAAAATAAGTTCTCTTTATAAGCGAAATTGTAATTTTCTTAAAGAGAATAAATGTTCTTTAAACCGAATATCTTACATTGAGAAATATTTGTGCACAGACAAAAAGCGCAAGCATTTATTTCGTGTCCGGGTGTTGTGGGACCATGGTCCTCGTTGTTTCTGGTTCCCTAGATACAGGTAATCCTAATTAGAGGCCAGGGGGCCTACTTCGAGTTGCTTTCGTTCGTTCATTCGTGCAGACTAAAAGAGACACTCTTATGCCTGTTGCATAGCGCTGTCCCTTTCATCCGACAGAAGGAAGATCGTAATTACTTTTTCAGAGTACAGGGGCAGTATCTACGTATGTTATCGTTGGGCGGATTTGTTATTTTATTTATTTATTTATTAAAACATGGGGTCGGACGATGCTCCTCAAATGCCAAACGCATTATGCCTCGCTGCTACGTTCAAATACTGGGTGATTAACAGCCATTTGACTGCAGATGAACATGACCCTGCCCTTAACAGTTGTAGCACCATCACCCACAACTTTGAGTGGCACTGCACTGCGCTCGTCACCCTGAGACAATAGGTCTACATTCTCATAATGCCTAATTATATCTTTTGAAACAGTGGCCTGCAAATTGGTACACAGTAATGTTAGCACACTACTGCTTGGCGGTTAAATTTCTGGCAAAGGTGTGGTACTTCCCAAGGTTGACTGTTGCATATAGACCTTCCTGATCAGAAAGCATGAGCGAGTGTGGCTCAGTGGGAGCACGTGCGACTTTTGATCCGACGCAACAAAATTCGAATCCCACTGGCCTCGCACCACTTAAGTTATGTCCGGATTTAACACTCGTTAAATCGGTCAAGGAAAACATCGTGATGAAACCGGCATGTTTAAAAATTAATCACAAAAATTAAAAAGACTAGTGACATCCACCAACCCGCACTGGGCCACCGTGGTATGGCCCATACTCTCTCTATGAGAGAAGGCCCGTATCTCAGCAGTGGGAACATGATGGGCTAATGGTGACCGACGGCGACGATCAGAAAACCTTACTTGCATAACGACTTTGTATGAAAACTGACTAAGAAGCACAATGTCAATGTTGTTAATTTCTTATTTGGTGTACAAAAAAGCATTAATTATTATTATTATTAATGTCTAAAACAGCCAACAGCCTTCAGCTATGCATGACTCAGCATATCATCACATTATCCTAAACCTATCCTAAATAGACTTTATTTCCACATGCAGTTTAATTTTTTTTTATTTCGCGACGTTTTTACAAGCTTTTATTTAACTTGCAATGTATGTATGTATGTATGTATGGTAACTGTTCGAGTAGAATTTTGCAACTCAATTTTGAACCACTTCCTCTTGTCCTACGGAGTTGAAATTTTGCATACTTGTCCGTCCGATGATAATGCAATATTATGGTGACAGGCAGCTGATCTGATGATTGAGACGGAAGGTGGGCAATGTAACTCCTTGACGGATAATTGTAACTACTGTTTGGGCTCATTTTAATCTACTCGCGATTCTGATTACTAATTTGTTAAAAGATTGTCTTGAAATATATATATTTATAAACAAAAAAAAAATTAAGTCAATTTCTTGTTTGTCTGTCTGTCTGTCGTTCCGGGTGGAATCTCGCAACTAAAACTTTTCTTTCTTCTTTCAGCTAAAACTTTCAGGTAGCTCATTCGATGACAATCCATTCCAAATCCATTTATTAGCATGCGATGTCGATTAGATATTTTTTTAATTTATTAATTTCTTGTTTATTTATAAACTTTTTTTTCCACTTTGCCATAGTGGAAAAAAAGTTTAAGCCTTGCTTACAAATTACAGTGGTACATTAATGGTTACTATTATTTGCAAGAATTGTAAGGTGAACTATGGAAACGCCGGACAAAAAGAGGAAACTTGCTCAACTGTATTGTAAACATTTTCTTTAAATTAAAATCTATAGAAAAGCTCTCTACCACTCTACAATATAAACATCCCTTAATGTCCGTTGCTCCCGACGGACACTCAATAGTACGACAAAGGGTTCCATTTCCACAATATCCTGATAAATACTAACACATATATAGTGGGAAACCACAAAAGGCACGGCCTCTGCGATTTAGTGTAATTGTGTAAAGTAGATATGAAAGTGGTGCACTGTATTTTGGAATACAAAGTACTTAAATGCGTACTTTTAAAAAGAGCACTATGAGCATTTCTCCGATCCGTATCCAAAAAAAACGGACCGTGAAATCTTGGTTGAACCACAGGTTGAAATTTGAAAGACAGAACATGGATCCAGTAGGTACACAACCTCTCATACAGTACTACGGCTACTTCGGACCGTGTTTTTACGGTTCATATTTTCACGGATTCGTTTCGCTGTGCATAAACGGTCTCACGGGTAGCAATGGTTTGATTTTGTTGGCAACTGTTAATTTAAACATTAAACAATGTATATTCTTGCTAAAACAGCCACGGAAGACCAGCGCTGATCGTACGACCTGAGCACAACGCTGAGTTGAGGCCGTTTTGCAACAAATTAAATTATTATTTAATTTATATAACTATTTTTTATGTTTAACTTACCTGTTTTTAACTATTTTTATATTACTTACACCTTATATAATTTGTTTGCAAATAAATAAATGTCTTAAGTCAATGGCAGCCTCTGTGGTGTAGTGGTTGGGCAGGTCAGTTCAATCTCGTACACCACGTAGGTTACGGGTTCGATTCCCGCTACGAGATCAATCTTTATGCATAGGAAAAAGTGCAAGAATTTATTCTATCAGTGTGTTGTGGTACCAAGTTTCGCGTTGTTCCTAGTTCCCTATATTCAGGGAATCCTAGTTAGGGGCCGTAAATGATTGATTAGTATTGGGCATGGGCTTTGGGCGTTAATGCTACTGTTGCAGGCGACCGTGTTAAAATGTAGATGTATTAGTACTTAAAGTCCGCCAGAACAATCTAGATGTCAAATCAATATCAGCCCATCACGTTCCCACTGCTGGGACACGGGCCTTCTCTCATAGAGAGTATGGGCCAGAGAGCATAGATGTCAAATATTGGGATAGAACTTTGTAGATCATCATCATCAGCCCATCACGTTCCCACTCCTGACTCCGGACTCGGTTCTTCCCTCCTTTGTACCTACCGTAGTTTTTCCAGCTGAATTCTAAAGCTAATAATTAAATACTAGCATAAATATATAATAAATATGTAAGGATATAATAATATATAATATAATTAATAAAATGTAAAAGAAAATTTATAAGTAACGTAAAAAATACATATTTGTAATATGGTATTTTTAAATAGGAATGGAGATGAAGTGTAGTACATATAGACACGTGTAACCTCATTTACTAATTATATTTATCATGTTTTCTTTGTAATAAATGATAAGTCTTAAGTCAGATTTCATTGTTTCAATTCATCTCCTCTACCCACCGTACACTACCACTGATTCATTTGTGTTTTAGCTGCAAACACTAATGCTATAACCACAGAATACTAAGGGACAGAAGCATCACTCCGCAACGAAATTAAAACAAATAGCGACTCTTGCTGACGCAACAAAATTCAATTCAGCTCGCGCAGCGCTGCATACCTACCAGTCATATTAACCTACAGAGCGCCTCTCTTTCTATTGCATAGCTCTTATCTCTTCTGACGCGGCACGTGTAACGACGCGCGACCCGCCGTCGGTGTCCGGCTATGTACTTGTAGCTTCGTACCTACAGTGCGGAGTGCGCTAGGCCTGCTATAACAGAGAACTATAACACTTATCAGTAGATGGTAAACCGTTCCAGACTACGTAATCTGCTAACGTGGGGGCACTAGTTTTTAATGGAGCCGACTCAGTACTCCAAGTTCTCGGATTTAGCTCGCCTTAGCTAGATTGGAATGTCCATTCAACTTACAAGCGGTTGAGTTGCTCGAGAACAAAAGTTCTAACTATACAAGTACGGAGAAAATGGAAATATATATACCTACTACCTAACCATGTACATATGTATTATGTTGGAAAAATAAAGTGCAAATGTGAAATTTTGACAACCTCTGTGGAGTTACTGCACTACAGAGGTTGTCAAAATTTTAAATATATGTTTTTTGTTTTTAATTTGTTTGAGCAGGCTCAAATCTTATATACCACCGAGGTTGCGGTTTCGATTCCCGCGACGGGACAAATGTTTGTGCACATAAAAAATAAATAAATACGCCTAAAGATCACATACATACATCCTGCCCCCTACTTCTGGCACAACTAGGATTCCCTGTATCTAGGGAACCAGATACCGCGAAGGACCATGGTTCCACAACACCCAAACACGAAACAAATACTTGCGATTTTTTTTCATAAGCTCAAGTATTTGTATTCTGTTTAGGTGTGCTGGCTGTTCTGAATAACAGTGCTGTTTTGTAAAACATCTAGCGGTTTTGTAAAACAGCGTATTATACAATCCAACTACGACATGTACTTATGTACACAGTCAAAAAGAATATTAGGGACTTCCTGAGGACGTTACGCGGAAAGTTCCATAAATAATCAGCGAGGTGGCCCTTCTTAAACGAATAGCAAGGGTCGGTTATACCTTTATACGGAATGGTCTTATTGAATAATGTATGCTGTACCGCGATGGCTTCCTTTTGCAACATATTTTCCGTCTATTTGAATTTATTTGATGAACGGAAATAAGATGTCAAATTGCTGCTTAAATAAAATACGGCGGAATACGGGAACGTCGTGTATAATACTTATGCCGTAGGCTATTTTTAACCGACTTTAAAAAAAGGAGGAGGTCCTCTGTTCGATTGTATTTTTTTTATCTTTTTTTATTATTTTAAATGTTTGTTAGTTACCTCAGAACTCCGTCATTTATGAACCGATATGGAAAATTCTTTATGCGTTGGGTTCAGTATATCTACGAAGTGATCCCCTATAAATTTCATCGATGTTTTGAACTTGGACTTCAAAGATACATTAATCGGTTTTTGTTTTTTTTTCTAAAAATTATGCCTTGTTTTAAATTTATTTATCATTTTACATAAAATAACAAGTTAAGCATGGCATTCGTAAACCACTAAGGTTTGTGTTCAATACCATATTTGGTCAACATCGATATTAAGTAACACAATTATCTAATAACTTTATCTATGAAGGTAGAACATTGTTAAGTGCATTTCTTAACAATCTTAACATTCAATATGTTGCAAGAAATGAGCCTTAAGTAAATTTAATGTTTAGTGGCGTGATATCATTAACCAAATCCGGAGGTAGATTATTAATTAGCCGACGGAACCAGCCTCCCTACCCATATATCCTTGCAATGAATCTACACCTTAATCTGAGCTCAACGCGATATACGGTAAGACGATGTCTGCTCGCCGTACGCATTGTTCGCACCTATCGTTCAAAGGCGGTTTCGAGCGACGGCCTGCGTGTACACAGGATGCTAGATTTCGTTCATTATCTCCTCATTAAGAAAAAAATAAAGAATGTATATTTAAATTGTGTATGATAGGATTTTGCATGATCTAATCAAACTACCGACGCTGGGGTAAAACAGCGTTTTATATCAGCCTCGGTTAATGGTGGTCGGTTTCTCAAATGCGAGAGGCCATCTGGGTGGGTACCACCGCTTTTCCAGTTATTCAGCCGCCAAGCAGAGGTGCGCAAGCATTACTGTGTTCCGGTTTGAAGGGCATTGTAGCCAGCGAAATTACTGGGCATTATGAGACTTAAGAGCTAATTGTCTCAGGATGACGAGCGCAGTGCAGTGCCGCGTAGGATTTTGCAAAATAAAGTTCTGGGGGGTGCTGTAACTGTTATGGGCAGGCGTATTTGCTTACCATCGGGCGAACGACCTGCTCGTCTCGTCATTGAGTTACATAAAAAATGTTACTTTTTGTGTTGTGTCCGCGCCCTTAGAAGATGGTGCAAATCCCGTTCAGTATCGGTTTAACTGAGATGACTGTTGTACGTGCTTAGCATAAACATTCAGGGGTTCAACGAAATCTAAGACACATGATCCCTAACTGTGATCGTGTGTCTTGAATTTTGTTGCAAATCTTTAGATGGGATGTCAAGTGATCTGCAATCATCTAACTCAAACACCGATCCCGATCGCTTGCAATTTCAAATTTGAAAAGCGCTAGCATCTCTATATTTAGCTAGTGACGGCATAAAGGTTTGTGCACAGAAAAAAAAGGGAAAGCATTTGTTTCGTGTATGGGTGTTATAGGACCATGGCCTCATAGTTCCTGGGGGCCTACTCCGAATTGCTTTCGTTTGTTTGTTCGTGCGGACTAAAAGAGACACTGTTATGCCTGTTGCATAGCGCTGTCACTTTCATCCGACAGAACGAAGATCGTAATTACTTTATCAGAGTAAGGGCTCTGGTTCCTAGTTGTTTGTGATCGTGGGGCGTTATTTATTTAGTTATTTATCCATGAAATTGCGATATCGATCATTTTTAGCTATCATGATTGGGTTAGGGATTGGGACACGGAATTTGAGTAGAAAATTTAGACAATTCCACAGACAAATACCGATCACAAGACATCTTTGAAAGCGATTGGGATCGGTGTTCTAGTTATAAAACTAGCCTATCTTCTTTCATTTTCGTGTGAAAAGTAGCCAACCCTGGTGTAGTAATTATAAGACCAGCCTAGCTATTACTATAGTATATAGATTCTATTACCCACCAGGTAACTTAATCTACTTCAGTACTTAGATTGCCCATTTCGTGTACTAACGTCCATTAAATAACTCTTTATTCCTGGAGCAAAAGAAGTTAATGATGTCCGTTAATTCTTATTAGTGCATCCGACGTCAAACTTTTTGTAGGTCCGATAGTCGGTCCGATTTTTTCCCCCTTCATATATTTATTCAGGACATCACGCAACATTACACAGAACATACTTAAATAAGGACAAAACAATGACAATAAATAAAACAATACTTACAATCCTAGTGAAATGTTGCGCGATGTCCGGAAAAGGTTCCGGCTCAGCATACGTTAAGACGTGCGCGTTGCAATAAGAAACTCCGTATGTTTCATCTTAACCCATAATTAAATCAGTGACCGATCGTCTGACTTAACATCGACTGATAATGAAACAAAAAATCTAACATCCCAAAGTTGTTTCAAGAATTCAAACTATAACTTATAATATATACATAAGTATATAAGTTATAGTATATAAGTTGTAAGTTATAGTATATAAGAGCGAGTGTGGCTTAGTGGGAGAACGTGCAACTTTCGATCCGACGCACCCGAGTTCGAATCCCGCTGGCCCCGCACCACTGACTTTCTTAAGTGCGGAAGTTATGTGCGGATTTAACACTCGCTCTAAAAACGGTGAAGTTTCCTTCACCGTTTTCGTTTACATCGTGAGGAAACCGGTATTTCCAAGAATTTATCACAAAATTTCAAGGACATGTGACATCCACTAACCCGCACTGGGCCAGCCTGGTGGATTATGGTCCATACTCCCTCTATATGAGAGAAGGCCGAAGGCCCATCTATAAGGATTAGGGTGAACTTTACATTAGTCTAGACAGGAAGTAACGGACTCTATTATATCTTTCTCCACCTTTCTATTCTGAGGGGTAGGGCGGGTAGCGAGTCTTGACTTTTCACCACGAGGAATCTGTGGAGCCCGCTTCTGGTCTCACACATGGCATGATTATGTATTCTTCTGTGCCTCTCAATCTCCGTTCTGTTTCTTTTATCCTATTCAGTGCATCCTGAAATGTAAATCGAATTCTAGACATGCAAATCTGGTTTTCGTTTTTGTTAAATGTGGTTTTCCCCTTGTGAGCGAGAATATACGTTAGTGTTGGCTATTTATTTCAGCGACTTATCCTATCTTCAGCTACCCTATCTTAGTTTATGTGGGTATGCGTGGTGAACCGGTGGGAAAACAGGGTATCTCGTATATCCGTTCTATCGGACGTATTGGGTGCTATTGTTTTTAGGTTTCAGGTAGTTTCGTTTATGTAAATTACGTAGGTAGGTTACTGGTTATGCGACTCTGCGCATTTTATTACCACGTTTTTATTAAGTTCCTTTTTTGTTTGTCTGTGGAATCTTGCAACTCGAATTTCGAGCACTTCTCGATTAGCTATCCGGCTGAAACTTTCAGGGTAGCTCGAACTCGATGACAATGCATTTATTAGAATACAATGCTGACCTAACCTCAAAAGGTGCATAAAAACGTGTTTTTAAGATTTTTTTATTCTATCACTTTCTTGCTCTAGCCTCGCTTTAAAAAAGGGACTGATATTGGCTATTCAGTATAATGTGCTGATACATAGCTAAAATCATCAATCTAGTTCAACACCATTTCTACATTTACCAATAGTGTACTAGAGCAACAAATTTATAGATCAACGAATAACTGCATCAATGATAGTTTATAAGATAACAGTTATCTGGATCAACAGTCTGACTCCATTGGCACTGCAAGCACGAATTCGTTACGTAAAATAGTCACTTAAATTCTTTCTTTATTAAGGAGGAAGGTATATTTTCCTCTAATTAACTTAATTCCAAGCACAAGTGTGTCTCACGCGTTGACGAATAAAATTGAAATTCATAATCCACTGCTATTATTAAGTTAATTACCTCAGATTAAAGTTTACAAATACGCCGTTAGCCCTTTTGTACACTCGTTAACATTTTTATAGCCGGATAAAAAGGAAAATACGAAAGCGAAAAAAGCACCCTTGTAGTCGTGGCTGTACTCAGGAGAGTAGGTAGGGGGGTTCTTAACCCCAAAATGGGTAGCCATCATCACTATCCACAGCATTTCAAAACCCAGTGCTGAATATATGCATCTCTCATGCCTTTCTCGTTAAAGTTCGATCCGTGTATTTTTGTTCGGAATCGATTGGTTAATAAATCATTGTTTATCAATCTGTGTATGTTACTTTATATTTAAAACTAACTGCGCCCTGCGGTTTCACCCGCGGTTTCCCGGGATAAAAAGTAGCCTATGTGTTAATCCAGGGTATAAGCTATCTCCATACCAAATTTCATCAAAATCCATTCAGTAGTTTTTGCGTGAAAGAGTAACAAAGGTACATCCATACATCCATTCTTACAAACTTTCACGTTCATAATATTAGTAGAATTATGTTGTCAGTCGAATAAATGGTTCTTCTTTCTTTCTTTCTGTATATCCTCCATGTGGTAATGTTAAATTAAAATTTGATAGAGCAAAGTTCTCCTTCCCTAGTTAACGGGAATCCTAGTCAGGATGCATGTGTATGTCATCGTTGGGCGTTATTAAACAGAAAGTTATGAGGTCACTAAGATACAGGCTTTGCCTAGTTTGGGACCCGCTGGAAATGTTTCAATGTGATGATACCTAAAGATTTTATGATTACTTTATATGTACGATGTATTCTTGAATTGTGCACCTATATCTAAATGGAAATTAATGATTCTTATCTTATCTATTATTACTTTAGTAGTAGTTCTGGTCGACCCCCCCTTAAAATAAGATCCTTACTCCGTCTTTCTTTTGTTAAATTAAATAAATCTAATGGTTTTATTTCAAAGCCCTATTGAAGTGCTTCTGTATTATTTATTTTCCGTCCCAATTACATTTTTGGAACGGTCGGCCGTCGTGGATCTTGGGCAGGTTTCCGCTTCATTGAAATATTTTAAAAGTTGCCGTTTTCTCTTTATTCCTTCCTTTAGGTACTTTACGTTTGTAGAGGTAATAAACCATACTAGTTATTCTACAGACAGACCCTGTCAAGTCAACTTTGCTGCGTGTGTTTGGCTGTCAAGCCAACGTGTTATTTCGGCAGGTTTTCTCTAGACAGACATGAAATTCTGCAAAAACAGAAGAAAGGCCATATGAAAATGAGCACACATTTGGATATTAGGACCTCGCCATGGCTAAAATTATCACAGTGGTACCTAGTTTTGCTCGTTGAGGCGACGTGCAAAGCATTATAATTTATAATATTCGGTTTTCTTGGCGGTTCTCGACACTCTCTAAAACTATATTTAAGATAGGGCAGCTGAAAATGGATGTCGCTAAAATAAAGCCAACACGAATGTAAATTCTCGCTTTAAAATACAATTAGGGACAAAATCTACTAGGAGCGTCAACCAAAGCAAAGCAAACAAAACTAAATAAATTAGAGGGTAATGACTTCCATCGCTTGTATCTACTGATGCATCACGACACGACACGTGTGAATAGTGTGTCGCGATTTCTGAAGCAAAATGCAGTGATCTCTATTGTTAATTTTATAAATTTTAAACTATTTTTCACATTTTATGCCGCTAACTTCATTAAAATTTGTTGTGCAAAATGTTATTATTAAAGAGCCGGTGGCGCTAGCGTAGAACCAGGAATCAGTTATTGGCATTGGCCTCAGGCATAGAGGCCAATTTGCAGGTGGGTTTAATGCATGACGACGTGAGTCATAACCCTAAAGCAAAGAAGCTCATTTGGCTTAACGTCGCGTCGTATCGTAATGTGAAATCTCATAAAACTACATTTGCGCTGAAGTAACATAATTTCAATGCTTTAGATGACTTCATAATGCATTAACTTGGTATATTTTATTAAAACTATTTTCTATAGAAATGATACCATTCCATATTGATTCAATATACCCTACCTACTCTTTCTATGAGAGAAGGCCGACTCCCAGCAGTGGGCTCCCAGCGTAATAGGCTGATGATGATGATGATGGCTTTATCTTCCTTTATTATTTTTATATCGGGAATCGTTGGGCATTTTGAAGTAAGAATGTAATATAATAACTACATAATATTATTTTGCCAAGATAATATGATATTTTTATGTTCACAATAAGTAGTTTTTACCACGTTTTTATTAAGCCATTTTCTTGTTTGTCTGTCTGTTGTTCGGGTGGAATCTTGCAACTCAAATTTCGAGCACTTCTCGATTAGCTATCCGGCTTAAATTTTTTGGGCAGCTCAGAACTCAATGACAATGCATTCTAAATCTATTTATTAGCATGCAATGCCGACATTATCTCAAAAGGCGTATAAAACGTCGATATTAGATTATTTTTTTGATCTTGCACTTTTTGTTTTATAAAATATTTAATAAAAGACTAGTTCCTCGGGGAACTACAAATCTAATTCTCGCGGGCGAAGTCGCGGGAGTAGCCAGTTATAAATTTAATATAGGCACTAGGCACTTGCAAAAAGAATATTACAGAAAGTAAATTATTAAGGTACGTTTTTCATACAAACTTCAACCATTAATAACTTGAATAGTAAAAATGCCTAAATTTATGCTTAATTGATTTATAATTACTTGATTCATGATAATTTTTTAAAAGTAATAAAATGGCAATTTAGGTAGATAAGAAACCTGACATAAATTGTACCATTTAATTAATTTTGCGTAAATAACCACCGGTAAATAGTTAACCACGAATAAATTTACGCATTTCTACTATTTTTTTTACACTTAATAGATCTATGTTTGGCCACTATCTCGCCTGATGTGAAACGATGATGTGGCCTAAAATGGAACACATAGATCTAGAGAGTGACGGCAGTTGAGCAGCTGCTCAGACCTGTCTCTCCGATGGTCATCCCGAAATACGACTAGGTCACTTGACGGCATGGCTTTGTTCGGTGGGTGGTATGACAACCATGGCCAGAGCCTACCACTCCAAAAAAATTAAAAACTATTCAGTGAACAAGTTTAATGGTTGCATTTTGTATGAAAAACGTACCACCTTATGTCACGAAGCAATCTAAACTCTACTAACGGCCGGCCGGGCGTGAAGTGGATAGCACAAATATTTATAAGAGGGAACGGCACGCTGAAATTTTCATACAAAAAGAGAAAACGTTTTTCTACCCCTAAACATTAACCAAATTCAATGAAATTTGGACATGTAAGAGATGTTATCATTATTAAGGTATTTAGGTTTTTATTTTTTCAATAATTCCTATAGAATTTAAATAAATGGACCCAAAAACTCGATATTTACTCGAAATTTTTTTTTGAAGTTCGCAAGCTTTTAACTTTAAAAATAGACATAAACTTAGAAAAAGGAAAACCTACAAACCTAGACTATTCTCCATTTAAGAAATTGAGACCAAAATTACCAAATTTGGTTGAGATTTAGTGTGGAAGAAACGGTTTCTCCCGTAACGCTAATTTTAACAAAAATCTGAAGTTGATACGAATTTAGTTAAATTATTATTATTATTTAGTTAATTTATTTTATTTAATTGACGCATTTTCTGCGAGAACTTTAACCATTATTCAAACACCTAGTGCTCGCTGGCCGCGGCTGTGCCATATCCTCTTAAAACTTGAACCGTCCCGAATTAAAGCCAACGGCACTCCTCAGGATATCTCAAACAACTTTGTAATGAACATTTTATATTGTTAACCAGTTTTTCGGACATCGTCGCTAGTAATTGAAACAAAGTTGGAATTCAGTCACCGAAGAAAGTCACAAAGCTTTTTAAGTGTTTTTTGTCGATAAAAGTTCTTAATGTTGAGTTTAAGTTGAATACTGTTGTATAGGTAGGTACTGCAAAACATTTAATTAACTTAGCAGTAGTGAAATTACTGAGCATATGAGACTTAATATCTGACATCTCAGGGTGACGAGCGCAATGCAGAACTACGCAGTACTTTTTATGGTTTTAAAAGTTTGGGTGGCACTGTATTTGTTATGGGCAGGCGTGGCGCTTGCCGTCAGGCGAATGACTTCCTCGGATTAATATTTCGACCCATTAAAAAAAATAACGCTATCTATGCGTTATTTTTTTTAATAGGTCAAATGCGAAAAAAAGTTTCCCGTCAAACATAATTTAGAAATCTTCAAGACTAAACAAGTAAACAGGCATCTCCTTCTGAAAATTAACTGTCTTAATTCTCTTTGTAAATTCAACTTATAAAGCTAAAAATACTATTAATCTGGGTATGTTTATTTACAGAGATGAACATACACACAAACATACCTAGATAAAAGCCTAACCACAGTATATATCTATATTACCCGCTTTCGCGCTTTGGAGTGGTAGGCTCTGGCCGTAGTTGTAATACCACCCACCGAACAAAGCCATGCCGTCAAGCGACCTAGTCGTGTTTCGACATGATGTTCGGTGAACCATCGGGGAGACGGGTCTGAGCAGCCGCTCAACTGCCGTCTCTCTCTAGATCTATGTGCTTCATTTTAGGCCACATCATCGCTTCATATCAGGCGAGATAGTGGCCAAACATAGATCTATTAAGGGTAAAAAAAATACGTGGCAATTAACATATTTAATAATTTACCTATAGAAATAAAAAAATGAACCAACATATTTATATTTCAACAATAAACTTAAACATTTTCTGTCTAAATGCTATAAAAATATATTATCCTAGAAAAACAATAGCAAAAATGACCTAGCGGTCAAAACGAAGAGTGGTGAGAAGAAACCAAGAGTCATTGCTGCATCTGCATTTGTTTAATAAAAACGCAGGGTTGCTAGCCTCATAGCGTAACAGTCTAACTGCTCGTAACAGATTTCACAGCGGTCACCACTTGGATGGGTGACCGTTTGTGTGGTATTCAAATCTGAGCGCTACCGTGCTTTAGAGGGCGTCCTCCAGTTGCTATGTTACGACAACAATCGTAAAGCCATGTCGGAGTGTCGGAGGTCTTTGGGCGGTCTAAAACCTCCGACACCAGGGTTGGCCACACACCCACGACAAAAGAGAAGGTCATGAAATATCCCACAACTTTGCATAACCATTCAACATAACAATGCAAAGTTAAAAAGATACCAAAATTATCATAACTTACCTGTGTCTCGAGCAGTTCTTGGATCATTAACATGATGAGTTGGAGCAGGGACCTCGTAAATTACGTATGAAGTAAGACAGGAGTTGGCGCGATTCCATTTTTCAAATGAGGTAGCGCCGCCGTTTTTTGGAGTTAGTATCATTTCTGTGGACGTAATTCGCATAAAGGTGGGTGTAAGGGAATTTTAATGAGGTTGAGGTTAGACTAGATTTATTTTCAGATTTGAAGTGGTTTTGGGAGGCCTTTCGCTTTAACCACTCCTGATTTTTAAGGTTGTAATAATTTAATTGAATGTTGCCAGTAATTAGGTACGCCGCGAGTTAATTGGAGCATTTGAGCTAAGCATTCATATGTAGTATTTATTATTGTTAAATGAGACCAATAATGTTAATGATGATGATAAAATAACTAAGAAATAAACAACCATTTATTGATAGCAATGATGGCCTCAAAAAATACCTAAACAACTGATTCTTCTGTATACTTTTTTTTAATGTAACTGACTAGACGAGCTGGTCGTTTGCCTGATGGTAAGCAATACGCCAGCCTATAACAATAACAGCAGCACCCAGAACTTTGTTTTGCAAAATCCTGCGTGGCGCCGTACTGCGCTCGTCACCCTGGATTAGCTATTGAGTCTCATAATGCCCAGTAATTTGGCTGGCTATGCCCCTCAAGCCGGAACACAGTAGAGAGACTAATGATGACACAAGACTAATGATGTTAAAAAGAGTGACAAATAACCACTTATTTATTTGCTGATTATGCAAATAGCAAATATTTATTTGATTAGCAAATAATGCTTTTATGTTTACTATTGGTACTTGGCGATCAAATTGAAAAGGCTTCGTGTCTGCCAACTTGCGGTTTAAAATTTAAACCGTAAATAGTCTTGAACTCACAGGTTTAAGTTTCAAGTTCAGGACTGAAAACAATTAATATAGTTCGCGCAAGACAAAGAATCGCATGGTCACTTAACAACAGGTGAGATAGCGGTCAAACGCAAGCCTATACTAATAAAAAAAGAAGAAGAATATCAAAGTTATGGATATGTATGTATGTTGTGCAATATTCATCTGTATGATTTATCATGTATATGTTACATACATTTTGTTGTACCTACTTTAAAATATATGTGTATAGTTCTGGGCACTGAAATTGTTATGGGCAGGCGTGGCGCTTACCATCGGGCGAACAACCTGCTCGTCTCATCACTCAGTTCCATAAAAAAACCTAAACAAAAGAATGATCTAGGAATCTTCAAATCTTGAGTGAACAGGTACTATCTTGGCAAGCGTGCTACATCGTCGACCGCATCGTCGCTTACCATCAGGTGAGATAGTGGTCAAACGTAAGCCAATAATGTATAAAACAAAAAAAAAATATGATGATGATGCATTCCGTTTTCGGCTACGGCGACTGACTTAGGTAAGTTACAGTACCTGTTTGGTGCATCCTCACATGACAGACGTATCCAATTTTAGCGTAACGTAACATAAGATTACATGTGCTACATGTGAGGACACCGTTCACGTAATTATAAACTATGTTTGAAAAAGGTTCCAAACAAAAGAATAGTGCCTACACTTTAACGCTGCAGCATGCATAATAACGCACAATTATTCAGTGGTTCATCAATTTGCGGCCGTGGATTATGTTCCTCTACAGATATTGTTAATCTGATCTCTATGTATTCCTCCCATGTTCCTCCTTTCCATGTCATCAATCAATCAATCAATCAAAAGTTCTTTATTCAATTTTATCGTCACAGACGCACTTATGAACGTCAATTATTACAATGACTCTACCACCGTATCGGAAAAAGAACCACTACTCAGAAGATACGGCAAGAAACTGAGGGGCATATTTTTTTAGAACTTTTGTTACAATATTTTATGTTTGTTTTTGACAATATTATTTTTCTTATGTGCCAGTTGGCTACTTGGCAGAAGCGGAATGTTCCATGCATCTTTGTCTTCTATGTAATTACTAACTTTATAGTATGCTTTTTTTATTAGAATATGTTTCACCCTAAATTCGAATCTAATTTCTGTGAGCTCCGTTATACATTTTGGAATTTTATTGTAAAAACGTACACAATTGTCCATGAAGGACTTATTCGTTTTACTCAGTCTAAACCTAGGTACTGCAATTCTATCCTTATTTTAGTGTTTATGTTGTGGTGGTCACTATTCACCTTGAATTTGTGCAGATTTTTACGAACATACATTATATTTTCATACTATCTAAATAATAAAACCAGAGCTAGCCAACTTGCAAACGGTGGTATAAACTTTTTTACAGACCTCACCTTCATATATCCTGCCAAGTCGCCACCAAGGATCGTCATATAAAATAAGTTTAGTTGGGTCGTATACAAGCCGCAGTCGTCTGTCTGTACGTGACCCCGGCTCGGGGATAAACGACTCGTTTGTTAGGAGATCAATAAGGAATTCTGGTCTGAGTAAGAATAGGTATACCTAGAGATATTGCTGGCGACGCGCTGTGCATGGTTAAACGAGAATTGCTATGGAAGTCTTAGTGGTGGTGCAAACATTGCAGTGTTCCGGTCACACAACATGCCAAGTAATTTAATAAGAAACCGTGCTATGGCTTCAAGCTTTTTTTATATATTCAAACTAGCGACACGCCTCGGTTTTGGAAGAAGACAAAGGTTTATATGCATGTATCATACATATAAACTTTCCTCTTGAATCACTCTTTCTATGGATGAAAATAGCATTTAATTCCGTTGCGTAGTTTAAAAGATCTAAACGTACAGTTGGCGGGAAGCGACTTTGTTTTATACTATTTATGTAGAGATAGGGCGGCAATCAGGCAGCCGGCCTGCTTGAATGGTAAGCGGTCACCGTCACCTATGGACACCTGCAACACTCAAGGTATGACACATGCGTTGAAAATTGCGAGCGACGAGCGCTAACGGACCTAGTATATCACTAACAAATTATTTGAACCTGGCCTTCCATTCAAAATTTTTCGGGCTAGTACCATTAGTTTTTTTAGGGGTAAACTTGCCTGCGGACTTTATTTAGTTCAGGCCACATTTTCTCTAACCGTACACGTCGAATGGTCGTGCTAACAATTGATAAACACCCGTTTCCGGTGGAGCTTGTTAGTATTGAATACCGTACTCTGATAGCGAATTTCAGTTAACTGAAATTTAAAAAACCCCCGACATAAAAAGCCTATAAAAACTTAAAATCGGCTGAACCGATTTTGATAAAACATGTCTAAGAACTACCGCTAGAAAACCTACTTACAAATAAAAATAAACCGCATCCAAATCGGTTCACCTGTTTAAGAGGTACGGTGGCACAGATAGACACACATGTGGGCATACTTGTAACACTCCTCCTTTTTGCGTCAGGGGTTAAAAATTACAATAAAATTAGAGGTTACAATTGGACAAGACTAAAGTAACTGTGATATCAAAACCTGCCGTTCCAACCCGCACTGAGATTTGAGTCTCTCAGGCATTCTTCAAATTCTGATTTTGGGGTAGTAATGAATAAACTACATAGAGATAAAATCCCATGGATAATAGATGCACTTAATAAATGTCTTACAATACAACGCCCTTTACCACAGAGACTCACCTATCCACAACTCACATATTACTATGACAAACTTCTTCCCCGTTCATTTTACTTTACTTGACAGGATATTGTACCGTACGTCGATGTCTCCGGGGAGTTGATCGTGTTACAACTTTAATGGGTAACAATTTTCCCGTTATTAACACAATTTGTTCGAGTAGACGTGGGAATATTGCTGGTTATTATCAGACGACATGACCACCGCCCCTGGTCGCTCCGGTGCCGCGTCAAAGTGTGACCCGGGTTTTAGTCCGAGTACCTATTAAATAAAATTAAAACGCCCAACAATCACATAGTGGTTTAGTGTTTGGGCAGATTGGCTCCGATCTCATACACCACTGAGGTTGTGGGTTTGTTTCTCGTGACGGGACGAACGTTTGTGTACAGAAAAAAAACGGAATTTGTTTCGTGTCTGGGTGTTGTGTGACCATGATGGTCCTCGGAGTTCCTAGTTAGGGTTCTGGGATCTAAGTATAATAATATATCTAAGTATGATAAGTATAGTAAGTACCTTTGGGCGAAAAAATCCGTATTGGGTAGATACCAACTACGGAATTAAATAGATTTTCCACGTTCCCAAAATGAACGGGCCACCGTAAGCTCAGCATAAAATGCTTTTAAATCAAGATACTTTCCCTAACCTAGAACCTTTCTAGTTGTTTATAGGCCAATCCATCGTATTTATAGCTTCAGAAATTAGACAAACCGCTGCGGGCCCGCAATTTGTGCCTACATCTGTCGCCTGCCCGAAGGTCGGCCCGGTGTTTTATACCCATGATTTACTAGGACCTGTTACTCAAAAACCACAGAGACGTTAGCAGGCTAAAAACAAGACTGGTCACCATGAGTTATGCCACTTCACTCCACGTTTGTAAATAAATGTCCATACTTTCATTCTACCACAGATTCTCCTAAGTTCCACCAAACTAAAATAAAAATAAGTAAATGAATATGCCCAAAGATCACATAGATCCTGGCCCATATATAAGATTCATGGAACCGAGTGATGAGACGAGCAAATTGCTCGCCCGATGGTAAGAAAGAAAGAAAGAAAGTTTACTATAAAACCATCTTATACTAAAAACAGAGGTAATATAGGTAAATGAAATAAGATCGTCATAAAAGGACACAACTCAGCATAAAGCGCCATGACAGCGCGCTGATTTTCAGTTGGTAAGCGCCACGCCCGCCTATAACAATTGCAGAGCCACCCAAAACATTCAATAAGCACTGCGTAGCACTGCATTGCGCTTATCACCCCGAGACAGATGTTAGGTCTCATATGCCCATTAATTTCTCTGAATAATATGTTTGGTCGAAATCGCTTCATAGGATTTTGAGTACAGTTAGCAATATAATTAAAATGGAGTTATATTTATTTCTGTATATATTTCAATTAAATGAACTATTATTAACAGTAATTTCCACATTGTGTATAATGTATTTTTTTCTTTTTTTTAACCTATTTAATCCCACTGCTGGGCAAAGGTCTCCCCCATCTCCATCCATGGATCCCTCTCCATTGCGATCTCAGGCCAGTCACTACGGAAAGCGTCCAAATCGTCCCGCCAACGCTTTCTGGGCCTTCCTAGGCGTCGACGCCCGTCTTCAGGCACCCATTGTGTAGCTATTTTGGCCCACCTTTCCGGGTGCATTCGAAAGATGTGGCCCGCCCATTCCCACTTCAGCCTGGCACTTTTATTGCCTACGTCAGCGATGCCTGTTTTCGAACGCAGCACAGTGTTACGAAGTCGGTCCATTCTTTTCACGCCGAGTACACTGCGTTCCATCGCTCTCTGACAAACCTTGAGTTCGGACTTTTGAGACTAAGTTAATGACCAAGTTTGAGCACCGTAGGTTAGGACTAGCAAAATACACTAATACACAAAATAATTTATATGTAGGTATATTATATTTATTAATGTATATATTATCTATTTAAATATATTATGTATTTATTAATATACTCATGTATTTAGTAGTCAGTAGCCTCTAGCGGTGCTGCAATTGTAAGTTATCAAGTAACCTGTGAATAGCGTTGTGTGCTACATTGTTAGTATTAAACTTTAGTTATAATTATGTGTTTGTTAAAATGTACAATGTAACTGTTTGCTTTTTCAAATAAATAAAATAAAACATTAGAAAATATTTTGAGGCAATGACTTATAAGTAGTTAAAAAGCTTTTATAACTTTTTAAAAACATGGGATAAAATAAAGAATCTGACATAAAAGTTGCCGCGAGACGTCTCTAATGTATTCATGAGTACTGCACATCTCGCAGCAAGCATTACGTCATGGACATATTGCGAGTGGGGTGGGGTCACTTGTGAGGCATTAGGGATCTCATGAACTGTGAACGTGTTCGTTTTGCATTGGCATAATATTGCTGGCGTGGTGAACCTAGAGCCTTACCTAGCTAGGTTGGGTCACTCGTAAATCTTTTCATATGTCGGTGAGGATACGAAAAATAATATTGGAAATCCATATGTGTATGTAGGTACATAGATAAATATTGCTAAAACGATTTTCAGGAAAAGTACACATTTTATAAAAAAAAAATGTATTTTCGAAGTCCATGGTCAAATATCGATGAAATTTATATGGGACCACTTTGTAGCTATACTAAACCCAACTTCTGTGACCCAACGCAAAACTAATTTACCAAATCGGTTCATAAATGACGGAGTTCTAAAGTAACAAACATATAAATAAAATAAAAAACCAATCGAATAGAGAACCTCCTTTTTTGAAGTCTGTTAAAATAGTGTTATGACATGCCTGTTGATGTAGTGTGCTGCAACCATAATAATTGTTTGTATTAACAAATAATATGGGTGTCAGCTAATGTAACATAATATAAAAATACTCGAAATAAAGAGCATAGCAACAAACACAGAGCATAGCAACAAATACCTACCTAGGCAATTCCACATAAACACATTTTTGTCATGACAAGATCAAAGTTCAACAACGGTCACGCCGCCACGAGAGGTGGCCGGTCAAGATCTTCTTTACTTTCACCACAGAATAATAAATAGCTCTCCAAAATCATTGGAGTGGGATTTGTAATTTCGACATTATGTCGTCAAGCATCGGTGGTTCAGTGGTAGAATGCTCGCCTGCCACGCGGGCGGCCCGGGTTCGATTCCTGGCCGATGCAGCTTTTTTGTTTGTTCTTAAATTATTTATTTTATATTTTTAACCAATTAGTAGACCTTACCTTATTTAATTGTAATTTTGTTTTACACTTGCAAATATTAAGTAACGCTTTCATCTTAGGTCCTAGAGTTACACTATAATGTTCAGGACGCAACTACTTACTGATTAACCGTGCTACATCTTCGACCACGTCGTCACTTGCCATCAGGTGCGATCTTGGATAAACGCTGACCCAGTCAGACATTAAAAAAATAAAAACCGGCCAAGTGCGAGTACCATTATTTATAAAAACGGCAAAAAATCATGTCTGTTGTATGGGAGCCCCCTTGAATATTTATTTTATTTTGTTTTTTAGTATTTGTTGTTATAGCGGCAACAGAAATACATTATCTGTCAAAATTTGAACTGTCTAACTATCACGGTTCATGAGATACAGCCTGGTGACAGACGGGCAGACAGACAGACGGACGGACAGCGGAGTCTAAGTAATAGGGCCCCGTTTTACCCTTTGTGATTCGGAACCCTAAAAACGCCATCTCCGTGTTAGTTAGCTCCGTGAGCTAACTGAAAACTGAAGGTAAATTGCTTAGCCGATAATCTGCAGATTATGTAGAACATGCTTTGAAATATTAACGGTAATATATTCCAACCTACATCAACTTGTAGATATATTTACCTACTCGTAACTTTACAAGGTCTTTCTCGTGTGGGTGTGTGGCCAACCCTGGTGTCGGAGCTACAGAACGCCCGAAGGCTCCTCTCACATTGCCTAACAACTGCTTTGTTATGAAAACCACCAGGACCGACCGAAAACTACTGGGCTTATATGACTTAATATCTGATGTCTCGGAGTGATGAGCGCAATGCAGCGCAGAGCAGTACTTTTTGTAATATTAAAAATTCTGCGTTGCACTGCAATGGTTGTAGGCAGGCGTGGCGCTTACCATCAGGCGAACGACTAGCTCGCCTCATCACTAAGGAACCATAAAAAAGACTCATAAAGTGCCGTCCGGAGCACGGTAGCGCTCAGATGTAAATATACCACAGAAACGGTCACCCATGCAAGTGATGACCGCAGCGTACGTTGCTTAACCTATAGCAGATTTCTTACGAACGGCTACCTCTACTGGTACAATTAAGATGAAAATGTAAATTTTCAATTCGACATAAAATGAGTCTAAACTAACCCTAAAAGAAAATTTAATTATAGGGTTCCTGGAAGATCAAATTTAAATTTTACTAATGACCGCTTTTTCTATTAACATAATTCCGCTGTAATTGCTTGCTTTGACAAATTAATGCGCTTTTTGGACTTGAATAAAATATTTCTAGGGCAAGTCGAGGGGACTTTTTCCTTCCTTCCTATGTGGCTTTTTTATTTGTTGTGTAGACAGACCCGTAATCAGAATTAATGCTTTGGGGTGGGTTTTATAGAAAGCTAATTAACCAAAAGTTAATTTTACCGAAATTTACCCGAACTCTTACCCGGCCTTTATTTAGGACTCTCGACTGGAGCTCGATCCTTTTTGATAAAAAAATAGTTATAGAAATTTTGTTGTCAGCCGGCACAAAATTAAGAACCCCTATTACACCTACGAATATACAGTGAAACCTGGTTAAGTGGGACCTGGATAAATGAGAAACCTCTATTATTGAGAGTTGCAACGAAGTCCCGGTTCTTTTTCATTAAATTACCTCTGTTAATGGGACTTTTTGAACCTGGTTAAATAAGATTTGAATTCTAAGACTTTTTCGATGTTTACCTCTATAATTGAGACTCTGTAGCTCAATTACCTGTATAAGTGAGACAAATTAATCAGGTTTCAACACGTTTTGACGTGTTTGTTTACATACATTTCTCGTCGTCTTTCGCGCATGCTTTGATTGTCAGTACTATCTCATGTTTTGACCTAAAAACAAGGGAATAAAAGTGTACAAAATGTCCAAACGCAAATATAAAACGTTATCAGTATCTGAAAAATTAAAACTTCTATCACATTATCATTGTGGAAAGTCGCGTGATGAACTGTGTAGAGAGAATAACATACCAAAGTCAACCCAAAATGTACATTCATACCTACATTAAATTCATAACATCAAAAATACGCATTTTTATTAACATTTCCACCTCTAAAAATGGAATAACGGCACATTTCGACCTCTGTAAGCGGGGACCTCTGTAAATGAGACAACTATAAATTTAAACCTGTGTAATACAAAACGCCCTCCATACAAAGTCGGTAAAGAAGAAAGAAGGGTTGGTGCAGTCAACTGGAGTGTATTATAGAACACGCACCCTATCATTATCCCTATCGTATCAGAGTGTAGCAGAAGATAGATATATAGAAGATAGAAAACACTTTACAAGTGTTTTCTATATTTCTATCTTCTATACACTTATTTATCTATTCTATCTTCTATACACACTCTATCTATCTATGCACTTGAAAAAAAATTACTCTTGATAATAAATAATTTCCTATAAGTACAATAGGCGGTCCTATCGCTAAGCAGCTCATCTCTTAGCGAGAAATTTTGTGATCTATTTATTTTTCTTTAGTATTTGTAGGAGCCACGAGTAGCAGTCTCCTACTTGGAGTAAAACGGAAAACCTTAAGTTAATTTCGAAAATTACAGCAAAACGTAAAAAAATTGGCTTTAGAAAAATAAAACGTCACACTTCTTTCTACTAATATAATTTATTTATTGACACTTTCAACAGATTTTTTTTCTACTAGTTAAATGGAGGTTAAACTCATAAAAAATTCAGGCTCTGTATCACCTACAGTAAGGTTTCATAAACATGATGGTCCCCATTTTTATTACAATCTAACCGATTGATTAAGCTAACAAGTATTTTATATTTAACTTTAACCACAGCTTTAACGCAAACTATATAGGTACTGGTTAAGTAATATACACACTACATACATACACTGGTACATATGGAGGCAGTTCTTAACGCCAAGTTAATTTTTGAACCCTTACCACAATCCTGTTTACGGGCCTGGGTCGTCGAGCAGCCGGGGTCTACACAGTGGCCCTTAGTTCCGGGCTGTTGAACTTGTTGAGTTACCAATTTGTCAAGATAAATACCCGACTAATTAACCAATGTTTGAGCAATGACCCAGAACCACAGAATAAACGATAGTACTCCACCACCCGGTTCGACCACGAGGAAGATGCCAAGTTGCCAACCTAAACATACAGACGGAATCAGAAGTATTAGGTGATGCGACCTTCGACTCTCTCGTATATGGGTTTGCCAGTTGACAACCTCTGTGGTGTAGTGGTTGGGCAGGTCATACACCACTGAGGTTGTAGGTTCGATCGCCGCGACGGGACAAATTTTTGTGAGCCAGAAAAAAATGACCAAGCGTTTGTTTCGTGTCTGGGTGTTGTGGGACCATGATCGTCGTAGTTCGTGGTTCCCTAGATACAGGGAATCCTAGTTAGGGACCAGTATCTATGTACATAATATAATATATGTATGTGACCATTGGGCGTATTTCCATTTCCATTCTGCCGCCAAGCAATAGTGCGTTAGTATTACCGTGTTCCGGTTTAAAGGGCGTTGTAGCTAGCGAAATTACTGGGCCATTTAAGACTTAATATCTGTTATATGTCTCGGGGTGATGAGCGCAATGCAGTGCAACGCAGTGTTTTTATGGTATTAATTAAGGGGTCACTGAAATTGTTATAGGCAAGCGTGGCGCTTACCATCACGCAAACGACTTGGTCGTAGAAACGTCGTAGAAACACTTTTGTCACGTAGCGAGAATCCAACACTTTATTTTAAAACCCCATCAGCTGAACCACTAAGCCACAGGTTGCTGATTATGTCGGACTATTAATTCAGGATATTGGAATGAAATCGGATTAGAAATGCATTCTCGAACGGACGAATCGGAGCTTCGAATATCCGATCCAATCAACTCGCCCGGGCACTGTTTGCTGTTTCAATGTTCATTGATGTAGAGATTGTGGAAGCACTTACTAAAATGTAGAGGTAAGAGTCAGTGGAACTTTAGCTGTATATGTATGTATAAAATAGAATATATGTATGTATATGAATATGTTACCAGCAATGTGCGTAAAATAGTTAAAGTGCAGATTATCTAGTTAGGTATAAGGTGGATTATCAATATCAGGGAAAATTAATTTAAATGCGCCTTTTGAGGTTAGGTTGCCATTGCATGCTAATAAAAGGATTTAGAATGCATTGTCATCGAGTTATGAGCTACCCTTAAGTTTCAGCCGGATAGCTTATCGGCAAGTGCTCGTTTAAAATGCAAGATTCCACTCGGAATGACAGACAGACAGAGGGAGACACAAACAAGAAAGTGACTTAATAAAAACGTGGTCAAAATAGTTTTCCTGCCTATTTTTACCTATAGCATAGACGAGATAGTAGTTATTCTACAGATGCCCTAAATAATCTAACGTATATAAACATATTAACGACCAAGTAAGCATTCGATAATGTGAAGAGAATAACTCAAACAAGGTTTTTCGAAACGAAAAAATTCGACCACCACCGGCTGGGACTCCAACCCGCAACCCAATCTTCCCTCAGCACGGGACGCTCTACCAATTGAATTTTTTCTTTCCGATAAATCTTGTTTGAGTTTTTCGCTTGGCATTCGTTAACACTTCATATAAATGTGAAGAGAATAGGTTGTGTAAAAAACATTTTAGTTGATAATCTGGCTTTGATCTCCACAGAAAAAATAATCAAAAAAAATCTCCACAGTACACCGAGCTTTAGTGGAAGATAATGCTCACTAGCATTAAGTTCGCCTATGTACCTACAAATTTGTTTGTGCAATAAATCATTTTCTATCTGTCTATCGATCTATGGTAATTTTTTAGATCCAGCTTCTTAGGGGAAAACCAGTCTCGTCAAGTTGGTCTAAATTGTCTATCTATGAAAACTATTTCTAGTAACGATAAAACAGTATTTAAACATCCGCCAACCCGCACTAGGTGGTGCCCGCGTGGTGGATATGAAACCATCCCACGAAGCAAAGTTAGTCCAAAGTTTAGTCTGAGAGCGACATAACCCTTCTGGGTTACCATACTTTTTGCCTTTTGAATAGAGAATTACCTATTTATATTTTTAAGATGTGTAGCATACAGATTTGGTACCCACCTAGCAAACATATTAAAATTATATATAAAGTCGTGTCTAATGTGTCAAATTTTTAAACAAAACATTTTTTTTCATGCTTTTTGTGCGTGTTTTTTTAGACCCAACAGTCCTCGCCCAGTTTTTGTTAGAATAACAAGTTAGGTGTTAGAAATAACGAAAACATAGTTGCAGCTAACTTTATTAACCGACTTCAAAAAAGGAAAAGGTTCTCTATTGGATTATATATTTATTTTTTATGTTTGTTAGTGTGCCTCAGAACTTCATGAACCGATTTGGAAAATTCTTCTTCTTCTCTCTGAAAAATCTTTTGGTTGGATACAAATGTTGGGTATAGCTACAAATGGTCCCATATAGATTTTCCACGATATTTGACCTTGGACTTCGAAGATACATTGAAGTCGGTTTTTTTTGTTTCATAAAACGTATATTTGTATTACAAAATCAAAATCACTAGGTATACTTTTACTATCCATTAGTCTATTCTAGGTTTTAGATTTCTTCTATATTTACTTATTCTGCACGTTGTCGTGGCAAACAACGTTTTTCCAGCGAGTTTTGAAATTTTAAAGATTTTAATTCATGAAAAGATCGTATAACGTTTCTTTCGCGAATTATTACAAAAATTCATTTAATTCGCGAGCCATTCCAAAAATTGTATGTCCTTGTGTAGTTATCCAGTCCTCAGTGTTTCGAGGGGGATGCAGTTCGGAGGAGCTCTGATCAGTTCTTGCTGATTGAATTTACTCTTGAAAGAAAATCAAAGCTATTCAAATAAGGATAAGCAATAAGCATCTATTGTTTACTGACCGGCTACACTCACGAAAAAAAGTCGAGACACTCGACCGGTGTTCGAGCGGTACAGACGCTCATCTTCACGGAGTACGATATATGGCCTAAGATATATGGCCTGCCCAAGATTCACAAACCCGGCTGGCCACTTAGACCCATTGTCAGTCAGATTGACGCTCCGACCTATAAGATCTCCAAATATATGGCTACCATCTTACAGCCATTAACCGGAAAAACCAGCAGCTACGTACGGGACTCCAGGCACTTTGTCCAGTTATTAGCAGAGGTGAGGATTGCACACTCGGAAGTGATGGTCAGTTTTGACGTGAGTTCCCTTTTCACCAGTGTCCCAGTGGAAGATACCATTACCATCATCTCTAGGCTGATACAGGAAACAGGCTTACCCTCTGACTACATCGAGTGGGTACGTTACTGTCTGAAGAGTGGCTACTTCCTATGGCGTGGCGACCATTACCTACAGGTTGACGGAGTTGCAATGGGTTCACCAATTGCTCCAGTGGTGGCGAACATCTTTATGGAGTGGTTCGAGGGCACTGCATTATCAACAGCTCCTGCTAAGCCACGATTCTGGTGGCGATATGTTGATGATGTTTTTGCGATCATCTCCAAGGATGCATTGGAAGGTTTCACTGCACACTTGAACACGGTTCACCAGAACATCTCTTTCACGGTTGAGGCGGAGAGGGATGGGGTCTTACCATTTCTGGACGTTAGGGTCATCCGTGAATCTGACGGCAGACTGACTCATACCGTATATCGGAAACCGACACATACAGACCGGTATTTACAAGCTGACTCCCACCATCATCCTGCACATCTAGCCTCTGTGCCAAGGGCGCTTATAAACCGTGCGTTAAGTCTCTGCGACCCTCAGTACATCGACGCTGAACTGGAACATGTCAGAAGAGTGCTGGAGAACAACGGTTTTGGATGGCGTCAGTGCTCACGACTAGTGAATGGAAGTGAACGCATGCGACCAGCTACTGTCGAGAGATCGCCCATTTATCTGCCATTTATCAAAGGAATAACGGATAAAATCGGATACCTTTTACAACGGAGATATGGCATCAAGACGATTTTTCGGCCGCAAAGCCAACTCAGACAGATGCTGCGTTCACCTAAAGACAAGGAACCACTCAACGGCCCTGGAGTATATAAAATACCCTGTGATTGTGGGAAGAGTTACATCGGGGAAACACGACGAAACATCGCAACTAGACTGACGGAACATATCAGGAGCATTAAGAATCTGGACACAAACAAGTCGGCTATAGCCGAGCACGTCCTTACCGAAGGGACGAAACATTTCATTAGGTTTGACAAAGCATCCGTACTTGCGAGAGAGAAGTATTTCGTGCCGCGGAAAGTACGTGAAGCCATTGAAATAAATCGTCATCCGAATTTCAATAGGGACTCCGGTTGGACACTACCACCCGCTTGGACACCACTTCTTAATGTTGCCTCGACCAGTGCTAAACCTTTCGTTCGCGAGTTCGATACAGTGTGCGATTACCCTACTCGGTGTGTTGACGTTTGTGATGCAAGTGGCAGTGACAATGACGGCGCGTCTGCTCTGTCACCCGAGCGACGTTCGCCGCCCGCGCCGGCGCCGCCTCTCTCGCGGCGGGCGACACGAGCACTGGCCCGCAGTTCGCGCCAAGCGCTCGCCGCGACCGCACGTACTCCGTGAAGATGAGCGTCTGTACCGCTCGAACACCGGTCGAGTGTCTCGACTTTTTTTTTCGTGAGTGTAGCCGGTCAGTAAACAATAATATGAATAATACTCACGCTAGTTTTAATAATAATAATAAGCATCTAAATGAGACTTGGCTGTCTTTTGAACAAAACAAATTTGTTTTTTTGTTTTTTGACATTTTCTTTTTTTTTTTAATTGATATTTGTCTAGGTTTATAGATCGAAGGCAACACATTTCCGTAAATGCCCCTGTACTCTTAAAAAGTAATTACGATCTTCGTTCTGTCGGATGAAAGGGACAACGCTATGCAACAGGCATAAGAGTGTCTCTCTTAGTCCGCACGAACGAAGAACGAAAGCAACTCCGAGTAGGTCTCCAACTTTTGCGAATTTGATAGGTAATTTATTATTTTATTTTGAACCATTTTTGTGTTGAGAATGAGTCGTGTAATAGGTAAGAAAGGGCATTGTAGCCAGCGAAATTACTGGGCATGTATGAGACTTAATATTCGATGTCTCAGGGTAATGAGCGCAATGCAGTCCTATATGCAGTGCTTTTGATTGTGTTAAAAGTTCTGGGTGGCAATGCAATTGTTTTAGGCAGGCGTTGCGCTTACCATCAGGCAAACGACATGTTCATCTCATCACTCATTTCAATAAAATAAAAATAAAATGATACAAAAACGGCTATAACGGGCTGTAGAAAAAAAATCGGTGTAAATGTTGGTGTTGCTGCAGTGCAATAGTTAGGTATTCGATATCATTTTTCTATAGTTTATGAGTTCGTCGCCATTCTCGAGGGAAATCGAATGTCTCGAGATCTGGAGCGGATTAAAAATGAGGGCACAGCGTTACTATAGTTGAATTAAACTCCAAGGGACTGCTTCAGATATACTATGTACAGTTGTTCTATGTAGTTATGTATAGTACAACTATATATTTAAATGTTTACGATCATTTTTAAATGTGTATCCGAGAGCAAAAAATAGAATATTATTATGTTTGATACATAAATTCTTCGATATAAAAAAACATTGCATCGGCCGGGAATCGAACCCGGGCCGCCCGCGTGGCAGGCGAGCATTCTACCACTGAACCACCGATGCTTGCAATATAGCTGCAAATTTCACGAAATGGTCAACATGCAAATCTGTCTTTCTCCTTTCATTTCTTCAGTTTGTTGTGCAACTTTTGTACGTGATCGGGTCGTATTTTTGTTTTCAAGTTTACAAATTGTTAGATCTTATTGAAACTTCTTCTGAAGCATCGGTGGTTCAGTGGTAGAATGCTCGCCTGCCACGCGGGCGGCCCGGGTTCGATTCCCGGCCGATGCAATATTTTTGTAGAAAGTAGACAAACAAAAAAAAATGCGATGGAGGGTTAAAACATAACCTAATTACTATATTTTTTTATAGAAATATGATTATAGCAAGACCGTCTTTACAGCTAAAATATAATCTACAACAATAAAATTCATATTATCCCAAAACTTAGTTAGACCACAGAATTCACACTGTTCTTCTAGATGTCGCTGTTTAATTTGCTTTAAATACTGGTGCTGCCAGCTACGTAAAATAAGTAAAGCTGGCTGAACCTCTAAGACATATAGTAATTCTACTTGAATTTGATAGATGGTGTTAAAATACAATGCAAATTTACTGCTGATGTTGCCATCTGTAAAAAATTTGTGAAACTACCTGATCATAAAAGACTTTTAGTAGTTCTATTTAAACTCAATAGATGGTGTTAAAGAAAGCATTTAAGGCCGCGTTCAGAAATGGGTAAATGTTCACGAGTGAATACTTGTCAGTTAATCTCAGTGACATGCCAAGTTAAAAATTAACTAGCGCCTTTCTGAACGGGCATCGAGTAATACAATAAGCCAGCCAATCATTTTCAAGACCGAGATTTCCCGCGCTTTTTTTTATCAGATTTAACTGCGTTATTTTGGCTTATATCGGAATTTTACCTTATATTTTGCTTCAAATACACGCATCGCTTATTTTATTTGTATGTACAAAAAATCAATGCAAAAATATTACAAAATGTAAAGGAAAATGACAACTGACAACTATTACCTGACAGGTGAGAATCGTAACCCGCTTTTATGGCCGCGTTCAGAAATGGGTAAATGTTCACGAGTGAATACTTGTCAGTTAATCTCAGTGACATGTCAAGTTAAAAATTAACTAGCGCCTTTCTGAACGGGCATCGAGTAATACAATAAGCCAATCAAAACCAATCATTTTAAAGACCGAGATTTCCCGCGCTTTTGTTTATCAGATTTAATTGCGTTATTTTGGCTAATATCGGAATTTTACCTTATATTTTGCTTCAAATAGGTACACGAATCGCTTATTTTATTTGCATGTACAAAAAATCAATGCAAAAATATTGCAAAATGTAAAGGAAAATGACAACTGACAACTATTACCTGACAGGTGAGAATCGTAACCCGCTTTTTTATCGGTGAATATTTTCACCTGTCAGGTGAACTTTTACTCTCCCCAATTGGTTTTCTGAACGGCTCAGGGTAAATGTCAAAGTTCACCTGAGTCATTTCTGAACGGCGTTAGGGTAATAATTACATTAACTAGGTGATTTCTGAACGCGGCCTAAATATTTAGAGATCGTGAAAGATTAAATCGAGGAAAATTTTAAGAAGCACCCAATATTTTGAGTTAAAACTTAACGTAAAATGTACACATTGCTTTTATTAATTTCAGTTTCGAATGGCTTATGTTTAACTGACCACCACATATAGTAAAATGTAACCCCAAAAATAGAAAAGATCTCCAAAAATTGTCACCAAATAAAAAAAATCACCAAATAAGTGATCAACAAAAATCGTAAATGATCATCAAAAATAGTATTGATAACTCATCATCATCAGCCCATCACGTTCCCACTGCTGGGACACGGGCCTTCTCTTATAGAGAGAGTATGGGCCATAATCCACCACGCTGGCCCAGTGCGGGTTGGTGGATGTCACATGTCCTTGAATTTTTGTGATAAATTCTTGGATATGCCGGTTTCTTCACGATGTTTTCCTTCACCGTTTTTAGAGCTTGTGTTAAATCCGCACATAACTTAAGAAAGTCAGTGGTGCGAGGCCAGCGGGATCGAACTCGGGTGCGTCGTTGATAACTAAAAGTAGTAAATGATCACCAAAAATAGTAAATGATCATCAAAGTAGGCTCCACCAGAAGTCTCGCTCGTCACCCCTTCATGTCGTTTCCCCTACATGACTTTCGATCCGCTGCGGAAGTCGCCGGCTCTCTTTACTCGCCACCTCCCCCTTCGCTCCACTCGGCCTCGTAGGCTCGCTTCATTCAGGACCTTCTTCGCGAGCTTCTGGCTCCGCGCTTTTTAGTGAGGTGCGGCAATTTGGGTAAGATTTGGTGGTGATTTACTAAATTTGGTTGTTATTTAATAAATTTGATCTGCCGATACAATTTTTGCATAGAAGTACAAAGATTATTTTGAAGGTCTTTATATATTTTCCCCCACTTTATCTACATTCACTAAATTTGACCATGAAAAATTAATTTATAACGTAAATTAAGGCGCCAACATCCAGCAGTCCACCCAACACGCGCCCTAACTAGCTTACCTACTGTCCTACTCTCAGATAAAATTTAATGTCCAATACTGGCGCCCGCCTAGCCCGCCTATGGCGCGCCATAGACAAAAAATAAATGCTCAGAGTCATTGAGGTCTTACACTATAGAGGGATAATTACGAAGTTTTCCGACCTAAAAAGGATAGCGCTATACAACAGGCTCTTATAAAGAACGAGGTAGAACTATTATCATATTGTCTCTATCGCGTAACCCATTTTCTTAACATTGGCCATGACATGTTAAGTCAAAATAGTGGCCCGGCAGGGTCGGCTTGTGGTTTTTTAATTTGTGTTGTGGTATTTTTTATTATTTTTAAGTGAATCTTTGTGAATGTGTACTAGAAACAATTTAGAATTAAATGTGAAAAAATATTCGGGTGTTCCATTCATGGTGAAGTGAAAATTGTACTGAAAGATTAAGTTTTCAAACGTTTGTGTTTTTCTTGTGTTTATTGATGTTTTTCGGTAACTATAATTTATGTGGATGTAACTATACATCGGGTTCGACAATTAGAACCTGCATTTGGCTTGATATATTCAGTTTTCGGTGTTATTTTATTAAAACAACATTGACCAGTTTCGTGTGTCAGTGTGGCCATCGTATAAACATTTCAGTTCCCATTACGTCGGGTAACAAATTGCATATTTGTGTAAAATGTTAAATGTATTAAAATTGTGCATTCTTAAACCATTTAATTAAGATATAGGTAGGTAATAAAAGTAGTTAATGATTATAGTTTTTATTTAATTTGAAATTAAAAAGTTAAAGTTTAGTAAGAAGAGAGTAGAATTGTTTTAATAGTAAAGGCATTCGCCTCTTATGTAAGAACATATGTTGTAAATAAGTTCTTATTTTGTGTCATAAATTTATCTTACAGGTCCTTGCTGTCGATTACTATGGCCAATCATCCAATTCCATTGATGGATCACAATCCTACAATAAAAATGTAAGCAACGAATCTCGGATTTCTAATCCTAATTAACGCCACATAGTGAGAACGAGTTGATGAACATGAATGTTCATTTATTTGATTATTTTATTTACCTGACTGGTTTAATCCTAGATAAAACCTGGTTAACAACAAAATATTAATGATTGCATAAGAAGCATACCGTAAGGAAATGTAGTTACCGCAATGTCATTCGAGCTCTGAGTTGTATCGCCGCCACTATAGCTTCAGAAAGTCGTAGGTAGTTGGTCTGTAAAAGGTAGGAAATCTATACTATTATTCTGTGGCCACGCTAGAATGTATTCATTACTCGGCCACCTAAAAGAGACCTTCACCTTTTGATCTGTTTACAGGAGTCTATCATAAAAAGTAATTTCTAGATTGTTCGACAACATATGCATATTCCCTATTTCCCTATTCTTCACTCTGGGGTACAGAATAGTACAGATGTCCTACCTTTTACAGACCAACCACGAACTTCTGAAGTTATAGTGGCTGCAATGCAACGCAGAACACGTTATATTTTCATTCAAGCGAATGGGAGAATTTTTCATAGGTATGGTAAACACTCCAAAATTACTGTCAAAAAACTATTGCTTTCCAAAAGTGTTACGCTGTCGAGGACTCTATAGTGTCATTCCTCAATGCTCAGAGTCATTGAGGTCTTACACTATAGAGGGATAATTACGAAGTTTTCCGACCTAAACAAGGATAGCGCTATACAACAGGCTCTTATAAAGAACGAGGTACAACTATTATCATATTGTCTCTATCGCGTAACCCATTTTCTTGACATTGGTCATGACATGTTAAGTCAAAATAGTGGCCCGGCAGGGTCGGCTTGTGGTTTTTTAATTTGTGTTGTGGTATTTTTTATTATTTTTAAGTGAATCTTTGTGAATGTGTACTAGAAACAATTTAGAATTGAATGTGAAAAAATATTCGGGTGTTCCATTCATGGTGAAGTGAAAATTGTACTGAAATATTAAGTTTTCAAACGTATGTGTTTTTCTTGTGTTTATTGATGTTTTTGGGTAACTATAATTTATGTGGATGTAACTATACATCGGGTTCGACAATTAGAACCTGCATTTGGCTTGATATATTCAGTTTTCGGTGTTATTTTGTTAAAACAACATTGACCAGTTTCGTGTGTCAGTGTGGCCATCGTATAAACATTTCAGTTCCCATTACGTCGGGTAACAAATTGCATATTTGTGTAAAATGTTAAATGTTTTAAAATTGTGCATTCTTAAACCATTTAGTTAAGATATAGGTTATAAAAGTAGTTAATGATTATAGTTTTTATTTAATTTGAAATTAAAAAGTTAAAGTTTAGTAAGAAGAGAGTAGAATTGTTTTAATAGTTAAGGCATTCGCCTCTTATGTAAGAATATACATATGTTCTAAATAAGTTCTTATTTTGTGTAATAAATTTATCTTACAGGTCCTTGCTGTCGATTACTATGCCCATTCATCCAATTCCATTTATGGATCACAATCCTACAGTAAAAATGTAAGCACCGAATCTCGGATTTCTAATCCTAATTAACGCCACATAGTGAGAACGAGTTCATGAACGTAGACTTCATCATCATGTGAACGTCAAGGCTGTTCAGGACACAAAAGGACAAACCGTTTCGGGTTAGTGTAGTGAATTGACAGTTATGGATAGTTAGTGCTATCCAATACGGTGGTATGGTCAATGTAATAATTGACTTTCATAAGTACGTCTGTGATTTGCTCCGACAGTATGACATTTAACTGAGACACTATGCTATTTAGAATACTTCAAGTGTTTTTTTTTAACATTGTGTTTATCTATCTCCCTATAACCTAAGTATCAGTTGTGCTGCAGTCGTGTAAATTATGTCAAAATACTAGTTCTTCTATTGTAAATTTTACCTGTATGGAAATAATGAATGTATGTATATTGTATAAATGTGTCATATATTTTATTTGATTATTTTATTTACCTAACTGGTTTAATCCTAGATAAAACCTAGTTAACAACAAAATATTAATGATTGCATAAGAAGCATACCGTAAGGAAATGTAGTTACCGCAATTTCATTAGAGCTTTGCGTTGTAGCGCCGCCACTATAACTTCAGAAAGTCGTAGGTAGTTGGTCTGTAAAAGGTACGAAATCTGTACTATTATTCTGTGGCCACGCTAGAACATATTCATTACTCGGCTACCTAAAAGAGACCTTCACCTTTTGATCTGTTTACAGGAGTCTATCATAAAAAGTAATTTCTAGATTTTTCGACAACATATGCATAATTCCCTATTTTCCTATTCTTTCACTCTGGGGTACAGAATAGTACAGATCTCCTACCTTTTACAGATCAACCACGAACTTCTGAAGTTATAGTGGCTGCAATGCAACGCAGAACACGTTACATTTTTATTCAAGCGAATGGGAGAATTTTTCATAGGTATGGTAAACACTCCAAAATTACTGTCAAAAAACTATTGCTTTCCAAAAGTGTTACGCTGTCAAGGACTCTATAGTGTCATTCCTCAATGCTCAGAGTAGTAATTTTATTCATTGAAAACTCTTCGAGCCGAACCGAAAACGAGAATAAGAGAAAGAATAACCTGCGAGCTAAGCTAAACATTTTGCGAGCTAAGCTAAGAAAAGAAATTAGTTTTAATTGGTTTGAAAATCTCTAGATGGAATCCAAAATTTTCTAATATAAAATTATTCTATATCTACCGTTAGGGTAGTTGGCATAAGGATCGCTGTTCAAAAACGGTATGTCTCAGATAACATATCGAAGATGTATGTACAGTTTGCAAGTCTTGCAACACTCAATTTAACCATTTTATGTAGTTAGATTTACTAATATTATATCTGCTGTCTTGCATGAAAATATTCACAAAAATTTGTTAATATTTTATTTAACCCCAACTAAATAAAAGTGACTTAATATTATTATAAAACTCATTCCTTGGCAGAATAATTAATTTACTTTATAAGTCGCAATCGCTAAAAACTTAGGAAGAGTATTCTGGAATATTTTTAATCTGCTCATGCTCTGTCTCTTTTACTCGTACCAAAAAAGGCAGAGATAAAACAATCATTTTCGGAACTAAAAACGCTCGACGTGAGATGGATGAGCGAACTAGCCACACCGTACAGAATAAGCACACCGAGTCTTTCGTAAATAAACGTCAAAATAACTCTCTCGATGCCAAGTATTTAGTTGTTGTTTTTCTTTGTTATTTTATAAAATTCCATGGTAAGTGCCGAGATTGAGTTAATCGCGTTCGGTTTTCTTCAAATCCTGCCTAAAAAGTGGTAGGTGACGCCGTCGGTTTACTAGTTTTTTCGCAAAACTATTCGCGCAACAAAAAAATGTCAAAATGTTTTGTGCTATTTTTCGCGTTATTTTAATGTGTATAGTGGTGTAAATGGTGTTCCATCAGTGGTATTTAGTGTAGTGTTTGTAATAATCTATTAAAATGTGTATGAAGCCGGTCCATAGTGGAAAAAGTTTGTGTGTTGTTAAGTTGTTAGGTTAGTTTTGGTTCCCGCTATTCCGAGGTCTTGGCCTCTGGCTTTCCGAAGCCCTTGTCCCTATTTCCTGTCGGCGGTTCGGTGAGTAATAGCGAGTAAGTTTCTACCAAAGGGTTTCCAAATCACGTGGTAATAAACTTCCAAAAAACCTGTTTGTTTATGTCATTAATAAGCCAATGTTTTGGTCTCAATGAAGGCAAATATTTTGGAGTATGAATGTATCTTTTGTGTGAAAACTTAAGTAAATTGGTGATCATCGATCTCTTTTACCGCTTTAATATCATTTGGGACATATTTGATGAGTATTGGAATATAAAATTTATATAAGTATTTGTAACATATTGTACAGATTTTGACCATTCGTTTCCATATTTTCTTGATTTCTATGTCAGTATCTAATGGTAAATAAGATAGAAAAGGATTTTCCGCAAACAATACTTGTGAAACATCCTTTTTTTTGGAACATCATCATGTGAGAAGGGTTCGAATCCCAAACTCACTCCAATCTAAAGCCAAGTTGTAAGTATATTTATACTTATATAAGTATTTATCATATAAAGCCTTGCCGTCAAGTGACCTAGTCTAACCATCAGAGAGACGAGTCTGAGCAGTCGCTCAACTACCGTCTTGTTTAGATCAATGTGCTTCATCTTCAGCTTCACTGATGATTTAAATCAGGTGAAGTGGCCAAACATAAAACAATAAAAAAAGTGTCACATTATCTGAAGATTCATTGGGTTCGATTCCCTGAATATACCAACTTTTACTGCCAAAGTTTAAAGTAAAGATTATTATTTATATTTACAATAATAGTGGGTTCGATTCCCATATGCGTTTTGATCAATTCAACAAATATAGTTAGTTTTCAACAAACTGTCTATATAATCGGAGATGAGGACAACAAACTGTTTATCTTCTAGACACCAATGGCTAACTTAATTAATAAAAGAACAGTCATACAACGACATATTGGTATCACACTTGAGTCTGTGTGGTAATTATATTGTACAAGAACTCACATCACTTACTGATATATTTTGGGTTCGATTCCCAACATTGTTGTGTTAGAGAAAAATAACACACCATTTCAGGTTCGATCCCTGAAATAATTTGTTATATTAATTTTCAACAAATTCATAGCACAGATGTAGGTTCAAGTCCCAGACTATTTTCTAATGAGTTTTGACATTAGTATGATGGGTTCGATTCCCACAAATAAATTACCTGCTATACTACTGGGTATTTGAATGAATCGTAGATGTATCAATCGTGGAAAACCTGGAGCCTACCATCAGGTCTGCAACCAGCAAGATGGGTTCGAATCCCATTATTTAAATTGATGTCTATCATGAAACACTTTTTTATGGTGTCATCATCATCAGTTCATTATGTTACCACTGTAAAGAAGTGGGATTTATAATATAGAAAGATTTGTATGGTGTAGCGTGGAAATATGGGTTCGATTCCCATAGTATTTGATAAAAATCATGTGAGTAGTGATAGAAACTAAATATAAGTTATTACACACATAGATTACAAGGTAAATAAGTAATGGTTCGAATCCTGTACAATAATTATGACTTTATTGTTATTATTTCTTTTTGTCATCAAGTATAATTGTAATAATACTTTCCATCACGGCTATAAAAAAAGCATAGCATTGTAAAGTGCTACAATTGCTATGGCCGAGGAAGGCGATTACCACCTGTTGCATAATATCGATATTGCTGACAGATTTGGTGATGTGGGTTCAAATCCCGCTGTCTATGTTTTTAACTGTGACAAAAATGTTTAACTAAGCAAATGACATATTTTGCTGTTGTTTTTGGGTTCGACTCCCAAAAAATACAAGTCTGTTATCTATATAACTAGTTACTGCATCCTTCAAGGTAAGTATAACACAACATTTGCATCAGGGCTAGAATTCAAGAGGTGGGCCTACCACAGCTTGGCGGATGTTTCTAAATTTTATGGGTATTGGATATGTGGATTTTCTAATGATGCTTTCCATCGCCGTTTTTAAACAGTGGGTTAAAATATATCAAGATGCCGACAGTAAAATATCTTCTAAATATGGGAATGTATGTCTTACCTTGTTTTAGATAATATAGATATATTTTCACATTAATGATACAAATCGTACAAAACAATTAAGTATCTGCCTTCTAGACAATTTGGGAACCCTTCCTTCTCTTATTCTTTTTGTTAGGTAGGGTATTTTATTCCTCTTATTTTTTATGGTGCCATTACATAAAGATTTATTACTTGCATTATTTTGAATGCAGGTTCTTAGTCAAAAGAATTATTTTATGTTTGAATACATTTAAAACTGTGTCGTTATTTTATTTATTAAATAAAGAAAACTTCCTTTAAATTATGAAATAAATAATTGCGGGATGGTTGTTCGCTTATTTACCCTGTGTACTATTCCTTTATCTTCCTCCTCCTATTTAGTATTTAAGTATACATGCTTTCTTAAATCGTTTACCAATTTTAAATAACATTTAAGATTGCAAGAACTAAAGAGGAAATAAGTGCGAACAAAACTCAACCTATAATCTGCGTACTAAGGTTCAATTCGCACTTATTTCCTCCACCAAATAATAAAATATTTTAAAGGTATTTAAGTTAGTGTAGTTTTATTCCCCCCTCCCAAAAAGGTAACTAATAAAGGTTTTGATCACAGTTCCAGCCCAGTTTATACCAGGAAGAACAGGAGCTGGTCTGCTAATACTCAACGGATTTACCTTCTATATGAAAAATCACCAAGCTCATGGGAAAAAGCAGTGGTATTGCTCATCGAGAGACGTCCATGGGTGCCGTGCTGACGTCATCACGTACAAAGGCTTCGATGGAAGAGACTATATATCAATCTTCAGGGGTAAACATATACACACACCACCACGTCTCAGACAGTGTCACGACGGTAGATTCATAAGAGAAAAAGACACTAGACAATCACTATCATCACTATTTTGAGTAGCTATACACAATTAAAGTACATTTAAGCAATAATAATTATAGGATTTATATTTTACTTTAAAATGAAATCATGTACTTATATTTACATGTTCAACTAAGCATGTTTCTGCGGTAGGGACCTGCTAGTTTGTAGTTAAACAGTCTACATTTTTGTGAAACAGTTTTAGACATACAGTATTGTGTTTAATAATAAGATTTATTTTAGAATGTTGTCGTTTTATTATTTCCTTGCGCTCGGGCGACTAGTTGCAGACCTTGCAAATCTCGTCATTTGGTACTACACCCCGTACCTCTTCCTATCCTGATTTTCCTCAGAATGGTGTATCAAGCTTCAGGACGATCACATGCTACATTAATGCTCAAATAAATATAGCATGTGCAACTAGTTGCTCGAAGTCCTAAAGACATAGCCCTAAATGTCTGACGGTTTTCAGGGGGTTATCCTTACTAAATTCAGTTTTGAGGTAATAATAATCTATTTCTGAAAAAATAATTTAGGTCTGCAGCTAGATTTCTATGGTAACTTCGTTGGTTGAAGATTCTCCCATAACCCTGCGATTTCTTTCGGTTAGTTATGTCATCATTAGTATTAAAATCTATCATTTACTCATTTACATAGTTTGTGATCTAGAAGCTAGCGTGTTAGTGATCTCTTTACCCTAAGCAGCTGTATTAATTTGGTGTTCCTTTTAGGTATATACTACCTCCCGTCGCATCGTACCGGGAGCATGGTCATGATATTCCGGGACAACAAGTACTGGATCAATAATAGGTACCACAACACCATCAACTGGACCTGCCGGGACCGCAAGCGTCTCGGATGCAACAGCTGCGTCCAAACAACAGTGGAAGGACGCTACTTAAAGCATAAAGGGTACCACAATCATGATGATAATTACACAAAATACAACTTCAATGACTGATACGGTATGGTCATATCTTCGGTTAGGAGCTTGGATGGTAAAGTGCAGAATGTAGAGAATGTTAAGGAATTATGATGAGTCCTAACCGGGATCCGAAGTATCGTTCAAGTAGTTTAATTTTGGAGCCAAGGGGTGCAAGAATTTTATCGTAGTGCCTCTGCTCCAAAACTGATACATAAAGAGAACTTCAAATAATATATGTGTTATACCTACGTACGACTCTTGGTTTAGTCACTTTCACGATTCGATTTATTATATCTAAAGTAAGGTTTTACCTTCACTCTGATTGTTTCTCACGACGTTGACTTTTTAAGGTAGGTATAGTAGGTTTGATAAACCTCTAAAGAACAACCAGCCCTCTTAGCATAGACTGAAGATAGAACAAATTACCTCCAGTTTTATCCACTTTCTACAAACAACAATTGGATTAAAACAGGGGATAAAAATATTGTCTCCGGTCCGTCCTAAGAGTGCTGGACATCCTGGTACCCCATTCCTATTCCAGTAAACTTAGAAGCGTAAAAATCCTTTCTGTCTGCAATCTAGTATACAATTTTGTTTATATTAATATCAATATGTTGATGTTAGCTAAGTATTTCTAGATTTATAGTGGAATTGAAATAACTGAGAACTACTTTGGTACTTACTATGATATTATATAGGTAGAGGTATACTGTAATAAAGTGTATAGACTTTTGTAATTAGAATGATTAGAATTTGATGACATGGACGAATGTTGTAAGTATTTATGTGTTATCGTTAATCATAACTGTCGCTAAATTTATTTATTAGGTAAGGTGCTGTGCCTATATTAATAGTATATATTATTATATTATGTGTAGAAGATATGACTTCGTTAGGCAGTTTGAATTAAAAACTAGTGTTGAGGTTTGAAGTGCCAAACTGTATTGTAGGTATTAGGTTGATCTCAATAAAATTTGCATTCCTAGTTACGGTGTGTTAGAAATAGCAAGAGTGATTAAAGAAGTCTGTATGTATTTGCTTGTATCAACATACTTACATTTCGTACTTACCTGCTTACACAATTAAGGTAGGTCTATAAGTAGGTACCTACTCGTATTTATTGTCTTAATGAATTTAAATAATGCTGGGCGTGCTTTACTAGTTCTACCGTAATATGTATATTTTATTTTATTATCTTCGTAAAGCATTCAGTGATAAACCTCTAAACTTTGTGACTTGGTGTAGGTATTATAATAATCTATCTATATATATAAAAATGAATCCCTATTTCCCTTGGTCACAGCATCACGCGTGAACGGCTAGACCAATTCTGCTAATTCTTTTTTGTTGTGTTTGTTATTGTCAGGAGAAGGTTCTTATGAAAGAAAATATTAAGAAAGTGGCACGGATATTCGAAAATTTTAGAAAACTTAACGACCATATTAACTTTTAATGTAACCTTATGGCGTTTGACATAACTGTCAGTTGAAGTTAGAACAACGTCTGTCGGGTCAGCTATTTATTTTATAGATTCTAATTTTTATTAATTTTAAATTATGCATGTCAGTTATTAATCTGACTAAATATGTGATACGATTTATCTATTAATTTGACCTGTCCTTATAGCACCATATTTTACGCGAATAAATACATTTCATTTCATAAAGTACTAAAAAAAAAATTGTCTAAACACCATTATGTTTCTATCTGAGAAAACCCTCTATCGTTCTCCTATAACTACGGCGAGTCAAAAGAATAGGCTAATTAGGCTAGTTTATTCAGCAATTTCATCATCCAGGCGTATAAAACTTGACAGCCTCTGTGGTTTAGGGGTTGGGCAGATTGGCATTGAGGTTGCGGGTGCGATTCCCGCGACGGGACAAATGTTTGTACACAGAAAAAAACGCAAGCATTTGTTTCGTGTCTGGGTGTTGTGGGACCTTGTAGTTCCTGGTTTCCTAGATACAGGGATCCCTAATTAGGGGCCGGAATCTATGTGATCGTTGGAAAAAGAAAAAAGTAGTCTAGTTCTCATACGAGTCTATGACTGTATAATCTAATCAATAGCAGTTTGTGTTCTGCGAGCTCGATCGGCTTAAGTTTGCTGTGAACTGCGAGTGAATAAAATTCTTTTATTGTTCTCACAAATACGCTTCTTTTAAAAACTGAATATTGAAATTAATGGCAAGTAAGTCTTTGTGTTCGAGTTCTAGAGTGGAGGCCACGTTTAGGCAAACGTAGTGTAGGACGCCCTCCGGCCAGATGGAGCGACGACCTGCGTAAAGTGGCTGGCAGTAATTACATGCGAAGAGCCGAGGATCGGGCTCAGTGGCGTGCATTGGGAGAGGCCTGTGTCCAGCAGTGGACTCGTATAGGCTGATGATGATGAAGTCTTTGTGAGAGACTGGTGATTGAGGTAGGTTCATGAACCTGTATTAAAGGGTCCCGGTGCCCTAGTTCCCACGTATGGATATAATTGCCTTCAGGCTGCAAAAGAGTGTCATCTATGTTATTTAAATTATAATTTCTCAAAGGCAGTTCCTTGTCGTTTTGCCCAGACAAATCCGATGTGCCAGTACCGAAAAAACTATGTACTTATGTCATTAATATCACGTCCGTTTTAGTAGACGTATTTTTGATTGGTTGGAGCTAGATAGATATGCATTAAAAACCTCTTCGCCGTCGGACTTAGTTTTTTTAAGTATGTATACTTAAGGATTTTGTATTTTACGTGAAGATTTGAAGAGTATTTTTTTACTAATTTTGTAGTCGCTTGCCTAGATACGTACTACAATATAATTAAACGATGAAAATGTTATTTATTATGAATTAATTATAATTTCGTAGAATTCCTTAATTTATTCCAGTGCGAGTGTGATTTGTATTTTTTTTTTAAACTGTTGGGTTGAAAGAGTGCTTTTGGTACGGGATTCTAAGGTCTAAATATATAGAAAATTAAGCATACACTTATTGGACATTTTGTATAGATTATTTAAGTGCAGAGCTTGCTATACACGTAGAAATACAAACCTATTTTGACAGATGCGTATTTAAGCAGGTCGCCAGTAGTATTTTTATCATAGAATGCCTTCCTTGAATTTCCGTATAAGTACTTAAATGTAGACTAAGCGCGCTAAATAAATTATAAAAAATAAAATAATGTTGAAAACTTTATCACTAGCTTGTACGATTTATAAATAGCGCCACCTAGTGGCTATTGTGTGTAACTCGTTATGCAATATTTTCGAAGCAGTTGTTGTAGGATCCGGCAGATGGCACGAGGATCACCTACATTAGTATTTTTTTCTATTAGCAATAATTAGTATTTTAATAATCTTTTTCAAGGTTTATTTTATTTGTGACTTGGTTTGAATCGTATAATGGTATTGTGTTTCTTCCTTTTGGCATTTTATTCTGTGATGAATTTTTTTTCACTAAACTCGCCTAGTCAATAAATAGCCTTTTTATATTGTAAAATATCAATACACTTGTGCCAAAATATATAAATAATACTTACTTGCTAGTACATATAATATACGCTATATAAACTTAGAACAAATTCGTTTAACTTTATTGATTTAGTCTTAGATTATAGATCAAATATCACTGTAGGTAGGTACTTTGTTTGAATGAAAAAGTTATCTACTAAACATTGGACCATAGTCACCATCTGCACCTAAAGTATTCATCGGGTCTTCGACAGACCCAAACTAGAACCACAATGTGAAAGTATGTTTTAAATAAGTGTAGGCAAGTACCTATTAGGTGTATAATTTAAATAGTAATTTCTACGTATTCCAACATACCATATCCAGTTATCATAGGTGACTCACAGTTGTCAAACCTTTTTTGTTTTTCGTAAAGTAAAAAGGCCAAGAAATCCAAGAATGCAAAATAGAACATTTTCTATCAAAAACGACATTAATGTTCGGTGTTTCTAAATGCAGACTTATTCGAAGGGATGTATTTTTAAAGCTGTTGTACCTACTATCTCCGTGTTTTCATTTTAGCCCATATTGTACGGACTTTCGAAGGCAAAATGTTGGCGGTTATGAACGACTACACTTACAGTAAACTTTACGTCATGAAGAGACCTAAAGGAAGCAGGTGGACATGCACGACCACTAAACCAGAAAAATGTCCGGCAACGCTGGTTTTAAGAGAAAATGGAACTGTACGCAGAGTCATAGACAATCATTTCCATCCACCTCCTAAGCATTATATAAATCAACACGGCGTATATTTTAAATTATAATAATATGGACCTGATGAAGAGCAGTAGTAGTTTTTAAACTTTCGCGAATTGTATTCATGTTTTATGATAATATTGGAGTGGTAGGCTCTGGCCGTGGTTGTAATACCACCCACCGAACAAAGCCATGCCGTCAAGCGACCTAGTCGTGTTTCGGGATGATGTTCGGTGAACCATCGGGGAGACGGGTCTGAGCAGCCGCTCAACTGCCGCCTCTCTCTAGATCTATGTCCTCCATCTTAGGCCACATCATCGCTTTACATCAGGCGAGATAGTGGCCAAACATAGATCTATTAGGCGTAAAAAAAAAAATATCGGGTCTCTTCGCGCACTATTTTAATAATCAAAATAACATTTTGACTAACCTCGACGTTTCGATCAAGTTGCATTGACCGTGGTCACGAGAAGACTCATGAACTATGAACATGAACATGACTGATGAAGAGCATCGGACATGCTCGAAACCTAGGTCGACTAATTCGACAAACTACGTGAGTCCTAGTCGTTTCAATTAATAGTCATAATGAATCACTCACGAAAACTTTCATACTAAAATATGGACCTATTTAATATATTAATTACTTATTGTATAAACTAAAAAATAAAAATATGATGAGATAAAGATGTTCACCTCGGCCAAAGAATTAGTGTGGCCCTTGAACGAGGTAGCTTTTTGGGCACCTTACCCGTGACGGTGACTTAAATTCTGTTTTTTATCTATAAATTTACTTTTTAATTTTGTTGTCCTTTAGTTTAGTTTTTATCACTGTATATATCTGTAAATAATTGTACATACCTAATGATAAGTCTGTTAATGAATTAACATATTGATAAAGATGTATTAAAGTAATAGAAGAAAGGATCAAAGAAGTCAGGTTGACAAAAAAAAAGAATCTGAATAAATACGAAAAAGTTAATTGTATTTTAGAATATATTATCTGACTTTATCCATGTCGTCTGTTATTTCATTTGTTTCATTTGTCATAGACTTCGTAGTAGCAAAGAAAACTATCTATTACCTACGTTGTAGGTACATTGGTAACATACATCTTTATTTATCCAAGCGCAGATCTAAGGATAATAATAATATAAATATTGTAAAGCAATAAAATATATAGGTTTTTATAATATAGGCCTCTGATGCGTTTACTTCTAAGTACTATGTTATTATTGCCTAAATTAAATATAAATAAATAGCTAAATGGCTAGAACTACAACAATCCGTTACGTGTAATATTAAAAACTACGTACTACTTCGTTACGTGTATTATTAGAAATGTATACAATACAAAGTGTGCTATAACTTTTTAGTTGTCAAAATAGTCTAAATACCATTTACTCCGGCATAGCGTATGACAAAATGTAAAGACGAACTGAAACAAAATCCACAGAAGTACCAAGAGATGCAGAAGACATACGCAGCAAGAGCAAAAATGAAGAGAATTAAAATCGATCATCTGACGGAAAATGTAAAGCAACGGAAAATATGGCGAGAGCAGAAACGTAAACAAAGAAACTGCAAGTTTAAGTTTTTATAAAGCAATGGCTACACTCACGTTGAGTTGAGTAATGATACAGCCAATCACATGTCAGGCAGTCCTTCTACTCACCACAGGGCCCTAATTCACACCTTGGCTACTCGGCGATTCGTTGCTTTGAAATGACCTCGATTCCTTCATTAATACACGACATCTCTATGACGCATTCATATATATTCATATATGTAATTCTCCATGAAGAATAGAGAATACAAATTTCGAAGATGTCGTTTGTTAAAGAAGGAATTGACGTGACTTCGAAGCAAGGAATCGCCAAGTTTTTTTTTTTTTTACACTTAATAGATCTATGTTTGACCACTATCTCGCCTGATGTGAAGCGATTAAGTGGCCTAAGATGGAGCACATAGATCTAGAGAGAGACGGCAGTTGAGCGGCTGCTCAGACCCGTCTCCCCGGTGGTTTACCGAACATCAGTCGAGTTATCATAGTGAATTTGGGCCCTGTGACGTTCTTCAACTTGGTCGGAGTTATTCCGAGGGATAAAATAATGTGTGTGTAGTCGTTGTTTTAATGTAATAAAAAAACATTCATTACAATAAAGTACCTAACAACTGCACACTCTATGACTCGGTCGTCACTCGTGAGTCATTGTATTAAATTGTGCCTCTACTGTAATTGTATTATTATTTCACTTAGTAGGTAATTGTTGGGGTTTAAAAAATAATTCATTTTGAAAAAGTGGTTTTCGTTTACTTACCCTCATCTTAAGTTTTTATCCCTAGGTTACGAGTTATAATCTGTCATATATAGCAAGCTTTGCTTTGCTTTGAATAAGGTCTGAGAGTCTGAGAGTTAAGGACCACTCTCTAGTCTTTACAATTATCAAGTTCTATTTGGACTCTAGCATGACACAGTTAACGCCATACATAATATATCTACAGGTATATCATCAACTACTTATGCTTGTCTACAAATACAAAGCGGTACGATATTTTATGGTACATATTTTTCAGTACTGATGGTCAAAGGGAGGCATGGCAAGGATCTGCTGATGCTGAACGGTTACACCTACTATCAGCATAAGCTGCTGAGGGATGGATTCCGATGGAGCTGCACGCAGATGGGCTCGAGGTCTTGCCGAGGGTTTCTCCACGTTACCAGCGAGATGCTGGTGGTGAGGGCGCAAACGGAGCACACTCATCCGCCTTCGAGGTACTACCTGAAGAATATTAAGACGACAACAACGGGGAATGATCAGGTGAGTTTCATTTTTAAATAAACACCTAGTATTCGTATGTAACATTTTGCCTTCACCTTTAATCGCTGCAGTCATTAGTATGACATTTGTCATACTAATCGCTGCAGTCGTTACGTTAAACCCCGGAGAGTTACGTCAAACCCCGGAAGTCACAAACTGAACCAATATAGATAATTTTTGAATTTATTTTTTATATCGGTATACTACATGTATGGACCCCATGCACCCCAACAACGTACGACAAGTTATTTTTCAATGTTGTTCTGCAGCTGTTTTTTTCCTAAATGTATGTCTATTGTTCCAGCAAAAAGACCAAGACGGAAGACAGGGAATCAACCCACTTGCACTCAAAATTGCAAGCATACAAGGCCGTGTCGGATTTTAATATTGTAAATATATATACATTTATAAACCGTTTCCTTGAACGTTTTGATATTAAAAAGTAGACTATTAATTTTTTATTATATATAAAGATATTTTTATAATTTTATTGGTGATCTTATTAGATTTTAGTATTATTTGTGATAGTTTTATAGATTTAACTTTAAATTAAGAGTAATAAATTATAGGACTTGATTTAGCCACTGCCACATCGCAGTTGTTATGTATTTTACCTTACGTGATGATTTTTTTATTAGGTAAATAGGTATTTCTTTAAATTAAGTACAATAAAATATATATTTTTACGACTGGATCTTTATGTCCGAAATAAACTACAATCATTATAATTTATTTTGTATTTAAACCATGATTTAAATTTAATTTTCAGTTGATTTCAATCATTTAACCCCGTATAGGTTCAACCTTCATAAACTTCCTAAAACAATGTAACACTATAATAATTAAATTAAGTCAATTACTATATTAACTGAATAATTATATCAAGCCCCGTCTTGCAGGGGAATTGTGTAACTCAAACACCGATCCCGATCGCTTTCAAATTCACTTTTGGAAGGCATTAGCATCTTTGAAACTATAATAATGATCATTTTTAGCGATTGTAATTGAGAAAGGGATTGGGACGCGGACTTTCGATAGAAAAGATCGACAATTCCACAAATACCGATCACAAGACGTGTTTGACAGCGATCGGGATCGAAGTTCGAGTTAAACCATTCCCCTGCTGCTTGCTTGCTAATAAATACGAATATAATTTAATAAAAAATATATATAACGTGCGAATAGTGCAACAAGAATCTAAATGAACCCGGACAAAATTGGAACTAACGCTGTCCCCTTGTACCCATAATATCACAGCAGCGCCCCCATCCATGTTCAGAGACATTTGTGGCGCTATTATTGACATAGTCTTTATCCCGCATGCTTGAACTCTACGTGTATACTCTCGATATTTACACGCAAGCACGTGGGAAAACATGCAGGACGGGGCTTAAGGTATTAGGTTTTTTTATCGACCTACTAACATACGTAATGGTCATAACGTTTGAGTTTGTCTTAATTATATTGATTAGTTTGTTTGTGGGGTTGGCATTACTGATGTAGGTAGTATAGGTAGTAATCATCATCATCAGCCCATCACGTTCCCACTGCTGGGACTCGGGCCTTCTCTCATAGAGAGAGAATGGGCCATAGGTAGTAATGGATTATTTATATTTCATTGTTAAAGACCTGATGTGTGATGGCATGTAAAACTGGTAGGGACATGGTTAAGACTAAAGCAATAATTAATAAATAAATTATTGTTGTTAAGTAATCAATTATTTTAGCTTAAATTAAATACTCGTATACACAGCGAAATATTTTTAATTGTGTACCTAATTAATGCTTAATAAACGCAGCTGTTCTATATTTTATGTTTTTTTATTTTAACTTTGTAAATAAATGTAAAAGTTACGCTACGCTATTTTCACAAGTTAGTTTTAATATCACTGAGCATTCATATTCATATTTTTTTTTAATGTACAATAGTGGACAGGTTTTACAGTAATTTTTTTTTACCTTTTTACCTGCACGATTATATTTACAGGTGTTTTCTTTTACCTACGGGCCAGAAACTATTTTTTTAACTGCTTGGTACATCCCTCCATTTTTGAGCCGCATAGTTGTCCCAATCTTTTTTGTAGAAGCCCATAACTTAACTATAAAACTTTATTATACTCAACGGACAAATAAAACATAAAATATGTTGAATGGAATCAACTGAATATATAACTCGGTTAAAATGTACTTCTTTTTCCCAGAGGCAGAATTCCTTCTACGCCCCAATGGGAAATACAATGTTCGATTGAACAACTTCACTTACTACAAGCACTTGAAGTCCCGGGGCAACGCCTACAGGTGGAGTTGCACTTCCTACACCAAATGCAAAGCCCACCTCATCATCACAGAAGATCAAGAGGTCGTCCGAGCGAGCACTTTTCATACGCATCCACCACCGAAAATAAAGAAGATTAAAACGAAATATAACAACTCAAATCCAATCCAACTGCAACCGTATAAGGATGTTCTTCAGTCTATCATTGCCCTCCAACCAAAATCTGGAGATGATGATTGTTTGAACTACATATTTTACCCCCCTAGGGTGTGAAACAACATTACAATTATATAGCCTTGCCCAGTATTCTTGCCATTAAAAAGCAAAACTAATAATAAGGGTGTTCTTCAGTCTATCATTGCCCTCAAACCAAAATCTGAAGATGATGATTGTGTGAACTACATTTATTTTACCCCCCTAGGGTGTACAACAACATTACAATTATAGAGCCTTGCCCAGTATTTTTGCCATTAAAAAGCAAAACTAATAATAATAACATATGTATGTGTGCGTGGACAGTATGTCTGTATACCGCAGGCTGGACCATATTATTACGGTGGTACGTTACGGTAAGTTTTTCATACAAAATTCAACCATTATTAACTTGTTCACTGCCAAAACCCACCATATCATAACAAATTAAGAAAATGGTACTATTTATATCAGTTTTCTAATATAAATTGTACCATTTTATTAATTTTGCGTCAATAACCATCCGTAAATATTTCACCACGATTAAAACATTTAGGGATTTCTACTATTCAGTGAACAAGTTAATAATGGTTGAATTTTGTATGAAAAACGTACCGTGACATACCTTAAGGCGCACGAGAGCGCGATAAACCATGTACCTACGTGTGATATAATAAGGTTTTTATGTATATACTCAATTTGCTTTATGTATGTAACAATATTTAATTGATGCATTGTCATGGTTAAGATTGCGTGGTCTGCCCAATGGCCTGTTGAGTAAGTTTTTTTTACTTTACACAATGAATTATGTGTTTATATTATAACGGTTTTGTAAGATTATTTTTTAAATAAACAAATATCTTAAGTGATGTGTGTGAGTACCTGCGCTGTTGCATTGTCCTCCACATGAGGAATACCTGTAAAGTGATCATACGTCACAGCAGCGGTCTCTTTCGGTGAAATGATAGCAATACATCATAAATAGACATTCTCATAAAACTAGGTATAAATGTAGACTTGGGCACGGATACCCACTAAAGCCAAAACCCATTATAAAGCGTTCTCGACCCTAATGCAAACGGCTAAGGAATAGAACACCTACTAGCGTCTTTGTTTCCCGATTCTTATAAGCTAGGTGTCTTCAAGTCTCGAGTGAATCGGTATATTCTAGGCAAGCATGATCCATCGTAAACCACGTCGTCACTTTCCATCAGGTGAAACTGTGATCAAATGCTTGCCTATTCTGTAATAATACAATATCATAACATCGTTCCGCCTTATAAACTTTTATCCATCATTAGTGTATCATTATGTTAATGATCTGATGATTGTGTACTAAGTATTGTGTATGTTGTTGTGCGTAGGGTCAGGAATAGAGACGACAAACATACACAAAGAAAAAGACTTGCGTTTTAGTATTAAGTAGGATAGATATTCTTGTTCTATAACCTTTTACTTTAAGCCTAAATTAAATACTCTTATACACAGCAAATGTATGTGCCTAACCTAATTAATGTTTATTAAATGCAGTTCGTATGTGTTCGACATTTAACATGTTTTTTTATTTTAGCTCAAAGTTCACCCGCAATTTTTCACATGATGTTTTAATATGACTATTTATTTTTCGTTTTTAAACTTCATACATTTATTAGGAAGATATTTACAATTGTCACAAAAGGAACTTTTAATAATATATTAAACTATGTACAACTAGAAATTTATATACAAATGGTGACCATGCGGCAATGTGCCAAGAACGCTGGCTGCATTCCCGCGTTGAATGGCTAAAGCTAATCTTTGAGCCAGGAATGAGCCAGCCCTTTTGTCACCTGCAGTCATATAACTTGTCATTAATATAATATAATATAACTTGTTATTCTTTATGACTTGCATGTATTATTTGATTCAAATCTATAATCTTTTCTAAGATAGCCGCCTCTCCATTTGTACGCATATATAGGCAAAACATGTCGTACTCACACTATTTAAAGATCTGCATGCTCTGTATCACACATGTTTTACAAATAAATTTTCTTTATCTTTATCTTTATAAATATTTATGTGCTTTGAGTTCTTATTTTTTCCTTTGCTATTATATTCACAATTACTGAGTGAGTTTTTTCATACTAAATTTCATCCAAATTCTTTAAGCCTTAATGGAGCTGAGTCATTGACACGCTCATCGTTTTAAAAGTTAGGCATTTATGATATAAGTAGGACAGGATAATGTGAACTAATTATGGTAGTTACGTTATCTAACTTTTTCGTAATTCATCGTGTTGCTTCTAGCTATATAGAAAAAGCAAAATTATAGTTTACTGTAATGTTATGTATGGCATAAATATATTTTCCTCCTTTCCTTCTTTCATAGTGTTTTTAAGGATTGTAATTTAACTCGCAAAATGTTTTCAGCCATGTCATCAGATGCACAGCTATTTTGTATTCGAACAAAACGAGGTGAAATTGTTGCCTTCAAGGAACATTATTATCACAAATTAAAAATTTATAAAAATGGCTCTATTATATGGAGGTGCTCTTTATACAGGAAAATTCACTGTCGAGGATCAATTACTACATGCGTAAGGATTAATTTTGTCTATACAAATATGTTAATCGTAAAGAAGCTGTCACACGCAAGTGACTAACTCTTCTTTTTGTATTATCATCTCTTTACAATCTGCTATATTAATTCCAGGGTAGCATCGTGGTTAAAAGTACGAAACATTCTTGTGCATCTAATATCATGTCAAATAATTTGGCTGCCAAGGAACAATTGTTGCATTGACAGTTTTACCTATAGTGACACAAGGATATTGATGAAATCACTTAAATTATAAGTAACGATGTCACCTTAAAAGCGCACCGAGTTTGCTTTATGAACATTTATTAACAACTTCGGTGTACAAATGCCCGACTTAACTCCTTTAAAATCATTGACAATTAAATTTTGCCTCCATGTTTAGAATCGATCTTGCAATAATCGCAGCAGTCGGGAGAACCTATCTCAAGGTGTAGAGCTCTAACTAGAGTGGTAGGCTCCGGTCGCAGTTATAATAATACTAATAAAGTAAAGTTCTGGGTGGCACTGCAATTGTTATGGGCAGGCGAGCATCACTCAGTTCCATAGAAAAAAAAACACCGTACAAAGCCATGCTGTCAAACGACCTAGGCTATATTGTCACTGAACTAGTGTTTCGGGATGATGTTTTCCATTAGAAGATCTGTATGCTCCATCTTCTGCTGAAGAGTCTTTAATTCTAGTGTAGTTTTCCTGAACTATTATATAAATAAGTAGGTACACCTTACATCTTTTTATTCTAACCGATTTTTTATCCAGTGGTGCTACTAATATCATCACGAGACGAGTACAGAGTATAAGCTATCTCCATTCCGGATTTCACTCAAATCCCTTGAGCCGTTACAGCGTGAAGAGGGAACAAACACACTAACATACAAACAAACTTTCGCGTTTATAATATTAGTGGGATTAACTTTTAGTTGTATTTGCTACACTGAGAACTGTTCTCAGTCATGCCATTAGAAACAGACCCAGCCAAAAATATGTTAAATAAATGGAATCAATTATTTTGTTTCAGTTTCTCGCGGTTAAGATATTTTATTTTACTATATTTTCCCCAGAGGCAGAATTCGTCCTTCGCCCCAACGGGAAATACAATGTTCGCTTGAACAACTTCACTTACTACAAGCACGTGAAGGCCCGGGGCAACGCCTACCGTTGGAGTTGCACCTCGTACACCAAATGCAAAGCCCACCTCATCATCACTGATGATCGAGAAGTCCTCAAAGCAAATACTTGTCATTCGCATCCACCACAAAGTAAGAAACCTACTAAAACAAATATGAAGAAAAATAAAAGAAAAAATGACAACACAAAATCAACCCAATTGCATAAGGTGGATACTAGGAGTGCTAATGAGCCCGAACAGGAAGCTGATGACGATAATAATTGTGTGAACTACATGCTTCTTTGGCCTCCGTCGCCTTAATTTTTACCACGGTTTTATTAAGTCACTTTCTTGTTTGTCTGTCTGCCTATCTGTCTGTCGTTCCGGGTGAAATCTTGCAACTAGTGAACGGAACTTGCAACTCAAATTTCGAGCACGTCTCGGCGATCCGGCTGAAACTTTCAGGGTACCTCACAACTCGATGACAATGCATAAAGACGTAGTTTTCAGTGTTTTTTTTTAATCCTTTACGGGTTCTTGTTATAATGTCTTTTCCACATAAAACATATCTTCGAAATATGAGAATAAATTTCGATTGAATATATTTTTCTTCTACTCCTCTTATATGCAGATATAACTACGGAACTATTATTAACCGGCTAAAAATAATACAGCCATTATTTTTGTACAACTTGATAGTGTCTGTATGTGTAATCATAGAATATAAGACATTTTTGATTTCGTAAATGTTATATTACGCAAGTGCTATGTGTTGAGAACGTTTTTTTTTTAATTTAAGTTTTTAAATTGTACACCATAAGTGACGTTTATTAGAACACAGGTTAAGATTAAAATAAAATTTAATCGCGCTAAAAATATTTATTTTAGTATGTTTCGTTCGAGTTGCATCGGCCGCGGTCAAATAACAAAATGCATTTAGCGCGGTTAAGTCCCATTTTTATTAAATTTACTTATTTTAGTTTATTATATATTAGAGATTTTTTAAGTCTTTTGAAAAATGTTAGCAATTACCGTTGATGCAAAGGTAGGTATATCAGTTTATAGAGTTCCTACCGGTCCGGTACCAATTGTGTTTTTGATCTCATTTCTATGTCTGATTTTATAATTATTGTTTATTATTATATACTATTATATTATATAAGAACATGGACGAGCTTATAGATAGTTATATACCAAAATTTGCTTAAATATTTATATTTCTTAATCTTTAAGACTAAAGAACTTGTATTTATTTAATGTTATTGATTGTCTAGGTCCAGCGGCTGCCAAAGACGCGGAAGAATTAAAATGTAACGAAAACAATAAAATGTTTTTATTACGATTTTTATTAGACTGACTATGTACATATATTTATACCTTTTGTTAATTATCAGATAGAGCAAGCATAACTATAAGCAATTTTTAATTTAAATATTTTTTTTATTTAATTTAAGTCATAAAAGTAGGGGGTTAGACAAAATGGAAAGAAAGTAGGGAGGCTTTTGCCCTTGCAGTGGGACGATATAGGCTGAATATAATAATAATATAAGTCATTTTTCTGACTATATTATCTGTGTAAAAAATAAGTTGTTCACTTGTTTGCAGTCATGACGTGAAGAAAGGTCGACGTGCTTGTAATAGTAAATGCAATTTGTGTTGCAGGTGTCAGCATGGACCTGATAGAGTTAGTCGATGGTAAAACGCTCTTGCTCGTCAACGGGTATCCATTCTACAAGAAATCGACCACGACTGGCGGCATTCGGTGGTGTTGCAACAAGAGTTACTGCAGAGCTTTCCTTCAGCTCACCGCCAACTTCAGAATCATACGTGGTCGCAATGAACATAACCATCTACCGACGAGATACGTTCAGTCTCATATCTCTGGAAAATATTGTAGATTGTAGCTCTTATTTCATTTTTAAATAGTGCGTAATGTACGACGCTTTGAGTTTGAGGTTGATTGTGCTAAAAATTATATTGTAATTATTTATTTATTAATAAATTATGAATATATCAAGAACTGTGGACAATGAAGTGAATAGTATAAGACTGCTGTACACAGACGTTGGCATCCATTACCTTTTAAAATGTAAATATACATCTTTATAATTCTTTAACAGGACAACTTATAGAGCTGTTCGGCGGCAAGCAGTTGATGCTTTTCGACAACTACCCTTACTACAAAAAGTCACCAATGGCCGGTGGTTTCAATCGATGGTGCTGCACTAGAAATAAGTGCCGAGCCTTCTTGCGCGTCAGAACAAAAGACTTTCGCGTGGTCTCCGGCAATGGGAGTCATGACCACGTCCCGTCTACATATAGAAGAATGCCTAACGGATTTTATGTTAGGATTTAATGAAATTCTTGTGAGTCTGTGAATCATGTAAGTCCCATGCGTGTATTGAAGATTAAGCTATAAATAACAAGGAAACGGTAATTGGTACAGCGCGATCCTCAGATGAGAGTAATTGTAACTGAAGTAGCTGTTAATATAAAAGTTCTAGATTTCCCAGGCGGTTTATTTTGATCACATTGAGCTAAAAAAGGCCAGGCCTGCCAAGCGCATTTCTTACCCACTAATCCTTTCACCACTTGTAATAGTTCGATTAGCTGATGATCATAGAGATCTGAATCTTTGCTGATGATGGTCTGTCAAACCTACATATTAAGAAAAGTATTTTTTAGGACTCAATGAAGGCAAATAGAGAAGCCAAATTATCGATACTAAAAAAGTTAATTAATTTCATTTTCTTACTACAGTCTTCACACTATAATATTATAAATGCGAAAGTCTGTATGTAAGTGTGTTAGGGCAATTTTCTGTAAACTCGTAATTGGCTGTCCAAAACGATTTTTGTTTTAAATAATTTAAAGATACAATATAAAAAATCTGTTATGTTTACAAACGTAATTGAAACGCAATCAGTGTGAAGTTGGTAACATTGTCGAGAACGGCGGCGGGACTGTATTTTCTTTAGTGCCCGAGCGTCATCTGTGAGGGATGAATGCGTCTTGGTCGCTGCGACACACAGTCCTCTAGTAATAGATGTTAATTAGTGTTACCTATACTATTATAAAAATGGAAAAAAGCCAATTCTGTACATTGAAGATATTTTTGCAAAACCAATTGGAATGGACTATTTAGAGGGTACTGAACACAAATCTATGGTTTTTAGAATTTTTGTCTGTTTGTTTGTTTGTTTGTGTGTTTGTTGACTCGAAAACTACCGAACGGATTTTAATGCGGTTTTCAGTGTTTGATAGCATACATCTTAACTTAAAATATAGGCTATAGAAATTTTGAAAAATCTGCTTATGGGGGATTAAATGGGGGGTTAAAAGTTTGTATGGAAAAAAGTTATTATATTGTCCTAGAATCTTAAAACTCAAAATTTATACTTATAATTAAAAATTAACGAATACGGGTTCGAGATTTTTTTCATATTTAGCTTTTTTGAACCATGAGGACAGGAAATAGGTAAAATTAGTCTGAATTTGAATCGCTGTGTAGACTATGAAAATGAATGAAATACATACATGAAAATTTTTATTTACATAAAAAAATACCATGGCAGAAACTTAATTTAAGCGTTTTTAGTAAGTTTAAAAAACAGCTCGACAACTTTACATGAAAATAGCTATTTTTAACTCATGAAAATTTGTTTACACGATAGAAACTAGATGGCGTTTGGGGTAAAATTAAAACTCACAAATGTTTTTTTTTCTCGGTGTTCACCACATCGGTAATGTTAACTACTAACTTTTTTTTGAATTACTTTAGGCCGACGTTACCTGATATGGTCGGTATATCAGAACTTCTGAGGCTTCACGACCGGCACCCCACCGTCCTACAATTAAACTTAGACGTTCACCTCGAAAATGATCAAAATTTATTTCGACTCGGAGACCATCGTCCACATCGACCACGTCATGGAGCCTCTTGAAAACCCTCGCTAAACCACATTTCTGGCGTTTTTCAGGTTTTGATGAGGGGATGATTTTGCCAAAACTTTAACATAATGACGATCAGAAATTGATTAACAACAAACTGATCTATTTAACAGACGACGACGTGGTCAACCAGTGGAGAGGGCACTGGCTGTCTATAAAAAGCATCCTCTAGGCAGGAACTACACCCTACACCGTTATACCAGTAACAAGGAATGCTACTATTTACGGTTGCTAATACACACTGTCTGTCCGCGGCGCTACCTCATTTGCGTTCCTCAGAACAGTCAATGGTGTTGAACACCCTACGCTCCTGTTGTTTGCTGTGATGTTGGTGTTTTGTGGGTTCTCGCCCAGTGCAACTGTGGGAGAAGTACCTACTGCATCTCGCCGAAGATAACCCGCTTCACCCGCCTGTATGCTCTGAAGAATATTGAACAGGACGTAAACGTCGAGATCAGACGAGAGGGTCATAAATCGTTGTCTTACTAAGCTACAAGATGTATCTATCGGTGACGATTCACTAGACCGCGTGTACCCCGTAGAATTTTTGAACTCTTTAAGTGCATCAGGGCTTCCAGCGCTTATGCTTCTTGAAAATTTGACTACTCAGAAGTTTTGTAATGGAACTCGGCTGAAGGTAGTATCGCTACAGAAGAACCTCAATGAGGCAATGAGTTTTCATATTATGCACCCCATTAACCCGAACAACTTTCCGTTCCAAAGTGCGTGCACTTCTCTGTGAGCTTCTGCTTTGCAATGACGGTCAACAAATCGCAGGAACAGACGCTCTAGACCGCCAGTGTTGATCTGATGACAGGATGTATCTCTTTTTTTACGCTCTTAATAGATCTATGTTTGGCCACTATTTCGCCTGATGTGAAGCGATGATGTGGCCTAAGATGGAGCACATAGATCTAGAGAGAGACGGCAGCTGAGCGGCTGCTCAGACCCGTCTCCCCTATGGTTCACCGAACGTCATCCCGAAACTTGACTAGGTCGCTTGACGGCATGACTTTGTTCGGTAGGTGGTATTTCAACCACGGCCAGAGTCTACAACTCCAAAGCGCGTAAGCAGGTTTCATAACGATGTTTTCCTTCACCGTTTTAGAGCGAGCGTGCAAAATCTGCACTTAACTACAAGTCATCGGTGCAGGGCCGAGTCGGGATTCGAACCCAGGTGCGTCGGATGGAGGGTGCACGAGTTCCCGCTGAGCCACACTCGCTCTAAAAAAACTTCTCACACGGACAGCTGTACGTCGCCTTCTCACAGGCGACGTGATCCGAGAGAGTTTACGTGCTTGGTCCCGACATTCATAGGGAAGTTTTGTAAATAACATGTATTGTACATAACTTACTGAAAGGTCTCTACTTCAGCGTTAAACTATAGTCCACGCGAATGAAGTCGCGGGCAACAGCTAGTTGTATGTATATATTTCTATGATTTATGTCCAAATCTATTGGTTGCTTCGTAACAAACTATGTTTTAATAGTTTTGAAAATATTATGCAAGTAATATAAAAACAAACAGTCCCCTGGCTACAGTCCCTGGCTGGTAATACGGCAGGGGACTGTTGCACATGCCAGGAGCCTGTAGATTTCATGTAGTATTGGTCAATGTTTACAAGTTTTATTGGTGTAAATTCGTCACTCGTCTAACTTTTATTAATGTAGGAGTTAAAAGCTTTAAAAAATATATGTTTCGCGTTATTTATCTTACTGGACGTAAATTACGTTACAGGTTGTACGCATGCATATAAGATGCCCCCTAAAAAGAAAAAGTTATTCCAAGAGGAATTATTAGAAAAAAAAAGAGAAGCAGAACGGATAAGATACCAACGTAGAAAAAATGATCCTCAAAAGTGTGAAAAGATGAAAGAAAAGGAGAGGTTAAAATACAAGAAAAAGAAAGAAAAAGGTTTGAGGAAATTAGTAAAAGATATGACACCAAGTGAACACAGGGCTGCCTTAAAGAAGTGGAAAGAACACTGTACTGTATACCGAGCTAAACGAACGTGAGACTGAAAAGCGATACTAGTACTTTTATGCGCGAAAACACGCCATTATCAAATCCTGAAGAAGATACTCCCCCTTCAAGACAGCTTACTCCATTTTCAATTAAGCTTTCTACAGCTCCAAGCCCAAGCCCATCAATATCCAGTATAAGTTCACAGAAAAGACAAAGACAATCCAAAATGAAAAAAATCGCAGATTTAAAGAGAATACTTGAGAAATACAGAAAAAGGTTGGCGAGGTTTGAAGCTAGAAACAAAAATAATGTTGAGGACACACCTAACACAAAGATCTTGAAAATGTTAGATGAGCCTGATAGGGAAAAAAAGTGGTCAATAAAGCGTTATTTGGTGACGTCCTTGTTATGTTGAAAAATTTACGTGGAACTACACAGAAAATGGTCACGGTAAAGGCGCACCAGAAGGCGTCGGAGCAACTTGCAAAATAACAGTTGATTTTGTTGTTAATTCTGGGAGTGATGCGGGATGAAGAGCGATTCCTTGGCGTCACATGTATCTCAATTGACGGTAATGACATCCGGTAATGATCGATAAGTTAGAAGAGGAAACATAAGCTTTTAAAAGACGCCTTGAATGTGCATTAGGTTGCAAGTGATTATTCCAGCTCCATCCTCGATTTCCCAGCAAAATGTAAAACCCTAACAATGAAAAGTCTCTTCTGCTTTTGCAACAGCAGGTCTTGTGAGCATTATAAAATAAGCAGTATCAATTTTGATCTGAAACCCAGATAGATAGTAGAAGATGTGTGCACAGAGTCCGAATGAAAGAAGAATCACCAAACACACCTTCAAAAATATTTGATGTTGAAATTGCTGAAACCAGTGGCACTCGAAATTCATTTTATAATACCGGAGACTACGGTCTTGTGAAATTTTCAGCGATATATGTGAAAAAAAAAATCGTTATGCCGCTGTTATCAATGACATTGATGAAGATAGAAATTACTTACGGGTGACTTTTCTAATTATTCCTGATAAGAAATTGCAGACATTTTTAATAGATGATAAGGACATTTCAGATGTGTCGTTTGATCAAGTTAAATAAATGATTAATACTAATAATATAACTTACTTCTATATAAAACAGTCCTCTAGACTCATCTAACAGTACCTTGTTATGTTCAAAACAGTCCCCTGTTGCACCAAACAGTCCCCTGTCATGATTTATCAGAAAATTCCAAATTTGAAAATATCCAATAAATTCAATTGACCGTCTTATGTAATAACAGTAATAGTTACTTTCCTAAGCAATAGTATTATATTTCTGCGAAAATAGAGAAGGGGCAGCCTCGTGAAGTAACTCATTCTCATATCATATGGCTCTGAGAGGGACTGGATTATTTTAGTGTTAATGCTGTTACTGTTCTAATGAGAAAAGCATACTGTTCGTAATTACACAGAAGACAAAGATGCTTGGAACATTCCACTTCTGCCAAGTAGCCATCTGGTACATAAGAAACAACATTGTAGAAACCCAAAAATATGAACAAAATCTCAAAAAAAAATGCCCCTCAGTTTCTAGCCGTATCTTCTGAGTAGGTAGTGGTTCTTTTTCCAATACGGTGGTAGAGTCATTGTGATAATTTGACGTTCATAAATGCGTCTGTGTCGCCAAAAATTAATAAAGAGATTTCGATTAAAAGACTTGACTTTGACTTGACTTAACTGCATTGTAGGGATCCCTTGACATTACTCATCTTTTGTCTGGAATGTTATTTTACATTACATTATACAGTATGTGTTTACTATGCTATTATTTACATTAATAATCTTATTTCGTTGTCTTAATCTCAACATTTCGTTACATGTATAAACTATCTGTGGTCAACGATGTTGGTTTCACTAATATTAAGATATTTTATTTTTAAGTCTGTAAGTTACGTTACTAGCGAAACTGATTGCTGATACTTAAATAAATTTTAAAAGAAATGCTTAAATAATATGCCAGGGCAGCGTTTGGCCATTGCGAGTTTACAGAGAACCGTTAGTGTGTTTCTGTGTCAGTGTGTTAATGTTTATTACCTCTGCACGCCGCAACGGCTAAACGGATTCGGATGCAATTTAGAATGAAGATAGTTTATACGCAGGATAAACACACAGGATAATTTTTATCCCGGAAAAACGATCAGTTCCCGAGGGAGCAACTATGAAACGAATCCAACGCGGTTGAAACCGCGTGGCGCGACTAGAACTCCATAACAATGTATGCAATATCATTAAATATCAATATTTTACCAGTAAAGCGAATACCGATGGTCAACGGAAAGACACATACCTCTACCGAGGGTTCACTTACTACAAAAAGAATTCCCTCAAAAACCAAGTGCAAGCGCGTTGGGTATGTTCCGTCATCCTGAATGACCATCATCATCCGCCAAGCAACCTCGGGATAACTACCAACGGAAAATACTTTAGGTATGATATAGGATATAGGATTTAGATTTGCTGAAAGTATGCATTATAGCAAAGAAGTCTTACTAGTACCAATTATAGTTGATTTGAGAGTTTATATCTTGAACTCTTATTAATATTTTTTGCTTATTTCTAATATGTGCACTTCTTACATTACTTTATAATTTCTAGAAAGTGATATATTTATCCAAAGGTCTCAGGAGATAATCGTTTTAACGCCCATTGTAACAATTTGTTTTAGTTTTGTGGTATAATAAATAAATACTTTTTCTATCTATTATCTCTATTTTCCGACTAACCAGTTATTTATAATATATTTATATATATTTTTGATTAGAATTTAGGACTACTTCTTTTTTTTTTAGAATTTAGAATTTTGATTAGAATTTAGGACTTTTGAAATTTTCTACAATTTACTTTTCGGCTAGTTGTAGGGTATTCGAATCCGGTACTGAGTTTAACTACCGGTATATGTGTTGCTTCAACAGAATCCTATTCGAATTCTCGGTTCTTATCTAACGTCAAAGAAACCGAGAATTCCGTGTACTTTCGAGACTCAGATTTCCCAGTTCTGAACCCTAGCTAATAGGTATGTATTTTGTTGCGGAGTCACTATCATCAAACGCTTTAGCGAAAGTTCCAAAGATTACGCAAAACTTATAATTTCTTCTTTTATAAGGTATTTATAATTCTGGCTTTATATTTCAGTCAACATATTTATGACGGCCCGCGGTAAAGAGCGACTGATCCTCCACAACTTTACTTACTACAAACAGAGCCGAACAAAGTTTGGGTTTCGATGGGGCTGTACCAAGAACCGATGGCATAAGTGCAAGGCTTACATGCATCTGGATGACGACAATGTTATAGTAAGAAGTAATCTAGAACATACACATAGCCCCTTTGGCACGCCAGTGAAAAAGCGAGCGGCTGAGAAGTTCGACTAGCTTCAAGAGTACATATACAAACATATGGAATGTATCTATGATAGTGGTATTCATTGAAACCGCGTGTTCAGCATATGCGAATTCGCAAATATTGTTTTTGTCGTTATTGACCTGTATTCTGTGCCTCGTACTATTGTAATTTTCTCCCTACGAGGGGTACGCTTTGGTATTCTTGTCATTTGTATGAAAACCTGTTATGATAGCAACAAACCGGTTTGGGTTTTATTGTTTAGTTTTAGTGCAAATTACTCAAACGATTGTGTATCATTGTGAAAACTGCAGTGTAAGGCCGCGCAGGGCTTTTTAATAACAAATTCTGGGCAACTGTTGTAGGCAGGCGTGTTGTGTGCCAGGTTTATTTGACATTTTCCGCCTCGTCACTTCAATTTATTAAAAAAATGATTGCAGAGATTTTAATATAAAAAATATAGTCGAAGTGCTGACATATTTGAGGATCGAACTTTCCCGAAGCTGAAATTATTTCTGTTAATGTTAACTTCAGGTACACCGTATCGATGTATATGTACATTTACTTATATACCAACCCATATATTTGTGTCGGTATTCCACGTCCGAACTCTAGAGAATACCATAAATAAATCTTTATAGACAATTGTTATATCAAATCACGCTGTTGATTCCTTTCTACTTAGTATATTATTACTCTGTCACTAGTGACTCTTCTAATTCTTTGTATATTTAAACAATGTGTAAAAAAAGCTAAAAAGAGAGCAATAATAATAATTATTTTAAGTGTGTGCTATAGAAGTTAAGGAAGTGATCTCTTTAAATAATAATGTACGTACGAATAGAGCTTTTATATATACATTCACACACCAAAATATTATATTAAATAAATATTTAATTATATTATTTACGGAGATTTAAGTTTTGTTAAGCAACATGTCGTTAACCGACTGAATTAAAAATTTGCCAGGAATTTTAGTAAATTGTAAATTTTGGCGACTGCGAAACAAACCGCTGAAGAAGAAATAACCTTTGGAATTTTTAGTTAATTCTGTCTTTTCTGAGCACCCATAAATAAATTATTTAGTCCAATGTCCACATACATACGCATATATGTATCAGTATTCTAAACATCTCACTCAGTACTCTAAGCACGCGTTAATGCTTATATATACCTATATCTACCTAAACCTACCTAATAATTACTTATTACGTATACTCACGCACTATAGAGATAAAGATTTAAGAAGTCCTTATCATAGTCATTTGTAAATTCTAGTCCATAAACACTGATAAAATATAAACTGCAATAGGTATAGTCTAAGTATAATATCTAGGCTTGTTTTAAAACACAAATACGTTTCTGCAATAGTTATATTACCCGGTGTTGCAAAAGTAATACAATTACTATACGGTAAGGTTTATATTTCATTAATAACTTTTTGCAAAGTTTTGCACTCGTATCTTTGAGTCAACAAACTTCTAAATATGTTTTGTAATCAATAAGATTATGATGGTGTTAAAAATAGACATCCCACTTCGCGCGTTTGACTTCTTATGTAAGCTGTTTTTTATGTACATTTATTCTGTGTTAATAGAGAATAAAAATAATAATAAATTCATCACCAATAATTTCATCATGTATAGTGATCATAGATAGTTAAAAACTTATAATAATAATGAATCTATGTTTGTTATGCTTTCCAGACATTGTATGGGATAGTCGTAATAGATTCTTATCGTCCATTATATACTGTGTATTTTAATTAATAATAAGATGTTTGTCTACTGTTTTATCAAGTACAGAAAGTATAAACAATAGTTCACAATATAGAACCGTGAAATACAATAGTGGCAAAGAGCCACTTAGCCTCCGAAGAGACGTCGGTTCACTTTGTGTGATTTACCGCCTTTATAATGGGGAATGTTCTGAAGAGCTTTTTGACCTGCTTCTGCCTTCCCAATTTTACCACGGCACATCGCGCCATCGTCAAAAAGCTCAACCCCACATCTTACAAAACTGGAGTTCCCACACCACTCGCTTCACTCGCACTTTCCTTCCTCGCACTTGTAAGATGTGGAACGACCTACCTTCGTCGGTATTTCCTTTGAGCTACAACATGGAGTCCTTTAAAAGGGGAATTAATAGAGTCCTTAAGGGTCGGCAACGCATCAGCAATGCCTCTGGTGCTGCAGATGTCCATAGGCGACGGTAACCGCTTTCCACCAGGCGGGCCGTCTGCTTGTTTGCCGACATATTAAATAAAAATTAAAAAAGATCTCATAGTTGTGTATACAAATGTACGACAGAGTTATATAAAAACCATGTGAATATCGCATAGTGAGCACGCAAAAGAGTACAAGTGTACTGCGTGCAGGGACCGATAGCGATTCCTAAAAAAATACGTTTATTTGCCTGTTTTTACCGGTAACTCCATAAAATACCGGTATGTAGGTATCGATACCTAAATGACGTTATAATTATCGGTAATAAAGTATCGGTACAGACGACGCGACGTTGCAAGCTTTATCGCTCTCGTTGATTCTAGCGAGCGAGACAAGCAGTTCAGCGGCGCGGTGGCTGAGGCGAGTTGCAGGCGGCAGAAAGAAAGAGATAATCAACTAAAGTCAATTTCGTTCTTATTTTCGCAGGAAGTATCGATACTTACTAACAGACTGGTATTTTATTTTAGCGTTAATTTGTTGTATTTCGGTCCCTGACTTAAAGTGAGCGGATGCGGGTCGAAGCGAGGAAATTTTATCCAGTATTTGATGGGGGCACACAATGGAAACCATAGATTTTAATATCAGGTTTAGAGCAATTAGATTCTTCTTCATTAATCCCACGTCCTAAGTTCTACCAGTAGGTAAAAAAAAATTATTATGTAAAACAAATTCTTAAGTTACCTTATTCTAATAATATAATATATTTGCATTTATTATTCTGATTACAGTGGGTTATTGAGAAGTTATTATTTTTCTAGTCATGTGTGAAAAAGGGAGCTTATTTTATAGACTTAATGACGATCTTTAATTTGAATATAATTATTGATATTGCTGAAAATGTGTTTAACATGTTTTATTCCGATATTATATCCTATTCATTTGCGGCGAGTGTGGCTCAGTGGGAGCTCGTGCAACTTTCGATCCGACGCACCCGAGTTCGAATCCCGCTGGCTTTGACTTTTTAAAGTTATGTACTGATTTAACACTCGCTCTAAAAACTGTGAAGGAAAACATCGTGATAGAACCAGCCTGGCTATTCATTCTTCACAATCAACATCATTAATCACAAAAAACCAAGGACATGTGCGTATTATGGCCCATTCTCTGTAAGAGAAGGCCCGTGTTCCAGCAGTGGGAACGTAATGGGCTGATGATAATGTTGATACAAATGGCTTGCTTGTTGGAAAGCGGATACTATCACTAATGGACATCTGCATCACCTTAGGTAGGTATTTAAAAAGTTCTATCTATTTGTACAGATATAATATGATGCCGTTTGAGCCGGCTGGATATATTCGAGAGGAGAGATCAAATTAAATTTATATCAATTTACGAAACATCTGTATAAATAGGTAGGTTTGAAATATTTCCAAACGTGATGCCTAGATGCGCGTCGGATATTCACTCACGGGCCCCGAGTCATATGTTGCATTCGTCGCGAGTTAGTTGACTTGAAGTATCCCACATTAATTCGCGCGAAAAACAAAAACATATCGATGCCTTTATGTATTTACTAAAAGTAACTTTACAATAGTGCTATTTTATGCTTTGTGAATGTGCTCAAGTGCGGCAAACACGGGATAGTAGCAATCTGACGCCGGAGATCTAATCCCAACACCGTCAATGACTTTTAAGTTTAAAGTGTGCAGTCTTTGAAACGGTGAAATAAATCACAAAATATTTACACAAGTGACATTCAAGCCACACAGGGCCTGCATAGTGGTTTGTGGCGCACACCCTCCGAGAGATTTGCGTCCCAGAACCAGCAGTGCCAATGTACCATGGTGGTGATCGTCGAGATGGAAATATGGGTAAGTTCATAAATGAAATACTATTACCTTCCTCTCTACTATTAATCTAATATTATATATGTGAAGGTTTCTCAAGGATATATGTTAGACCAGCTCACTTTGTGCTGTAAGATACTCAGAGGTTCAGTTGACTCCATAGAACTGCATAATTTAGTCTGTCACTGTATGTACCTGACGAATAGGCGTGGGTCCCGGCGAATATGCGTGGTCGGCCTCATAACCTGTTTGATGTTGGTATCAATCGCACTGTGGCGCGGTCACAGTCGCCGCTAATACGCGCTCGCTGCCATCTCAATGAACTCCTTGCTGCCAACACTGATAGTGATGTGATTTTTGACAATTGGAAAAGTATAATAGCCTCAATCTTAATATATTGTGAAAACTTACCTGACCAATGGAGTAGAAGTAAAACCCCTGACAGCTCTCTTGAATATTGATGACATGACATAAAATGATAATTCAAATAATAAATAATCAATGTGGTATTTACCTATTATAATTTCAATTTGTCTAATATGTATGTACTGTTTTGTGACTAATTATTAGAATAAAATTACTTATGACATTAACTAAACGGAATAGAATACTTTTCATCCCGTCAATTTTTCTACGCGAGTTAAAGCGCCGGGCGCAGTTAGTAACTAATAATAATATATGGTATTATCTGGTGCATTATAATATGTTTTACAGTTGGTACTTTTAGCTATATTATATTAATAATTAAGGAACGTGTGCGGCACGTGGCGACTGGCGACACTGCCGATAGAGACAATAACAATATTATCAACCAAAGGAGTATAAATATAACTATTTTAATAAACAAAAACAAATACACAAATAGTAATAGAAGAGGAATGCGACACCCAAGACAAACCTGTTTAAGGTTTATAAGGTGTTAGATTTATAAGAAAAGTTGTAAAATTTACACAAATAAATTACAAATAAAACATTATTTACACTTTTTGGAGAAGCTCTTCCTAAATTGAAAGCGATTGCCATAATAAACTCTATCATTCGATTTTGCTACGTTTCACAGGCTTCCTCCCACTGAGTAAGAAATCCCATCCCCTGTTTACATTGTAGCTCAAAATACTCAGTCAATACGTTACGAGTAGTATTATAGTTCAGCTGTCAATTATTATATTGATATGATATAGGTTCTATATCACTGGCACTACGCTGATCTTCTATATTATAGAAGATCAGCGCAGTGCCGCGCAAGATTATGCGAAACAAATTCTGGGTGCTTTTAAATTATGGCCAAGCGTGCTTACCATCAGAAGAAAAACCTGCTCGTCTCGTCACTCAGTTGTATAAAAAAGTATTTGGAAAAAATAATACTGTACAATTAAAAAAAAAACAAGTAAAGTATCAAGACTTCATTCAATCGACGACTACTTTATTCTTCGGTGTTCATCGGCTAACATCACTGATGATTTCAGCTTCATTCATCACCCTGCAGCGAGGCACACAACTCCTCATGATCGACGGGTACTCCTTTGGCAGATCAGGTCGAGTCAGGTCCAAGGTTGGTGGCTTCCGCTATCGGTGCTCCAACACCGACAGCAAAGGTTGCAAAGCGTACGCTATCGTCACCCCTGATAATGCCGTCTCCATGGGCTATACTGTGCACAACCACCCGCCTATCAAATATTACAAGACGAAGAATGGGACTTATGTAAAAGTACATAATTTATAAAGCGTGTGGTCCAAAACAGACAAGATTATGATCGACAGTACTCTTTCGGCAAATCAAGTGGCTACCCACTGGTCCCGATGGATAGTCCTGGTGTAGATTCTAGGCGTCAATTCCTGGTTATGCCATATATTGTCCCAAGTTTGTCTCAACTTGTAGTTATCGTATTTTGGTGTAAATTAATGAGATTTTCCTGTATTGAATCTTGCTGAATCGACAATAATTAGACCGCATCTAATTAGTCGCAGTAAAGCCATACTTTTCAGTCGCAGTGAAGCTATTTTATTTATTTATTTATTAATTTTAATCTTTTAATTTCAATTTTGAATTTTATATTTTCATTTTCCCTATTGTAAGTCTAAATATGGATGTGTATTGTCCGAAATAAAAAAAATATATTTTATTTATTTATTTTATACCTTAATTTGAGCTCAACACGATATACGATTGGCGCTTGAGGAACCAATGGGTATGGGGGCTAATCAAAGAGCAGCTAAATTCAGTTTGCAATATTTGACACCTATGGGTATAAGACCTGTCTTACCTTATACTGTACATGTACAATCTACATAATCTATTAAAAATCGGGCCCAACGGGGCTTATGTGAAGGTGCATAGTCATTAGATATCGTCATTTTTTTGAGGCTACTTACCAAAGGAAACCCCGCGATCGAAAATTGAAGCTGACAAGATATAAAGATGAAGTGCAGAAATGTAATTATAATGAATATATTTAATTATAATAAAAAATGGCAGACTCTGTGATGTAGTGGTTGAGCAGGTCTGCTTAAATCTCATTCCGCGGAGGGTGCGGGTTCGATTCCCGTTACCAGTTGATGATGTATTATAAAAGGAAAAAGTGTCCAGCGTTTTTGAATATAGGCCATTTTCTCTTCCTGAAAGAGAATGGCCGTGTCCCATCAGCAGGAATGTCTGATGATGATCACCATCAGACATTCCTGCTGTTAAATAATATACAACGCCCAACGATCACATAATTATATTAAAATGCAAAGTAGTTAATTTATCTAAATAAATTAGATAAGTCAAAAATGATATGTACTCGTAGTATTAAAATGTGCGATTTAAATATTTTCTTTTACTCAGCTTGTTTTTTACTAGTTTTGAAATTAAGGTAGCAAAAATACGACAAATTAAATATTTAATAAAAATACAAAAATAAAAACCTTGCAGCCGAATATATCACAACAACGCCACGCGGCACCAAACTCCTCATGATCGACGGATACTCGTTCTTTAGGACGGGCAAGATCCGGGCAGGTGGTTCCCGATACAGCTGTTCCTGCATGGTAAGCAAGAAGTGCCATGCGTATGCGCACGTCAACAGCGCTGACGTCATCATACTAGCTATCACAGAGCATAACCACGACCGACCAACATACTACAAAACTAGTGACGGGACTTACGTTAAGTAAAGACATAAAAATGAATAAAAACCAAAGGAAATTAGTATTCGGTGACATGCTCAATTAGTACGCCATTCCAGCGTATGAGAAGTTTTGAGATGGGGCTTCGAATTCCCAATAATCCATAGATATATTTTTAATATCTTAATCTTCTTGAGTCGCCATTGGGCCAACAGCCGCCGACGCGCTAGACGATAGAAAAGCTATTGTTAAAATGTGGTTAAATTTGTACCGCATGAGTACCTAATGTAATATTAACTTTAGATACAATCAATTAATCTAGGTATGCATAAAAGTTATGAGTGAAATTATATAATATTTTTAAATGAGCAATTGTGGTCTCTATTTTTAAAATGAACGCAGTTACAAACTCTCATAAAAAAATCTAAATTCGACCCTAACCACAAAGTGTAACGTGTTGTGAATTTTTTTTCGTCAAGCCACTTCGGAAAAGACAGTACAGCAAAGTTGGGAGAAAAACGCCTACCTACACCTTACATGCTACTTTAAATATTTCAGTTCGCTATAACACTGCGAAGCGGCACAAAGCTTCTCATAACATACGAGTATCCAAACTGGCGTTCTCATTATACTTGCTCCAGCTTATTGAAACATAAAACTGCAATGCGTATGCGCACGTTAACCTGGATGACACTATTGTTTTAGCCAATACCAATCATAAACATGAGCGTCCGCAGTATGTTCAAGTAAAAGATTGGACGAACATTAAAACTTGAATTAATGATTTCGTCTGAATTTGTTATTCTATTTGAGCGTATAGAGCAGCTTATCAAATTTGACCTGCAGTAGGTACACAGAATACTAAGGGACAGAAGCATCACTCCGCAAAGAAAAATAAACAAATAGCGACTCTTGCTATGACGTAATAAAATCCAATAAAATTCAATTCAGCTCGCGTAGCGCACCATACCTACCAATCATATTAACCTACAGAGCGCCTCTCTTTCTATCGCATAGCTCTTATCTCTTCTGACGTGACACGTGTAACGATGCGCGACCCGCCTTCGGTGTCCGGCTATGTATTTGTAGCTTCGTACCTACAGTGCGGAGTGCGCTAGGCCTGGTAGGTATGAAAAAGGCAGAGACAAGACAGTGACAGAATCGTCGATGAGTGGTGACTGTTTAAATGACTTCTTAAACTTAATGAGTCGTGAAGAAATTTGCGCTGGGCTGTTGCCCTTTACCAAGGATTATCATCAAGGATCTAGTCTGCAAATTTTTCTTTGAAAAATTACACTGCGCTGCGGGCTAGGGTCAGAGTAATAAAGCACGGTTTGTCATTGGTATAGACAACATGCTGCTCATACAATCATGTTACGCTACTCATCGATACGGCAAATGTTGAGATATATAAAACCGCAAATGTTTCATGAGAGCAGGGGTCCGGTAGGAGCAACCTAGTGGTTTTATTGTCTATGCCAGATACCAGGTTCTTTTTACGTAGGCTGTTTCAGAAATTGTTAGTGAAAAGAACGTAACTTTTTTCGTTTACGTAAAGTTTATTCATATCTTTTCAAAATATTTCCCTCTAACCCCAATGCACATATGCATTGGATGAACTAGGTTTCGAAACATTCGAAAAATAACCGCCGAATTTCTACGACGGCATCTTCTGCAGTGTTAAATTTTCGCCCACAATTATTTTTTAAATAAGTAGCTGTTTCTAACGCAGGAGCAAACTCCCCAAATGCAGCTTGTCAATTTACATAAAAAATCATAGCACGCAAAGCGTCCATTGTTGCAAACAAGAGAAGAGTGTAGGATAATATTTTTTTTAATTATGATTAACACATACATGGCTAATACTACACCTGTAAACATATGTATCCAATGATTTCCACCAAAGAGTAGTTTGTATTAAATTAGCCGTCAATTCGAAATAGTTTCAAGAAAAAAGAGATTGTATTTATTCAGTGGCTAACAATTTTCGGAACAACCTAGGTACCAATAGAGTTTGGTCCAATGTTTTACGAGCCAAAAAATTGTTTAACGTTATGTATTGTTTTCTCATGTAAGTGAATTCATTCTTTTGAGAAATAAAGTATCTTTAACCATAAAAACAAATCTAGCTATCTATGAAAAACGTCGATTAATTACTAAAATATAAAATTATAAAATTTTGCAGCAGAATATATCAAAACGCAGCGTGGCAGTAAACTGCTCATGATTAACGGATTCACGTTTTTTAAATCCGGTAAGATCAGGGATGATGGTTCCCGATACACCTGCTCCAGCTACAGCAGTAAGAAGTGTCAAGCGTATGCGCACGTCAACAGAGATGACATCGTCATACTAACCTACACCAAGCATAACCACGACCCGTCCGTATACCACATAAATAAAGACGGGACTTACATTAACTTAACCTCTCTAAGAATAACTTCGAGTTTCACACTGTCAGATTCTCCAAAATCAATTATTTAATTAAAAATAAAGGAGCTTAAATAAAAAGGTTGTTAATTAATTTACCTAAAAACTGTTACAAACAAAACAGTTACATCTTTAAAAAACAAAATTCCTTCACTTATATAAAGCTAAGATGTACTATCCCCGAGTAACATAAGCTACGTTTTATAGTGAAAATATTTTAGGCTTTTGGTTTATTACAAAATCACCATATTTGTAAATCAAGTCGTAATGAAAATTTTCTGATTGGCTGCTTTATCAGCATGCGCTGACCAAATGGTTTGATATAAATGAAAATTGTTCTTCATACGCTATTTTAAATTTTTCAGCTCGCTACATCACTCTGCAACGAGGTACAAGGCTTCTAATGATAAACGGGTATACGTACTTCAAGACTGGCAATGTCCGAGCTGGTGGCTCCCGCTACACTTGCTCTAGTTACTTGAGGAAAAACTGCAAAGCGTATGCGCACGTTAACCTTGATGACACTATCGTTTTAGCTGATACCAATCATAATCATGAGCCTACTCAGTATGTTCAACTGAAAGATGGGACGTACATTAAAGTGTAAACTTGAACTAATGGTTCCCTCTGAATGTGTTATCCTATTCGAGCATTTAGAGTTGCTTATCAAATTGGAAATCCAGCAACAAAAAAGCAGAAACAAGACAGTGACGGACACTTCAATGGTGAGTGTCTAACTGACACAGGTACAATATATTCTGATTTCGGATAGATGACTGTTGAATCTGATGAGTAGTGAAAAAACTTGCGCTGGGCTTTAAGAAAAATAGCTCTATTAGAGTGTTGTTGTCATGAGGAATAATAATTTATGATGCTTATCAAGTATAAATATGGCATAAGCATAAGTTATCTAGTGATATAGATATCGTGCATATTCGTCGACCGAGGTAAGCGCCACTATTGAGATATCTGCTGTTAACGGGATATCTGCTACTAAAAAGCATTTATAAATGTAAAAAGTAAAATCATTTTAAGGCAAGAACTACTTTAATAAACTTTATAAAAAAATCAAAATCAGTCATTTATCTCAATAATTAAATATTTTTTTGACGGTTATTTACTATTTGCAATGAATTAGGGACCGGTTAAAAAAATTGGTATCGATATCTTAAAAGTATCGTTAAAAGTATCGGTATATTAGTAGGTATTGATACTCACTAAGAAAAGAGGAAGGAAATTAACTTTAATTGATTATCTCTTTCTTTCTGCGGCCCGCCACCCGCCAGCAGCCGCTGCACTACTTGTCGCACGGCTCAACGCGGGCAATCAAGCTTGCAACGTCGATAATTATAACGTTATTTTGGTATCTCTACTTACCGGTATTTTATAGGTTTACAGGTGAAAACAGGCAAATTAACTGCGTCTATTTATTCATGACACTGAGATATATGTTCTACTAAACAATCCAAATAACGACTTTATAATTCCGTTTACAGCACAATATATCAACGTTTCGCGTGGCGCGAAACTACTATTCATCGATGGCTACACTTTCTGCAAACATTATCAAAACAACAACGGTCTTAGATTCAAGTGTTCGAGAGGGAACAAAGGGTGTAAAGCTTTTGCGTTCGTCACAGAAGATGACATTGTTGTGCAAGCAGTCAACGACCACAATCACGAACCACCGTCTTACGTATTGACAAGTGAGGGCACTTACGTAAAAGCGTGACCTTAACACACAAATAATTGTGACGGCGCTGGCGCTCTATGCTTAAGTTTTTTTGTAAAAACTTTGTATCAATAAATATATTTACAGAAACATTTTAAAAAACTTGGTCTGTACGGAAGAAAATAAATACGTGAACTAAATAATAAATCTTTTATCTCAGCTACAATTGCCCTTAATTATATACATAAGCCTAAAATAATTCATATATTAGTGATAAAACAGGAATACATTTTTGACTCTGGTTTGTGTTAAGGGCCAGCCCCCTGTCGGAGCGAAGACTGCGCGAAGGTTTCCGGCATGGCCTAACGACAACTGGCAAAACAACCGGCTTGTACTTTTATTATTCAGTGCCGGGAGCGACGGCTTAACTCTGCTGATGCGGATGAAAAGGGCTCTATACTGAAGTAGGTTTAAGCTGGCACGTTTGACATGCTGAAGGTACTGAGGAGGCCCCAATTGCATGGCAATAAAGAGTAACAGAAAACCGCTCAAGAAAAGCTTGACTTCAACGATTAATTACATACAAAGTCACCACACTACAAACAGTATATAGGGTGGAGTAAATAATAGTAGGCGAAGTGAGATTGGACAATGAGACAGACTAACACTATGATTTGTAATTGTTTTGCAGCTCAATACATTACTTTATCGCGTGGCACTAAACTTCTCATGATGAATGGGTACACTTTCGCCAAACATTATCGCAAAAAGAATTGCTTTCGTTTCAAGTGTTCCAACATAGACAGCAAGGGGTGTAAAGCTTATGCTGTGGTTACCACTGATGACGTCATTATTGAGGCATCCAACGAGCACAACCACGCGCCAATGACATATATTCAACTTCACGATGGAACTTATGTCAAAGTCTGATGCGAATGGCTTTGTGACAACGCCGCAGAAGCCAAACAAGTTGAAGTTGAGCTTTATGATAAATGTAAAGTACTTGCGTTAACGTGAAGCCGCCGTTAACTTGTAAGTATTATTTTTTAATTTAAGTTTAATCTTATCTCGTGTGTTAACTGCGATTTGGCGTTGGCGAAAGCGGGTCTGAGATAATTAGTTTATCCTGTTGAGTCGCGGTTTTCAGACTCAAAGGTTATTTGTTGGGTCGTTTGGTTTATTTACGAGTGGGTTAAGCTAAAATCTCTTTCTTTATAGATTTATTATTTAGGTTTTTCTTTATACGTATGACTGCTGGGTTACAGTTTTATACTAAGTAATTAAATAATAGTAGTAGGTGTAGTAAATAATAGAAAGCAAAGTGGGGATTCAACAACTTTTCCAAGAATGGGACAGTCTAACACTATCATTTGTATTTGTTTTCCAGCTCAATACATAACTTTATCGCGTGGGACTAAACTTCTCATGATAAATGGGTACACTTTCGGCAAACATTATCGCAAAAAGAATTGCCTTCGTTTCAAGTGTTCCAACATAGACAGCAAGGGGTGTAAAGCTTACGCTGTGGTTACCACTGATGACGTCATTATTGAGGCATCCAACGAGCACAACCACGCGCCAATGACATATATACAACTTCACGATGGAACTTATGTCAAAGTCTGATGCAAAGGGCTTTGTGGCAACACCGCAGAAGCCAAAGAAGTTGAATTTTGAGCTTTGTGCTAGATGGTACCTGAAGCCGCGGTCAATTCACAGATTAACTGGATTTTTTAATAAAAATTTTATCTTATTTCGTGTGTTAACCACTATTTGATGTAGGCGCAAGTGGGTCTAAGATAATTAGGTTTTATCCTGTTGAGTCGCGGTTCCCAGACTCAAGGGTTTTCTATTATTAGATGGGCCGTTCAGCTTATATACGAGTGAGGTTAAGCTAAGTTATTTTTCTGCATAGATTTAATATTTAAATTTTTCTTTATCTTTATCACTGCTGAGTTACAATTTAAAACTAAGTATACCTAATAAATAAATTAGCCCAACGATAACAGACATAGATCCTGGATTAGCTTAGTTAGGATTTCCTTAGCTAGGATTCCCTGGATCTAAAGAACCAGGAACTAGGAGGACTAAGGTCTCACAACACCCAGACACGAAACAAATACTTGCGTTTTTCTTTTCTGTGTACAAAAATTTGTCCTGTAGCACGAATCGATCCCGCAACTTCCAACGTGTAGGTAAGAGAGAGCTGACATGCCCATTCACTAAACCACAGAGGCTGTCATAATATATTATTTAATAGTAATGTTGTGATAACATATTCCTAACAAAACAGTTCCGAAGGAAGAACCCCCTCGAAAAACTTGTGATAGAACTATACAAAGTACTAAGTTATGCAATATGTAAACTCTTAAAGGATTAAAAAATGTATATTTCCGTTGATAGATTCAAATGGTTAAAGAAAAGGTTAAAGATTGTTTGTTTGCCCTTAGAATTTTAAAGTGTATTTCATTACAATGTTTTTAGTCAGACCGTACAAATTTGGTATTTTTTTTTTAGAATTTCGCAATTGTTTCAGTTGAATAAAGAAAATAAAGTCAAATAAAATCTGTCGGTTAAATGAAGAATTAAAATCGGTTCAGTAAGGAATATCTTTTTCGTAGGATGAGACGTCAAGGATGTGTATGTCATAACCATTTATAGAGTGAGTTGGTGGTGACCATTTGCGACTGTTTTAATATACCTAATAGTATTACAGGTAGGTATTATGTAATTATCATAGTTTATAGTTTAATAGATTGTACCATCGCTAAACAATTAAACATTTAAGAGATTACCAAGAAATGAAATGTTAAATTATAATTTTTAATGTTTATAAAATAAATATGCTGACTAAAACGCTATTTCTTTTTAGAAGTTTAAATTTACAAGTTTTTAAACTATCATTGTCACTGAAATTAGCATTTAGAAACGGGATATATACAGGATTTTTGAGACGAGACATTAAGGGCAGGTAGGTTATAGTAAAATGTTCCTAGGAGAGACCAGCCATAACTTTTTTTAATATTCTGAACGGCATTTAAAGATTTTAGAAAATATTTTGTCAGCAAAAATATTCTAAATTACCAAAAAAAAAATTTTATGCCAATCGATCCTGTTTCTTGAAAGGATCAAAAGACTCTATGGGACCATTGAAGGTATGAGTACTAGAAATGACAGAAATCTCCAAAAACTTTCCCCATACATATTGTACGGAAAAACGATCAATCAACTCGAAATATTTTTTGTTGCCAATTTATCCTATTTCTTACTGTGATCAAAAGACTCTTTGAGGCTAACTGAAGTTCAAGTACAGAAACTATGGTAAGTCACAAGACCGGGTTACACGCAAGCGCCAAAAATATTATTTTTAACCGACTTCAAAAAAGGAGGAGGTTCTTTGTTCGATTGTATTTTTTTTTTATGTTTGTTACCTCAGAACTCCGTCATTTATGAACCGATTTGAACCTTTTTGCGTCGGGTTCAGTATAGCTACGAAGTGGTCCCATATAAATTTCATCGATATGTGACCTTGGACTTCGAAGATACACTGAAGTCGGTTTTTGTTATTTTCTAAAAATTAATTATTATATGAATATCTGAAAGTAGAGGACCCGTTTGAAAGCATTATCTAGGAAATTACAATATAAATTATGCAATTTGAAACATAACTTCTTCAATTACATAATGACAATGTTGGACAAAATATCAAAGGACTTTGAAATAGCAAAACCATCCCAACAAAACATAGGGGAGCCGTCGGGAACATTTCCTTCCTGGCAAAATATACATATACTCCCTGTGAGTGACCTAACGAATTTAAAAGAAATGGACAAAGAATTCATCAGCATCATTAGCACATCACGTCCCCAATGCTGGGACACGGGCCTTCTCTCATAGAGAGAGTATAGGCCACCACGCTGGCCCAGTGCGGGTTGGTGGACGTTACATGAAACGGACATGGACAAAGAATTATGCAATGAGAAAAACTTCTCAAGGATGGTAGGTATAAATTCAGTTAAGACCTCGGTGGACGCTCACTCGTTGCGTTTCAGTCTAAGTTACTCTACTAAGACTTTTTGGTACAAAAAAACTCTTCCCCATGGTCATTGGATTCGAACCCGGTTCTCCAGCGCTCCTGCGGATAGTATTCTATCATACAACCAACTAAGCTAGTAGGTCCTCGAACTTGAGCGCCAGAATAAGCTAACAGATACGAAATTTCTTTAACAATGTTTCACTACTGGTTTCAATGACAATGAAAAAAAGTATTGTGACAAAACAATTTTACAAAACGCTCTACATCGATGTGTGATTTTTTTTCTTTGGTTGATGTTTCTCGTTTCTATGTTACTAACATATTCAATGTTTTGCAGCTCGATCTGCTCGATATATCACTTTGGCACGCGGTCCCAAGTTGCTTATTATTGATGGCTACTCCTTTACCAAACAATACAAGAAGAAGACGGACAATCTCTTCCGCTTTAAGTGCTCAAGCCTCTGCACAATGGGCTGCAAAGCCTTCGCCTTAGTTAACTCTCGGGACATCGTTGTTGAAGTGCTGAGTGAACATAACCACGAGCCGATCAAGTATATAAAGATGCCTGATGGCACTTATGTTAAGTGATGCTATTATGTAAAGAAGTAAGTAGTGTTGGATTACTTACTTAGCAGTATTGAGTATTTTTTAATGTAAAAGAGAGACACGCTAAGCTCCATAATGTAGGCAATAAGGCTGCTAGGCTCAAATGGGGTTAGGCGGGTCCTGCTAGCTGTATGCATCAACGGTACCAAGGATATAGATCAGGGATGGACAATATTACCTAACCTACCATACCTTTCCAGCTCAGTACATAAAGTTACACGAAGGTCCGACACTGCTAGTTGTTGACGGTTATACATTCAACACACACGCTAGCTTCAAGGATGGTAGTGTTCGGTACAAGTGCTCCAGTGCATCCGGCAGAAGAAATTGCAAGGCGCTAGTCAAAGTCGATCAGAAAGGAAGAATCGTGGTACAGTCAAACGTACACAATCACGTGAGGAATCAATTTGTGCGGGCTTCGAATGGAGAATATATTAGAAAAATGATCAATTAATACGGGGACATGATTCAACGCGACTACGCAGAATTGCAGATGTTTGAAGAAGCTAGCTGAGTAAATCGGCGCCGAGAGAAGCATCGCTATTCGCCATGACGCATGCAATACATCTAGCTGAAATGTGAACCTTTTTGTGTAGTACACAGACAAGTGATTTTATTAAAAAAATTTGTATTTAGACAATTTATAAAATCACTTTTCAACGTTATTACAAGACGCGCAGAGTCTTAGGGACAGCTCATACCCAGACGCGACGAGGGTTGCAGAAGCTTGAGGCAGAATGTAAAGCGGTGCAGCGCAGCGCCCGCCACCATTACGAGACACCGCGAGGCATACTTCGACGCGTATTAAGTTCGCTTTCGCCCTCTCATTAAAATGTATACCTTTGTGTGTAATAAATAAGATTTTTATTGTATTGCTATCTTAAAAAGTGCGCGCCTCGTCGCGTCGTGCTGTGTCTCGGTGTGAATTGACACTGAATCGTTAGTGTAAACAGAACTAGTCGAGTTACTAAAGTAATTATAAAAGAATTGAGTGTTACTAAAATATAAGAAACTTACGGATGATAGTTACAGTGTAGGTATATTTAATCCGTGTGGCTTTTTCATGCTAAAACCACAGTAAAACTAATTTCATCGCCAATCTCAAGTGTTTGTCTACTATCTAATTCTCAAGGTCTAAAATGGATATCATTATTCTATTTATATGATGGATATTACCATATTTATATGTTTTTTAAATTTGGCCTGTCTTGGATGGTTTACCAGAATTCATTTCGAAATAACCGAAAGAATATTAAAATTTTCTCCCTCTCTAAGATAGGTGTTTATGTGATTTTTTCATCTTGATCTGACAATGTATGATTGTCAGGAACAGTAACTTTCACCACCAGTCTGTTGAAAAACAAATATTATTAATACAATTAAAGCAATACTTGTCACAAGCTAATTGCATAAGTAGGTATGTATGGTTATTATTATCGTCATAGTAGATGCTAAATGTATTTACATTTCTATTGAACATTGTGTCCGTTATAGAATTAATGAAGAAAAGGCCATTTGTAGTTACATTAGACCTTATAGTGAAACAGAGGAAAACTGTTAAGCTTTGTTTTTATCGCATGAACCTATATATAGGAAAATTAATAACTCTTGCCTCTATAGAAATAGGTAATTTAGATTAGATAAACGATCTGTGAAATATTTTTTTTATAGTAAGTGATAAGACGAGCTGGTCGTTCGCCTGATTGTAAGCACTACGCCTGCCCTTAACAATTGCAGTGCCACCCATAACTTTCATACCATAAAAAGTACTGCGTAGCACTGCATTGCGCCCATCACCCCGAGACATCAGATATTAAGTCATACGCCCAGTAATTTTGCTGGCTACAATGCCTTTCAAACCGGAACACAGTAATGCTTGCGCACTACTGCTTGGTGGCAGAATAACTGGCAAAGCTGTGGTACCTACCCAGACGACCTCCGGCATACGAGGGACCTACCACAAGTCTATTATCATATTTTAATATATAAATTTAACGTTAAAATAATAAAACGTTAAAAATATATAAATTAAAACACATTTGTGGAGCAACAGATACATTTATCTGTTGCTCAGCAGAGCAACAGATAACATAAAAACTTTCCTTAAAACTTAAAAAATAAATAAATAAATAGATTTATTTAATTATTTTTTAAGTTTTTAAGGAAAGTTTTATGTTAATAAAATTTTGTGGTAATTATAATTATTATTTTAGCCGTTAATTAAATGTTAATGAACTAAATGTCACAATCACCCTAACAAACATATTGTTACAGCAAAATACATAACTATAACCAGAGGCGGAGTGTCCCGGAAACTGCTAATGATAAACGGCTACAGTTTTCGTAAACATATGGCAAAAGTCAGAGGTGGCTGTCGGTACAGATGTTCTAGCAACAGGAGCAAGGGATGCAAAGCTTTCGCTCATGTCAATGGTGATGACGTCATTGTACAAAGCTACCTCCACCACAACCACACTCCGATTCAATACAGGATGTCAAGTGACGGACAGTATATAAAAACACTGGATGCTCTGAAGACTCCGCTGTCACATTATGCTTTGCCAGTTTATTCCCAAGACGAAGCTTGATTATTGTACTGCGTATTGTTAGAGTGTTAAAATACATACATAAAGTATTACAAAATAAATATTGAATTTACTTGCTAATTTATATACATATACTACATATTTAAAGTTAAAAGTATTTAATAGGCTTGAAATGTTGTCGCGGTACCGTTGTTTTTGTTCGTTCTTTTCCGTACAATGCAGACTGTGGTCGATTCAAAGAAAATTAAAATTAAAAGATCAGAAGGTAGAAAAAAAAGATACGGCCGGGTCGGTCTGTTCAACGGAAAAAGAAGGACGACTAAAAACCTAAGCTAGATTAGCATAAGCAGTGTTGTGAGTTAATGTGAAATATTGTGGATTGTATTAAATATAATTCAAGAACATATTTTGAAGTATAAATTGAATAGAAGGCTGTTTCATCTTCAGAAGTGGTATGTGCACAAGCCCGCAAGTGCTGTGTCGGTAAAGGTTTGATATAAATATGTATTAACGCAACAGCAAGGTGAGTCTGAGTTCATTACCTACATAGTTTCAAACCCATCTATGTTACGTAAAAAGTGTTAACCTTTTTTTCGATGTTTTACCCAAAGATAACGAATTATATAATTCGTCTTTGGTTTTACCTCTTGAGCGCCACGTTACAGAGGAAAAACCGTGCCTGTCAAGCTAAGCTACAAAATGTATACATACATTTTAGTCGGGTTATGCCGACATTGACGTGGAGAAGCCTTGTTAATTTTTTTTCTTTAGTATCATTTAACTGTGGAGTTCAAAATGTTTCTTATCTACCTACTTGACAAAAGGTTCGATAAATTACGCACGTGTGTGCTTGTTTCCCGGTTTGCAGCACGCATCTACTGCAAGGTAGAATTGAGGTTACAATATTAAAATATTTTGTATATCTCAGGTTGCCATTGTATAAACAATGCCGAGGGAGGCGCAAATCACACCGCGTGTGGTCGCGGTCCGCCACGAGGCGCGAGCCGCGCGCTCGGGACAGGCGTACCCGGTCACGCAGCAGAAGGCCCCGCAGGACGGTGACACCAAGGCGTTCTCGTGAGCGACGGTTGCGGTCGGCTTCAAGGTCAGACTCCAATGTACGAGATAGAAGACGCTGGCGTAATGAATCACGGCTAAGAAGTGCGCAGCGTTCACGAGCAGACTATTCTCGTAGTAGAAGTCGTTCACGTAGTACTCATGAAGCTTTACGAAGTAGGCGATCGCTTAATACTTTGTCACCTCTGTCCTGTTCGAAATATTATTTCAGCCGAACATGCCTCGCGTCATGTTGATATTAATGATGTACATAATGAAGTCATTGTTAACAGAAACTTAATTGATAGTTTAAGTAAAGGTCTACAAGCTGTTGCAACCGTAAATCCCCACAACAAAGAAAAGTTCTCATCTATAAACGTTGTTACTGAATTTGATCCTAAGTTTTAAAATCGAACTACCTTAACATGGTTGAATAAAGTTAATGAGTGCGCAGAGATTTACGGTTGGGATAGTAAGCGAACTGCTCATTACGCGTTGCCAAAGCTTATGGGAACCGCGAAGCGATGGTACGAGAGGCAATTATTAGTTATGCGTACATAGCAGATTATGAAAATTATGAACGTTTACTTTCAGAAATGTGATGCATTAAAGCTAAGTTTGGTGATGATTTAGAAGATTATTATTATGAGAAGTTAATAGTCTTCAATCGTTGCGGGATAACTGGGAAGAATGCTATAGATTGCGTAGTTTATGGCATAGAAGATAGGTCTATTCGTTATGGTGCGGAGGCAGTGGGTTATGAGGACGCTGATAAACTCTTAGGAAGGAAGTGTAAAGCATGAGAGGTTTGAATAAAAACGATAGGAAATTAACACGACCAAATACAAAGTTAATTTGAAAACCACCAAAATCAGAACTTAATAATAGACCCATTCAATGCTTTAACTGCCACAAAGTTGACCACGTCGTGACTAACCTTAAAAAAACCGTTAATTAAATGCCAGAAGTGTAAGCGAGTTGGACATGACGAACTAAATCGTACAAACGAAGTTTGTAAGGATAGACTAGAGGTTAAATCTTTATGACTAGTTCCGGTTGATGAAATGGCAGATAACAAATTTAAAAAGAAGATAAGTATTGACCAATCAGATTTAAATGGTTACGCCGATTTTGGCAGTCAATGTCCATTGATCCAGGAATCAATCGCTAGGAAGATATCTGATTCAGATAAATGGAGACTTACAAATTTACCTTGCTTACGTGGATTTGGAAATTCTCTTATACACGCTATAGGTGCATTTGTTGTTAATTTAATTATTGATGATGTAAGAGCGAATGTCGAGTTAATCGTAGTTCCTGATCACTACCTAAGTTATGAAATCTTAATAGGTCAAACAGTGACAGAACAACCCCATGTCGAAATTCACAAGGACGACAAGCATTTAACTATTAAATCAACAATAACTTTATATAACCAGCATATACTTTTAAAGACGTTTGAGACGGTAATCATACACGGAAGTGCGATCAAAGTTTTTACGAGTACTGAGTTATCCGGGGAGTTATATATAGAAAATAGCCAAAGATTAAATTGTAATAAGAAATGGTATAGGCTACATTGTAATTATAAATTGTCAAAATAATATTGTGCAGCTTATTAAAAATGAGCTAATATCTCGAGGAGTTATGTAAGTTAAACTAAAAGCTTAAATGTAAACCAGATAATAAAGTTTTATAAAGTTTATTAGTATCAGAAGCCTTATATAACTATTACATATTTAACCAAATTTGTAGCAATAACTAAAGTATTATCCTCAAATGAAAAATAACAACATAATATATATGATAACATAATAGATAAGAAATGATATTAGTCATATTTCGTTAGAAGACTTACATATGGAAGATAACTTAAGTGAATCTGAAAAGGGCCAATTGTTAAATTTGATAAATCAGTACCAGGATTGTTTTGCAAAGAGTTTGTCTGAATTAGGTTGCACAAATATTACTACAATGGACATTGAATTAAAAGATACAAATGCTGTCGTGTATCTCCCATATCGCCTTAGCCATACGGAGAAAGTAAAGAAGTTAGGACAATGGTCGATGACCTGTTACATCATGGCATAGTTAAGGAATCGATTTATCTATATGCCTCACCAATTATAATAGGTCTAGCTAGTTTTTTTAGACGTTTTATAAAAGGTCTCGCCCATATTTCTAGACTTCTTACAAAATTATTAAAGAAAAATGTCGTGTGGGAGTGGGGTAATAAACAAGAACAAGCCTTTAATGATATTAATCATCAAGACCAGTTTCAGCTTTATATAATCCAGCAGCTGAAACCCGGATTCATACAGACGCGAGCAAGTCATAGTGTAGGGGGTGTTTTGATGCAACGACAAGACGATGCAAATTTTAAGCCTATTGCCTACTATAGTCGTCAAACATCGCCAGAGGAGTCTCACTTTTCATCTAACGAATTGGAGACTCTAGCAGTTATAGCATCATTGATGAAATTCAAGCCATATTTTCTGGGATTAAACTTCACTATAGTCACCGATTTTAATTCCCTTAGAGCAACTTTTATTAAAAGAGGCATGATTCCTCGCGTATCTAGACGGTGGAGTTTAATCCAAGAATATAATTGTGATGTTTTGTATAGGTCTGGCGACAAGATGATCCACGTAGACGCATTGAGCAGAAACTCAACCAGTGACGTAATCGCATTGATGCCGTTGAAACCTGTGACATTATGACATTAAGTGTCAATAATAACTGGTTGGCGACTATTAAATCGAATGATTCTGAGGTAATGCGCATTAAAGATATTTAGACAAAATCAGTTCATGATGTCTCATGAATCGACATACGGAAAAATTTCGTAATAAAACGACATCGTTTATATAGGACTAGGCCTACTGATAATGGATTAAGGTGGGTCGTACCAAAGGGATGTAGGTGGCAAGTACTGCAGAAAAATCACGATCAAATAAGGCATTTTGATTTTGAGAAGACATACGATCGAATCAAAGAACATTACTGGTTTTCACGAAAGCGAAGGTTCGTAAAAAAAAAAAAAAAAAAACGTTACTTCGTGTTTAGAATGTGAGCACAAATTCCGTCAGGCAGGAAGGAAGGCTATCTACATCCCATTCCTAAGATATCGACTCCCTTTCATACGATTCATATCCATCACGTAGGACCTTTTGTGACGAACAAACGTAAAAACGTACACATACGGGTAATAATTGATGCATACACAAAATTCATTGTAGTTAAACACAAAGTCTAATACGACTATTGCGATTTTGAGAGATTACTTTGGTACGTTTGGGTTACCTGTTCGATTAATTAGAGATCGTGGTACCTCTTTTACGAGTACTAAGTTTAAGTCATTTATACAGGAACTAGGAATCTGGCATACCACTCTCCACGAGCAAATAGTCAAGTGGAGGTACAATCGCACGATATTAGATTCCCTTGTGGCGCAAAATCAAGGCAAAGATGAGAGGTTGTGGGATGATATGTTACTACAGGTGCAATGGGGTTGAATAATACACTTACCTAACAAGAGCACAGGAAAATCACCGTCAAAAGTTTGTTTGGGCTGAAGCTTACTAATGATAATGAAGGTCAAATTGTCACAGATATTCATCCTGACATGTTAAATAAAGTCGACTCTAAATGTATAGATGCAGTTCAATATGTGATACAAATCAACCGACTGTCGAGGCAAGTATTCCACAAAATGATACATTTAGAGATCTTGTTAAATGTGAATCTCAATCAAGTAGTGTAGATAGTCACGGGGATGAAGGTCAATATACTAATTCAGTTGATAAGAATATTATTGAAGTTAGGTCAGAAGTAAATCTCAAGAAAATCAAAAATACAATTTTGACAAAAAGAGAAAAGAAGCAAGAAAATATAGTATAGGAGAATTAGTAAGAGTAGGGAGAACATCACACACGGTAGGTAAGAGTAGAAAGTTATTGCCAAAATTGTGAGGTCCGTATAATATAACTAAAGTATTAGGTAACGATAGATACGAAGTTATTGATATACCGATAACCAAGAAAGGAAAAAGCTCTTATACAGGAGTCTATGCTGTCGATTAAATATTTCCATGGATGTGTTTTAATGCAAAAGATTTTGGTAGTGACAGCAGTAGCGATAATGAGTACTAGTTTTAAAATGTATTTAGTTGTTTTTGAGTACCTCATTGCCTATGCCTACCTAATAAATAAACCGATCGATGGCCATTTTGTGACGTTAAGTACTTGTGAACTATGAATATGTTCATTGTAAAACTGAAACTATTAAGATCAATAGTTTCTAATATATGCGTTTTTAATATTAGTGAAAATGTAAACTGTGTATAAAACGCAATAGAAATGAATAATATTTTTGAAGAGATAAATAGGTGTTGATCTAGAGCTTGATCATCATCAAGTCAACTCAATCATCATGTCGATATAATCTGATTATTATGGTCAATTATACATACCTAATGTAGGTGTCAATATGGCAAGGTATGCAATTTTTTGTTATTTTTAAGTGTGTTGTAACGTGCGTCTATAATATCACTGACACGAGGCGTGCCATGCGCGTAGTGCTCTATCAAATTTGTCAAGCTTGAGCACAAAGTGTGCTATGCGCAACGTGCGCTCGTCAAGTACCTGCTTTAAGCACAAAGTGTGCTATGCGCAACGTGCGCTCATCAAGTACCTGCTTTAAGCACAAAGTGTGCTATGCGCAACGTGCGCTCGTCAAGTACCTGCTTTAAGCACAAAGTGTGCTATGCGCAACGTGCGCTCATCAAGTACCTGCTTTAAGCACAAAGTGTGCTATGCGCAACGTGCGCTCATCAAGTACCTGCTTTAAGCACAAAGTGTGCTATGCGCAACGTGCGCTCATCAAGTACCTGCTTTAAGCACAAAGTGTGCTATGCGCAACGTGCGCTCATCGAGTAGCTCACGCACAACGTGTGCTATGCGCAATGTGCGCTCATCAAATACCTAGCTCATGCACAAAGTGTGCACAGCGCAACGTGCGCTCATTAATTAGTTCAAGCACAAAGTGTGCACAGCGCAAAGTGCGCCACTTAATTAAGAATTCAAGTACATTAAATTAATTTGTTTTTAATTAAAAATATATTTTGTTATACATTAACTTATTGTTTTGAAGACGTATCAATTATTATAGAGTATATGAATTGTTAGTGTTATAAATTTAAATTAGTATTGTACGAAATTTACAATTGTTAAAAATTTTCGTTGTTATCGTCGTTTAATTGATTGTTAATTTTCTGTGTCCACGAGGACGTGAACGTGTATCAGGATGGACGAGCTGTTAGAGTGTTAAAATACATACATAAAGTATTACAAAATAAATATTGAATTTACTTGCTAATTTATATACATATACTACATATTTAAAGTTAAAAGTATTTAATAGGCTTGAAATGTTGTCGCGGTACCGTTGTTTTTGTTCGTTCTTTTCCGTACAATGCAGACTGTGGTCGATTCAAAGAAAATTAAAATTAAAAGATCAGAAGGTAGAAAAAAAAGATACGGCCGGGTCGGTCTGTTCAACGGAAAAAGAAGGACGACTAAAAACCTAAGCTAGATTAGCATAAGCAGTGTTGTGAGTTAATGTGAAATATTGTGGATTGTATTAAATATAATTCAAGAACATATTTTGAAGTATAAATTGAATAGAAGGCTGTTTCAGTATGTTACAAGGTTAGCTTCAAGCCATCAACACAACCACATGTCTATCCAACAGGATGTCGTGTGATCTAAAATACTCCGTGGAATTGAATTCGATATTTTTCTAAATGTATGTGTATGTACTCAGTTTATGCTTTAGAATGAATCTATAGCGTTACATTAAAATATAATAATCAAAACCCAACATATTTATAAAATTTAAATTATTAATTTTATTTATTTATAACGATAACATTTTTTTTATTTTTTTTTACCTTTTTATTATATTTATAATGCGTGCGCTTGCATGGCAGGGCGCTTACTTGCCTCACGGTGTCGCCCCCGTAACCTGTTTAGTAATTAACAAGCAGTAATTAAATTAATCAAAAACCCGACTGCAAAAAAGACAATTTAAAAGTAATGCTCTAATTTATGATTCCTATTTCAATTTAAACATGTAACTTATATATATATATTTTTGTAATTCCCTTTTAATTTATCTTATTTCGATATCCTACTCAATGGTTTTTACTAACGTACTAGCTGCGCCCCGCGGTTCCACCCGCGGTTTCCCGGGATAACAAGTAGCCTATGTGCTATTTCATGTCCTAAAGTACCTACATTTCAAATTTCATAAAAATCGGTTCGGTAGTTTTTGCGTGAAAGAGTAACAAAATTCCATACATACATACATACAAACTTTCGCGTTTATAATATTAGTATGGATTTTTCGCGCTGCTGTGTCACCTAGAACTTTGGATACCTAATTCACCCACAAAAAAGACACTAACCTAGCTACCCTTAAAATGTGTAGTATCTTTATAAAGGTGTGCATTATGTGCAATCAATTGAATAATTAAATTTAGATAAGGTAATATAAACGCTTTTTCCAAAGTCATATAAACTAGTTCATTTCATATATTTAATAAAATTAATTAATTATTGGTAATTGTCTGTTCTAGCTATTTATTTAATTGTTTATTAAACTTTCAAATAATAAATGTTGAACTTTATGATGATTTTCTGTTTTCATCCATCATAATCATCGTCACGATCTCCATTCAAGGACACGTCTACTCCAACGATTGTACATTCTTCGAGAGATGTGACCAGCCAACTGCTACTTTAGCTTGCTTATCCTATAGTCTATGTCGGTTATTTTTATCCATATTTAAATGCAAATGTTAACTATATATACTTAGTTCTAATTTAAGAATGCAAATAATATTAAAATCATTATTGTTTGTAGCACGATCAGCACAATATATAACAACGACCAAAGGCAGCAAATTGCTTATCATTAATGGATACACGTTTCGTAAAACCGGCAAGGTTGGTGGCGGTGGTCTTCGGTACAGTTGCTCGAAGTACGACGGTGCTGGGTGTCCGGCGTACGCGCATGTAAAGTGGGACGTGATAATCAAGGCTAACGTGGATCATGACCATCTGCCACCTAGATATCACAAGACCAGTAGTGGAGAGTATATTAAAATTTAGAAGGGAAACGTTGGCAGGGATAGTTTTCGGTACAGCGGTATGCGCTGACTAGTATATAAAAATCTCCCATATCAATGGGAAAATCTCCCAAATCATTGGGGAAATCTCAAAATAAAATAAAAAGAAAGTTTTGAAAATGGAACTGATTACAATATTTTTATATTCTAGATTATTCCTTTTTTTTTTAATCATAACATTCATTTGTTTTAATGCGTTCAAATTATTAATGTTATGGGTAGGCGTGGCGCTTACCATCAGGTGAACGACTTGCTCGTCGCATTACTTAGTTCCACAAAAAAATATGATGATGATTTTTATTATTTAATTATGTACTATTTTGTTATATTTATTATTACGACTATGATTTATTTTTGTAGTTTCGTAAGTAGTGTTTTTAAATAGTGTATAATAATAATATATACTACTTTATATCTTTTATGGTAATTATTTTGCACAACGCTGCCTATATAAAATTTCACATAGCGATTAGGCCGTCCTACCATTGTATTATTGTACTACCATTATTTTAATTTATGTAAACATTTGTTTTCTGTTTTTGGTGTTCAATAAAGTATCGTATTTTGTTGTATTGTATTGTATAATAATATATAATAGGGTAAGTACCGCGCTGGCAAAGCTACTACCGTTATTTTGAAATTTAAATCATCAACGAACAATAACCGCGGTCTCTTAAGGCATTCATGTCCGTCTTTCGTCCATTCACGGAGTTCCCAACTGAACTATTAATAATACTTAACATATTTTCTTAAACTATTATATAATATATTTTCTTGAATTACGTAAAATGATTACCAAAAGCAATTTTCTCTACCCAGCTCAATTTATCACGATGATCAATGGAACAAGGCTTCTGGTAATAGACGGGTACACGTTTTGCAAACAAACTTGTAACAGACAAGGTGTCATCAGGTACCAATGCACGAGCAATAGGAGCCAGCGGTGCCATGCTGGCGCTTACGTTCAATACGGCGTTATTATAAGAGTCGTTAAAGAACACACTCACTTACCTAGCGAATATAAACAAATATATTCAGGGAAGTATATGAAAATGTATCACTAAAAAAACCTGTAAAAAATATTCATATTTTACTAATCATTTTTCCTGACGTTTTATTTATATTTTTACACGCGCCGCAAACTGGTTTACTTATAATTATTTATCTTCGCAAAGATGTGTGCATGAAAGATAAAAAAGTGAAAGAAATAAATATAGTCAATAGGTTCTAGAAACAACAAAAATGTGTGTCACATAATGTGTGTATTTTTTTATTATCCCAGCTCAATTCATCACGACCGATAAAGGATCAAGACTTCTACTTATAAACGGGTACACGTTTAGCAAACAAACATGCAACAGAGAAGGCGTCGTCAGATACCAGTGCTCTAGCAGTAAGGCCAAGCAGTGCACGGCTTCCGCCCACGTTAACTACGAAGGTAAAATTGTTAAGGTACTGAACAGACATACTCATGAACCCAGTTATTATACAAAGAAATATATTAAGTGCATAAATAAACATGGTGAATTTTTGAGATGGCAAAATCACAATTAACCAAAACAAATACTTGTAAAGATGTAACTATTGCGGTTTTAGCTTTTTAGCGTGTATTTGTAAAAATCTTTTGTGTCAAATTAAATACCGTTGATTTTACAAATAAAATGTGAAATTCCAAATCGTGTGTTTAAACTATTAACAGTAATTTTATTTAGTTCATTTCCTCAATATAATCGTATTTATTTTGTCTGCCTAATCGTCTAATAGAGAATTTGAAATACCTATATTCGGAGACATTGTGAATGTAGGTGTATAATCAGTAAACGTCGGAATGGATGGATGTCTAGTGATCGGATGGGTGAATCAATGTAGTTATAGTGAATACTTAAAACTGCAAATGCAAAGCAGATGCCACTTTAACAACGACGTGGTCACTTAATTTGTCTATCACACTCTCCAACGTAACAAATGTAAAAAACAATAAGGAGGATGTACAATGAATAACAAAGATCAATATGCTTAAATGTATATATATAATTTAAAGTCGGTTTAGTTTTTTTTTTTGAAAAATAATTCATTATCCAGAAAAATATGCCAATTGACAACATTTAAATTTTGTAACTTCAAAAAACACCTCTTTTGTTTTGGCAATTCTGTGGCAATCTTTTAGGACAAGTGTCAGTTGATTTAAAATAAAAATAAAATAAGAATTGTTTATTTTGGTCCTTAAAAAAATGGGCAGACAGAAGATCATTATAAGTTAAAAATTAGGTATATGTATAGGTAAACCTCGCCGAACCAGACACTTCCAGAGCGGAGAGGTGAACCCATCTGCTACCAATCATATTAACAATTCATTACTGATGGTTAATTTCTTTACACTGTACACGTGTTCGCCGCACCACTAACAACTGCAAAGTTATCATCTACGTTAATTGATTCAGACGACAAAATAAATTAAATTTTTATTTGATTCATTTATGTATATCATTTATTAAAATATGTTATTTATCATCATTATTATCATCATCATCATCATCATATATATAAAATACTCGTGTCACAATGTTAGTTACCTTACTCCTCCGAAACGGCTTTACTGATTTTTACCAAATTTTATATGCATATTCAGTAGGTCTGAGAATCGGCTACTATCTATTTTTCATACCCCTAAGTGATAAGGGTTGTTCACCCTTAACATTTTTTTTAATTTATATGGCAAAACAACGTTTGCCGGGTCAGCTACTGATGTATAATATGCTCATTGCACAGTCATCTGTCTTATCGGTGGTGTGTGCCTATACCTACAAACGGAACATTTCATTTTTTTTTAGATCTATGTTTGTTCACTATCTCGCCTGACGGAAGCGATGATGTGGCATAAGATGGAGCACATAGATCTAGAGAAAGACTGCAGTTGAGCGGCTGCTCAGACCCGTCTCCCCGATGGTTCACCGAACATCACTGCCGGTAGCAATCAATAAATTTCATTTCAATGGAAAAATATAATATGTTCGTGTAGTGCTCGTAGTCGTAGCATAGCTTCCTAACCGTACGTAACAGATCTGTTAGGTTTTAGGTTAAGCAACGTTCACCGCGGTCACATGGATGGGTTACCATTTGTGTCATCCACACGAAACGAAGAAGTTTGTAGAGCAATAGAGCAATTAGAAATTATCGCAGAGGTAAGTTTCTTTGCAGGAAATAGTTTGTTTAACAACAGGTGCCATAGCAGCACCACTTATTTTGCCTTGAAACAGTAAGTGGTATTGGTGCTAGCAAAATATTGAGCGGCAAAGCGGTTTCTTGTATAGTGAAGAGATGTTGAAAAGCGCATCCACTACGAGTAAGTACTCACATTCAGGAATGGGAAGCCATTTGAGCTCTAGAATATCTTTACTGGTGGTAGGTTTATCGTATGCGAGAGGCCGTCTGGGTGGGTACCACCGCTATGCCAGTTATTCAGCCACCAAGCAGTAGTGCGCAAGCATTACTGCGTTCCGGTTTGAAGGGCATTGTAGCCAGCGAAATTACTGGGCATTATGAGACTCAACAGCTAATTGTCTCAGGGTGAAGAGCGCAGTGCAGTGCCGCGCAGGATTTTGCAAAACAAAGTTCTGGGTGTTGCTGTTATATTATGCGCTGGCGTATTGCTTACCATCAGGCAAACGACTAGCTCGTCTTGTCATTCAGATACATAAAAAAAAATTATAAAGTTTCGTCAATTTATTATGTGATCTAAACCTAACCAAAAATCACGTGATTAAAATTAAATAATGAATCTCTTTCCAGGAGCACAGTTTATTACTCTAACGTCAGGCAAGAAGGTTCTTTTCATGGGAGGCTACACGTTCAGTAAGGACCGAGTTCTAGTATCAGCCACGCGGTACAGATGTTCAAAGCGCAGAATGAAAAATTGCCAGGCCCGTGCTTACGTGAACCCGGAAAATGAAGTTGTAAAAATAGTTTATCAACACAACCACCCTGTCGACGAATACAGGCAGTCGAAAGCGGGGACTTTTATGCGAACAAAATCCTAATCATGTTTAAATAAATAATTTGGATTTTTTAATATAGCGTTTTACCATTTATCATTTAACTTTAGAAAGAGTGAAAATGAACCTCGTGATTTGTGGAGGTAACGCACGTGTTCTAATATTCATATAATAGTAAGGTCTTACTTTTATATGAGTACTAAACTAAATATAAGTACAACCAAACAGCAATTTAATTATTATTATTATTCATTTATTTATTTTCCTTCTTAGGTAAAAAATCTATAGAGGGTGTTTACAATATTTTTATAAAAAAATAATATATACAAAAATGCTATAAAAATCCTAAACCTAGAGTGCCGCCGGTAGCGGGGCAGGGCCCAAACTACCGGTGGTTAGAGCTGCAGAGTGAGGAACCTCCTAACTATACGCCGTGTCAAGGAGTACTGACTTCTGTATCTGATCCTTGATCCAACCGTCTAGCGAGAGCCTCTTGAGATGTTGGTCGAGGCTCTTCGCTATAAGGCCGTTATTATTATTATTATTATTCTAGCCGTTAGTGTCCCACTGCTGAGCAAAGGCCACCCCAATTTTTTCCACCCGTCCCCTCTCTTGCGCCAGTTGCGCCCAGTCTGGACAAAATTTGTCTCATCATCTAATTAATCTAGTAATTTATTGCAACTTAGAAATTATTCTTATATGCATTTTATTTATCCATTCAGCCCAATTTATAACATCGCGAAGGGGTGCTAGATTGCTGCTCGTCAACGGATATACCTTCAGCAAAAAACACGACAAACCGTCAATTGCCGTGTACGCATGCTCTAAGCGTAGATCGAAGAACTGCCTAGTCTGTGCTTATGTCAAGAAGGATAATACAATTGAGAAAGTGGTCCATAAACACAATCATTCTGTAGACTTTACACAAATATTTATGTAAAGAAACTATACAGAAGTTGTTGTTCTATACAGAAGAAAACTGAAGCTAACAAGATCAATATGTTGTCAATCAGCTTCACGAAGCGCAAAATTGAAAGGACAGATAGTGCTTTTTTGTCTCTCAGAACCAAAAGGCACTAAATTTCGGTCGATTTTTAACTTTCGTTTGAGTTTAGTTTATTTAATTAACTTTAAGAAAAATTAAATTCTCAGTTTTAACTGTATGTTTATAATATATGTTGCACAAATTTGAGCTGTATGTGTCCGTCAATTTAAATCAAAACTTTTCTAGAAAAATGTAGACTTATATATTATATATATTTATCGAAATTGGCTTTTTGTTTATTTGCATGATTAAATCATTTTAATTTAATGTGTTTTTCTGTTTGCCTTGCTTTTTGTTCAGTGGTAAAAAAATAACTATTTCTGATATAATTCATATTCCAATACAAATGTAAAAAATCGAACTACAATAAACAAGTACTAAAGGCCCGCCTGATGAAAAGTGGTGACCTTTAAACAACGCCAGACTTATAAATGCAGATTTGTTGTAGGCCCTGTAAGGTCGGACGTAGAAAACAAAAAAAAGTATTGAAACTTTATTGGAAAACAAAATTAATCTACAGCTTAGGTCGTGGCCATCGAGAGTCAAGACCATCACACAGGTCACATACAGGTCGCAAAAGACTGCTCAGCGTTGAGTGACACAAGGCCATGATGGTAATCATAAACTCAATTTTATCTTTTCAGCTCGATTTATTACAGTACAAAGGGGCAGGAGATTGCTACTCCTCGACGGATATACATTCAGTAAACATCGACATATCAACTATAAGTTGTCTAGAAACAGTGTCGATTACAGATGCTCTAATCGTAAGAGTAGGAAATGTCAGGCGTATGTCTTTGTCAACACCTTTAACCGAATTATAAGAAGATGCGATCATCACAACCATCCTCCTCCCGATTTATAGCAAAAAATTGCAAACATTAGAACATACCATATCTTTGAAACTAAAGCTTTATTATGCACTTTGCAAAAGATTATTTACAGCAAGTCCATAGAATAAATATTTTTTTACACATAACATTGTTTAATTACACGAGGGATGCTTGGTTATAATAATTAGGACTAGGAATTAACATCAAACGCGAACTTCCCTCAAAAGCTAGCCATACTAACCAAGGCGAGGTCAAACTTCGAAGACAATTTCTTAACTCTTATCAAACACAAGACGTAATTGAAGAACTTGGTTGGCTGGGATGGTTCATACAAATCGCACTACGCTCTTCTTACAGTTGCGGCGCCATTTCGTCTCTTCGAGTTTCGAATCTATAGGTACATATTCATTTACCAATTAAGGTTATTCACATCTAGTTATATTGTTCTTGTTACAGCCAAGTACATAACCTTAGCACCAGGTGGTGCGAAACTGCTCATGATCAACGGTTATACTTTTAACCGCAACTGCGCTATCCGCGCTGGCGGCTCACGGTTCACCTGCTCGAGCTCGATGAGCCGCGGATGCAAGGCCTACGCGCACGTCACCGCTAATAACGTCATCGTGACAGCTTTAACAGACCACAACCACCAGAAGCCGAACTATCACGCTACTAAAGCTGGCACCTATATAAAAATATAATTATTTAATGAGAATTATCTTTCGGAAATCAGTTCATCGAAAATAATTACAAAATTCAAGGGAAATGTGTTTTTCTTTAATTAAGTATGCATTAGCACAAAACAGTGTTAAAATTATTAAAATGATTTTGTTTACACTCGCTCACTCGTATACTTTTTCCGTCAACCTTCTAAAGAACTTTTGTTTCAACTACAGTTTCAATAAATAAGAAGAGAAAAAGTGAAACGGTTTTAGAAGCTCATCTCTGAATCTCCCCGGAGATTCTAAAAACGATCTGACACGATGACAGCCGTTGCTTATAAAAAAACTGGCAATGTTGGCAAATGAAACTACACAAGATTTAAAGTCTATACATATTTTATCGATTTTAGCTACAACCCTTTATGAACACTAATATCGAAAGTAAGCTTTAGCTCATTTATAGAGAAGGTACACGTTAAGTTGACCTTAAAATAAGATTTTTCTTGAAAAATGCATTTTTCAAAACAAGCTTTTAACAAATTCGTAATCAGAACCGCAAGCAGATTAAAATGAGCCCAAACACTAGTAGTTTACGATTATCCGTCAAGGAGTTCCATTGCGCACCTTTCATCTCCATCATCAGATCAGCTGACGGTCACCATAATATTGTCACCATATTAATACAAGCATGCAAAACTTCAACTCCGTAGGATAAGATGAAGTGATTCTGATTCAGCTTGCAAGATTGACTCAAACATTACAAGTTAAATAAAAACTTGTAAAAAGTTGGATATACCAACCGAGGTGTGGTATTACTTCAAACCAAGACAACTTGTGCACACAAATCGGGAATGAAGTCCTACTACTTACTGTGGCAGGAACGGCAGGAATGATTGAGCCAAATATGTTCGCCATGCGTTTAAGGAGTATCAAATATCCACGTGCCAAGCAAACTGATCCGTGCTGTGGCGGGTTTTCGTGTCTGATCGAAGGCCACACATTCTATTTTGCTCGTAGTGTGTGGAAGGACGTGCGCCGCTCTTATTCTGAAACGTCTCTTATAGGAAGAACTCGCAAGGGTAGATGGAAATAAAATCAAAAACGGTAATAAACTTTAGAATCTATTGCAATACCATGTGAAGGCAGTTACAGGGTCGGGGGTCGCTACGCTCACTCTGAGAATGTTCCTATGTTACTTAAGCACTTCACTGTCCTGCCATCGCCATCCATTCAGCAGCGCGCGTTGCAGACGCCAGGCCGTAGAAGGTAGGTAGATGAAGGAATCAGGCTGCAGTAGGTAAGCGGTAGGTGCCAAGAGCAGAAGCAGATCTGCGCTCCGGAGCCGGTGCGGTGAACCCTGGAATCCAGGTAAAACCAGACATTTTCAAACTATCCCACCTTCATTGTTTGACTGCTACATCCTTGCACTAGCTAATTGAATGGCACAGCTAGGAGCAATGAGAGGTGATTAATGCAAAGATAGTAATCAATGATGAGGCAGTCATACAAAAATCAACTAAAAGCTAATGATAATTTCTGACCAAGAATAATTGGTGAACATGAAAAAAAATAATTAGTGTCATTAAAATCTGAATGATAATATTTCTGTTATTCAATTAATCACCAGTTCGTCTAAATCATTGTCTGTTATATTCTAGTTTTTTATATTGATTATGTTTAGGTGATCTACAATGAACACAAATTAATTATCATTCAATGGAATTTATGATTGAGCAGAAATGTAGACAAATAAAATACTTTAACCTTAAGATTATCGAACACATAAACGAGAATCATTCACATTTACAAAAAAATACCGTTACTCAGATATAATTAAAATTTTATAAATTCAGGTAGCATTTTTAAAAGAATTAAAACATTAATAATAAACACTCGTCTAGTTATACGATAAACTGAACAGCAATTAGTACATACCAGTTAATCATGCATAAAAACTTACAATATCGGTTCGACTAGCTGTTCGGTAACATGACATGTCATTTTTGAATAATGCCGATCAACTTAAACTAGGTAGTCATAATAATTATGCAACACTCACCCAGTTGGGGTATGACACAACACACGGTAAGTATTTATTTAAAATATTTACGATATAAATTTTTATACTCAAATGATTATTAATAAGCAGTAAATTAATAATAAGTAGGTACGTGCTCGACAATAGATAGGTGTGACGGCAGTGGCGAGACGAAATGGCGGCTGGCCCTCGTCACCGGCGCATACACTCCGTGCCGCTACTTCACCCCCGTCAAACTAGTTCAAGCGACGGACGGCTCGCTGCGGAATAAGTCGTCCCGCCTGATTTTATTTTAATAGCAATTCTAATTTCTATCTTAATAGATGATATGGATGTTGTTTATTGTGTAACGAAGCCGTTACATACCCCCCTTTTTAGATTAGGATTTTTCCTAGACAAATCCACTACACCCCTAACAGTTACTAGCTTGCTACTGACTACTTTAATCTAAGTTAGCTTAAAATCTTTGACATGCCACGTCCCCAATTTTTGACCTGCCATATCTTCGAGATCATAAACTAAATTTGATTTTTTGCCTATAACGCGACACTTTATAAATTTGGGAGCCAATTTTTTTGAGAATTTAGCATCTTTGTCACTTTGATAGAAGGTGCGTTTCCACACCACGTCTCCTACATTGAAATCGACATTTTTCCGCCGTAGATTATAGTGTGAGCTATTTCTAGAGTGAGCTTTAATAATGGAAGATTGCACCATGTCAAATGTTTTGCGTAAAACACCAACACTCTCCGCATACACATCGCGAGGGGTAAATATCAACTGATCTTCTATATCAGCGTCAACATAATGCGAACCACAGGTAACTAGTTCACGACCAAAGACGAGAAATGAAGGTGTGAATTTGGTTACTTCATTTACGGAGCTATTAATGGCGAACTGTATTTTAGGAATATTGACGTCCCAAGATCTATGATCATTTTCAATGAAAGCCGCCACTGCTGTCATGATTGTCTTATTATAACGTTCTACAGAGTTTACTTGCGGTGTGTAAAAGGGAGTGTAATACACGTTAGGTATATTATAGCGAGCAAATAAGGCTTTCATGATATTGCTTGTAAACTGTTTCCCATTGTCCATTAATATAGTACTAGGTATTCCGTGAACAAGAAAAACTTCATCTTCCAAAATTCTAGATATGATATCAGACGTTGCTCGGCGGATAGGAAACATTAGGCAATATTTAGAAAAACAACAGCTGACAACGAACAAAAATGTATTTTGCTTTCTACTGACGGGTAGAGGCCCAACTAGATCCATGCTCAACATCTGGAATGGTCTACTGCAGTCTTTAGGTCTACCCATAGTACCCATAGTAGTTTGATTTGAGTGTTTGTATGAGTGACAAATGTCGCAATTTGTGACGAATTTAATAACGTCGTGGTGCATACTCGGCCAAAAATACTTTAGAGATAAGCGCTTGTGGGTTTTGAAAATGCCAAAGTGCCCTGAATTAGGCTCGCAATGGTTTTGGGAGATAATTTCCTGTCGGCGTTCTAATGGAATTACTTCCTTCCATTCAAATTCCCTATTGAGAGGGTGAATGGATTTCATGTATCGGAACAGCTTACCGTTAATGACTTGATAATTTACAAAGGAGGTAGGTAAAGTCTGACAGCCTTGATAGATGTTCAAGTACCAAGAATCGTTAGTATTTGGGAGAACTTTATTCTGGTCTTCAGAGGTATCATTAATAGCACATATAGGAACTGAACGAGACAAGCTATCTGGTACTATATTTTCTGCGCCTTTACGGTGTTTAATTTCAAAATTATAAGCCGATAGTCTAACACCCCACCGAGCTAATCTTCCAGTTGGGTTATTTAAGTTCAAAAACCATTTGAGCGAAGAATGGTCCGTGTAGACGGTAAACTTGAACCCGTTTTCTAGGTAACAACGCCAGTGTTCTATGGCAGCGAGAACAGCCAGCGCCTCGCGTTCTGTGGCGCTATAGTTACGTTCTTGTTTTGATAAGGATTTACTCATATAGGCGATGACTTTTTCGTTGCCATCGAGCGTTTGTGAGAGGACAGCTCCAATGCCGTAATCACTCGCATCTGTATGGACTTCAAAGGGCCTTGTATAGTCAGGGCAAGATAGTATAGGTGCAGAAACCAAAAGGCCTTTCAGTTTTTCGAAAGCTGCGTTAGCTTCAACAGACCATACGAAGGGAGAGGCTTGTTTCCCTTGAGAAGTGAGTTTATTTAAAGGTGCAGCTAAACTGCTAAAATTCGGGATGAATCGGCGATACCAAGAGGCGGTACCTATAAATCGCCGTATTTCCTTGCGGTTAGTTGGAGCGGGAAAGTCAATTATGGCCTGAATTTTTTCAGGATCTGCGTGCAAGCCATTGGAATCTACAACGTATCCGAGATATTTTAGTTGTTTCCTGAAAAACTGGCTCTTCTTAAAATTTATTGTTAGATTAGCTATTTTCAACTTTTCTAACACACGTGTCAGGAGCGATATATGTTGAGCAAAAGTATTTGAAACGATTATGACGTCATCGACAAATACAAAGACCCTGTGTTCAAACTCAGGCCCGTAGAATAAGGCGTCCACCAGTCTTTGCTGAGTTGCAGGGGCGTTAGTAAGTCCAAACGGCATAGATTTGAATTGGAACGTACCGCGTGAGGGAACATAAAAGGCCGTTTTTTGTCTGTCCTCCTCCTTAATCAAAATTTGCCAAAAGCTCTTTGACAAGTCTAGACTAGATAGGTATCTGGCGTCACGTAGGTTGTCGAGGATCTCAGCAATATAAGGTAGACTATACGCATCCTTTTTGGTGATAGCGTTAAGTTTCCTGCTGTCCAGACAAAACCTAAGTTCACCATTTTTTTTTGGTGTGAGAAGAACGGGAGAGGACCACGGACTCTCACATGGCTCGACCACGTCCTCTTTAAGCATTTCGTCTAATTGTTCACCCAAGATGCGTTGTTTCTCAGGCGACATTCTATAATAACGTTGACGAACGGGGGCAGCATCCCCGGTGTCAATAGAATGTGTGATCAGCGAAGTGCGACCTAACCCACGCTTCTCATATGAATTTTCGTGAAATTGAGAGATTACGTGATCAGCCGTAGATTTTTGCTCTTGTGTTAGGTGGTCGTAAGAAAATATGGTAGAAATATTTTTATCTTCCACGTTAGTTATACAGTGTGTTTCAGTGTCCTTATGGTATGTGATAGCATCTAAATGTTTAGGAAAGAGACCGAAGGCTCTCCAAAAATCCATACCCAAAATTAGCGAGTTTGTAATAGCAGGTACCACGTACACATTGAGAGTATGTGTTTGTTTTTGGAAACTAATAGCAAGATTAATTCTACCAGTGGAAGTAAGTTTCTCACCACCAGCAGCGACAAATTGAGTGGGTTCACCTTTTTCCACTTTAACATCAGATCTCAAGATACTCTCGTGAGACATATTACCCAAAATAGTTACGCTTGATCCGGTATCCAGCAACCCTTCAAGTGATTTCCCATTGATGTCTACAGTAACAAAAGGTCGGGACCTTTTAGTTTTAGCACTATCATTATTACGGATTGAAGAGACAGCATTGTAAGTGAAAAACCTAGAAACGAAGTTCAACCAATCATTCCATTCTGTAGGATCACAATTATTATTAGTATTATCTAATGGCTTACGTTTACTGTCTATCCAATCCTGGTCATTTAGTTTTTTGCTATAGTACGGCTGTGAGTAGGATTACAATCAGGACATTCCGGATAACGCACATCTTTCTTTCCGCATTTAAAACAAATGATGAAGCGTTCCTGACTGCAATTTTTAAGGGAGTGATTATTAGATCTGCATCTTGGGCAATAAACTGGCCTAGGCGAGTTGGTAGACAAGGCAGCAACAGCTACAGTGCTGTCAGGTCCATCATTATCAATAGTTTCGATTGCGTTAATGGTGGCATTATTTGTTTTATTATTAGGATTGTTATAATTAGAATTAGTATATGTATTTTTTGGTTGATATTTATAATTATTGTGGCCATTATTGTAGGGATACTTGCTTGTATAAGAGTTAGAAGCAAGGCTACTTGATTTATAAGCAAACTCTGGTGCAAGAGTGCTACTATTAGCCTTAGGTGGTTCGTGGAAATGAGAAAATTTCGACTGTATATTTTCGTAATTTCGACAAACAGACTTAAGTGTGTCTATACTCGTTATTGAAGAGGAAGCAGCCAAGGTATTTGCATAGCATGGGCGAATGTTATGCATCAGAATATCAAGTTTTTCCGCCTCTGAAAAGGGTTTGCTCAGTCGGGAAAACATACCATGCATTATAGATAAGTAAATCGTAATATTTTCATGTTCGCCTTGAGTGCGTGAGCGGATCTCTTGAGCAAATCGGTAATCAAAGTCAGGACTGCTAAAATCTTCTTTTAACAATTTACACAACTCTTTCCAAGAAGACACGTTATCTTTATTGTAACGATACCAATGTAAGGCATCTTCCACAAAGATTTCAAAACCCAGGGAAAGTATTTTATCGTAAGAGATGCCCCTAGATTCGACAAACTCCTCTACTTTTAATATAAAAGCACGAACACACGATTTACCAGAGAATTTAAGTTTATTGATCTCTGCAGATAGGTTACGCTCGCAAGAGACTGATATGGCAGTGGGTTCCACAGGAACATCAGAAGTACTAGCTACTGGTTTTCCCTGTGAGCTCTGCGGTTTGAGTGACGTCAGATCTTTATACTGTGAGTTGAAGTTAGAAACACAGATTTTGTAGATATCGGAGACTTCCGTAGTATTATTGATTCTATTAATTCTATGATGAATATGGTGCAGTAAGGTCTCGGTTCTGCTAAACAAATTTTTATCAAATTTCGATTTTAAGACATTCAAATTGTTTTGGGATTTTAAAAGGGATTCTTTAACTGCTCTTAGATCATCGGCACAATCTAAGTGAGATTCAAGTATATCCTCTGATGGCAATTCCATAGATAATTTAACAATTTGCTTACGTAGCGATTGAACTGAGTCAGCAGTACCACCTCGAAGCTCTACTTCATATTCAAGCTCGGTTTTTTGTAGAGATAGAAATTTGATAGGGTACGACATCGTGTGTAATGCCTTGGATGTGTGTTGCAGAACTATAGGGCTACTAATAAGAACTAACAACAAATGATTTTTCAGCGTTAGACACGTTCAGCAATCAATCAACATGAATAGAGTAAGAACCGACTGTTACGTTGTAGTAATTGTTTTAAGTATCTGTAACGAATAGTGTTCAATTTTATAGATCAACCACGTATCAGTCAATTCTGGCACTAAATAACTTAAAGCTAAAATTTTTAGCCGACACCAGAGAAAACCAAAATTGCTAAAAAAACACAGCAACACTAATAGTAGTGAACGCAACCTGTAGTTGGGCGCCAGTGAAACGTCTCTTATAGGAAGAACTCGCAAGGGTAGATGGAAATAAAATCAAAAACGGTAATAAACTTTAGAATCTATTGCAATACCATGTGAAGGCAGTTACAGGGTCGGGGGTCGCTACGCTCACTCTGAGAATGTTCCTATGTTACTTAAGCACTTCACTGTCCTGCCATCGCCATCCATTCAGCAGCGCGCGTTGCAGACGCCAGGCCGTAGAAGGTAGGTAGATGAAGGAATCAGGCTGCAGTAGGTAAGCGGTAGGTGCCAAGAGCAGAAGCAGATCTGCGCTCCGGAGCCGGTGCGGTGAACCCTGGAATCCAGGTAAAACCAGACATTTTCAAACTATCCCACCTTCATTGTTTGACTGCTACATCCTTGCACTAGCTAATTGAATGGCACAGCTAGGAGCAATGAGAGGTGATTAATGCAAAGATAGTAATCAATGATGAGGCAGTCATACAAAAATCAACTAAAAGCTAATGATAATTTCTGACCAAGAATAATTGGTGAACATGAAAAAAAATAATTAGTGTCATTAAAATCTGAATGATAATATTTCTGTTATTCAATTAATCACCAGTTCGTCTAAATCATTGTCTGTTATATTCTAGTTTTTTATATTGATTATGTTTAGGTGATCTACAATGAACACAAATTAATTATCATTCAATGGAATTTATGATTGAGCAGAAATGTAGACAAATAAAATACTTTAACCTTAAGATTATCGAACACATAAACGAGAATCATTCACATTTACAAAAAAATACCGTTACTCAGATATAATTAAAATTTTATAAATTCAGGTAGCATTTTTAAAAGAATTAAAACATTAATAATAAACACTCGTCTAGTTATACGATAAACTGAACAGCAATTAGTACATACCAGTTAATCATGCATAAAAACTTACAATATCGGTTCGACTAGCTGTTCGGTAACATGACATGTCATTTTTGAATAATGCCGATCAACTTAAACTAGGTAGTCATAATAATTATGCAACACTCACCCAGTTGGGGTATGACACAACACACGGTAAGTATTTATTTAAAATATTTACGATATAAATTTTTATACTCAAATGATTATTAATAAGCAGTAAATTAATAATAAGTAGGTACGTGCTCGACAATAGATAGGTGTGACGGCAGTGGCGAGACGAAATGGCGGCTGGCCCTCGTCACCGGCGCATACACTCCGTGCCGCTACTTCACCCCCGTCAAACTAGTTCAAGCGACGGACGGCTCGCTGCGGAATAAGTCGTCCCGCCTGATTTTATTTTAATAGCAATTCTAATTTCTATCTTAATAGATGATATGGATGTTGTTTATTGTGTAACGAAGCCGTTACAATTCGGCAAAATGAGAAGAATCAGAATAGATATTTTTATGGCTCATGTCTTCCATAAGTCCATATTCTGATCTGCTACGAAAATCTTTTTTGCCCCACCAACGATGTCGTCGCCTGCTGTGAGAAAGAGATTGTATCACAATCGGGCATCGCCGCTCTAGATAGCTCGGGTGCTCACCTAGAGCGGCGTGTTTAACAATATGTGTTGTGCGTCTCAGGATGAGCAACTTGTGCGTCGCTCAGCTCGAAGGTGTGGATCGTCCTTTACAGTTGCCACGTCATTTCGTCTCTTGACTTTCGACTCTATTACTATTCATTTACAAGTGAAGGTATCTATATTGTTATATTGTTTTTGTTACAGCTGAATACATAACGCTAGGTCGCGCCAAACTGCTCAAGATCAATGGCTACACTTTCAATCGCACCGGCGGTATCCGCGCCGGCGGCTCGCGGTTCGCCTGCTCGAGCGCGTTGAGCCGTGGATGCAAGGCGTACGCGCACGTCGACGTTAATAACGTCATCCTGACAGTTGTCACAGACCACAACCACCAGAAGCCGAACTTTCGTGTTACTAAATCTGGATTCTTAGTCAAAATATAACGATCATATTTGAAGAGAATTATTTCAATTATATAATTACGAATAACCGTTCTGTGTTTCCTCGTCTTCGGTCCTCTCGCCCACCATCATCATCCGCGGTCCGCCTAATGAGAAATGTATGAACTATTTAGTTCTAGCCGATACCCGCGACGCCTTCCTTATAATAATATAGGTAATTAATTACCTAGGTTTATAGTTGTTCCCTTAGGAACTGTTCGTTTATAATATTAGTAAAAATATTACTTAGTATAGGATTAGGATATAGGATAAATGGGCCCAGTGCCACCTAATAGCGTTTGTGGTTTCTTTTCTATGGTATTTTGGCGCGTTGCATGAAGGCGGGTTGTTTTTGGAGGGATGTAGTTCGATGTTATTTCTAAAACAAGTCTCTTTGAGTAATAATGTGTTATATTGCTGAAATAACTGTTATCTGTTCCGAAACGTGCACAAGTGTACGTAAATGATTCAAAATAGTGTAACATTGCTTTTCATGTTCTACCAAGAAGTCGATAGGAAGCTCCATGTAAAGTTCTACCACATTACTGAAGTGCTAGATAAAGGAGGCCGGCGTGTAGCCGATATTCAATCAAAAGCATATTTGATATTTGTTATTATTTAATTAAACTGAAGTGGAAATGGGCCGGTCACATCTGTCGACGAACCGATAACCGATAGGGTAAACGAGTTCTGGAATGGGGACCACGTTTAGGCAAACATAGTGTAGGACACCCTCCGGCCAGATGGAGCGACGACCTGCGCAAGGTAGCTGGCAGCAACTACATGACAAGAGCCGAAAATAGGGCTCAGTGGCGTGTATTGGGAGCGGTCTATGTCCAGCAGTGGACTCATACAGACTGTTGATGTTGATGATGATAATTATTTAATTACTTTTTATATGTAATTTTCAGATTGTTCTAGTAGTTCAAGTGACAGTTTGAGACTTTGTTTTTGATTTCAGCCGAATTCATAAGGTTGAACCGCGGAGCGACGTTGCTAATGTACCAGGGCTATTCCTTCTGGAAGTACTACATGAATACGACCGGAGTTCGCCGGTACAAATGCTCATGCTCAGCCAGCAAAGGGTGCAAGTGTTATGTGGACGTCAACGCGAACAATATCGTCATCGCCGGAGTAGTGAACCACAATCACGAGCCGATTAATTACGTCAGGACAAACCAAGGCACATACATCAAAATTTGAGATTTCATACAAGTGATTTTGAATGTATTTTATATTTCATCCATGCATGCATAAATCATGTAACCTCTTTATAAAAAAAAAGACGTGCATGATGACTTCGTGTTATATTGTATGAATTAGTTTAATTTCAATATTGGAATAAAGGTATTAATATTGTATACTATAGTAATATATGATTTTGAACAAAGCGAGTATTATTTCATTTTATGACTTTTTTTTACGCTTAATATTTCTATGTTTGGCCACTATCTCGCCTGATGTGAAGCGATGATGTGGCCTAAATTGGAGCACATAGATCTAGAGAGAGACGGCAGTTGAGCGGCTGTTCAGACCCGTCTCCCCGCTGGTTCACCAAACATCATCCCGAAACACGACTAGGTCGCTTGACGGCATGGCTTTGTTCGGTGGATGGTATTACAACCACGGCCAGAGCCTACCACTCCAAAAAAACACAATGACGATACAATGCTGATGCAGGCCACTCTGCTGTGGACCTGAAAGTTCGGTTCTCTGATACTCTTTCCCATTGTAACGTGAGCCAGCATCGTATATTTTTAACAGCCTCTTTGGTGTAGTGGTTGGACAGGTGGGCTCAAATCTCATATACCACTGAGGTTGCGGGTTCGATTCCCGCGACAGGACAAATGTTTGTGCACAGAAAAAAAAGCGCAAGCATTGTTTTTCGTGTTTGGGTGTTGTGAGACCATGGTCCTCATAGTTCCTGGTTCCCTACATACAGGGAATCCTAGTTAGGGGTCAGGATCTATGTATGTGATCGTTGGGCGTTACTTATTTTATTTTATTTATTTTTATTTTATATTTGGATCAAAACTACTAATTTATTGTGACGTCATCTCTCGTGCACGGGCTCAATGACTTAACACCATTCCCTTTCAGCTGCATACATTACCCTAAGTGGCGGTGCAACGTTGCTCATGTACAATGGCTACTCTTTCCGAAAGCACTATAACAGGAACCGAAGCGGTGGTTACCGGTACCTGTGCTCTCGCGCTGGTAGAAAAGGCTGCAAAGCTTATGTGGATGTACTTGCGGGTGACACCATCATCCCCAGACCCGTCCATCACAACCACCATCCGATAAAGTACATGCAAATATCCAGCGGTCAATATATTAAAATCTCAGAATAAATTATCAGAATTAATATATTTATTACTTAGCACAAACTATAAGAGTTAATGCTGTACGAGCACACTAGTGCATTGTGTGACATTTTTTAAGTTTATTTTAAGTTTACATTTTTAATATGCTTTTTAAGGACTCATTTGTCATATTTTACTATTATGTTTTTATAATTTGGCAATATTTACGAGCGAACTCGTACATTTTGATACGTTAACAATTCTATTGAAATACAATATTTACTTCAGTCCATTAAACACCACAGACAAATGAGGACGATCGTTTTATTGCTACGACACATACATACGTAGATGTAGAGCGCTGCCGTGACGCAGTGGTTAAGGGGACTCAACAAATGCGTATCGGTCTATATCAGTCATTCTGGTAGTGTGAAACAATAAATTATAGGTAAAATTATTTAAAATAGTATATCTATAAAATACGATTACAGCAGTTTCATTGAATTGCGTAGAATGTATATATAATCAAATAAAACGCTCCAGAATTATATGAATCAATGTCAAACCCTTTAACCTTTTCAGCTCATTTCATTACTTTAGACCGAGGAACAAGACTTCTAATTGTAGGCGGATATAGTTTTGGAAAACAATTCCGCAATCGCGAAGGAGGTTTCAGATACAGGTGTTCTGGAGCCACTCGGAAGGGCTGCAAAGCCTACATTAATTTAGATGCAACTGACACTATAATATCTGGAATAGTTGACCATAACCATGATCCTACGCAATATATGAGGACAGCAAATGGATATTATGTAAAACTATGAAATATGACGTCAGGATGAATGCAAGAAGCTTTTTTATACCGACACTAGCGACCCGCCCTGACTTCACACGGATGCTATTCACTAATGTTTAGTATTATTTGCTAATGTGGTGCATTTTGACGACTTGATTACAAAACATTGAATTTTCTCTACTATATAAAAATTTAATTAGAATGTATTATACGCAGGTATTAACCTTCGGTAAGAAATTCTCTAAATATTGGTGAAAACCGTATCAAAATCCGTTGCGTGGCATAGAAGTAAGCGGAGAAACAGAAATAAGGACGCGGATTGCGACTTTGTTTTATTTTATTAAGAGAATATAAACACTAGACAACACAACTATTACAAAAATGAGACTCGGCTTCTTTCTTTATCGTGTGAGTGTGTGGCCAACCCTGGTGTCGGAGTGATAGACCGCCCGAAGGCCTCCGACATGACCAAACGGCTGTTGTCCACAGACAACAACTGCAACCAACATCTTTACTTGCCCTCCGAAGCGGTAGTAAATACTACTCAAAAAACGGTCAACTTTCCAAATGGTGACCGCGGCAAACGTTGCTACGAAGCGTGAGCGGAACTTCATGTACTATACGAAATGTTTGTACCGACGTGATTGAAACTAGTTTAAAGATTCGATGTAGTAGAAAGCTTATTTAATAAAAAGTAAAAATAATTACAGCTATTTGGTGTCATACATAAATAAAAAAGAATATGTTAAACAACATATGTAGTTCTTTAACACTATACAAGACGGCGCCAATTTTTGGGGCATCAATGGTGTGTAGGTAGGTTTTGTCAGTTTTGGTCTTAGGAAACTTTAGGTCAAGTTTGAAGGTTATACTCCAGGTTGTTTTTTTTTTTAAAAAGTAACGACAGTTCAGTCAGCAAAAATGACGTCTTTTTAACCGACTCCAAAAAGGAGGAGGTTTTCTATTCGAATGTGTTTTTTTGTTTGTTACCACAGAACTCCGTTATTTATGAACTGATTTGGAAAATTCTTCAGGTTCAGTATAGCTACGGAGTGGCCCCATATAAATTTCATCGATATTTGACCTTAAACTTCGAAGATACATTAAAGTCGGTTTTTTTTTTATAAAATGAAATGTATGATTGTGTTAAAAAATAATGATGGGCTCAATCGACTCGTATTTATATATTTATTATTTCCTAACAGGATTGTTTCCACGAAAGTAGCCTACAAAACCGTACTTAAAAGTCTTAAAACATCCAAAAACTATGTGATCTAGTATTACCATTCTTTTTAATCACGGACGGAGACTATTAAATTTATTTATTTGGAGTTATAAGTAGGTATGTTATAGATAGTTAAAACGATGTTTTTTTGTATCTTACAGCGCAGTTTATCAGTTTAGAGCGCGGAACCACACTTCTGATGGTGTACGGACATACTTTCAATAAACAAATCGGCAACAGCCACGGCGGCTTTAGGTACAAGTGCTCCAAAGCATCGCGTCTAGGCTGCAGAGCGTATGTCAACTTGAATGCAGATAACGTTATCATTTCTGGTGTTTTTAATCACACACATGACCCAATAAAGTATTCAAAGTCTCCCAATGGCACTTATATTAGAATTTAAAAAAATATTATAAAATTAACCTGACCACGTAATCGATCCAATGACTTTATCTGCTTGGCGGTCTGCTCTAGTTCTATAACTTACCATATCAATGCAATGTCAAGAAATAATTTGCTGACAATCTGTCAACCTTCTTGGGGGCCATAACCGGATCCACACCGGCCGATCCTCGTTCGAACATTTGTTTCGCTTGGTTCGTCGTCACAGATTACTTACTAGTTGGTGCGTAATATCTTTTGTCGTTTCCATTGGGCGAGTTGCGTCTACACGCGTGAAGTTGTTGTTTTATTCAAATTTAAATTCCTATGTATTGTAGATGGTGCATGACAAATGTGTGTGAGTCATCAAATTTTAGTTTAAGGTTTTATATTTAAGATTTAGGTTATGTTTTTTTTAATTGTTACATCGATGTTATTTATATTTGAAGCAAATAAAGTATTATATTCTATTGAATTATAATGTCTGATAATTGTACTAGGTACCTATACTTTGTGATCTTAGAATCACTTACGTCACCATTTTGTTAATATGCAGTTTGTAAATATAAGTTTACAGAATTTTTGTTTCTAATTAATAACGCATGGAGCGAGTGTGGCTCAGCACGTGCGACTTTCGATCCAACGCACTCGAGTTTGAATCCCGCTGGCCCCGCACCACTGACTTTCTTAAGTTATGTGCGGATTTAACACTCGCTCTAAAAACGGTGAAGGAAAACATCGTGAGGAAACCGGCATGTCCAAGAATTAATCACTAAAAACAATGTTTGAGGACATGTGACATCTACCAACCCGCATTGCGCCAGCGGTGGATTATGGCCCATACTCTCTCTATGAATGTGTCCCAGCAGTGGGAAAGTTATGGGCTGATGATAATGAATGAGCATTTTTTTACAAAATATGCAAAATATTTCGTCGGCTCCTCGGCTGCGGAGAAATGTTTTAAGTTAATAATTGTAGGTGTTCCCCATCAAAACACGGCAAGCCCTTTTCGGCTTACCACGCACTGACGGTGAAAAACATCCGCTCAGTGCGGCAGTGGGCCTATTTTGGCCCGCCGTCCCAACAGGCAGCCGGCGACCCGATGCCACACAGAGCGTTGTGCCCCATGCCCCGCCAGTTAGTGTTGTGCTATCTAGCTGATCTGACGTAGCGTTCGTTCTATATAATCAACGATGGCAAGAATCCAGTCTAATGTGAACGCACTATGACCAAGCACCGGTTTTGAGCAAAAGTTAACTTAGTGGGAACTGGACTTTACAGTTATTAAATTGCACTATTTATCATAATCTATTCTCAAATGAAATAAAAAAGTTAAGTTAGAACTCTGCGGACAAGAAGGCGAGGCACAAAAAATCTACGACTTCCGTGTATAGACACAGGCAACGCATACATATGCAATCAAATTACGGTCTCACACTATGGCCACGTGACATAGTGTTTATCAAAAGCTGCCTCACTTTATCGTTAAAAGCGTTTTATCTTAACTTTTTAATTTCATTTGAGAACCTATTCATTAGTTTCCAACAGTGAGTCCTGTGGTAAAACTCACAATGGTTAATAATACACATGGAATTAAAAAAAAATCATTTCAGAAAATCAAGTAAAACCTAAGGACAATGATCATGTCCTTGAGATGAGCGCTAAACGGAGAAATTGTGCAGGGTGCTACGAGAGTCTGCGGAGAACATTAAATAGTATCCAAGCAAAAAGAAAAGTTAAAAAAATAAAAAAATATTGCAGGAAATGCAACCAAAACCTTTGCGTGAAATGTTTTAACGACAGGCATAAGTAAATATTTTCATTTCTTTTACGATAATTCTGTTTTATTTTCGATATCCCCTTATTTTTGTCTGTCCCATCACTACTAAAAATTCTTACTAGTGCAAAAAAAAATTATACCTACATTACTTACATACCTGGTAGGTCGAGAAAGACCAGCCATGCACTGGCGGAAATATCGTTGGGGGCGCATTTCGACCCGCCACCGCCGCCGCACCAGATGAAGGTTTATAATTTTACTTGCCAAGGTGTAAAACGACGTGGACGCAGCGAGAACTCAAATAGAAACCTCGCTCCACAATTCTTATAGGCACGTACAATTTCTAATTCAAATTTCAAAATCTACTAAAAAAATATTACGATCGAATTGAGAACCTCCTCTGTTTCTTTTTTAAGTCGGTTAACAAATCGTGTTTTGCGTTAAATAAGATGCAACTTATAAACCCAAGTTTACTTTGAGCATAAAAAAATAAGAAACCTAAAATAGGTGTTAAAATAAAACAAAATCGCTTCTTGTGTACATAAATAACACAATAACTACTTTTACATTCTAACTAGTTGTACTCGCTTGTTCCTTTTTGGCGTCGGGTGTGAAGGCGGGCGCCCGCTTCTGCTCCCTCTCTTACTCCTCTGCCGTTCCGCGCTCCCCGTCTCCGTCTTGTTTTTGTGAGGTTGGCACGCATGGCAAGATAAGCGGGGTGGGGTATTTCTGACACAGTCTTCCCTTTCCGTGCAGCTCCTGCCCCAGAAGATCCGCCCAGTCCGCCGGTACATCTTCTCGTGGTTCGCCGTTTCCGCCGCGGATCCGTTATCGTCCGGTGGGCGCTGCCCTGTCAGTCCGGTCCCGCTTGGCGCCGGTATGACCTTCATCGTCGTTGCGGTAATAACGCTGTGGCCTGGCGTAGCCATCCTTTTCAATTCTATCCGATTAGGCGGTGGATGACTGTTCTAATGAGAAGATAAGTAGATTCAAATGGAGTGTGAAAAATATTCTAATAAAAAAAAACATATTTTACAGTTAGTAATTACATAGAAGACAAAGATGCATGTAACATTCCGCATCTGCCAAGTAGCCAACTGGCACGTAAGAAAAATAATATTGTCAAAAACAAACATAAAATATTGTAACAAAAGTTCTAAAAAATATGCCCCTCAGTTTCTTGCCGTATCTTCTGAGTAGTGGTTCTTTTTCCGATACGGTGGTAGAGTCATTGTAATAATTGACGTTCATAAGTGCGTCTGTGACGACAAAATTGAAACAAATAACTTTTGAATTGAATTGAATTTGACAAAGATGCTTGCAAAATTCCACTTCTGCAAAGCAGCCAACTGGTACGTAAGAAAAATAACATTGTAGAAACACAATTTTTTTAACAAAATCTCAAAAAAAAATGCCCCTCAGTTTCTTGCCGTATCTTCTGAGTAGTGGTTCTCTTTCCGATACGGTGGTAGAGTCATTGTAATAATTGACGTTCATAAGTGCGTCTGTGACGACAAAATTGAAACAAATAACTTTTGAATTGAATTGAATTTGACAAAGATGCTTGCAAAATTCCACTTCTGCAAAGCAGCCAACTGGTACGTAAGAAAAATAACATTGTAGAAACACAATTTTTTTAACAAAATCTCAAAAAAAAATGCCCCTCAGTTTCTTGCCGTATCTTCTGAGTAGTGGTTCTCTTTCCGAAACGGTGGTAGAGTCTTGTGATAATTTGACGTTCATAAGTGCGGCTGTGATGCCAAAAATGAATAAAGATACTTTGACTTTGAGCCCGTTGTTACCAACGACGTTTTTATCGTGGTCGGTAGGGCGGATGGTCGCGTTGGGATGCGCGTCCAGGGATTCATTTTACTATTTTTAGTCGCGTGTCGGTGACGGAATGACCTTTTAATTGTAGCCTGTTTGGTTTTAGTTTGTTTTTTATTTTGTGACTACCCTCAAATTATTTTCTTTTTATTGGTGGTTTGGTTTTATATGGTCTTTTATTTGTATCTACCCTCAATTCGATTGTTTTTTTTCTTTACCTTTAAGTGTTTTGGCTTTGGTTTTATGTGTATTTATGTTGGTTTGCTTTTATGTGTACTAGGAATTTGCAAATTTTTTAAGGTCAGTTTTTTTTTCTGTTTCGTCAGTCTTTTTTTAGTTGTGATGGATATCTTACACGTGTGCTCTTATTGATATATTTCTGTTCCTGATATCCTTATTTGTATATTCGGGTGATTCCCTTGAGGTGATCGTGTATGGTCCAGTATATTTTGGTGCCAGCTTCGCGCAGAACTGTTTGTTAGAATCGGATAGCGCGAAGTTTTTCTTTACACTTGTCCAATTTTTGGTTGCCATTCCTTCTTGTTTATTTATTATTGTTATTATTATATGGCGAATCTGATTCTTAAAACTACATGTACATGTGCTGTATAGTCATATATATATATATATATATATATATATATATATATATATATATATATATATATATATATATATATATATATAGTCATGTGTAGTTACTACCAATGTCATATTTTTAATCATATCACAAAGCCGGTGTAAACCTGATGCAACAGAGTTTTAACTCCTTTTTTTTCTTTCAGCTGAGTTTATTACCTTAGGACGCGGTACCAGACTGTTGATGTTAAATGGATATAGTTTTTGCAAACATGCCCCCCTTCGCAAAGGTGGCTTTCGGTACAGGTGTTCTGGAGTTCACAAAGGCTGCAAAGCGTATGTCTATTTAGATGCAAATGAAATCGTAATTTCTGGTATTTTTTATCACAACCATGAACCCATTAATTATGTAAAGACATCAAGTGGCACGTATATTAAACTGTAATAAGTTAGTTAAAGTTCGTTTTTATATATTACTAACTTATTTATTTATTGAGAAGACCAACAAGAATTATAATAATATAATAAGAATAGCAGTATTTAAAAATTTTACAATACAGCCAATCCCTAATAAGCCGTTCTACTTAGATGCATATATAAACAGTTCTATATACAACGTTAAAGTACCAAATTAGGATATTAAGATTAAACATTATTCGGAACAAAAATATAATAATTACACACACATAATTTCCAAGTGACCGCCTCAAAATGTGCTGTGACCTACACTGATACGGTTCAAATTAAGGTAAAGGTTTGTTACCCCAAGTAAATGGCTTTAAAGTATATTATTAACCGCCACCACCCCAAGTATATGGCTTTAAGTATATTATTAACCGTCACCATATATTGATATTCACATTTTAGTGCACAAAAGTTCTTTTCAAAAACAAAGAATAGAGGCCCGAGGTGCTAACCTTGGGGCACTCAGTACTTTCTCGCGTAACTTTTTCGCAGACATATTACATATACATATAAATTTTCAAATTGGTCCAATTTATGCACAGCATATGAATATTACTTTATACCGAACATAGTCAATACGTTGAAACTGGGGCGCTTTCGCTGATTAGCCCCATGTAGAGCGCATTTAGGACAACGGGTCACCTAAACGTCTCCTAAAAGAAATACTGGATGGTCGCCGAAGCCGTGGATGACCTAAGGTAAGGTGGCTCGATAGAGTAGAACAAGATCTTAATCAGATGATGATGATGATCAGATGATGATCTGTGTCAGAGGCTGGAGGCAGCAAGCCAGAAACAGACCTGAAGACAAATTCTGGACCAGGCCAAGGGCCACCCAGGACTGTAGCGCCTTTGATGATGATGTTAATATGAATTCTTTATATCTGAAACTTTGCATACATTTTTACACGTATATTTAGTCGTTTATTGCCTTAAGGTCATTGTATGTATGTTTAGATTTTATATATATATATACATATTTATGTAACTGATTGACGAGACGACTCGGTCGTTTGCCTGATGGCAAGCAATACGCCAGCCCATAACAATAAAAGTATAAATTATTTACCAATAGTAGTATTTTACTCGGTTTCGAAATCACAGATACAATAATATTTATTTATAATTTGTATAGAAGTTTATGTTATATCTTTCAGTACAGTTTATGACCTTAGTGCGCGGTACCAAGCTTCTGATGCTGAACGGATAGCTTCTGCCAGGGTACAAAGGTCCGGTACAAGTGCTCTGGAGCTTCAAGTGAAGGTTGCAAAGCGTATGTCAATTTAAATGCCAATAATGACATAATTTCTGGTGTTTGAGAACACAAACATGGCCCTTTAGGGTACGTCTTTAAGAAGACATCCGACGGCACTTACGTTAAAGTCAAACAATAAAGCACCTACTAATTAAATTGTCAATTTTATTATCAATTTCTTATGTGTTGTGTAATAGCGTAATAAACTATTTAGTTATTGTTTTTTTTTTTATATGAATAATAGGCAAACAAGCAGACGGCCCGCCTGGATGGTAAGCGGTTACCGTCGCCTATGGACACCTGCAACACTCGGGGCATTACTGGTGCGTTGCCTACCTTTAAGGACCCTTTTCACCCTTCTTTTAAAGTACCCCATGTTATAGCTCTGCGGAAAAACCTCGGGCGGTAGCCCATTCCATATTTTGCAGGTGTGCGGCAAGAAAGATCTGGAGAATCGGACAGTATGCGATTTCCATACTTCTATGGTATGTGGATGGGCTTTCGCACGATGTCGGGCAGTGCGGTAATAAAACCGTGATGGAGGAATGAGATCAAATAGTTCCTCAGAACACTCCCCATTATAGATTTTATAAAACACACTGAGTGCACCGATGTCTCAACGTTGACTCAGTGGTTCCAAATCTTTTGTGAGCTCGAAATCGCCGATAAGTCTAATGGCTCGCCTTTGTAGGGAGTCAAGTGGCTGAAGCTGGTACTTTGGTGCACCGTTCCAAAGATGGGAGCAGTACTCCATATGGGGCCGAACCTGCGCTTTATAAAGCGTTAGGCGTTGGCCCGATGTGAAGTATCGCTTCGCTCTGTTAAGTACGCCCAATTTCTTAGAAGCGAGACCAGCTTTACTCTCCAAATGACCCCTAAACTGGACCTCACTAGAAATATCGACGCCAAGGATCCCGAGACTCTCCGAGATGGTAAGGGGAACGCCTTGGAACTAGGAAGCTATGGAAAAAGGGGTTTTTTTGGTGGTAAATGCGCAGACTTGTGTCTTAGTAGGGTTGAATTCGACTAGATTAAGTCGTCCCCACTCCGACACTTGTTCTAAGGAGCACTCTATGTCAGACACAAGTCCTTTTCTGCTCTCCTCCACTTCAGATCGAGGGAAATTTGTGCGGCCTGCGTAATGGGTGTCACCAGTGCTGTCATCCGCATAACAATGAATATGAATTTAGTTATTGTGTTATATTTTTGTATATTTGTTAGTCTATAAGCTATATATTCTATGCGCCTCTGTTAATTTTACTTCGTTTTACTTTAATACTGCTTGAAATAAATAAATAAATAAATGTTTATTTTCAATTTCTACTTCAATTCATAATAAATTGATATTTCGACAAATAATCTGTAGATAAGTTGATAATTCATTTCATTGAATTCATATTTCTGTCTTGTTTATTTTACATTCGTATGAGGACACTCCGATGACTTAGTGGTCATCAGCTATAATCACCGCACACAGCACCGTCAGCTATAATCAGGAGGTCACGGTCATGAGTCTCGTCCATTTCCGTAATATTGTATGCACTTCTATCGCAAGTAGTTGCCAACAAAGAATAATTAAAAATCATTTTGTTACTTAACTCAGTTGATATACCTAGTTGTTTAAAGATAATGTGAAGTTAGTGTCCACTTAGTAACATATTGTAAGGTATTTTTATTATTTTCAACTTTTATTGTCCTATTCACAGCTATGTTCATAACCTTAGAAAATGGTACCAGGCTTCTTTTGCTGTACGGGTATTGAGTCAACGTTCAACAAATTTTATTGATCGTTGACTTAAAGTATAAGTTGGAATCGATTATATCAATAATTCTCTAGATGTTATTTCTAACAGCAACTTGTTCCATCTCTAAGACTTTATACTTTTTCAGATAACCGACCACGCATGGGACCAGGACAATGGAAAAAGCAATTGGCAACTCATTTCGCAAATTCTGCTGCATCAGCCGGCATTATTCACCCGCCCTTGCCGCCAGACACAGTTAAAACAGATGTACCTAAGGACGAAGAAAAGATTCACCAACCTCTGTTCCAAGACACCTTGCCAGAAAGCTCTCAGCAAGCAGCTTTGAAAGAAGAATCTTCGAAAATAACTGAAAAAAACACTCAAACAATGAGCCAAGATTTTTCCAGACCGATCGCTAACATTGAAATCAGCGTCAGCCACAACCTTAATAGAAATCTCAATAGAAATGTAATGTGCAAGGCATTCGCACGTGGGTATTGCCATCGAGGTGCAGAAAACTGCCGGTATATCCACAAGGTGATAGTGGCGCAACTGCGCGGTGTCTTTATATTTTGTAAAGACTTCCAAAACAAAGTTTGCACCAAGCCTCATTGCAAATACGTTCATGCCACTATCTTTGAAGAGATGTCGTTTTTTAGAATTGGATATCTGCCCAGGCACACCATGGCACATTGGCCGGCGTCTGTGCCCCGACAGTATCCATTTGCCTCGTTTGGACCTCATAACCTAGGCAGTGAATCAGTAGTGTCCGAACTTCCGGCTCGGGAACTTGCAGTCCGGGTATTGTCGTCTCCGTCACATGTGTCCCCGGCGTTTAATCCTACAAATACGGCGCCAGTATTTCAACAACTGAACTATTCGTCGGTATTTCCAGCGCCGATACCACTTGACAACCTTATGATGCCTCCCCCGGTGTTTCGTACCACGAATGAGAGATTGCTGAGGTGTCCTCCCCCACCTCCGCCGCCTCGTGCAATGTCAAACCCGTAAGGTCGTACGAGGTTTTTAATGTTGCATATACTTTAGAATTGAGGTATTTTTCGAAGAGCTCCATCGTGAGTAGCACCAAAAGTATTATAATGTGTTTTTTGGATTTTTATAGTGCTCTGCGCATTGGTGCTCTCCGTTAAATATGTCATATAAATTACTTTAAAAACTGCGAACATTCGTCGAACAAATGCGAATTTTCAGGATTATATTTTTATAAATATTTTATATATTGGTGTTATGATAGCCTAAAAAGACATGATACAAATGGATTTGTAAACGAAATTTGTTGTTTTTTATATTTATTCTGTTTTAGTAGCCAAAAACTGGAATCTTGCTACCAAAAATGATTTGTTGCTTTAATTTTTTATAGAAATGAATAATAATGTTGTTTGATCTACTATGTAGGTAGCTATACTAATCATTGGGCTACATTACAGTTTTATATGTGTCATATTTGGTAATTCTTACCTACTCTTAAAGACGTTTGGTGGTGTCAAAATCAAAAGTACAATGCGCAATATTCAGATTTGATCAGGTTAAACCTAAATAAAAACTTAAGTATCTTTACTGAAACCCGACTACAACTAAAAATGCATACTACGAAATTTAAAACAACTTCGAAATCTTATTCAAAGTGGGAGGCCTTGTGAACAAATTCTATATTAAGTGACCTCCGACTCCGACTAAGACTTTGCTCTTGTTTAAAACTTCTTAGTAATCGATTTTTAGTTTAACACATGGCAATGCTGCCAGAATATTAAAAACTTTCGCCCTCTGTTAGTGGTTAATTATATTAATGTTATACATAAGTACTCTATAGATGCTCTATACCATAAAATAATCATGTTGCCATATATTATATTCAGAGTGTGGTCATACTGTTTTCGAAAACTAATATACAAAATTAATGTTATACATAAGTACTCTATAGATGCTCTATACCATAAAATAATCATGTTGCCATATATTATATTCAGAGTGTGGTCATACTGTTTTCGAAAACTAATATACAAAATTAATGTTATACATAAGTACTCTATAGATGCTCTATACCATAAAATAATCATGTTGCCATATATTATATTCAGAGTGTGGTCATACTGTTTTCGAAAACTAATATACAAAATTAATGTTATACATAAGTACTCCATAGATGCTCTATACCATAAAATAATCATGTTGCCATATATTATATTCAGAGTGTGGTCATACTGTTTTCGAAAACTAATATACAAAATTAATGTTATACATAAGTACTCTATAGATGCTCTATACCATAAAATAATCATGTTGCCATATATTATATTCAGAGTGTGGTCATACTGTTTTCGAAAACTAATATACAAAATTAATGTTATACATAAGTACTCTATAGATGCTCTATACCATAAAATAATCATGTTGCCATATATTATATTCAGAGTGTGGTCATACTGTTTTCGAAAACTAATATACAAAATTAATGTTATACATAAGTACTCTATAGATGCTCTATACCATAAAATAATCATGTTGCCATATATTATATTCAGAGTGTGGTCATACTGTTTTCGAAAACTAATATACAAAATATTAGGGTAGTCATAGTAATCACGTTGGAATCTCAATACGTAATTTGGTCTCAAAATCTAGTTTTAACCTAAGTTAACATTTAACCTATTAAATGTGTAGTTTTAAACTAAGTAGGTTTACCTAACTTTAGTTCCCCGCGGAGTTTCTTGGTGTTTCTTCTCAAGCGGGTGTATTTTCGAAACACCAGTAGAGTCATAGAATACCTGAATAATATAAAATAGAATATAGGGAAAAAAGAGAAATTAATTTTATTTAGTACCAGTTTATTCTCGTGAATTCTTCAGCGTGGATTAAAGGAAAATCCCCAATATATAGTAAGTGTTTATTACGGAGACATCAAAGACAATATAGCCGAGTTTGTAATGTGACATACCTTATTTTAACTTGCAACTACTGAACCCTATTTATATCCGTCCAGTAGTTTTTCGAGTTCATAAATACTATACACTTACATAATATATATTCGGTTTTCATGACCTTTAAATAAACGATCGCTGTTGGATTTGCCAATTTTTTCGTGTCTTCAATGCTCTGTGACTCAGTCACAGTTTTAAATAAGTGTATTATATTTATTGCATAACTGCATCATTTTATATTATTATTTTTGTTCATAAAATGATATTTAATGTTAACAATTATTTTATGCTATTGTTGTATTGTTACTCTTTAAATTCTTAATATTATAGGTTTCAAAAAATCCCAGTTTCCAAACAAAATTATAAATAATATTGTTATCAAGTTTAGAACTTAACATGTGTGTTTATAAAACCGCTCCTTCTTACTTCATATTTGAAAAGTATACAAAAAAAGTATGTATTTTTTATAATATTTATACTGTTTGGAAAAGTTTAATATTTAAAATTGCATTTAATGTTACCTGATTAAGACTATATTATATCTCAATTATTCTGTAAGGTTTTAAGATTATGGCCTCTCACAAGAGGCCCTCATTCCATAATATGTTCACTTCCTGTTATACTTTATCTCTATTTTAAGACACCATTATAGGTTTGAAAAATAAGTTACATGATTTCATAACTCTAATGCAACTCAAGGCAAATTTTCTATTAAAAGCCAATCTAAAGTTTGTAAAGTTCAATCATAATTAGTTGCATTTTATCTATAAATGTAAGGGAACTCAAAGCCCGGAGAAAAATACATGCAGGGTATTTGCAAGTAAAAATTAATGTGAATTTTTAATTAAAAGTTACGAATTTGCCTTTACTCATATATTAATGCTCTACCCTATACCTAATACCTAAAGTAGTTATGTATGAACAGGTCAAGGTACATGGCGAGCAAACAATTGTAAAGTGCATGCCGTAATATAACCAAAAGTTTTATATATTTGTTTAAGTAAATCACTATAAACAAAAACAATAAGCTGGCCCCGAGACTTTGAGCATTTTATGGTATTCCTTATAGTTCCGAAATTGGACATCCACGCACACTTAAAAAATTCAACCAGTGTATTAGATTATTGCGTACGTTATACTCAGGGCCGTCTCTAGCCCATGTAGCGTTTGGGTGCAAGTACTAACCTGGCGCCCCTTGTTGAAGTGGAATAGATGCCTCCATAAATCCTATACACACATTCATCTTTCTTAAACTTTGTCACATCCTACACCTTAAGTGCCGGGCTGTTTTCGAATTCTGTTTTTTTTTTGAGCGAAATCTCATTTAAATGCCTATAAAAGTGAATTTTTTGAGCGATTTCGTAATTTTTTACGATAAAACCCTATACTTGCCGCCGTGATAATTCGATTCTTAAAGGTCTTAAAATTGAAGTCACATTAATAAAGTTTCTGTCAAGGCACCATATTTTGCTGTCTAGCGAAACGCTAATGTTGATTATTACCCCTGTGAACTGCCACAACTACCGCAGGACGGTTCCTGCGGGCCCTGCTGCGCTCCCCCGGACTTGGCGCCAGGGTGCCCGGCACCCCTTGCACCCTAGGTAGAGACGGCCCTGATTATACTACTGATAACAACAGTTGATAGACATAATGTTTGTGCATAATTGTAAACATTTACCTGATATTCATTCCTTGAATGTACAATGTACAGTGCTATGTGAGATGTCTCAAGTCATAAGTCATAAAGTCAAGTAATTTATTTATTAATTAATTTATTTATTTAGGCACACAAAACAGATTACACTCAGTTTAGAAATAACGTTAATAATACATAATTTTTTTTCGAACAAGAATATAGTCCAAAGCATGTGTACACATCATGGCTATATTTAGCAGTAATAGTATGTATGATTATAACTTATAATTTGAAAAAAAAAAACAAAGTAATAATTTATGTAAAATGATTGAAACTTGAATGCACTACATTTTTTTTTGAAAGGATAGCCAGAACATCTCTCTTAGATTTCGGTAGTCTTTGGTCAAATACAAATAGTATGTTGAAAGTTCTAGGTTTTACAGTCATGCTCACTAATTGTCGTTGCTTTTGGCGGCTCTGTGTGCTAGGTCACACCTTTCCCTCTAATATGATCGAGGGGGTTGACGGCTGGTCCACAAGTCATACTTGTGAAAGGGTGCTGCTTGTGGGGATTAGTCTGGCCTAGTTACTCATCCATCTGGTATTGTGTCTATTTATATTTTTATCTTAAAGTAAGCATCTCTCTCAGTTTGTTTTATGATTATGGGACATCTCATTCGCTCTCCTAGTTTGACATTTTGTTTAGAATTATAATGTGTCATACAATTGAATAATTATTTGATTAAACACATTATAATCCTTAGAGACGTTGTTAAATTGAGAACAATTGGATTAGTGAATGAAATTGGGCCCGATGAGCTTCAACAAGATTGAAAAAAAAACTGTCCGCGGAGTTTCTTGGTGCTATCTTCTCTAGAGCGGTTGTATTCCCTAAGCACCGTTGGAGTCAGTTCTCTTATTTCTTTTCCGTATCTGAACTTCAGTCTAGATACGGGAGAGAAATGGATTGATTTGCTTAGTTTTTAAATCATATTTTTTATTTTTAGATATTTCTGTTATTAATTTAATTTTCATTGAATTGTTGAAATTTACTCTCATGTATACTATATATTTTCTTATGTTCCTGATAAGTACCTGTAAAAGTAATTTGTATTTTTGTTCCTATTTACACAATAAACCCTTTTGATTTAGATTTGGATTTTACTATTATACCTTTTTATACGATTAAATTAGGTTACAATACATTTGGGACCTGGACCAGATAAAATACCTACCTATATAAAAAAATCTCTTAATAATTCTTTATAATGTATAAAGACCATTTCAAATTAGTTCAGCAGTTACAAATAATCCAGTAAAGAACCATAAATGGTTAGAAAACGGCGTATGGTAACTGACGTTTATTTTGAGTCTTAATTTTATATATTATTCACGTTTCAGTTGAGTTTATAACCTTAGACCATGGTCCTAGGTTGCTCATGGTCGACGGTTATAGCTTCTGCAAGCACAACCACTACCGCCATGGTGGATATCGGTACAGATGTTCGGGCACTATAAGCAAATCGTGCAAAGCGCACGTTCACATGAATGCCAATGACAAAATCATTGCCAGCTTCATCGAACACAATCACGTTCCAACTCAGTATATGAAATTGAAGACTGGAAAGTACATCAAAATTGGAAAGTAGATCAGACGGCACGTTAATGTTACCTTATTCATTTATTCTAATTGTATTAGTGTTGCCGATTTAAAAAAATCGTTTTAGTGACATAATTAAACTAGTGATGCCGTATTTCTATGTATATCTTGTACGAACGTCTAACGTTACAATTACGGACAAAATATTGGTTTATGTACACAATACATAATAAACACACAATACAAAAAAAGAAAGAAATAATAATGATAAATAATGCGATAATAATGACAAAAAATGCGCAGTTATAATGACGCGTTCTAGAGTGGAGACCACGAATTTACAAACGTAGTGTAAGACGCGCTCAGGCTAGGTGGAGCGACGATCGCAGGGTGGCTGGTAGCAGTTGGGTGAGAGAAGCTGGGGATCGTGCCCAATGGTGTGCAGTTGGAGAGGCCTATCCAGCAGTGGACTGCGACAGGCTGATGATGAATAATGACAAAATACATAAATTTGAGGTACAATGGGTGGCCTTAACGATTTCTTCCAGACAACCTTTAGATGGATAAAACAGGTATGAGAAACAATGCGGCTTAGTGATGTACATAATGGGAATAAGGTAATATAATATCGGATAAGTAAGTAAAGATTGCTATAATTTAGTATGTATGTAACCTAACTGCTGAAATGTTTGAAATTAAAACAGAAAATATAAATAATGATGACAGCTAAGTTGTTAATTCTTTACCTTCAGCATGTTGCCCCTAAATGTCATGTAGATCAAAAATAGGATAGAATTATAAACGATATAGTTTCCACTAAGTGAGAAGTTGGATGTTCCTAAACTTCTACCCATATAATCCGTAGTACCCCTTGCCAGGAAGCTCTCAGCAAGCTTGCTGCTTTAAAATAATAAAAACGAATAATCTATTCAAAAGTACAACATGAAGACCCTCAAACATTGAGCCAAGATTTCCCCGGACCGACCGCTAAAATTGAAAATGTCGTCAGCCACACACTAAATCTCAGAGTGAATGAAATATGCAAAGAATACGTACGTGGGTATTGCCCATAGAAATCTTAATAAAGTAAATAAAGTAGGTACCCATTAAGTTAAATGAACCCTTGAGAAATCCTCTTAGAATATATTTGGTGGTAGGTTTTTCGTATGCGAGCGGCCGTCTGGTTGGGTACCACCGCTTTGCCATTTATTCAGCCGCCAAGCGGTAGTGCGCAAGCATTATGTGTTCCGGCTTGAAGGGCATTGTAGTCAGCGAAATTACTGGGCATTATGAGACTCAACAGCTAATTGTCTCAGAGTGACGAGCGCAGTACAGCGCTGCGCAGGATTTTGCAAAACAAAGTTCTGGGTAGTGCTGTTATTGTTATGGGCTGGCGTATTGCTTACCATCAGGCAAACGACCAGCTCGTCTTGTCATTAAGTTACATTTAAAAAAAAAATGCAGGGTTACTATCTTATAGCATCTAACATTTTTTTAATGTAGCTATATATTTTAGCATCATTTAATACGTACCAACGACATGTACCAACTCAGACATTTGTGAAGTATTGTTCTGTTTTATAATATACATAGTTATAAGAATATACAAATAGACTTGAGATATTACGGATACCCATTATAATTGTTAACCATTTCAGGAAACCAGAATGCACGGACATGGAAAAAGAGTCTCCTGCTTAAATTCAGCGAGGATGCAAAGAAGAACTGCAGTCCCACGGCTTCGATGCTGTCCGGCCCTTCCCCGCTTTCATCCAATCCTTCATCACTGGAAACAACCCCACAAATTAAAATAGAACTTGAGAACCAAAGCGACGATGACCAACCAGAAAACCAATACAAAGTGCCTATGACGGCATACAATACAGCGCTGATCTATATCAATAAATAAGTATCTAACTAATAAGATCCATTATAATCAGTGAAATACTATCAAATTTTTGTTTCCGACGGTACTTCTATAAGAGTACGCGTCTCAGATAAAATATCTCGAAGATACGCGTCACCTGATCTTTTTTTTTTACACTTAGTAGATCTATGTTTGGCCACTATCTCGCCTGATGTGAAGCGATGATGTGGCCTAAGATGAAGCACATAGATCTAGAGAGAGACGGCGGTTGAGCGGCTGCTCAGACTCGTCTCCCCGATCTGCGCATCGGCCGCAGCGCACGCATGGTATGAATGGGACGCATGCCGGGCGGAACTGATAATAGTGGACGCAATCCTATAGATTTTTTTATATATTAAAATACCTACATTAATCCGTTTTATGCATGCAACTGCGACCCAACTAGTTATTGATTGACACCAATGACACTACAATGTAAATACAAAAAGAGATAAGTTAGATACAGATACTTAAAAATTAAATATTATTCCCAAGAAATAAACTAGAATGATAAAAGGACGGTATAAATATAATATACGCCACTCCCTGCCAACCCCTAAAATGTTTGCCTTATTCCCACATGCATTTCCTACACATAATATGACCAACCTGAATCACACGATGCTAAATAACGACGCTGTTGAATCATCCCGTTCATCTAGAAGAGACACATTGATAAATATTTTGCTGGGCTATTTTATATCACTTGAAAAGTACCCGCGACAGAAAAATGAGTTTTTCACAACGGATTGTGCGACTTAAAGGTTATAGTTCGAATAATTAATTAAACCCGGTACATGTATACCCCTACAGTAAATTTAGTTACTACTATGCCTATGGTAACACGGTGCACATGGATAATGCTTTTGTATTACGAACAGCGAGACAGCTGTCATTCAAGGAAGTTGGTGTATATGTATAATTAGCATATAACATATAATCAATTACTTGCACTATCAGTACCTACCTACTTCACTATTTCCCGGTAAAAGGGTAAACTAAAGCCGGTGCTACGTTAGATTTAAGATGTGCAATTGTGAGCTCCCACTACTTGGTAGCTAGCAGTATTTCTACTTTTTTTATGCCAGTTACTGCCAGTTTAGATAAGACTGCCACATAAACCTAACCGACTCGAGCATTCGAAACGTACCTACTTAATGGAACATTCGAAGATAGCTTCATAAGTGATCTCTGTTTACTTTACTGATTGTAATAATCACTTTGTAACACTTTACCTTATTCATAAATGCTACAGGAACCTTAACGTAATCCATTGAATATGCGTTACTCTTATCTAGAACGGCAGTTAGTGCTGGGTTAAATTGCTAACTCGCCTTTCAATTCTACGCAGTATTCGCACTAATGGCGACTGTTCACACGGAACGGAGAGTGGGCGAGGTCCGACGAGATGCACCGAGACGTTCCCTGTACGTGTACGAGTCACTCTCGTACATTCTCGTTCTTAGCTTGTCTCAGTCTGTCTCGTCGAGAGTGTACGGTAGCCATTTTGCTCCCTTTATCGATCATGTTCAATTGTAAATCCGCCTATCAATTCTTCGCAGTATTCTCTTGTCAATGATCCTTAACCTTTGATACAATTCAACGGCTTATTTTAATCATCGAGGAACATTAATTAGCACGGTGTCACCCCAAGGTGATTATAAGTCCCTAAGAATATAAGACATGGGCCAACCGTAAAGTTGTCCGTCTTCATTGCTATAATTATTATTGTATCGCAATACATAATAAGCTATTTATTGTTTAATTTAGTTGGTAAGTTAGACATAAGTATGTGTATACATAATAAGTGGATAGTTGACTATCAGAAACGATCTAGTCGTTTAAAACCAATATTCGAAATATGTGTATGTTATGTACTTTAAAAAAATAAAAGAAATACGTTCATTATGTTCGAAAAGAAAATGCCAAGGATCTATGTAAATTTTGTTTCATAATTTTTATTCAAAATTTAACATTTATATTTCTGTACTAATTCATAGTAGTTGGGGGCGTGTGAGAGGGCGAAAGAACTGTTTTTATTATTTTTTTACTGCGTAATAGATTTTTGTTATTATTTACTCATCATCATCATTATCAATTTACTCTACATTCATCATCATTATACCAATAATATTTAAGATTGTACAATATTTGGTTCCGGAGTCAGAGTGAATGATATCAGTCATGGGCGGGTTTCATACGCCTATATGTAGAAGGTGACTTCTCTTAATTTTATATGAATGCGTGCCACTTTTGTAATTTCAAAAATAAAATAACTTGGCTCATGTTAAACAGAAACGAAACTGCATTTCCTTACCTATACAAACTAAATCGATTATACTGACAAGAATTGTCTGGGAATTTTACTTTGCAATCTGAACATGTTTCCAGTTTCAACTGACACATCAATACAGCTACCAGAGACTACCATACAATATAAGGGTCGCCGTCGTCGTGCGTACACCCAAGAGCAGTTTGAACAATGCATGTCTGCGATCGAATTAAAAACATTGACTTTGCGGAGCGCCTCCATTAAGTACAGAATCCCTCAAACCACACTATATGAACATCTTGCTAAGAAGTATGTAGTCCACCAGTATTCACGGAAACTGAAGAAGCATCACTTGTTGATCATTTAACTTCACTATTAGACAATAGTTGTCTACTCATGAGGCGTAATCTCAGAACGACTATCAAAAAGTATCTAGATTTGCAAGGAAAGACTGTATTTACTTTCAAGGACAACACTCCTGGACCGGACTGGGAAAGAACGTTTCTCAAAAGACACAAAGACCTATCCAAGCGACTGAAAAGTAAAAATAGATTAAGATACAGGTTTAAGAACAAAACATGATAATCAAACTGTAGATAATACATTCATGTAGAATCCTGACATTTGTGAAAGTTTGAATATAATTCACGAAGTCTACATTATGTTTTGATTCCGAAGTGTCCTCTTTCTCGAAGGCAGCGTTGAATAGGACGATCAGCGAGGCGGTGGCAGGCTGTACTATTCTTGTATTCTGTGGGCATACGCAGTACAAAATGCGATGCAATGGTATCTCGCGTTTTTTTATGCCTTGTCACTACCTAACGAATATAACAATTAGACATTAAATTAACTGTTTATTTACGATGACGCAGTAAGGCGAGTCCAGTGACTTTTTTCATACGTGTTTTCCGATAAATGCTTCTACATTAATTTTAATGCACTACTAAAAAAGGAAAATGTATTGGCCATTTGCATTCCCGTACACTGCAAGGACTTGTGATTCCCGTTTACGAGGTAAGTAATTTTCTGTTATTTGAACTGACGCGTAACTGTCCAGCGAACCGACCATATCAAGTTCGAAATGGACATCGATTTAAAATTTAGTTCTTGATGTTCTTTTTTAATTAAGAGGTATAAAGCGTGGTAAAACTGCAATATCAATTGCATATGCAGTATTGAGCTTACGTTTAGACTGACACGTTTTAAAAGTGTCACAAACGTGTATTGATATAATTATCACAAATGTGGATTGTTCACACAATTTTTAGACATTTTATTAGGGTTTTATGTGCGTGTTACACTTTCATGAAATAGATTCATTTTTGTTATTTATATTCATTGTAAACCAGTAGCATAATGCATTTTTCATTTGTTGTTTTTATAGATGCCAAGAACAAAATAACAAGAACTGCAGATGAAGTAAAAAAAAATAAAAGAGAGGCTGAAAAGCGTAGACGCGAACGCATCAAAACTGATCCAATAAAAAATGCAGAACACATAGCTAAAGAAAAACTCAGGCGACAGAGAAGAAAGGCTCTAAAAACAGTTGTAGATTTGTCAGAAAGAGGTAAACGCATCCAACGTGAAGAATGGCGTAAGCATGCTCAAAAAAGCAGGATGGACAAAACAAATTAGAGAAACCGATTTTAACATCGTCTCCAAGAGAATTCTCCGCCATGAAGAGGTTGAAAATTTCGCTAAAGCAGAACCTGCATTTATCACGCGAACAAGCTGCATCGCCTTCAATAGTCTCCACAAAATCTTCGCCTATTTTTCCTCTATACGCACTGGTACATCGTGTCCCATCTTCTTCGCCAGTATCATCTGCAGACGCTCGGTATAATGCGAGCTGACAAAACCTTGCAGGTTTGAAGACAGCTAAAAGATGATGAATAATTCAGCGGTAATTTTAAATATACCCATTAACTCTGACCTTTATACGTACTTAGTATTTTTGATCCTGGTAGGTAGTCTTTACTGTACAAATACATTTATTTTTACTATTTCTCCTTATGGATATAAAGTATTTGTTAATTTTATCCTTGTTATTTTTTGTTTGAGACCTAGTTTTCCAAACTTATATGTAGAAAGTAACAGTTCCTTGATTTTAAACGATAAAGTGCTCTTTGTAATTGCACAAAAATATACTTCGGTCTTGTAAAGCAGAGACGAACCATTTTTCATTACAAATAGAAAGTAACATGATTTTACTGGAAATCGCTAGTCTACAATTGTACCTAACATGTGCTTCCAAAGTTCGCCTTTCAATCAGTAATGATACCAATGAAAAACACACCAGATACATCCCACCATCGCTACACCACAGAGGATTTTGAAAAATGCATGTCTGAGATTAAATCAAGCTCCTTGACTGTGTGCCGTGCCGCCGTCAAGTACAGAATCCCTTACATCACAATATACAAACACCTGGTTCAGTCGGGTAAATATGTGAGGAAGTTTACATCCTTTAAAGGTGGAAGACTTTAATCACTCACGAAAGACGAAGAAGCATCCACTTCTGAATCAGTAATGATACCAATGAAAAAACAATTTTGCGACCGCTACACCAAAGATGATTTTGACAAATGCATAGCTGAGATCAATTCGAACTCCTTGTCTGTGCCCCATGCCGCCGTCAAATATAGAATCCCTTACAACACAATATACTGACACCTTGCTGAGTCGGATAAATATGCGAGGAAGTTTACATCCTTCAAAAGCGGAAGACTTAAATCACTCACGAAAGACGAAGAAGCATCCACTTCTGAATCAGTAATGATACCAATGAACAAAGAATTTTGCGACCGTAGCAGTCGTCATCGCTACACCAAAGAGGATTTTGACAAATGCATAGCTGAGATCAATTCGAACTCCTTGTCTGTGCGCCATGCCGCCGTGAAGTATAGAATTTCTTAAAGCACAGTATACGGACACCTTGTTCAGTCTGGTAACTATGTTTGGAAGTTTACACCCTTTAAAGGCGGACGGCGGTTAAGAGGACGAAATCCTTAAGATGCGGCCGACCTAAATTTTCCACGATATACTTACAAAGAAGCATTTCTTGTTGCACACTCTTGAACAGTGGCCATTTATTTAAGAGCCGCGAGCTGCAAACGACTATCAAAATCTATTGTGATTCGCAAGGAAAAACAGTACTTATTTTAAGAAAAACACTCCTGCTGGCCGATTCAGAACCCCACGACAACATACCGAATCGATTCGATTGGATAACGATCTCGTGTCGTAGGTTTCTTTTCGAGCTATTCAGAACATCCGCCCCGAGGATTCGATACGGTTTCGGTTACGATATCGGAATCGATACGACAACGTGTTGCATTTACGGAGTTCGTTTTGTGTGCAATACTCGCAGAAAATTGTATTATTATCTAGACGATATAAAAATGTTTTCAAGTTATCAAAATTTATTTTAACAACGTTTATCACGAATTAAATTATAATTAACAATTATAAGCGCCAGATATTGGTAGAAATATAAAAAAAAACAAGAGCTTCGTAAACACCCACCTGCTGATATCCACTTGACATTAATGTATTATCTATGCTTTTGACATTGACAAACCGCCAAATTTAAATGTCTATCGCAAATTGTTTTTTTTATCATGTTTTGAAATTATTAAAAGAAGATCGAGCGAGAAGACGAGCCTCATCAAGATTCGTAGAAAAGAAAAGTAAATACCAAAATTACTATTACATAGTATCACAGAGTACTTTATAATAATTATATAGGTACAGTGATTTTATTTCGGTAGATTTATGCATCTTATTAAGTAATCTTATAGTAGTAGGTAAATAGTTCTAAAACAATCAAAGCGAACTTAACGTATAAATAAATGCTAGACATGGTAGGTCCTTTATTACATAGAATTAGTTTATGTTGAATCTTACTGTGAGTTTTATTTTATTTGTTGTAGAAAATGTAGTTTATTTAACAACACACGGAATATACTCGGTATTGCCGGTCAAATCTAATGCTTTCGAGTGATATGTTGCACTCGATAAGTTGTGGAAATTAATCGGACGTTCGAAAACTTTGTATCGATATCTGCATTGTGAATAACGTTCTCGGTCGATAAATACGCGTTTATCGTACGGTTACGATTGGTTATCGACTACAACAATTTGAACGTCGATTCGACTATTGTGAATTTAAAATATTTTGAATCGTACGATATCAAACCGAATCGATCGACAAATGAGTGGTCGTGAGGTTCTGAATCGGCCAGCTGGACGGAAATGGCAAAAAATGTTTCTTAATAGACACATAGACTTCGCAAAGCAACTGAAACGTAAAGAAACACGTATAGAAAAAAACGGCGATCCAAGTTTAATGCGATAGGTACCTACTTTGCCGTAGCTTAAATCTTCAAATTTATAAAACACTAGCTGCGCCCCGCGGTTTCACTCGCGTGGACAATTTTCCGGAGTTAAAGTATCATGTTACATGTCCTACTATCCGTGTACCCGCAACTCCGTCTATGTAGAATTCGATTTATAGTAGTCTGAACCCGCATAGGCCTAAACAAAAACGTTTGAAAGTTCAGTTTTGGGAATAAAATAGTGTAGGTACTGATGTGAGAACGAAGGTTTTAGCAATAAAAATATTTTTAATAATTACTTCTCCTTTATTTTAACTTCTTCCGTATATAACCTTTGCTCTTTACACCGATGATGGCCGTTCTGATATAAATTCGCTATCCCTCTCACATCCTTCTTCCTTTCACTCATACTCGGCTCGCGTTTATAAATCAGTCACCTTACGTGCGTTCACTTTGATTCCCACACTGATATAGAGTTTAACCAACAGTTCCGCGAAGTGAACGGGTAACTCCCGGTGTCGACGATGCGATGCAGCTCCGGCAGCGGCGGGCGGTATCGCCTTATGTTTTATGCGCCACTGTCGTCAAAACCCTGCTCGAGAAACCAGATGGGATCAATAAATAGATCAAAAATTATGCTTGGGCAAGCATCTATATGGATTTGATTGTCGGCCATCTTTTCACAGGACTACCAGCAGAGTACATAATCTTAAGAAGCGGTGCTAAACTGCTGATGATCAACGGGTATTCGTACTGCAGAGACAGCTGCATTCGTGCAGGTGGTGCGCGCTACAAGTGCTCCAGTTTCATGAGTAAACGATGCAAGGCGTTTGCGCATGTTAGCTCCGATAACGTTATCATTACGGGCGATCTCACGCACTACCATGATGCAAATAAATATATATTACTGGAAAGCGGAAGGTATGTTAGAGTATCACCACAAAACTGTTTTGTGGTATCACAGAACTAATAAATAAATAAATATGCCCAACCATCATCCCACGATCTTCTTTTATCTAGAGAACCAGAAAATACGAAGTCCATAGTCCTACAGCACCACACCAAACAAATGCACAAAAGTTTATTCCATAGTAATCGAACTCGCACCTTCGAGGTTTATGATTAATGCATTGAATCGGCCAACCACTACTCCACATTGGGCACAGAGGATGTCGTGTAATGTTTTTAATTTGTGAATATGCCTATCTGTCGTGTACAAGTATACATAGAGTCATATGGTAGAGATATAAAATAAAATTTATCAAATTAATAAAAAGAGGTTAATCCCTAAAAGCCGACGATAATTTCAAAGATACCACGCATACATATGTCTACGCCTATCTGATTTTATAGTCACCAAAAACGATCTACGTCTATTTCTAATAAGTCTTTAGTATTGTGCATGATTTTGTCTTGCCCATAGAATAGTTCTTGTTATGATATCGCATATTATAATGCACAATAGACGATCTCAGCTCAGACTCCGAGCCCAAGGTTAACTGCAAGACCAGGCTTTCTAGGATTAAGGCTCAATCAATCAATCAAAAGTTCTTTATTCAATTTTGTCGTCACAGACGCACTTATGAACGTCAATTATTACAATGACTCTACCACCGTATCGGAAAAAGAACCACTACTCAGAAGATACGGCAAGAAACTGAGGGGCATATTTTTTTAGAACTTTTGTTACAATATTTTATGTTTGTTTTTGACAATATTATTTTTCTTATGTGCCAGTTGGCTACTTGGCAGAAGCGGAACGTTCCATGCACCTTTGTCTTCTATGTTCGCCTACGTACCTGCGAAATTGCGCAATAAATAATTTACTACTTATTTTCATTACACTTAGTTAATATAACGAATTACGAAAACAAATAAGTGAAAGCTTTTATATTTTAATGAGTTCTTATGAATAAGTAAAATACACAAAAAAAAATTGGCTTTCAATAATAAAAATACCTGCTACCTTTAATGATAATATAACTATTCGGGTCCACACTGCGCTCGCCGCGGCGGCGCCAGCGCCGCTGCCGCGATAGACGGTGACTGCAGAAGTGCAGACAGTGCTCAGGTGGAAGAGTGCGCAGCTTTGACGTTAGACAACATTAGTCGTAAAATCGCAGTGAGTGGGAAGACTATAGTATTTATTTATGAACATATAGGATCACGGTCTAGCAGTCTCGAGATATAAATAAAAAAGCCCCGCTCCGCTCTTCACCTTCGTATTCATTCCATCCCAACCCAACGATCGCCAATTGACCCTCCATGCAACTCTTGCCGCCGTAGATAACTAGATAGCGCTTCTAGTACTTAGCTTGCACGTCGAGCGATATGAGTTTGCCTACATTTACTCTCATATTCTAGCTTCCATTCCAGAGTATGTTGGTCAAGCAACTACTTATATGTATTTGACTGTCGGCCATCTCTTTATCCTGCAGGAGCTAGAGCAGAGTACATAACCTTAAGCAGCGGTGCTAAGCTGCTGATGATCAACGGGTATTCGTACTGCAGAGACGGCGGCATTAGAGCTGGTGGTGCGCGCTACAAGTGCTCCAGTTTCAGGAGCAAACAGTGCAAGGCGTATGCGCATGTCAGCGCCGATGACGTCATCATTTTGGGCGATCTCACACACTACCATGATGCAAATAAATATATATTACTTGACAGCGGAAGGTATATTAGAGTGTAAGTGAACTATGCTTGGCATTTGGAGTTGTCCTTGAACAGGTCACGATCAAGTAGACGGAAAGCAATGGAAATAGTAAATATATTAAAAAAAATTGATCTCATGGAAAATAACGATGATTTCAATGATACTACGCTTATGTACCTGATTTTGTAGTCACCAGCACAATGCAAATGTATTCTGCTAAGTATGGAGTGTCTGTCTTGCCCTCGCACTAGATCTCATTATGACGTAACATACTCATTTATATATATTTTTTTTTTCCATCAAAATGCATGGAGCTATGAAATAAACTACTACTAAATAATATGACTACATCTAGTCTTCGTTATCCCGTTGATATAGCGATTCAGACCAAGGGCGTGTGAATCGGCGAATGCATGCGGCATTACTTTGTCCAATATGTATCTACCTACACGTATTGGTATTACATACCATATTGTGCCGAAAATTCGACAGAGAAATTCAAATTTATTTATTGCGAATATACGGTCATCCATATTCAACCAAGCGGCATGCAGCATTATGGGCAGGCGTGGCGTCTACCATCAGGCGATCGAAATGACCGTCGCATGACTCAGTTCCTTTAAAAATAATTCAAATATTAAATATAAACCGGCCAAGTGCGAGTCGAACTCTCGCACGAAGAGTTCCCATTATCTATAAAAACGGCCAAAAATCATGTCTGTTGTATGGCTGCTATTTATGTATGCTGTTTTTTAGTAGTTGTTGTTATAGCGCAACATCATCTGTGAAAATTTTAATTATCACGGTTCTTGAGATACAGACGGTCGGACAGCGGAGTTAGTGATAGGGTCCCGTTTTACCCTTTGGGTACAGAACCCTAAAAATGACTGCTGCTGGCGATTGTTGCAACGCTTGAAATCGCAAATAACCACACAAATCTAGCTAAATCTCTAGTAGTATGAGCTAAAGTTTCAATTGGTGGAGCCGTTTTCCGCGAAATATGCTTAAGTTCAATACAGTGATTATTTTTCTCTTGTGGGTGTGTGGCCAACGAGACATTATGAGACTTAATATCAGATGTCTCGGAGTGATAAGCGCATTGCAGTGCTACGCAGTGCTTTTCATGATAATAAAAGTTCTGGGTTTTTGCATTCAGGGTTACGGGCAGGCGTGGTGCTTACCATCTGGCGAACGACTTGCTCGTCTTCCATAGTTCCATAAAAAAGTCAAGCTAAATAAAACTTGCGATCCTAATCAATTATCTACATTTCTCAAAAAATGCCTTAAAAATTAAGTCTTCTTACAGACGACAAAACCGGAATGGAAAGACTAATCAAAAAGTACTGCAAAGGAAAAGACTGGGTGCTTTTGAAACACTACAACACGTACGACGACGCTCGTCAAGCAGTCGCCTCCCATCGCTGTTGGAGCATCTGGCATTCTCAGGTCAAAGAAGATGGGATAAAAAAGTTTTATAGATGTAACAAAGTGAAACGCAACGGGCCTCAGTGTGCAGCCCAGCTAATGATATACGAAAGTGTCACAGGCGTTGTGTCGGTGTATCGAACTGAAGACAACCACGACCATTTTGCCAATGGGCGCTAATTCTTTAGTCTTAACTATTTACATAATTATTGTGTATCATAGGTGTTCATCGAATTTTTATTGTTAGTACCTACTAGACGTTCAAAAAGATTGTTATGTTTTGAGATTACGATAATGAAAAAACGTCGTGAGTAAATAAAGATGTTTTAAATAATATTTTGTTTTCAGTTCGACGAATTGTCGAAAATTTCGGTTCGGTATTTATAATTTTTTTGTAGTAAGTAGATATGTATATTGTCAACAATTTTTTTTAATTTAGAAGATAAAAGAAAGACCTAAGTTGAAAACCCTTATAGTTTTTTTATAGATCTGTTAGGTTAAGCAACGATCGCCGCGACCACCACTTAGATGGGTGGCTGTTTATGTGGTATTTAAATGTAAGCTCTACCGTGAATAGTAGGATGGATAGGAAGTAGGGTAGGGTACTGGGGCCAAACAGTAAAGGCCAGGGCCCTAATTCACTATGACAACTTGGCGATTCCTTGCTTCGAGGTCACGTCGATTCCTTCATTAATAAGCGACATCTGCGAAATTTATATTCTGTATTACGCTTCATAGAGAATCATATATATGAATATATGAATGCGTCATAGAGATGTCGTTTATTAATGAAGGAATCGACGTGATTTCGAAGCAAGGAATCGCCAAGTTGTCATACTGAATTGGGGCCCAGGCCTACAATTATTACAGTACAAATCTCACTCACCCCGTAATTTCCGTGGCGACATTGATGCAAACATTCCAACCAAAACACAGTAATTAACACAATGGAAACTAGAGTGTATCTTTTCAAATACTTAAGACCGAGAATTGGAAATATTGGCGTCAGGAACCTCAATTTTTCTCAGTAATTACTAAACATTTGGAACTGATATTTACGTATGCCACTCATCATAATTTATCGTATTCATTACAGCTCGGTACTTACGTTCGGAAAACGGTGCGGTTCTTCTACTTGTAAACAAGCACATTTTCAGTAGGAACAGCCGAGTTCGCATGGGCGGGTCGCGGTACGCTTGCACCAACAGACTGTCCAAGAAATGCGCAGCTTACGTCCACATGAGCAAGGACGATGTGATCATGAAGTGTTCACTGGAACATAACCACGAACCACCGCAGTTCTTGTTCACTGACGATGGTACTATTGTCATGATGAGGACTAGAGCCAACAAATAACGCAAGCTAAAGGACCTGAAGAGCAATAACCCTAAATTTACAGGACATGTAGTCTTGTTAACTTAAGTGATCGGGAAATCATGGGTGTTTGAAAATTGTTGTTAAATTGTATGTCAGATGAAATAATATTATATTATACGTTAAACTTGTATAAATTTTAAACTGAAACTTTAAGCCAGGAAAATGCTTTGTTTTATTTAAAGGATCCTAGTACTAATGCTACTAATAAGTTTGTTACACATTTTTTTTAACCTATTTATTTGACCCCAATGCTGGGCAAAGGTCTCCCCCATCTCATTCCATGGATCCCTCTCCATTGTGATCAAAGGCCAGTCACTCCGGAAAGCGTTCAAATAGTCCCCCTAACGTGAAACCAACAAAAAATATTACTAAACAATAATGTTGTTCTATTCTCAAAAAATGAACACATAGGTACACATACTTGTTGCATGTGAAATGTTTTAAAGGTACTGTATGTAATGTATGTTTTTACAGAAGGAATGAAATTCATAACGTTAATCGATGGGTCGGTTCTTCTCATGGCAAATGGTTTCACCTTTCACAAGGGACCCGTTGTGGCGGGGCGTTCCAGATGGCGCTGTTCCGCCAAGATGAAGAGGTGTCCAGCCACCATCACGCTCACTGGTGACCTTACTGAAGTGATCAAGATGCAGCTCGAGCACAATGGTCACGAGAAGCCAAATTACCGGATGATTAAGGAGAAAGGGGTTTATATGAGGATTTATTGAGGAGCTCTAGGCGTATTATCCTGATTCAGTATTTAAAGGTTCCAAACTGACACATTATACAGGCGCTCATTTGACTGCCTGATTGTCAGTCATAGGCTTCTAGCACTCGAACCTACAGCTAGCTAGATATAAACTACAGTCTAAAAGATTTTCAATTTTTTATTTCTTTTTAAAGAAAATGTTGGAAATCTATAATGCGAATAAATGCGATCCCTTAATGCGAAAGCCGATTCGTGAAGGGTAAATTGTTACTTTGATATTATCTTTAGATTTTTGATTGCGAAAATATTTGTAGAGGTCTTAAAAAGAGCAAAATTTTAAGTTGTCCAAGGTACAAAAATCGAGATAGTAGATGGGTGGTGCACATATACATACAATCAAAGACAGAAGGGTTTAGAGACATAACTTGGGAATTAGTCCACCCTTAGACTAGAGTTACTATTCGTCAACACCATTGTAAAAAAACACTACGATTTCACTACGCTCTACTGTTATCGGATATTTAATTTAAAAAACCTAATAATTTAAACTTTAAAATTTTAGGCCGCATAATAAAACAACTACAACTATCATGTATACATACATATTAATCAATAAAATATTGCTATTTCCTTTTATTCAAAGAGCGAAATCCATTTTAATTTAAAAAACCTTTCTTCGTTTAGGTCGACGGCCTTTGTGTGCAATAAGCAACTAGCCAAAAAACTAACTGGGCCAGTAGGCTAGATACGAATAATTCATGTTTAAGGTTTAATAAACAAATATATTTTGGATTCCAGCTCAATACGTCAAAACCTGCTCTGGAACGACTCTGCTACTCCTCAACGGTTTTCTTTTCAGCAAGAATGGCCGCATCAGGGATCAGGGCCTTCGGTACGCTTGCACTAATAGGGTCTCTAAGAACTGTAACGCCTTCGCGCATGTAACCAAGGATAATGCCATAGTTAAGGGATACACGAACCACAGTCACGAGAAGCCAGATACCAGCATTAGTAAAGAAGGGTTCATTCTAGTGCGCAAGTTTAAATAACCATTAAGAATTTATAGGGATTTTATTTTGATGTTCTTCGGGTAATAAAACTATTTTGTACCTGATCTTACGAGAATTTGCGACTAAGTATTTGATTTGCTCTTTGCATACTTTCCTTTCATTTCCATTGTTTGCTTTGTTTGCGGTGGACATCGAATATTTTAATAATTATGATTTTAAATTGTCTTAGGTTTGTTATATATAATATCAAATATTTTTTTTAAATATTTTTTTTTAATTGTATCTTTAAGTTTACTTTGATCTATGAAATTAGGTTTACATACGAGTTTATTTCCATGATATTATGTTTACTTCCATGATATTATGTTTACTTATTATGAAATTACGTTCACTTATGAGTTTACTTCCATGAAATTACGTTTATAGATCAAGGTTTTTGTGGTTTTTTTTTAATAATTTAATTTTAATCGATAACGCCTATATAAGCTAGTTTATAAATTAAGGGAACATTCTTCGGCATAATTATTGTGTATTAATGTTTCCGACCCATTCTAACACGGTTACTGACCAAATCGCAGAAATCTCTCGTTTCGACATCTAAAAAGCGGTGCGTCTGGCAAAATGTGGCAAGAAAAAGTCGTTTGAAGAATGAGAGATGATAGAGACAAGAGGGATAAAATGGCTTGTGGAGCCTTTTTCCAGCATCTTTGTCTAAAAAAATAATGTTATACTATTAAGTGCCTAACATTTATTGATATTGTTTAAAGTTACATTAGTTCTTATTAATTAATAACCTGAAGAGACAATTTAGCAATACTTATTTTATTTTAATTATTTTGTATATATGGTGACTATAATTGAATTGGCTGGTGATTAGAAAATAATAAAGAATATATATATATATATATATAAAGAATATATAATAAGAATATACACCTTGTACTCTTGTCATCATTTGTTTTATTTATACTATATACCTATCTAGTTTCTAAATTCAAAATCTTACTATCAATACACATAAAAAAGCCATATTTTACATAAATCATAACATAAGATCCTTTTGAAATAATATTTATAATAAAGACCTGCTGTATAATATAGTTTGAAACGTTTGATGTTCATATCTCTCATAAAACCTATAATTTCACAGAAAAACAGAATGTCTTCATTGCTTCGGTCCATAAATCTGGCAAACGAATTCTTATCCATAAGAACTACCAGTACTCTGAATGTAAAACGAGCTTACGCACTGTGCTTTGGGAGTGTACGGAAGCTGACTATTATATATGCCCAGCCTACCTCGTCACTAAGGATAATATAATAATAGAGAGGAATGAGGAACATAACCACTCGCCTACTGTTCGAAAAACACTAGCGGTAATCCCTGGAAGTGGTGGAAATAAAGGCGGCAAAACCTTTAAATTAGTAGTGGAGAAGAGACATTAAAAAGAATATAAAGACGTACTCGGTCAGAAGTGAGACTCCGATGGTTACAACAATATTCTGAACGGTATGATTTATTAATAGTTATAATTAAATCAGTTTTTTTTTACACTTAATAGATCTATCTATGTTTGGCCACTATCAGTTACATAAAAACAAAAAAAAATGGGATATCAATACATTTTATAAGTTTCTGAAGAATAATATGAGTGTATAGATAGATAAACGCTTTGTAATTTTTTAGTATAAATTCAAGGATTACAATAAAGAATGTACCATTTCTTGTGATATCCAATCTAGTGGAGCGAAGACTATGATTTTTTTGTGAAATCTGTAAAGGAATAAAACGTTGAAAAAATTTATGTTAGAATTATTAGTTTCTATCCCATAGTTTAAGTACCTTAAGAATTCTTGATCAAAGTCATAGACACTGACTGAATAAAGCGGGAATGCGGCGAAAAAAATTAAGTTAAAACCATCGTTATAGGCTTTTTAATGTTCATGGCGTGAGAAACCTTCTTTATATGTAGTATTAAACGTCGATAAGTATTTCCAATTCATTTAAAAAAAATATATTTGACAGGAAAACATCAAGTCGTCGGCGGCGTCTTCGAGATATCAGGGAAACGTGTTCTGATTTACAAAAACTTCCAGTACGATGAAAGTAAATCGACCTCACGAACGGTTCTCTGGGAGTGCACTGAAGTCGAGAGCCACGCCTGCCAGGCCTATATCGTTATGAAGGATACGTCTATAATAGAGAAAAGCATAGAGCACAACCACCCGTCGACCGCTCCAGTGTTCGTTCTCAACCCCGACACAGAGAGTATTGAAACAAAACCGGTTCAGGATAATTCTAAACAAAAGAATAAGTTTGTACGTAAACCGAAAATATAAATGTTGCGTTTGATATCTAAAAACCTTATATGTGATTCAGTAACATTAATGTGCAGCTCCATGATGTCAACAACGGAATACAATAACCCCTTATTCATAAAAAATATATCGAATTAATAAAAAGCGTCGTTTTGACTGTTTATGAATAAGAGGGTAAGCTGTTAAGCATTTTACCTCGCAACGAGGACTTCAATGAGACCCCTGATAATGAATCATGAGCATCTAACAATCTATTCATTCTTGTGTCGTTATATCTTATTGACAACAGTACATTGTCTTTACATGGATTAAAATTAACTGCTGTTTACATGTGGTTAATAATACGAGTATATATATTATAAGCGTTATATAGGATTATAGTGCGTTAGGTATATAGAAATCTTAATATTATGTTTAAGTTGCTTTTATAGTCCTGTTTTGAACAACTGATTTTAGATATACTTGTTATTATACGATTTACATACCTGGTGTACTTACGAGTATGTACTCTTAGTACCTAAGATAGATAGGAAAATAGAGTTATAGAAACCTAACCTATTATCATTATGATTAGAACCACACACTGCTGACTACTATTAATTATTATATTATTATTATTATATCAACCTATTGTGTCCCACTGCTGGGCAAAGGTCTCCCCCATCTCCCTCCAAACATCTCTGTCCATAGCCACTTCAATTACTATTAATTAGTTTTTAAATTTCTAGTGCAACTAGGAACATTCATTTATTCATTACACTTTGTTTTTAATTTGTTTTTGGCGTTTGGTAGTTAGATGTTTATAAAATAATTTGGTGGATAAAACTTTTTAATGTAAGTAATCATTGGATGAATTAGTGATTATAAGAACCTTAATCGTTGTTAGGTCCTGTTATAGCTAGTTATAAGGTATATATAGACTTACTAGTATTCGAGTGTAATTTTGAAAACTAAAAACTACAGCCCAGATATGTTTACAAAATGTTATTGAATTTCATTGAGCTATTATTACCACGTATAGAGAAGACACCGCACATCAGCACTCGTGTTCCGTTCTAGTGCAGCAGTCCGGCTGCACCTCATTTGGTTGCTTACTAGCTCTTGAGCGATAGTCTTGTTTGTTTTTAAAAACGTTCAAACGCATTAACTATGCCCTCGTGTGTGTTAAGATATTGCACTAATAATTCCAGTAATACGGCGAAGTATTACCAGTAATACGGTAGGAATAACTTTCCATCGGTGAGTAACTAGTTAAACATTTTAAAAATTTAATTCAAACAAAATTTTAAGCGTACGCCATGTTGCGTCATTTGTCATAGACTAAAAGTTAAGATGTGGCATTGTGTTTGTAACAAGGGTAGGTAAAATTAGTTGTTGTTAAAATTAGTAGCGAAAAAAATAATCAAACATAAATTAGGAAAATAAATGTGGTGATTCAATGAAATAAAAAGATAAAAAATTACGAAGAAAAATTATTTGTTTAATAGTTTAGAATTATTTGTATATAATGTCAAAAATAATAATAAACAATTAATAAATTTAACATTTGTAAAAATGTTTATAAAAAAATAGTCAAACAATTGTATAAATTACTTAAATAATTAAATTAGACTTAATTCTCATACTTTAATATTTTTTGCTAATTAATTAATTCAATTTATGATTAATAAGAAAACAAAAACTGAATTCTAATAAAGCTTGTTAGATAGAAACAAATGTCTATAGATGTCAGTTCTTTAGTTAGTCTATAGGAACGACAAGCTGTTGCAAAACGTTGGACAAAACGCGTATGTGCTATAAAAAATCACAGCGCTTTCGACCTTTTGTTTGATAGAAAACTACAACATAAAAGCGCTCTATTGCTGCATGTTTATACTGTTAGGTTCGACGGCTATTTATTGTTTCAGCTGCAGCGAACTTAAGTTTAAACATTTAACAAAATGGAGCATGATCTTTGCTTATGATAGCTTCTCTATACGTAGTAATAATAGCTCAATGTTGAATTTGAGGAATTTGATTAGATAGATACTAAAAAAAATTAAAAATATGGGTCGTATTTATAAACTAAAATCATAACCGAGCCTAGACTCAGAGAGAGTTTCAAGTCAAGCTTTGTCCGATAAACGTATCTTGGATTTTATTTCATGAAGCAATAATTCACATTTGACGTTTGAGTGATTGTCACCCCCATGATGATACCCTCTTTGATTAGTCATTCTAATAAATTAGAATTGGTATATGTACATATTTCGACAAATCATATTAGATATATAATAATTTTTTTTTTTTTTATATGACTATGTAGTCAAACAAGCAGACGGCCCGCCTGGATGGTAAGCGGTTACCGTCGCCTATGGACACCTGCAAGACTCGGGGCATTACTGGTGCGTTGCCTACCTTTAAGGACCCTTTTCACCCTTCTAAAATATAATAATATTACTTAAATTATACCTACCTTTGTTTGCATAATATAAAATTACTTAACATATTTTGTAAAAGCAAAATATCTTACAGTGTTGCATGTTTGTATTATTAAAAAGGTTGTAATAATGTTCTTTTTCTAATTACCCTGAATCATAACACCTTTTTATATAGAAAATACACTTAATTTCTTCAAATACAGATAGTAAAAAGAGTAAAGAGTTTTATATTCTTTTCCCTACTCTAAATAATAAAAAAATTGAAAGTTGTATCCGCGTCTGTCTGTTTATTCGCTTATTGAAAGGGCATTCCATAGTCGAACAGCTTTGACAGTTACAGAGGAATCCTACTAATAGTATAAATGCGAAAGTTTGTGAGGATGTATCTTTGTTACTTAGTCACGCAAAAACTACTGAAATGTTTGACCCTACGCAACGGACTATAAGTAGAGATAGTGATGATTCACCCGCCATCGCCACCTTGCTTACGAACATATCGCCAAGCGGGCGCGAACTCCACCGACGCCGCCCGCTGCGACTGCAGTGCCGCGCACGCGCCGCCCGCCACGCCAGTTGCGTGCGAACGCTCGCGTCTAACTAACGTCGCGGTTTAATCTCATAACTCCCAAAAGAACTTCAAAAATGTCCGAAACCTGGTCTGAGTAATTTCGACTTTTACCCTGAGTCTTAGCCGTTACCAAATCAATTATGAACGGATTTTAATGAAATTTAGTATGCAGGTATTTTAGGTCCTAGAAAAGGACATAGGCTACTTTTTATCCCGGGAAACCGCGGGGCGTGGCTAGTCAATCATAAAAGTTATTTAATACTGTGTGCAGGCTTTTTTAACAGCAGGTTATCTGGTGACCGTAGTAACTGCGGTCTTGAAGCGTGGAGGATATCAAAAGGTGGTGCGACGAAATGGAATACTGTAAAGAAGGGACAATAAATTTATTAGAAGCATTCCGATAGAAACGTATACGCTAGCCACTTGAACTTAGTACAAAGTTGTGAAACATTACAATACTTGATAGATATATAAATAGAAAACACTTTATTGCACTTAAAAAAAGGAATTACAGTTGGTAATACATAATTTCTTATAAGTATCATCACATCACATCACCATCAGCCCATCACGTTCCCACTGCTGGGACACGGGCCTTCTCTCATAGAGAGAGAATGGGCCATAATCCACCACGCTGGCCCAGTGCGGGTGTCACATGTCCTTGACTTTTTTTGTGAAAAATTCTTGGACATGCCGGTTTCCTCACGATGTTTTCCTTCACCGTTCTTAAGAGCGAGTTTTAAATCCGCACATAACTTAAGAAAGTCAGTGGTGCGGGGTCAGCGGGATTCGAACTTAGGTGCGTCGGATCGTAAGTCGCTCAAGTTCTCGCTGAGCCACACTCGCTCTATATATCTCTATATATATTATAATTACTACTTACATACCAAATGTCATCAAAATCGGTTCAGTAGTTTCTGCGTGAAAGAGTAACAAAGATCCATACATACATACAAACTTTCGCATGTATAATATTAGTAAGGATTAACCAGATGGAGTTTTATAATATATTTTTTTCAGGTGTACTGATTACCATGTTCAACGACCGCCAAGTTCTTTTCTACAAATACTACAGATTCTACCAAAAGAATAAAACTGTAAAGAACATAAAACTGTGGCACTGTGTAAGCTTCCCAAAATGCAAAGCCACTGTCAAAACGGATTTAAACTTGCTAGTGGTACAGGAAACCAATGAGCACAACCATGCGCCAAAAACTGTAATCCATCTCCCGAATGGAAAGTATATAACTGCATGACAACTCTTAAGTTATTAACCGACTTCAAAAAAAAGTAGGAAGTTCTCAATTCGGTCGTATTTTTTTTATGTTCGTTACCTCAGAACTTCTAATTAGAATCGAGAATTATTTTTGCGTAGGGTTCAGTATAGCTTCGAAGTGGTTCAATTTAAACATCGATATTCGACCTCGGTTTTTTTAGATACATCAGCATTGAAGTCGGTTTTTTTGTTACTAAATGTATTATTAACCGACTTCAAAAATGAGAAGGTTGTCTGTTCGTTTTTTTTTATATATTTGTTACCTCAGAATTCCGTCATTTGTGAACCGATATGGAAAATTCTTTTTGCGTTGGGTTCAGTATAGCTACTAAGTGGTCCCATATAAATTTCATCGATATTTGACCTTGGGCTTCGAAGATACATTGAAGTCGGTTTTTGTTTTTTTCTAAGAAATAATTATTTTGTATTAAACCAACAGACGTTGTATTGGAAAATACCTCAGGTACTACGTTTTGTCATAAAATTATGTTTCTTGTAATGTAATCCTACAATTAATGTAAACATGTTTACGAATTAAGTTTAGTGGTTTGATTAGTTTAGTGTTGCCTCTAGTTACATTTACATTAACTCTCGTCTCTGTTCTCAATCAACTAAGTACAGCCCTTATAGAGATAATATCTAGAAAATCTATTAGTATTTACAGATTAGTAGGTACATTGTGATTGATTGATTGATAACGCTTTATTGTACACCAAAAACATAACAAGGAACAAATAAAAATAGAACTAAAAAATTTGATTAGTACAATGGGCGCTCTTATCGCTAATAAGCGATCTCTTCCAGATGACCTGATTGATTGTGATTTCGGGACGGGCTCGCGTTTTCTTTTTTAATACATTTGAGAGAAAACGGTATGCATAAAATAGTAGCTGCGCCCCACGGTTCCACCCGCGGTTTCCCGGGTTAAAAATTAGCCTATATCTTTTTGAGGACCTAAAATACAATTTCATACAAATCTATTTTGTAGTTTTTGCGTGATTGTGATACAAACATCCATCCATCCATCCATACATCCTTTCAAACTTTCCCATTTATAATATTAGTAGAATAGGACTCTAGTAATAGAAACTCGACTTAGTTAAGGTTGTCGAAGTATTTTCTGTCTACTAATATTTGTCGAATTATGTTCAGTAGAAACAATGATTTGTCGAACTATATTTTTTCGAAGTAAGTGTCGTGTCGAAATAAAGAACTGTCGAAGTTCAGAGGGACACCCGTTGTGGAAGCATGGTCCCCGTAGTTCCTTGTACCTTAAATACGTACGATACATCGTACTATGGACTAAGTACCTCTGTGATCTTAGAACGTTATTTCATTATTTGTAAATGAAAATGACTAAACTAGCTCCCCGTCCACAGACCGTCTCATCCACATCGTAAACAAACGAAACGGAAAGTCATACTACATGTATAAAAAGTACACATACAGCCAAAGGTCCAAGAATAAGGTAGGCAAGTGGAGGTGCACCCAGGGATGTAAAGCCTTCCTCACTATATCCAAAGAAGGAAGGCTGCTCGCGGTCACTCACGAACATAACCACGTGCCAGCTAAGAAGGCCAGGATCAATAAACTTTGTAAAGGGCTATACTAGATGACCTTGGTAAAGACTAATTAATTAATGACATAAGTCAGCACCCACGCCAGGCAAGTCATATTGTATTGCAAGGGAGCAACACAGTGTATTTCTGGCGAGGGTCGAGAGCACTATTCAAATTTATAATTAATCTAGAGCGGAGCGAAAGATTACAGAGTAGAATCACGAGCGTAGCGAGGGAGTAAAAGTGTTGAACCTTGGGATGTTCTAGGGTTGAATTTGTTGGAAAAGTGAATATTATTACAGCAACTCTAACCTGTCTAGTTATTTGAATTCTATCCGTAAGATCGGGTTCGGGTAAAGTCGACATTTGCACAGATACTATGTATCTAATGTAACTGCCTTGTATACTGGACAGTGTAGTTCGTCACTCATAGGCATGTTAGCCGTGGCTTTGCCCTGTATTATTTGTTTTACATTCTGCTTACATAGCTTCATTATCCTATAACTCTATAGTCAGGCTGATTATGGCAGCACAATACAGGCGGTTTAATAAAATGGATGCTTTAGTGTCTCCCATACCTTGTAAATATCTTGTAAGTAATACTTACAATTAGGAACAAATTACCAAACGCCCATCTCAGATCTGCTACATCCGGCCAGCCAGGTCTTTCTCAGACGTCCGCGCGGCTATAGTCATGTGTTTCTCTATTTACTTATTTTTGGGTACCTATTATATTATAGGCTGTTTCTAAGATTCTAAGATTGTTGATGTGTGAATGTTTATTGTATAGAAAAGGATTACAAACAGTACATATAAGAAACAGATACATAGGTATGATACAATATGTAGAATCATAATTATTGTATATATTGAATAGCTTCGTAGCTTTACCTAAGGCATGATGTACTTAAAACGTTATTAAAAATATAATATATGTATATATAATAGTAATTAAAGAAACAGTAACACAATGTTTGTATAGAACACAATGAAAATATAAAGTTGACATTGCATTCGCGAGATTTTCTTTGCTCCTTTTATGGTTAAAGAATCACCAAGTTCAAGGACATGTGACATCCACCAACCTGCACTGGGCCAGCCTAGTGAATTATGGCCCATGCTCTTATTGCGAGATAAGGCCCAGGTCCCAGCTATAAAGACGTAATGGACTAATGATGATGATGATATGAAAGTTATATCAACTCGAAAAAAATCATTTCTTTTATAGTATAGTCATAGGAGATACATTCCATCTAACAAAAACAAATTACTTAAAAACTAAACTAGGACAAATAAATCGGAAAAAAAAATATCGACGAAATAGCTAAATAGCTTTGTTTTCTTTTTCAGTTCAAATAATAACGACGGTAACCAACAAATTTCTCCTTCTTTACAAAGGGCACTACTACTCCAAGACGCCTTACATGAAGAAGAAGTGGAGATGCATCAACACCAACACCTGCTTCGCGTCAATCAACGTCAGTATGGACTACTCCGTGGAGAAAGAGATGGGAGAACACAAGCACAACCCTACGGTCTTCGTGAGGAATGAGGAGGGGAAATACAAGAAACTGAGAACTTCGATGACAAATACTACGGATTATGTTGTGTACGAAATTGTTCAGGATGCTTCTGAAAGTTAGTGCGAAATAACTTAAGTTATTAGATTAGAAAGTTGTGAGATGTGAAATAACTAAAAATCTAGATAGTCATATTTTACATAATTTGTATTTTAGGAGTGGCGAACAAGGGTATTTGCTTACTTCTCACGAGACTACTCATTATTAGCGTAAAATACGGAATTTTAGATATATTAGCATGTTATGTTACGTATGGTGTAGACTTTCACATTGTGTCGAAAACTCGAAACTACACCGATTAGGACTCAACATTAGTACGGGGGTGTAGGCGTTTAATATTCAGAATCGCAACTTTTTTGTTTCCTTTGTTTAGGATAAAGTAGTAGATATAGGATTTTGCTAACTAAATCAATTCCATACAAGACAATGCCACTATTTTTTTATGGTTCAATTTTGTTTGTGGCACATGGAAGTGATACTAAAGTATCGAAAATGATTCTTTCAAGAAAATCATGCATGGAATAGTTAATTCGTTTATTTAGTATTAGTTTAAAGATAGAAAAATATTTTCAATAAATGTTTTTCAAAAAGCCCGGAGTTTTTTATTATGCCCAATCTACGTCGATCTTACGTTCACTCCGACGCATTTATGGTCGACCAGAGGGAGACGGTCAAGCTGCACCACTTCAATAATATATTATGGACATAAAACACTCTCCTATTGATAAAGGTTGATAAGCGTTAACCATGTTTTGTCACAGTTCAATAACGTTGAAATAATGTTTTTGAGATATAACATTAGGTAAATAATCAGGGCAGACGTCACACGCGTATTAAGCACATCGAGAATAAAGTAACTATTATTCCATGCAGCTATTATCAACATAAGAACCTGTTGATTTTTCAGGTGATCTCAAGATTATAACCGTGTCAAACGGCAAGCAGTTCTACATGTACAAAGGCTTTACTTACTCCTGGCTTTACCGCTCCAAGAACGGTAACCGGTGTAGGTGTTCCACGAACAGCAACTGTAGGGCATATATCTTGCTAGATGACAGTATGAAGCTCATCGTGGCCTGTAACGAGCATAACCACGGGGCACCGAAATATATAATTCGAAATGGGAAATATATAAAGATTACGGATGCTAAGCCTCGTCACGTCTAATTAATTTGCATGTATCAATGCGGGATATTAGACGAAGGGGTTTTTTGGAGATCTAGAATTGATACCAGAAGCTGACCACCGCAGTGTTTAGAAATTTAAATTAGATGATACGCAGAGTTCATATATCCGGCTTAATACAACAATTGATTACGTAATATTTAAAAAAGAAGCCAGTATTCTTCTTGAATCTTAACCACCTTTCTGTGTAAAATACTCTGGGCAACTCCACTCAATTGCGCGAAATATACTCGTTATTTTTGTATTGTGTACAATAAATTTCTAAATAAAATAATTGTCTTCTCATTTTTTTAAACTAAACTGAGTTCCTTATCTTATAAATGGTGAAAAACGCTCCGGCACACAATTTTGAAATGATTGATAATGACGACTTTGAAATGAGTTCAATACTCTATTTGTAAATAATATTTTTTTCGTCAGATGAAGCAAGCATGATTGAGTTGGTGAGTGGCACGATGCTGTGTATGTATCAGGACTATACATTCACATTTCGTACAAAAAATGACCGGTATTCTTCATGGCGTTGCTCCAACTCTTCGAAATGCTCGGCTGCCATCAAGATTACGGCACGAGGCCAAGTCGTCAGGTCGCAGAAGTGTCACACGCATCCGCCGCCGAAATTCATGGTTACGAGACAGGGAAAATACGTTAGACTCAAATAAGACCTTGGGGCCACAGCAGACGTGCTACTTTTGGATGCAAATCGCTTTTCAGGAGCTAAATGCAGCGAGAGAACACCACAGCGGATTTTAATGCCGCGTTTGCCAAAACGCCGATTACCAATGTCAAGTCGCTGAAAGTAGGATGTACGTGTGCTTAGGCCTTTAAACTAAGTAGCAATTAAGAAATTAAATACATAAGTTAGAACGTTTTTGTTTCACTTTTATCAATAAAATAGGTAATTACTACTACTATACATAGTATTTTGTGTATGTTCGTCTCCTACGTAACGTAGGTAACGTTACGCCATACCGACGACTTCTAATAATTTTGTATGAATCAAACCCCCTTCAAATTCTGATCAAGATATTTTGGAGTATATTTTCATTAAGAAGATAAAATTTTGTTTTTTAGCTCAATAAGAATTTCCCAAAAATAGAACTAATACAGTTTAGTGTTTCTATAATTTTAAGGAAGCACGCATGCGGCTGATTTATAATCAATAGATAAATAATATATATTATGTTATACTTTCAATTTCAACACGCGTATCTAAAGGTTTGGAGATAAAAAGCATGACTATTCAAAACAAATGTAAGTAAATATAACCTACATCATTCTATCACAGTAATATGGCGCAGGTATCACAGTAATGTCAACAACAACGTTCAATTGCAGATCTACCAAAGATGATAAATTTAACAAATGGCAGACAAGTGATCTATTACAACGAGTACTCATACTGCTTGCACGCAACTACTATTCACGCCGAGAGATGGCGGTGTACTGCAACTTCTGTGTGCAGAGCGTACATAAAGATCTCGCATAGTGGTCAATTCGTTGCTGCTTTCGGACAACATACTAACCATCATAAACCCATTTATATCAGAAAAGCTGACGGAACTTATTTCAAAACAAGACTTAAGAAACATTTAATGTTGAAACAGTAGATACAATTTTGTTGGTCGTGCGAACTACTATTTCGGACAGGGGTAGAACTTTTAGACCTGTCGTCCTTGGTTGGCAAATGCAGCAACCATTAAACTACGTCACCGTCACCGCCACAATCGTTATTGCCCTAATGATTTCGGCGTCTTTTCTAGGAGGTTGAACGCTGAAAAAACAATAAGAAGGTCTAATCCCTATCAAAGACAGTAGTATTTTGAGAGCTTCCAGGCCACAATAGTCTAATACCATTGGATATATGATGTGGTTCGTCTAATAGAGGTAATCTTTATTAAGAGTATTATAGAGGTAATTGTATATTAGCATTAGTGTTGTAATTCGAAATTACTGGGCATTATGAGACTCGACAGCTAATTGTCTCAGGGTGACGAGCGCAGTGCAGCGCCGCGTAGGATTTTGCACAATAAAGTTCTGGGTGGTGCTGTTATTATTATGGGTTGGCTTATTGCTTACCATCAGGCAAACGACCAGCTCGTCTCGTCATCCAGTTACATAAAAAAAAAACTAAATGTCACCTTGAATTTGTGTTCTGTTGTGTAGAAATCATATTTATTCTAATCATAAACTAGTCGTGACGTGTAATAAGAAGTTTAATTTGCATTCGAAACTTACAAAACTGAAAAGTGGAAATTGCACAGATATATTTATTAATATTTTTTTTTACGCTTGATAGATCTATGTTTGGCCACTATCTCGCCTGATGTGAAGAGATGATGTGGCCTAAGATGGCGCACATAGATCTAGAGAGAGACGGCAGTTGAGTGGCTGCTCAGACCCGTCTCCCCGATGGTTCACCAAACATCATCCCGAAACACGACTAGATCTTCTAGTCTAGGCTTGACGGCATGGTTTTGTTCGGTGGGTGGTATTACAACCACGGCCAGAGCCTACCACTCCAAAAAAACATATTTAGTACTTCTTCACTTCTTTTGCGTTAACTGTCTTCCAATCGACTGTGATACGGTTACCTGTTTTTTCTCAAAATCCTATTGCAACATAAATGTAAGGGTTCTCGAATAGGAGAATGGTATTACTTACGAAAAATAGTAAAGCTATACACTCAAACCAACGCGTCCCCATCAGCGTTCAAGGTGGCGGCCGGGACCGCGTGGCATTTACTTGCGTCCAAAAGTTAAGCCAGCGACAGAACGCGTAGTTCAAATAACGGTGCCCGCAAGCTGAACGCATTGGTATGGGCGTATCTTAACTTCTATTCTAGACCTTCAAGGTAAGTTCAATCTACACAACAATTGTAAAATCCCCGGGAATTCGTAGACTATTCAACAGAAGACCAGCGCAGATCGCACGACCAGCACAACGCTGAGTTGAGGCCGGTTTGCAACAATGTCGTATTTCTTTTATTTAATATGTTACTCTTTTAATGTTTTTTTTTGTTTTCTGTTTGTTTCTTTTTTCTATGTCATGTGTAATAAGTTGTTGGAAATAAACGTTTCTTTCTTTCTAAGTACTAGTTCTTTATTAAATTATTATAATTTCAGATCTAAGGAAAATAGCATTGGCGAACGGAAAATATTATTATATGTACAAGGAATTTACTTACCGCTTCTGGTACAAATCAGGTATCGCGACGAAATGGCGGTGCTCAGTCGGCTGTAAAGCGTATATCCTTGTAAGCATCGTAGGAGGTTTGATCGAAGCATAGGGCGAGCATAGTCACGCGCCGAGAAAGTATTATGTTACAGGAGATGGGAAATATATAAGAATATAAATGGTGTTTATTAATGGCTGTATTTGCCATTGGTCTTTTCCAAAGATGCTTAAATGATGAATCTCTTAAATTAGTTAATTATATATGTCATCACAGTCCATTGACACATGAATGAATATAGAGGTACAGGAAATCATATGTTTACTAATTACCTACATTTAGCTTCTCAAATCTTAGTCGTGAAAAAGTCTAAAGATAATTTGTTTAGGCATATTAAGTTAGTAAATTAATTAGTTTAACTACGTTCTGTACTATAATTAAACTTTTCTTTACTATACCTAATTGTTTTAATGGTGAAATTGCGATCGTGCGGATAGATATAGGAAAACAATTCACAAAGGTATAACTTTTTTGACGGTGGCTGTAAATGCAAATATTACGTGGATTTGAAAGACGATACGAATAATAAATAGGATCATTGTATCAAATTTCGTCACTTTATATAGGAGTAGGTAACTAACAAGCATGGTAGTATTATATCACATTTTTTTAATGTGGAAAACTATTAACGTCATGTCCTCTCAGCAGGGACATTTCTCTGGACGAACAGAGGCGGGAAGCACCCGCTGCTACTCCTCAGTGGCTACACCTACAGCTACCAGAAACGCAACGCCGACGGGAGGATATCCTGGTACTGTTCCCGAAGACTTAAAGGCTGCAGAGCTGCAGCCATCAGTTTTGGAACCAGAGCCTACGCACAAAAGCTTCACGATCACGAACCGCCTAAAGTTCCAGCGAATGAGCGCAATATTGTGCCTACTTTTGATTCGCAAAACCCAATAACAAAAACTGAGCCTGACTACACCACACCAAATTGGTACTAAAGAGTCCTACGATACTGGACTATATATTCGGTAGTGAAATTAGCAATACAATAATACTTTATTGATCACCAAAACAGGAAACAGAAGTTTATAGTTTCAAATAATAGCGGTAAAACAATGGGCGGCTTACATACGTTGTAATGTATGAAACTGTATGAGACACGGCAAACCGTTTGCGACAAGCGTTACGCGTGCACGTCTATCCGTTATATTATATCTTGGCCTTTACTCGTCAGGTTATATCTAAAATAGTAAAGAGATTCCTAAATTTTTATTATCGCTAAGTGAAATAAGTATTAAGAATGATTAGGATCTAAGGCATTACTTATCTAACATGTAAGTAATAATTAATTATATGATTGCAATGAGAAGTGTATGGTTTATAGTTTGCGCGGCCTTGTGTTGTTTTAATAGCATGGTATGATAATATGACTGGCAAAACCCCATTACATTTTGAATCAATATGGGCTCAACTAATACGTAAAATGTTCGAATCGTGTATTTTACCGATTACACTCAGTACAAATTAGTACCATAATGTAAGTATATTATCTTTTTTTTTTTTTTTTTTTTTTATTAGCCTATTTCGTCCCACTGCTGGGCAAAGGCCTCCCTTCCCTCCTTCCATGACCCTCTGTCCATTGCTGTTAAGAGCCATTCCTTGTCGTAGGCGTCTATTATCTTACATTCGCAATTAATTAAATAAGCAGACTAACTACGACTCCGTAGCAATTGAAAAGCCAATACTTGCCATTCTGAAGATCCTGATTATCTTAGTTCTCAAGTCTGAAATGTCATTCCAATGTTTCGATATTCTGTGATGTGCTTCAAATATTCATGAGCAGAAGAATCTCCTTAGTAAATTCAGAATCACATTTAAAATGTCCGAGGATCAAAACTGAAAACACACTAAAGTTTTCTCTCGTAGCTGAGGGCATCTAATTAGAATAGGTACTTACTCGCATCTACTAATAATAAATAAGTGATGACGGCTAAAATAATAGTGTTTAGTAAGTAAGTTAGTATTTATTTTATTATTTTTAATTAAACTGACATGGTGTAGCGTGTTAATAAGTTTTTTATTATATAAAAATATTAAAATATATATAGTTCTAGGTATATAGAGAATAAGTGGTGGTAGGACAATGCTAGCTTAGTTCTCATATAGAGGCTTAAATTGATTAGAAACAATTATATAATTAGTAATAACTATAAACATATGATTTTCTGATCATGCGTATTATAGATGGGGTTAAAGTTTAACTTTAAGTTATGTTCCAACCAGTCATGCCCATGTTTATTCCAATTAAAATAAACTGCAATAGATATACTAGTAAATAATTGACTTTTATAGATTGAATAATTAAGACTTTCTTTACTATGTAGTCGAACCCGCATTAGACCCTAACCATACACGATATTTTTTATCATCCGCGATTGACGATTCGATCGCTTTTGGAACACTAGATACAGCGACTACGCTTCACTATCGATCGCCAATCGCAGCGATTTTGATACCGCTATTGAATTGCGAAATCTAACGTCGTGACGATCGGAAAAATACCAACCGCGAATACTCAAACAAGCGTATGAGGTTAATGGTCAGGACCTTAGAATTTCCTAAACGCAAGAATGATATAGCTAAGTCGCTAAGCATGAAAAAACTAGCGCTCGCAGCGTAGCTCGCCAAGCCGTTCGTAACAGATCTTCTAGGTTAAGCAACGTTCGCAGCAGTCACAACTTGTATGGATGACCGTTTGTATGGTATTTACGTCTGAGCGCTACCATGCCCGTAAGCACAGTAGCCGTGCCTCGGAGGGCACGTTACGCCGTCGATCCCGGTTGTTGTCGTAGGCCATGCAAGACCTTCGGGCGGTCTAATAACTCGACACCAGGGATGGCCACACACCCACACAAGAGAAGATGCATGAAAAAAATTACTACGGGCCAGTAACTAGTAAACTTGTAGCTAATTTAGCTTTATATTTTAAGACCTGCGAATCATAACCCAATTCTGCGAAAACGTTAGAAATAGTAGCAAAATTAAGTTATGTTTCTAAAGTGATATGCCTAAGTGATATTTTAATTAAAATGCTGCTTAGTGCTGCATATTTATGTTAGTATTAAACAAATCGACGCTATGATTTATATATAATATTATATTATGATGCAATAATAACATATTGTGATATTCCTCGGCGATTATGCGAAATCACATATTTTTCATGCGACATTTCGTATTTTACAAATTTGTTTTACTTTTCGTAATTTTGATAAACTTCCTTATTTACGCAATTATTTGACATTTATATTTATGTGAATTAGTTCCTAAATTATTTTTGTATTTCGACTATCTTTAGATATATTAATTAGTTATTGAAAAAGCATTGAATTTGTACGGTCACCAATTTAAGAAGTATGGATTTCGGGTTCACAGTCCTAAGTTCTGAGGAATACTAAAAATCCGTTAAATTAAAGTTTGTGTTAATGCTAAGTGCTATTTCGGCCTCTCGACCGCTAAAACTACATACAAAATCAGCAATTGGGTGTGTAGGTGAAATACCTTTATTGTATGAACTGATACTTCACGAAACTATAGTACTAATAACTACCCTATATACCCTAATAAGTATATTACTAATAAGATTAGATTATTGTCAATACAATTTATGAATGTACTTTGTCTCAAAACACGAAAATGTATCAATTAATTTATTATCTGTATACATCTCTAAAATATCCTTAAGTTCGATTATACTTATAATTACATTAACAACGGACGTTTCCGTTAAATTTGTGTATACTCTGTATCCACCCTTCCTTATAAAGCTATGTGTAAGGTATATTACATTTTCATCATGGAATAAAGCTGTTTGATTTTTAAGTCTATTTTCATATTCTGTACAACGTTATTGTGATCTGATCTAAGTATTAAGTATATTCATTTATTTATGATAGTTCGATCGCACACTGAACGTACATTTGTGCAACAATCAATTTGTTAATACAAAGACATTGATTCCCAAATTATCGCTGCTAATAATAAACATGATCAATTTATAATATATCCATTTAAGATTGTTTATGCATAAGAAACAATTTCTTGTTCTAATGCACTTATATTTTGTGCTACAGCTATTTCAGAAAGAATTATATGTATCGTTTCCAATTTTATCAGGTGGTTTTGAAAACACGCATGCACATTCTCAGAAATCAAAAAGTAAAAAGAATAACAGTGAAACTTGATGAATCTTAGCTTTCTAGTTGTCCATAAACTATTCTATTAATTACTTAATCTAGTCTAGTCTTTGGTCCAGTATTTGTTTAAGTACATACGCTACTTCGTCAAGGTTTTTTTTAAATTACTGGTTAATGAGTATTTACATACGGTTTAGCAGAAAACTTAACCTTAGTATACTAAACCATGTAAACAGCCTACGTCATCCAGACCAATTCTCCTTAACTTCTCAGCGGGATGTAATGCCTACTGCGGTATCTATCCTTCCTAATAAAGCAATGTGTAAAGTACTCGTATATTAAACATTTTTTATTATAGAATAAAATATTTGATTTTTCAGTCTATTTCCATATTCTGTAAGGCGTTTGAGGTGTATAGGAATTCTGATAGTTAGGCCGCACACCGAAAATATATTTGTTGACAAATGTATATTTAAGTTTATAGAAGAAATATTAAATCTCAAATCATTCCTGCTAATAACTGCAAAAAAATCAAAAAATGTAAACCTTTTTTTTAAGTTTATCTCTCGGTGAGATGTGAGCAGCGGGTTAGGTGTAGATGACAATTTCAAATCAAAAATCAAATCAAGCAATTCAGGAAATTTTGTGGCATGAAACCTATACTCTAAGTTCTAAGCCACTTAATTTTCGCGATGTAATGCTTTGTAATTTTTTTACAGATGGTTTTGAAAACACACATGCACATTCTCAAAAACCTAAAAGAATAAGAATAAAAGTGAAAGACTTACATGTCAACCAAAATAAATACAGCAAGCCTACTTCTGAGGATTCACTTAATAACCTTCGCGAATGGGACTTATCGCCATCGAATCCTATTAGTAGTGAATCGGAAAATAGTCAAAACGATGAAGGTATTGAAAACACTACTAAACAAAGAAATTTTAGAGTACGTAGCAATTATGATAAGGTCTGCGGCGAAGGCGATGGAGTAGAAAGCGAAAAAAGAATCCATTTGAAAAAAAAGCAGATCTCAGTTACATACGTCATTTCCCGAAATCAAATGAGACGTACAAAGAAACAAAAGTTCCAGAGGAATCATTAAAACCAAATCCATGTGCGGACATAAAATGTCCCTATAAATATCCGAAGCAAAAAGGAAAGACATTTTTAATAATTTTCATAGTTTGAATACTCAACAAAAGCGTGAGTGGCTGGACTTGGCGGTTTTAAAAAGGACCTATAATAGGAAGAAAAATACGATCTGATACACGTAGGACATTCAGATATTTCATCATCGACGGTGATAGCCGATTCCAAGTACCTTGTGTAAACTTCTTCGTTAGCATAATCAAACTGAAATCTTCTACGTTCGCTAAATGTCTGCGACATAAGTCGTTTGTTACATACTTATGAATACCCGTTTAGAGACTGATGACAAAAATATATCCAGCCCAGCGAAAAAGAATTAATTAATATAACTATAAATCACAGACGGCTGCAAAGCCTTCATCAAGACACTGCCTAGGTTGGGCAAAATTTTCGTCATTAACGACGAGCACTGCTATCAACAACATATAAGAAGCCAGGCAGTACCGTCCACTTATTCTATTTTCAATAGCCGATACTTACATAATAGCTATAAGAAAATAGATTATTTTAGTTTATTATTTTTAACCGACTTCAAAAAAGGAGGAGGTTCTCTGTTCGATTGTATTTTTTTTATTTTTTTTTGTGTTTGTTACCTTAGAACTCCGTCATTTATGAACCGATTTGAAAAAATCTTTTTGCGTCGGGTTCAGTATAGCTACGAAGTGGTCCCATATAAATTTCATCGATATGTGACCTTGGACTTCGAAGATACATTGAAGTCGGTTTTTGTTTTTTTCTAAAAATTTTTTTTTTTATTATTTTTTGTTTATTATTATTTTAGTTTTGAGCATACCGGCTAATTAATTTACGTCACCGATACGCCGTTGTTATGAGCTACCGTTCATAGGCTAGAATTGGTATGACAGATAAAACTTCCCTGATAAAGGCCAAACATATGGATACCTAGTCGAAAATTCACCCAATCACTAAAGCGGCAGTACGAGAGAGTCCCTGAGACTGATCGAGATTACTGTCTAAAGGACCATAAACGACCCTTCTTAAGGATTAGGTTTCTATTGTTACTTCGTTAATACCTCTGACCTCTACGGACCCTTAACGAAACCAAAACTAAATCATGTAGACATGTATAGACAATTGGTTAATATATTTATATCATAGAAAAAATTTGTTTTCCTAATACTCTCTGCTATACCCCCGGATTACAAACCAAGAAGTGTAAATAAATGAATTAAAATAAACCATCAGGGCATGGAGCACTGCAATAGTATTGTCCTGTGCAAGACCAAGACACGCACACTGGAGTGAAAAGTTGATTCTGTAAAAACAGCCCGCATAATCATTACTGACGTGGTTGTTGCAATGAGAAATTTAACCTGTGCCACAAGTGTACACACTTCGACAACGGCCCGTACGAGGCTTAAATACAACATTACCAGAATATTGCGATTGCAAACAAATATTAAAAACATACGCCAGAATCATCAAACAAGAACTAGTTTGATTTAGCATTTACAAAACATCAAAATATCCTTCACATTGTTGAACTTTCACTATAACACTCAAAGTATCTACTAAATTTGATTAGCGTTTACAGGTTACAATATTATCAACACCTTGAAAGGAAATCAAGTGCTGATCCTCAAAGGTAGTCGGTTCAATCGGCAATATGGGAATGAAATTCGAAGCTACTGGAGGTGTACAAAAAGAACAAACGGTTGCAAATGTAGTATCAAGATTATAAGTGGCATCATATATGTGGTGAATGAACATAATCATAAATAGCGTCAAAAGTTTTCATGGCATCATTCTGCTGAAAACAACAAGGTTTACTGATACCGTTACAACATATTAACACTTTCGTACACTTTCGTACACGTGAGATCATTATAGTTATTTCAAAAATGGTGATAACGTGGTGGTCGCCCTCTACTAAACTTAATGAACGTTTATATAACGTAAAAACTAGTGGTAATAATTCTAAGAAGAAGATTGTTACTGCCGTAATTTTAAAGTTACCTCAAAGTTCAAAGTTCTTTATTCAGTTTTCGCATCACAGATGAACGTCAATTAGTACAATGACTCTACCACCGTTTTGGAAAAAGAACCACTAAGAAGATACGGCGACTAGAATACTATTTGAATTATCTTCTACCAATTTTCATATTTCATATATTTACCTAGGTATATTTAGATGTGGTCTCCCTTAAATAATTCAAGCAGTACTAGCTATATGTTAGTTAATAGTTTTTTATTTATTTAATACATTTTTCTTAGTTAAAAATCTATTTCTAAGTTGGAGAGAAATAAAATTTAAATATCTTTTAACAAATTGAAGTCTCATTAAAGCACATTGCTTACCGTAACTTTTATGTTTGCTAAGCATGCGCTTCTTAAAAATAAGTTCAAGGGTTTGCGGTTCAATACGGCAATGATAGTATTATGCGTGCCTATTAAAAAAAATAACTTTAAAAATATCTGTTGATAGGTATGTGCGCCTTTACTTAAAAGCTTTAAACTATCAGGTTCAATGGATGTCCTGTTTGCCGATACGAAAAAAGGCGGCAAGGTGCTTTTCCTGCAAGGGCATCGGTTTACGCGCGAGTATGGTAACGACGAGAAGAGCTACTGGAGGTGCTCAAAAAGGTGGCAATATTCTTGCAAGGGCACCGTGAAAATTATCAGAGGAGACATCATCATAGTGAAAGCGCACAATCATAACTAATTACAATTTTTATGCAATAAAGAAAAGATACAATACAATGCAATAACACTTTATTGCACACCAAATTACATAATAATATACACAATTATATAAAACAAAAAAAATATACACAAAATACATCGTAGTTTTGACGTACAGTGGGCGATAAAGCTATGTTTGTAGGTAGGCATTGCAACTAAGACTAACACCAATAAATTCACCGAGCCATTACCGAGAAGGAGATGACGTTGCCGAAATAGCGATGCATACATTTACTTACCCCGCGTATCTAGTCCACCATGCGTCCGTCATTCGTAAAAATCAATCGAACGAAAAATTTCGTATCTCGGTGACGGCTCGTTGACGGTGGATATTGGACAAGGGCGTCGAGTTGAGACGGTATTCGGAGTTTTAATCCTGCCCGAAGAGTTTAATTTATCTTTTTTCTTAATATTTAGAATCTTGATTTCGCTAAGCATGCATAAATGCAATTTTCATAAGTAATGAATTTGTTGTTGATATCTACTATAATCGTTGTGTTGCTCTCGTATGTCATTAACATATCCTCGTGCTTTGACTGACATTTGAAATTGTGTTGGGCTCTTTGCATGACATAAAACAAAAAAAAGAACCCGATTTTAATACTCTTTTACAGGGAGGACTAACATCGTACCATTATTTTTAGGTTTTGTAAATTTCGAGATCATGGACTCTACAAAGGGTGGCAAATTGCTTTTCTACGATGGTCATCGCTTCAACCGCGATCACGGGAACGACATCAGAAGTTACTGGAGATGTTCTAAAAAGACACACTACAAGTGTAAATGTACTATTAGGATAATCGATGGGCAAATATTTGTGACGAATCAACATAATCATAACTAGTCTGTTGTTATAACTTCATCACGATGACTCCTGCCTGTCATCCTAGACTTCTCAAAGTCAAGAAAACTTCTTCCTAAGACTAAATCTCCTTTTTTAGGACCACGTGGAATTACATATTGGTACGAAAATAAAGCAAAAACTTCGTCTAACTATATGTTCTGAGTGAGATAAGGCGTAGAATTAAGGAGAAAACTGGCGATCCCCGCTCCTGCTCGTACCTGGTGCAAAGGTTGGCCATAGCTATCCAACGCGGAAATGCAGCCAGTGTAATGGGCACTTTTGCACCAGGTACAGTTAGGGGTGGGTTATTTGATTAGTTTAATATAAGTTTGATTTTAAATTTTTATTTAAGACTACTATGTTATCTGAAATATGTTCTTTATTTTACGTCCAAATTGTTCAAATTTAATCATATAGGTCTAAGGCCAAATAAACAATATGTTTTTAGACATGCCTAATTTACGTTATGCTAGGACATATTTTATTGCAGATTGGCAGAAAGGTCTGGGTCTATACTCTAACTATCAAACTGAGAAATAGTTTTTGATATCTCTATATGCAAATACCACCCAAGAATAAATTGATATTACAAATACGAGGGGACGGCCTAGCGATGCTCCAATAGTATTCTGGTGATTTTAATACTTAATAGTTTCCAATTTGTGAATTGGAAACCGGCTTAAGCCCTCTCATGACGAACGTAATAAAACCATATCAGTATTAGAAGAAACCAAGTACTTACTTCTGTACCAACCTGGTAATTGTACTCCGATTTCAAAAAGTGTAAGTAACTTAAATAAACGAGATAGATTAGTTAGATTGTAAACGTATCTAGTATGTAAAAAAATAACCATCTAGAAACACAAATCTCAAGGTTATATTATTCTTGACAGATTCAGCGGATAGTTACATGAATTTGGAAGTGACTTCGCAAACGCAAGAAACACAGGACACGCAAGACAATTCCGATGATGACGTCATAGAAGTAGTCAGAGACGAAGCTCCAATAGAAATCCTGTCTGATGGAGAAGAGCTTGAAATACAAATACAAAAATCACAAGATGCCCTCAAAGCTATTGTTATCGAAAACGTACAGTTCACATCTGTAGAAGTAAACGTTGAAAAGGAAACCATTGAATTAAGCGAGAAGGCAAAAGATCCTATAGAAGATCCTCTAAAAAGTTGTTCTCAAAGTTCTCAAAGCAGTTTTTGCATGGACCTTCTAAACGCTCTGGATCCAAAGCAAACATATCCGTTGGTACAGCAGACTATTCCTACGGAAGTAAAATTCAATACACAAATAGCCATCTCGGGATCAAAACTTGTGGAAAGTAATTCCAAAGACCTGACAGAAAGTATTAAGGCAACTACAGTAAATATAGAAGCAACTGCAGAAAGTGTAAAAGCTACTGCAGAAAATGTAAATGCAGCTATTTATAATATAAAGGCAAGTGCAGAGAATGCGAATGAGGAATTCTCAAACGATGTTACACCTCAACATCCAGAGAACAATGAGGCAAATGTTCCTCAAGAAATTCCTATTGACGAATGTAAAATTTATGATTAATTTTTTAATTATATTTGTTGATAGATAATTATTATTGTTTTCGAACAAATGGATGAGATAATATATGGTTTAGGAAAAGTATAAATTACTTCTATGAATTCAAGAAATAGTAATAATAAATTAATGGGTTAAAATAACCCCATTATTCGATTATACTTGTATTCTTTAGTTTATAAGTCTACTTCTGTTTAATGGTTTCTTTCATTAATAAATGATATGCTTAAGAAAAATATTTAATTTCAACTGTCCATAGGGTCAAAATTTAAGTATCTCATATATGTTTTCTTTTAACAAGTGATACAATCCAACAATCACGACTTTTCATTCATTGATGAAAAAATTGTACAATTATGAACTTTTGAATTAAAAAAAGTATTTTCGTTCCTAGTTCCAACCGTTCGTTGTTTGAATCTTGAAACTTGATCCAATTAGCAGTTCGTCCATATACTCATAAGTAAACACCACACGTTCCAACATATTGAAAGCGACGAACGTCAGTTCATGTAAGTTCGCGTCTTCGAGTGGTCACATACTCAGTTGCGGTCGCAGTACATTAACATTTGCAACGTATTGTATTGTCAAATATTATATTGGGTTCAATGTAGGAAGTAAAATGTAATATTTAATTTAAAAGATAAATAGAATTGAGGGCCACCTACGTTCAAATTTATCCGTCCAAAGAGCAGGAGATGATACAAATAGATTCTAGTTGGATTCCTTATATCTAGAAAACCAGGGACTACGAAAAACGTGGCTACATAAAGACCAGACACGGAACATATTTGCAAATTGCACTTTGTATTCCAATATTGGAATACCGCGCGTATCGCTTGCAGTGTATGTATCTAATCTACTTAATGTGTAACTTAACACACCGTTAAAAATATGTTACTCATCACGTGTCATTTGTAGGACTCAAAGCTTGCTTCGTCGAGCAGAACGGTCGCAGCGTGCTCATGGTCAACAACCACCGGTACATGAGGCACTACACCAGCCGACGCGGCAGGACCCGGTGGCGATGCTGCAAATCCTTCAACAAGTGTCTGGCCATCGCAATCACTTACGATAACCGAATCGTAAAGCTTAACGCCACGCACAACCACGAACCGTGCGAATCGCCCAGGAAAGGCTCTAGACGTTTTGACAGTTTTGACTCGGTCAACCCTCAGTCTAGTCACCAATTATTACAAACTCTTCTACCAAAACCTGAAACACCTAGATCTAGTCATAAAATGTTGCCAGCCCTTGAGATATCACCCTTAGACGAGAACCAAGACAAACATTCCAGAATCAGCGAAAGAATTGTAGTCAAACCGTGTGAAGATCTGTTTCATTGAAACGTAACAAAAACAGATTTGAAAGTAAATAGTAAGAACGGTGATGGATATAGCGATTAAGTACTAGATGATTCTGAAACTATTAGAGAGCAGCTTAGCGTTAAGCAGTATCTTTTCCTTTACCGCTCATCATTTCTATGTTTACGGCATTCATATCTTATCAACTTAAAATGTCACTATGTCTTCCAATATTTTTTTGTGTCTTACCTCGTCGCAATGCAAGTGTTTCAATTAGTGCTAATTCCAATAAAAAAGAATTGTGCGACAGGAATGTGAATTAACATTTCAAGTTTATCAATACATATCCGTGCCGTATCAGGGACGTGGACGGGACGTGTCAGGACCGTGTTCGTCAGGAGCGCAATAGAATTTTATAGTACATTTGTGTGTACTCTTTTTGATACGTCAGTGTCGGTGCCGGTGGCTTGGTCTCAGTGTTTCTTTTAGATTTTTCACGGCGTGGTCACCTGCGGCTGCGGTCCACGAAGTTTTACCGTTAAGCCTTAATTTCATTAGGATTTGTTGAAAATAATATTATCTGGGTTTAGATGCAACAAATATTAAGTGTGATTCGTTGGGGCTACTCGCTTTTGGCTCTAAAACAAGTTATTCTTTATTTTATTTAAAAAAATGTGGATTAGCATTCTTGTCACACTTTAAAGCTTATTGAGGATATCATTTGATTGACAATTTAGTCGAATTGTCAATCAAGTTGTAATAAATATGATTAGGCTTTATCGGCAACTCTATCCGCATGGAACAATTTCATTATCATAGAGGAAATTGTCAATCAAATTGTATCTTATAGTAAATCGTAGGCTTAAATTGAGCAATTGCCATGTCGTGTCTGTGGTATCATAGTACCGGAAAAAAATAACTAATTTTAAGGATTTTTTATATTGTAGAGTAGGCGGTCATGTGAGGTGATTCTTTATTGTTTATTCGGGGGCTGAACAGTGCTAGTTTACTTAACTGGCATTCAAGCCACTCGTTCTCTACTTTATCTCAACATTTACAGTAGCGCAACAGAATAGATAATAGAAGGTACATGCATTTTAATATCGACAAACAAGCAGGCGGCCCTTCTGATGGTAACCGGTTACCGTTGCCCATAGACATCTGCAACACCTGAGACATAGCTGATGCCGACCCTTAAGAACTATTAATACCCCTTTTAAAGGACTCCATGTAGCTCAAAGGAAATATCGACGAAGACAGGTTCTTCCACATCTTACAAATGCGAGGAAAGAAAGTGCAATATTCTCGTGTACTACGGTAGCGTAATGAGTTATTTGTAACGTACATAAATACTCGTATATTATGCTATGTTAATCGATCAAACTACACATAACTATATGGAAGTAGGTTTATGTATTACATATTGTAATAAATTTATTAATATTATATTTTATATAATCTAAGTCACTAGAAAATAAAATTATTTCGTTATGTACGTAGCTATTATGGCTTTTTAAGAACGTACTTAATAGGTATTTAGGTATATCCAAAGCGATGCAGCTATTTTTTTGGTTTTTAGAAAACATGTGATATGTGTCGTATACTAATATAATGTAAGTTGTAAATTGTTAAAATAAACAAAGTATATAATGGATATTATTTTATTGTCATAGTTTGTCTGAACACTGTCTTACTCCATCATAGAAATAAAAAAAACTTATTTAAAACTTATCGTATTCAGTATTTACTTTGATATACTTTTATATTTCGGAAAAAATAAGCTAACTAATAAATGAATATGAATACGCCCAACATACATAGATCCTGGCCCCTAACTAGGATTTCCTGTATCTAGGGAACCAAGAACTTTGAGGACTATGGTCCCAGAAACACCCAGACACGAAACAAATGCTTGCGCTTTACTAAAACTTCCCTAAGCATTTAATGCAATATAAAGGCACACATGAGTAAATTGCATTCAGAGGACTTTATCGTGAGATCTCGCTTGATATAGTATTTACTAAGTTAAAATGTCTTTTAATTATTATACTAGCCGCTACTGTCCCACTGCTGGGCAATGAGCTCCCTCCATGTCTTCCAATCGTCCCTATCTTGCGCCAGTTGTGCCCAGTCTGGACAATATGGAAACTTTGTTTTCATACGGATTTTAATAAATCCATAAAAAAAAATCACATAGTATTTGGGACATTTTGAGTCCTTGAAATATATAATTTAAAGAAAAACTGATAAACAGCATGCCTAATATTCGTCTTCTTCACACAGATACATTGTGGTTGTTTTGTTAATATACAAAATATGAATAATTTGTGTGTACGGAGCGCACTCACGATAAAGGTCTCTTATGCATTGATTTCCAAAATACACAATAACTTCTTACTATAAGGTGTAGGTATTATAATAATTATAAAACACGCATTAAATATTATTAAATTACTATTTATAATAATAAGGAATGATCATTATATCGTATTAAGGACACTTTTTGCTTAATATTATACATTACATTAAAATAATAAAATGTATGAAATACCATATTACACTGATCGTTAGAGATACAATGCACTATAAAAATATTTCTTTAATTATTTGGTCGGAATTTTTAAAACAATTGTCAGTCTTCATAACTTCCAAAACCTTTCATACCGAAATTTATATAACCCTAGTGCCATGGTGCCAGCAGATGGCTTGTAACAATAGATTTTATAAACAAACTATAACAAAAAAAATTACGCGTTATATCGCGACCGCGTCTACGGACTTTTTGTATAAAGAAATGTAGACCCCCGTCATCCAAACCGTAACATTTTTACTGGTTTACGCGGTTGCCGTAGAACGCGTTATAGCAAAACTCACACTAGGGCTACTACATACAGCTTTGGCCTACGTTTTTGTGAAAGTTAATGCGGACATTGATTGATCTTTTTGTCATAGGTTAGATGCGGTTTGTCTAGCCGGGCCCGTAAAAAACGCACAAATGCTTGCGGTTCGAAAAGTCCTTAATTTATTGTATTAGTTATTTTGTACTAATTTATTTTAGCAATAGAAAAGTGCCACCCCTAGATGACATAAGAAAAGTGCGACCACCGGACGACATTCGCGTCTGCGAAGTGAAACCTAACTTTTCTGGCCTATACAAGTCTCAGCAACGATGAACACCACTGTTATACATGATTATGCTCCAAGAAAGATCTGACCATGACATTCTCAAGAGTCGTGAGGTTTGCCTTACATCCAAACTGCAGACGCTTGCTACATGTCCACCTGGTTCTGTTCCTGTAGCTTTCGTGTTTGATGAACTTGTGGTCGCCCACATGGACCACTGGATGCCCACGGTTGGACAGGCCGAATATAACTGAAAATAAAATGTACGGGTTAATTGTTTAGGTGAAAACTTTTGGAGATCCAATGTTCCAATTCCTAATAAAATTTCCAATCTAAAACTTATGATGATTATTATAGGTTTAAAAGCTATCACGTGTCTCTGTCGGATCTTATCTTTTAGAGAAACTCCGAGCATGCCCCTCTTTAAATTTGTGGATTAGCCTCACTGTGAGTGTCCACGTTTCGGTTTCGTAGGTCATTACGGGCAGGACGCACGCATTAAAGGCAATTTTTTTTTGTCTTAATTATTATTAAAAGTTTTCGGTTTTGATTAGCACATCCCAACTCTAAATAACTCCTGCACTTGCCTATAAGTATCCTCGTACAGTTCTCAGGATTTCGGTCACAGGAGCAACAAGAGTCAAGATTCCATAGACGTCGTCAACGAAGCATAAAGATAAATCCACTTCAGAACAGTACGAGTAAATCGCCCATGACGAATTTTACCTTAGAAATACTACGAAAACTTGCATGGTAATTTTGCACTGTTTATTACCGGAACTTGAGACCATACCTTTAAGAACTATGGTCTCTGGTTCCCAAATAGTACTTTACACGTAAGTCTGACGCAGAATCTCATACCAGATATCTAACAGAGAATCCTTCTTTTCAGCTCTCGGTCTCATAGGGACTGGAATGGACTCCTTCGCCTCCTACTGCCTCAGCAAGCAAGGGAAGATGGGCATCAACGTTGGAGGCTACAGGTTCAGATTCAACGGATGCGCGAGGAACGGCAAAATAAGATGGAGATGTTCGCGGGGACCGTGGTGCAAGGCGGCTCTTCACACCTTCAGAGGCAGGATCGTTTATATACAGAGTACGCATAACTGCGGCCCGAAGCCTCCTCCGGTTCTTTAAAGAGCTGTCCTTGCTAATCAATGTAACCCTTAGTTTCACGATGACAAGTGTGTCGATTTAAACAATTTGAGCAGAAAAAGTTTTTAAACTAACATTACAATGATGAACTGTACAGTACTATTAACGGGATATACCACGTATATTGTTTGATTCTCTAAACAACAAATTAATATAAAAATACATACTATGTAAAGTGAAAATATCACGTAAATGATAAGTACGATAGTAAAATGAGGCGGAATTGAGATTTAATGTCATCCTTCCTTCGTCATATGCAGCAGTATTTTCTTTGACGTTTGGTTAGTGCTAGAATGTAATCCAAAAATAGTAACGTTACAGAATATTGTTATGTGCAAAATTCTAACATGCAAATAACGGGTCTCGTTTTATGAATGCACCGTTTTGTTCCTACATATTTACAATGTAGAACCATTTGTAAACATTAGAATTATTGTATATAATTAAATATACGTAGAATTTGTCATTAAATGCTCGAATTTTAGGCATCAAACTAGTACAAAATTAGGCTTACAAAATGTAAATATTTTATACCGAGAGCTAACACGAAAATGATTTTGGGACGATATTTTTTTAATAGTAATTTATTATAATGTTTGATAATGATATAGTTACCTTCCTATGTTTAGGAATAAAATGTGTGTTTAACAATAATATAATATGTAATCTAATCATGTAAATAAACTGAATACCTCATAACCAGTTATGTGATGTGATAGAAAATTTCGAAAATTCAGTGTTATAAAATTAAGCTAGCTTAAATACGAAACAAAATGATTCAATGATTTCACAGATCATTGTGTATAAAAAGGGTTAAGTTTTATATGCCAAGATAAAGTGTCAAATAAAATTAATAGAAACTAAAAAAATCTATACAAGAAATGTTAAGTGAAGGAGTTAATTTGATTATTATATCATTGTATAATATTAGGCCAAAAATATACAAAAATATGTTTTTGCGAGTAACATTTTGAAATAGGATCTTAATACAGGGTAAACATGAAGCAATCTTTGAATTTCTCAAAAACTTAGTTTTAGAATAATGTTATTGTATACCTATGTAAGTTGATATCATATTTTGTCTGTAAGGGTTCTACCAAAGCAATGTAACTTTTATGCAATATTTAACTTCCCAGACACTCAAGGCCGGGTGACAACGTACCATCATTGTTCTTTCATTAAGTTTACCTAACTGCCAACGCCTATGTATTATTCTAGCTTTTTATATGATCCATTTAGACAGCGTCAAAGAGCTTGCTGTTACAATATGAATTACATAATGTATAGTATACCAATCTTTTTTATGGTACTTTCTAATTTTACCTACATGCCATTTCTTAACGTTCTCTTTCACCTCATGTTACCGTACCAAGCCATTTGTTAACAAATTCATAGCTTAAATAAAGCTATAAATTCATAACCTGTTCCAAATATGAAAATCTATTTATACCTACTAAAAAACCTTGTCTCCCAAAATATGTTTTCATGACTTGTCTGAATGGAAACTACGTCTTACCACAGAATACTTAGGACAGAAGCATCACTCCGCAAAGAAATTTAAACAAATAGCGACTCTTGCTATGAAGCAATAAAATCCAATTCAGCTCGTGTAGCGCTGCATACCTACCAGAATAACCTACAGAGGGTGTCATATTAACCTACAGAGCGCCTCTCTTTCTATCGCATAGCTCTTATCTCTTCTGACGCGGCACGTGTAAAGACGCGCGACCCGCCGTCGGTGTCCGGCTATGTACTTGTAGCTTCGTACCTACAGTGCGGAGTGCGCTAAGCCTGGTCTTACCAATAACGAATTGTAAAAATAACAGATATTCAGTTAAGTATTTTGCTAACATTTACCAGGTTTAAATACAAAAAACGCCTACCTCGTGTAACCAGTAAATAAAATCGTTGGTTGTGTGTTCAAGTGACACTTGTAGAGTTTTAATTAAGTGTAGGAGTATTTACTTGCCAAATTATTGTGTAGTGATCGATATTTTGATGTGTATTTTAATGTGTATCGGAATAAACTAGTCATAATTATAAATGTTTGTTTTAATTTAAGTTTCTTGTACCTATTTCATTAGTAGTTATTAGACATTGTAGCAATCCTGATATCAGTCAACTTATATTTTCAATTTCTCAGAATATATCATAGGTAGCAATTATTTAAGCAACGTAGCAAATAGTAGCAGATAGGTAGCAATTTTTAATCGACTTCAAAAAAGGAGGTGGTTTTCAAGTCGACGGTATGTTTTTTTGTATGTTTGTTGATTACTCCGCCAGTCAAGAATTGATTTTGATGATTCTTTTTTTGTTTGGTAAGTCATGCTTCAGAGGTGGTCCTATATAAACTTTATCGAAATTAATTCAAAAACAAAATATATAAGTTTAGTCTTGAAGTCGGTTCTGGATTTTTCAAAAAAAATATTATTTAATATACACTCAGTGCCAAACGCCACAGGCGACCAGCCATTCTGACGGTAATAAGACATTTAGTCTAACGCAGAGCTTGTTCTATAATTAACTGAACTCAACCTTTTATATCATTTGTCCGATTAAGTTTACTGCTATTGTTACCCTTTGTCTGCCAAAGTCGGCTATACTCGACATATGAAAAAGTGCTCTCTACTACAGGTCGGCATGAGCCGACTAAAACGTATGAAAATTGCTTAGCTGGGCGTGGAGGGCACGGCTTTGCTTCTATAGAGTGGCGCTCAAAAGGTGCGTGTTTACCGAAGCTAGGCAAATTTTATCCAATATAATGCCCAAAGATCACATTTATCGATCATCATATTGGTCGCTATATGCGACCAATAAAGTGTCGCTAAATGCTTGTGCTTTTACGTGCACAAACACCATATCACACTCCATAGAAAATGAACAGTTTGTGAATGAACATTTATTAAATTATTTCCAACAAATATCTTATTATTTCTTAAGGAAACTAACAAAAATCAAACTAAAAAATTAAAAGGTATATAAATATATTTTTACCCCCTTTACTACGTCTCCGTGACTAAGTCTTGAAATGATAAACGACGAGGACATCTGCGATTCTTCGGGGAGTCCGTGTCTACACAGGGAGACGGTGACTGGGGGTTAGATTATGACGATTATTTTGACTCATTGACTAATAAATAGGTAATTAAATTGTTGATTGCATGTTATATTATAATCTAGAATAAATAATAAAATGAATAATGTTGCACACCCAAATAGGGTAGATTGTATAGGAACTGATTTATATTTATGTAACACCCACCAAACCTACAATCTGGTAACAATAAATATTTCATTTCATTAGAACCGTTCTAATTCTACCCCTATCGTTGAAGCAATGGGCTATATTATTAGGTTAAATATGCAATTGTGGATATTATGTGGCGACGAAAAGCTGTAATTCGACGGCGCTGTGCCGGATTATGGAATGGCGTGAATGCCAATTGGTGTACGCCCTTCGAGGCAAAACAGTTCAGTTCGCTCTTTCTCTCCAAGATTTACTAGCTTTTTGCAGTTCTCGAGGGGTCATTTGGCCAATTCCTTTTTCTTTCTTCTTTTCATACTTTTCACGTTCTTATGTTCTGCCTTAAACTTTCCGCTACGCGTTTTTTTTCTAGGCGTTCTTCACGTGTACATTTTCTTTGGCTACCATATTCTGAAAAGACGTATTATTATACAATAATTAAATGTGTGATATGGACTAAAAGAGTAAAAATGTACGTTCCGTAATTTAGTCAATAGACTAAATTACGGAACGTTCACATGTTAAACATCAAAATACTCTTATACCTTCCCTGGACAGTCTTTTCCCTGGCATCATAACAGCATATCATAAGGGAGATATGACAGGGAAGATACTTTATTTGGTTAGAAAACAAATAATCGTAATTTATCATTGTTAATTATGAGAATCTGTGTCCAACACAGTTACAAAAATAAAATTAAGTCTTTAGGCGAATAATCACAAAATAAAACTTACCAGTGATGTTACCGAAACAACTGAAATGGTTGCGCTGGTCGATCCCGCGACGCTTGCTGCTAACTCTACGTCGAAAAAATTGTATTCATGTTCCCAACTTCTTGCAACAAAGTAAACAAACGCCGTTTTTAAAGAAATACAATAAGCTAGGACAGACGCGAAATATATGGGACAAATGTAGATGTAAATATTTATTATGAAAAATAAATTTTACGTTATTTTACTTATTTATCTTACTAAAATTTAATTATATTATTTTTTTAATTAACAAATTTGATATTTTATCAGATTTCTTGTATTTAAAATTACACGTACAGAATCGGTTAGGGGGAGACCAGGGGAGATATGTTTTTCATGTTTGAAGTACTATTGTGACTTAATTAGAATTTAAATTACTATAAAAATATGGTGAGTTTTGAGAGATAATAACGATATATCAAACGAATTTTCCGAAAAAATTAAATTTTTATCGTGGACGGCGAAAGTACGTTTCAAATTAGAATTATCAATGAATATTCCAATCAATCCATTGGAATAAACTATGCTATCCTAAAAGTCTAGAAGTAAACTTAAATGAATTAGATTTATAATTTTTATTTCGTAAAATCTTAAATAATTTACAACTATACTTCAACAGTGCCGACAAAACAATGTTATATTACCTATTACTAAAACTTCTTAATTTATTAACTATAAAATGTCCTTAGTATTATAAAAATACGTTATTGTTGTAATATAATGAAAACCCGATAATTGATAAGCTACAGTGGTTGTAGAGTTTTTCATAATAAATTATATTTGAAATATATATATATTATAAACCAATTAAAGCGTTGAACACGTCTCAACTTATTGCGAAAAAAGCCTAACGAATATGGACAAGTGACAATTAGTGACGGCGTCACTGTATGTATACGTCTAGGATTCATGGAATCATGGTAACCAGAACAAAACTAACGCTATTGATGCAAACGCTTAGTTTAAGAACTTTATATTTAGTCTACAATAGGCAATACTATGCATGTATCGATTCATTATTGAAGACTATAAAAACTGACCAATAAGCAGCGAGCCGCGTGACGTCAACATGTGGTTGCACGTACATAAGCGTGTTGCGATTACGTTCCGTTTTACCAAAAATACGAAAAAGAAACATTAAATCCTTATTATATTTTTAAGCATTAACGAATGCCAAGCGAAAAATTCAAACAAGGTTTTTCGGAAAGAAAAAATTCGACCACCGGCTGGGACTCGAACCCGCAACCCAATCTTCCCTCAGCGCGGGACGCTCTACCAATTGAGCTACGGTGGGCACCAACTCCACACCACTGACTTTCTTAAGCTATGTGCGGATTTAACACTCGCTCTAAAACGGTGAAGGAAAACATCGTGAGGAAACCGGCATGTCCAAGAATTTTCCACAAAAAGTCAAGGACATGTGACATTCACCAACCCGCACTGGGCCAGCGTGGTGGATTATGGCCCATTCTCTCTCTATGAGAGAAGGCCCGTGTCCCAGCAGTGGGAACGTGATGGGCTGATGATGATGATGGGCACCAACTCGAGTGTCGAATTTCTTCTACAGTTATTTAACCGTCTTAAGGGTGGCGTGAACCCCAGCCGGTGGTCGAAATTTTTCTTCCCGAAAAACCTTGTTTTATAAAAGTTGAAATAAAAAAAAAATAAACAATTTATAATAATAATATCACTACTGAATGTTTACATGAATATCTATCATACAAAATAATTTCTTTATTTTTCAACAGCATATGTATATTCCCTATTCATTCAGCATTTTTTCGCAATATTAGCCTTTTTATGTATGTTTCCAAAGCTTATATTTTTAAATAGTATATTTTATTGATTTTAAGAAATAAATTTAGACACAGATTAAGAAGAAGATTGTAGTCTTATCTTCACTAGTAAAAATTTTTTTGATAAATATAACATTCCAGTCCCATCAGTTTTTATATTAATGCAAATATTTATCTTAATGTTTTAAATTAAAACACAAAAAAATGCACAAGCAATTTAAGAAGGCTTTGAAGCTACATCAGAAATAAATTTCTTGTACAATTGAATGGAGACATTATACAGATAAATCAAAATTTGAATCAATATCACTTAACTGGACTAAAAAACAATCCAATACATTTAAGTTATTCTAAATAGCATGATAAACACTATGCCGCTTTGACAAAAAGTTTTCTAGCTAATTCTCAACACAATTTTACACTGATATGCTCTTAATAAGTAGATAATATAAGAAATGCACAGACAAAAACCGTTTAAACCACAAAAACCTATAAACATGTTCAATACAATATTTATAAAATAACATTAGAAAGGAAAGCTGTTACTAATTTTATATCACCTAATCACTTCTTAAAGTTTTCTGTATCTATATAAAAGTGGGAATCTATTGGTACTATAGTATTCCTAATTGAGTGCACTGTCTATTCCACAATTATCAAAATTTAAATCTCAACCTAACATGTCACAAGTTCAATTTTATAAGATACTTCCATCCTCAGAGCGCAAATTGGTACTTCTAAGCAGTTTATTTGCAATGACCACATCCCGTCCATGAGACATGAATTTTCCGACAACCACAATAAATAAAGATGTCCACCAAAACTCAGTACATACTTCCTTTCTTGTGTCAAATAACTAAGCCCTATACCACCTAAACTAAAATTTAAGAACCATTCACTTCCAATCTTCAGACTGTTCTTAAGAAGCGTTTTTCCTTATATCAATAATCATATTACGCTTCTTTAGAGACTTTAGTCAGTTCTCCTCCAGATCACACTCCGTGCCAGTTATGATTTGGTCTCCGGACACTACTCCGTGTTCTTTCTTCAAGTGGTTGGTGATAGCGATTGTGTCGCTGTCAGAGTTATTCTTGCAAAGCCGGTGCTGGCATATCTTGCATGTGTAGAAACTTGATTCCTTTTCGAAGACTTTCCAAACCCAGGATATATCGGCTGAAATAAAGAAAAATTTTATTAATACATAATTTTTTTTATGGGTGTTAAATTGATTTCATCAAAGCTGGTTTAATGGGAGAGCCATAGGTACAAGCTTGGCGAACTAAGAAGTGGAACTCCTTACAAAAACAAAATCAAAATCAGGGTTTCTTGTTTTTTTTTGTATTTTGGGAATATTCAAGTCACAAGTGAACAGGTAAGTACATTTTTTAGCAAACATGCTCCGTCGTCGCTTCATCATCGCTTAGCAGAATCGCAGAAAATAATTCAGAGTCAGATCTGTCAGATATTTTTATAGACACATCTATTTGGTTGACAGAGGGATAAAATTATTTTTAACCAATACGTCGGTAATGTTATCTTCGCCTTGGCTTATCAAATTTTTTTAATGCCATATCATGTCACATATTTATGACGCTACATAAATCTGACGCACATAGATCCTCATATATATTTTTTCCATCAAGTAGATAGAAATTATTGAATTCTTTCATGTCACAGATATTATTGCCAAAGTTAGGAGTGGCAAAAAACTTGTCGTGTATGATGACGGCAAATCGTCGGTGCCTCATGTATATAATTTTTTAACGAATGTCAAATTCTTATGAATCCCGCGCGTGTGGGACGATTTCGAGCGGTTAGGTCACTTGCCTAGCATCTCCAACATACACAAAAAGACTACAAAAAGGTCTTTTTGTGGCAATTACAAATTTAATAAATCAATTCTTATAGCAATGGCGTGATAACATAGTCTATGATGCATGAGCGCTCCGCGTAAGTGTCGATACATCTCACGCGACTATTCGCCTCAGTTGGAACTTGTCTATACACGCAATACGCCACGATCGGCGCAGGCGATTCGCGTTACGCGTCCCGCGTGGGATTAGCCTGAGTTAGACCAATCCTTTAAGCTATCATGGTCACTAACGTCATAATTAACCTTAGAAACAGGATGACCATGTACATCCCGTTTCTTGCCGGAAGCCAAAGGGCTCCCGGATTCAAGAAGTGAGACCAGATTAGAATTGAATTTAGGCTGTAAATAAATAAATATCCAGATTCTTAAGTTATTTCTAAATGCCTCTGATATTGCAAATGTCAATAGACGGTTGTAGGCGGGATAATTTGATGTTCATAAGTGCGTCTGTAATACCAAAATGATTAAAGAGATTGTGATTTTGATTTGATTTTGACGGCAGTGACCATTTCCCATCAGGTTGTCAGCTTGTAAGCCATAGACAATAATTCTGTTAAAAAATATATTTTTCAAGACAAGCTTTAACAAATTTGTAATCGGAACGGTGAGCAGATTAAAATGAGCCCAAACACTAGTAATTTACGATTACCCGTAAAGGACTTCCATTGCCCATCTTCCGTCTCCACAATCCGATCCCCTGCTGTCACCATAATATTGCATTGTCATCGGACTTTGACAAGTATGCAAAATTTCAACAACGCAGGACAAAAGTGGTTCTGATTCAACTTGCAAGATGTCCCACATAATAAAAATGGCAAGTTAAATAAAAGCTTGTAAAAATAGAAACTCACATTCAGAAGCGGTTTTGTGATGTATCATCTTGAGATGCCGGTTCATGTTGCCTGTAGCGTTGCCGCCGTGGTTGATGTGCCGCCGGCACAGCTTACACTGCGCCTGCGTAGTTGACACGTAGTCGAAGTACGACCAAATCCAACTACGACGGATCTTCTGGGACTGGCTCTCTGGAATTGTGGAAATACCATTTAAGATTTACTAACCGGCAATTCAATTGTATTTTTTTTAATGTTTGTGTACTTCAGAGCTACTGACGTAGCTTTATAAACCAATTTTAAGATTTCTTTTGTGTTGGTTTCAGTATAGCTACAATGTGCTCCCATATAAATTTCATCGATATTCGACCTTGGACTTTAACATACATAAGAATTAGTCGTTTTTTTTTGTCATAAAATTAATTATTATTTAGTTGTGGTAGCCTCTTTTGCTAGAGACTGCCTTGGGAACCTTTGTTAGATATTCAACTGCTAAGCAGTAGTGTGCAAACATCACTGTGTGGTATTGAAGAGTATTGTTTCGATCGAAACTACTGGGCATTATTATGAGACTTATGAGCTTGATATTGTCTCAGGTGACGAGCGCAGTGCAGTACCGCGCAAGATTTTGCAAAGCAAAGTAGATTGCGTTATGGGCAGGCGTGGTTGCCTTACCATCAGGTGAACGACCTGCTCGTCTCTTCACGCAATTGTATAAGTATTAGCACAGAATACTAAGGGACAGAAGCATCACTCCGCAATGAAATTTAAACAATTAGCGACTCTTGCTATGACGCAATAAAATTCAATTCAGCTCGCGTAGCGCTACATACCTACCAGTCATATTAACCTACAGAGCGCCTCTCTTTCTATCGCATAGCTCTTATCTCTTCTGACGCGGCACGTGTAACGACGCGCGACCCGCCGTCGGTGTCCGGCTATGTACTTGTAGCTTCGTACCTAGAGGGCGGAGTGCGCTAGGCCTGGTATTAGTCCATGATTATTGATTAATCGAAATGATCTGCGCCGGGCGTCGAGCCCGCATTCGTCCATGTAGTAGTTTTAGTTCTACACATTCCTATGATATTATTAAGAAAAAAGCCAGACTAGCTGTTGTGGAACCAAAATACAAAGAATCCTAGTTAGGCGCCAGGATCTGTGATCGTTGGGCGATATTATTATTTTCGCATCATTTACATTTTCCATTTTTTATTTTTTTATCTTTATTAAATAAATACACACTACTGAAATATATCTTAATTGCTTAATTTAAAATAGACTGAACTTACCGTTTAGATTATTACTGGCATAGATTTCTTCAGTTTTGATGGCATATGGAGTTTCCACTTCGCTGGACAAGTCCATATGACTCTCCTTCGACATGGCTTCACTGAACTTTTCCGTCTTGAAGGTGTCAGTGTGTTTAGACCGCATGTGACGGTTTAAGTTGTTTGTATTGGATCCCTTGGTGGACAGGACAACGTTGCAAATGTTGCAGCGGTAGACAATGTTGCTCATGCGTTCAAAGTACTTCCAAATCCAGCTTCTCCTGCGTGCCTCTGGAATTACGAAAGTTGTTTCTTTATTTTACTGCACAGAATCTTAATTTTTGCAGTTACATATTATATTCAAAATTTACAACAATGTGCTCTTTGAGAGATCCATACCTATTTATATGAACAATGTGACTATTCAGTAATTAAGATGCAAAGGTCACATGTAGTTATAAGTATCTTCAATGGAAGGAGTAGTTTGTTTAAAAGTATGGGTAAAATTTTCTGCATTTATTCCGCGCAAAAGCAATATTTGATACTAAAAACTGGGCATATATATAATCATCTTCATAACCATCATCAGCATTCCCACTGGAGCAGCTATGCCAAAGCCTAACACTCCATAGCCTCACACCATTATATAAAGGAGTTAGGATAGCTTGAATAGATGCTGGCGGGGAAAATACACAGTACACCCCATGTGGGACGTCAGTGCAGGAGTTATTGCCCCTCCACACAGAAAAAGAATCAATAGTTAATAGAAGATAAAGGAACCAACCCCACCCCAAACAGAATAAAAAACAATAGGTAATAGAAGAAACAAACCTTGGCCACTCGATCTCCTGTGTTTCCTTTTAGTATCCAACATCACATACTGCATATTGATGACATCACTCTCCTCTGGCTCCTGAGTGATATCCACGGCCTCACCCTCCACTGTAGCCTCGCACACCTCTTCGAGAATCATTGGTTGTGTCTTATCATGCAATTCATTGTCTTTCAAAACATTCATGTGCAAGAACTCAACACGGAACCCAACTGTCGCCTCCGGGTTGTCCTTATGAAGATCGTAGATATCCTTGTGGTAGTCTTTCATGTGGTCAAGTAGAGACACCGACTTGGCATGTACTGCCATTACCATTTCACATAGATTGCATTTCATTGCTTCTTTGTCTGCCATGATGGTGAAGTAGATAGACACCCATTCTGGAATACCTTCTTCAGCTAAAAACATTATTTATTGTTAGTATATGGCTTTTTAGATTGATTTAATAAGCATACATAACACCTTAACTTTTAAGAACAATGTAATTTTATTTAATTTGATGCATAAAAAAATATGCTAATTATAGTCCAGTTTTGGCTCAAAAGTTAAAGTATTAATGTAACAACAATTTACCATCTATAGCTAATTATATACCTACATCATCTCTAAATGAAATAAAAGACTTTTACAATTTCACAAGTTTATTATTCCAAACAAAAATATATTTAAAATTATTGTATGAGATAAAAATAAAGGAAAGGTAATAAAAACATACAATGCATTTGAATATTGTTTTATTTGCAACTTATTACCAAGGCTACATAAATAGAAGATACTCAGTCTCAAATTTAAATGATACATACATAAAATACACACAAAAACACAGATTTTTGGTAAGCGCTTAAAACTGTTCATTGTAAACACAGTAATATAGTTTTAAATTGCATCTACTGTAGTGTTTAGGACACAAACAAGTTGCCTCTACCTAGAAAACAACAGATATGGAGATTCTTTAATACTTACACGGCACAACTAGAACACTATTGCCAATGTCACATTTTACACTAGAAGTTGACGCTTGGCAGTGGTCTACTCATTAAACATAGGCTTCTTATGGTTATGGAAGTCTCTAACCACTTCCACGCCAAACGTCTGCATGTTTATAACAGATATACAACCTGTTTTCTGCCGGAACGAGCAGATCCACTGTTCCGCGCCACATTGTAACTTACTCTTAAACACATATCGTCGTTGATAGTCCAATACCGCGTAACTAACATTATTCAAAACCGCGTATGTACAAAAAAAGCAAAAATGAGATTTCGCGGCTGTAGGTTACTGATTGTGATTGGCGTCGACCTGTATGACAATTTTTTGAATCGACCAATAGGAAGAGGAGTACATCAAAAATAACAATACCGCGTATCGTTCGACGAACAAGTTACGACACGAAGACCGCGTATTCGCGACAATTTGTATTAGTGTGTGCAGTGTTTATGTGACGCTCCGGGAAAAAAATCTTTTTATATGCAATTACTGGATTATTTTTAATGTAAGTATGTCAAACGTATTCTATACTATATTTTAAACAAAATTGGTTCCTTTTTTACTCTATAATTGTGTGATTTCTATTGTAAAAGTACTTCTAATTTTTACGTTGTTCTTACGCGGTTTTAATAAAATCTTTTTTGTTTGGTTTCGTACTGCCGCGGTTTTATTTTACTTATTTTATTTTTATTTACTATGTTATCATAGTTATAATAAAGTAATAATTACAATTAAATAAGCTTGTATATTATGGTTGTTTTATGACGTACTTAACAGGATGGTTTTTTAAAACTTAATGAATAAATAGGTCTATTTTTTTTGCAGTGATAGCAGTAAACATGAATTTTGATTTTGGATCCGATGACTCTGTAGCAGACCCATCTTATGTTCCTCTTTCGGATATCACCAACGTGCAGCCTTTAGATAACCTTGATGTCGATTGGTTTCCTGAGAGGAATATTGAGCCGGAAGTGGCAGGTGCGTCCAGAATCAGAAAACATAAAGCTGAACGTCAGAATTGGAAGAAAAATAAAAACCAAAAAAATAGGATGTTAGGAAAAGAATACATGGGCTATAAAAAAAATGATACGAAGTACGTCCAAAATGCCCCAAAACCTAAAAGAATTTTAGGTCCTAAATGCAATTCACCATTGTGTCTGCGCAGCAAAACGCTGTTTTGTGCCCAAATTAGTGAAGAAGAGAGACGAGAAATATTTGAAACTTTCTGGTCAAAATCGTGGAAAGAGAAGAAGGTATTTGTATGTTCTATGACGGACATAAAGACAACTCAGAGGAAAATATCGGAAAATATCTCTCGGCGTCTTCATAGTAAGGAGTATCACCTGCACGTAAATAGCATAAAAAAAAGAGTTTGTCTTAAAACATTTCTTTCTACACTTGGCATTAAGGAATGGACTGTCCGTTATTGGCTAGGAGATAGAAATCAAAGACGGCCTAATAACGAAATTTCAAATATTTTGCTTAACACTGAGACTAAAAGACATTCCGTAAAAAGTTACCTGAATAATTTAGCTAAGTTACCATCACATTACTGTCGCCAATCTAGTACAAAACAATATCTAGAACCTATCATTCAATCGAAATCTGTGCTCTACAGAATGTACGTAGAATATTGTACAGCATCAAACTCCGCGCAGGCCGCATCACGAAAGCTCTTTAATGACGTATTTGAAGAGGAGAATATAGGGCTATACCAACCAAAGAAAGACGCATGTGATTTCTGTTCCTCATATAAGGCTGGTAATGTAGAAGAAGGAGCTTACCAACAGCATGTTGAAGCCAAAAATTTAGCGCGAGAAGAAAAGAAAAGAGATAAAGAGAAGGCAAAACTAAAATTAATCCACGCTATTACTGCGGACTTGCAGGCGGTGAAGTTGTGCCCTTCTTTGAACGCTAGTGCGCTGTATTTTAAAACAAAGTTAGCAGTACATAATTTTACGGTTTACGACCTTGGAACGGACCATGTCGATTGTTATTGGTTTGACGAGACAGCTTGTGATCTTAAAGCAGCCACGTATGCATCTTTTTATGCTGATTATATTACAAAATTGTTAGAGAGAGACCCAAAAGATATTATCATTTGGAGTGATGGATGCACAGCGCAAAATAGAAATAGTGTACTATCAAATACACTCCTCCTATTAGCAATGGAGAAGAACGTGACTATAACTCAAAAGTATTTAGAAAAAGGCCACACGCAGATGGAGGTGGACTCAGTACATTCTGTTATTGAAAGAAAATTAAAAAACGTCGAGATTTTTTTACCCTCACAGTATGCATCCATAACAAAAGAAGCTAGGAAAAGACCATTTCCATACACTGTCATCCAGCCAGACTACACGTTCTTCAAAGACTACAGCGCTAAAAAATACCAAATATACGACTCGATAAGACCTGGACGAGGGGTCGGTGATGGCTGTGTTGTTGATCTTCGCGTCCTAAAGTACAACCCTAATGGAACAATTGAATACAAAAATAATTTTGAATCAGATTTTAGCCCCCTACCTCGGAGGCCTAAAAATGTTTCTTCACCTTTATTCAGCATTCCTCCACTTTATTCGTCGAAACTGCCTATTCAGGAAACAAAATATGAACACTTGCAACAACTGAAAAGTGTTATACCCCGTGATTGTCACGCATTTTATGATAATTTGCCGTTTAAGAAGAAATACTAATTTTAGTCAAGTTTGTTTTTATTGGGTATGAGTAAGCTTAATTTTTTACAATAGATCTCATTAGTGTTAGTTGATTTATTAACTGTAAAGATAAATTATAGAAGAGAAGACTTGATATACTGTTTCTAGGTTTTTTTAGTTAAAAGTGATAATTTGAAGACTTTTTAATTTACTCCTAAATGATAATGGCATCAGCTCATATTGATTTGCTAAAAGTTTATTTTATTTAATAATTATATTTTTTATTTGATATTTAAAATGGTCTTGCATAACTATGCAGTTTAGCTACACTGCTACAGAGTTTATAAACTGCAATAGCAACTGCTCTTGCAGTTAATAAGCTGAGTTAGTATTTATAGAAGAAATAATGTCGACTATTATTTTTAATAACTTTACATACTTGATGTTGGTACATATCTTTATTTTTTAATAACTATATAATATTTTTGATTAAACTCTATCATTAAAATATTTAATTCTATTCAATAAATGATTGATTCAGGTTGTGGTTTATTTTTTTTTACCTTTTCAATTTCGCGTAAGTACTGTCTATGATCCAGAATCGTTTGAAACTATACCGCGTAAGTGACTTTGTGAATAAACTATAGGGAATATTGACTTTAAAAACAGTACATAAGATAAGGGAGAACAAAACAGTCCTATGCTCAAGTTCATTCAAAGTTTGGCCGATTAGTTTTTTATAAATTTAGTTTTTTGGCCCTCCTGTAAAATCAGCGAAAGTGTACATACGCGGTATTTAACAATGTTAGTTACGCGGAATTGGACTATCAACGACGATATGTAAAACCTTTGTACAGGATCTGGTGACCTTTCCTTGTAGGCACGCACTGCACTACATCGTAACCTGCAATGTTTTGACTAAATTAACAAATTGTATGCAAACATTTTGCAACCCAAATGCACACTATGAAAACGCAAAAATGCCGTACAATATCAAGGTTTATAGCCGACATGACACATTCCATCCGCTAGGAAACACGTCCTATGTTTGGTATCAAAGATTCGATACGGACTTACTGTAAATTTAAGCCTTAAAATTACGAAGCGACAATAATTTTTAGCTACAAATTTAAACGTGGGAAAACACTAAAATAAACTTAGAACGAAGGAACGAACAAAATGAATGACCATGAATGACGCAACAAAAGAAAGCTGTCAAAATGACATCGCGACTCGCGTACGTGCGTTTACGAAGTTAGTTTGTGTCTTTGGGAGGCAAGCAAAGCAACCTCACAGAGGCCATTTAAAAAAAGTTTTGGAACTTAGTTTGAAATAAGTAAATATTTTTATTCAATAGTCATCATACTTAAAAACAGTTCCGTGAGACCGCGAGTCCGTGGCTGACTGACACAAGGCACAGCCTAAACCATTGTGTGTAACCAATGGTGTAGAGCTGCAAGAAAGGATTTTTCGAAATTTTAGCGGGAACACCGCGTGCGAAGCTGCGGGCACACCGGCTAGTTTTTAATAATTACGCAAGTAATTTCATTTTCCATCATGGCTCTAGCTAGTTCATTTTTGTTCTAAACCTAAAGGCAGAGACGTTATAATATACTAGCTATTATTGTATAACATTTACACTAGTCATTATATATCAAAAAAATTATGAAGCTTGGTGCTGAATAAAAATATCAAAAGCAATTCAAATAAATTGTATTTAAATATTAAAGTTTCCCGCCATTATCTTTTGGGTTAAACTGTCTTTGTAAACTTTGCGTACGGATACATTTTTAAGATCTTCATTCGTAAAAATAGTTTTTGTCACAACCACGATAGATGGCGTTAGTGGTCCTCAAAATTATAAAATTACGATTTCAATGACATTCTGAATTTTGACCGACTGCGTATTTTATACTTTCAAACATTGAGGTCTTACACTATAGAGGGATAATTACGAAGTTTTCCGACCTAAAAAAGGATAGCGCTATACAACAGGCTCTTATAAAGAACGAGGTAGAACTATTATCATATTGTCTCTATCGCGTAACCCATTTTCTTAACATTGGCCATGACATGTTAAGTCAAAATAGTGGCCCGGCAGGGTCGGTTTGTGGTTTTTTAATTTGTGTTGTGGTATTTTTTATTATTTTTAAGTGAATCTTTGTGAATGTGTACTAGAAACAATTTAGAATTAAATGTGAAAAAATATTCGGGTGTTCCATTCATGGTGAAGTGAAAATTGTACTGAAAGATTAAGTTTTCAAACGTTTGTGTTTTTCTTGTGTTTATTGATCTTTTTCGGTAACTATAATTTATGTGGATGTAACTATACATCGGGTTCGACTATTAGAACCTGCATTTGAATTGATATATTCAGTTTTCGGTGTTATTTTGTTAAAACAACATTGACCAGTTTCGTGTGTCAGTGTGGCCATCGTATAAACATTTCAGTTCCCATTACGTCGGGTAACAAATTGCATATTTGTGTAAAATGTTAAATGTATTAAAATTGTGCATTCTTAAACCATTTAATTAAGATATAGGTAATAAAAGTAGTTAATGATTATAGTTTTTATTTAATTTGAAATTAAAAAGTTAAAGTTTAGTAAGAAGAGAGTAGAATTGTTTTAATAGTAAAGGCATTCGCCTCTTGTGTAAGAACATATGTTGTAAATAAGTTCTTATTTTGTGTAATAAATTTATCTTACAGGTCCTTGCTGTCGATTACTATGGCCAATCATCCAATTCCATTGATGGATCACAATCCTACAATAAAAATGTAAGCAACGAATCTCGGATTTCTAATCCTAATTAACGCCACATAGTGAGAACGAGTTCATGAACGTAGACTTCATCATCATGTGAACGTCAAGGCTGTTCAGGACACAAAAGGACAACCCGTTTCGGGTTAGTGTAGTGAATTGACAGTTATGTATAGTTAGTGCTATCCAATACGGTGGTATGGTCAATGTAATAATTGACTTTCATAAGTACGTCTGTGATCTACTCCGACAGTATGACATTTAACTGAGACACTATGCTATTTAGAATACTTCAAGTGTTTTTTTTTAACATTGTGTTTATCTATCTACCTATATCCTAAGTATCAGTTGTGCTGCAGTCTTGTAAATATGTCAAAATACTAGTTCTTCTATTGTAAATTTTACCTGTATGGAAATAATTAATGTATGTATATTGTATAAATGTGTCATATATTTAATTTGATTATTTTATTTACCTGACTGGTTTAATCCTAGATAAAACCTGGTTAACAACAAAATATTAATACATACCGTAAGGAAATGTAGTTACCGCAATGTCATTCGAGCTCTGAGTTGTATCGCCGCCACTATAGCTTCAGAAAGTCGTAGGTAGTTGGTCTGTAAAAGGTAGGAAATCTATACTATTATTCTGTGGCCACGCTAGAATGTATTCATTACTCGGCCACATAAAAGAGACCTTCACCTTTTGATCTGTTTACAGGAGTCTATCATAAAAAGTAATTTCTAGATTTTTCGACAACATATGCATATTCCCTATTTCCCTATTCTTCACTCTGGGGTACAGAATAGTACAGATGTCCTACCTTTTACAGACCAACCACGAACTTCTGAAGTTATAGTGGCTGCAATGCAACGCAGAACACGTTATATTTTCATTCAAGCGAATGGGAGAATTTTTCATAGGTATGGTAAACACTCCAAAATTACTGTCAAAAAACTATTGCTTTCCAAAAGTGTTACGCTGTCGGGGACTCTATAGTGTCATTCCTCAATGCTTTCAAAGTACCTTTCAACTGTGAGAAATTAAAATGGTGTATACCATCGTCATCAGTTAAGCCATATTTCAATCTCGCTCACAGATAGGGTTTTGTGACCCCATGTCGTAGTAATATACAAATATAGCGTTTTCTTCATTTGTACTGGAAATGTATGTTGGCGCTAAGTATAATTCGGCTTAAACATTAGCCAAAAAATGTTAAAACTAAGACTATTTCGTTTTTAGATTAGAGTATATATACTAAACATGTTTAATATGGAATTTTTGTCTGTTTGTTACATTACCTATAGACTCGAAAACTGCTGAACGGAAATAATACCAATGCGATTTTCAGAGTTTGATGCATAAGTCCCAACTTATATACGGTTCGTTAGGTACCTACATCATAATCGGTTGGGTACGAATATACAGCTTAATCTCTTCATAGTACCTACGTGCTCTCATGTCTAGATACTTGGTGAGGTCTAAGAAAAAAGACGGCTATGGGCTTTCTCTGTCGTCGCGGGCGAAGTCGTGGGAAAAAGCATGTTGCATTATAATTATTTTATTCTTACAAGTCAATGTTGAGCGAGTTGTATAAATGTTTACAACTTTAATTCGACAAAAATATGGCAATAAAAAATGTTGTGAAAAGACAAACTGAAGTTTTTTCACGAACTATTTTTTTTACCTAATTTTTTTCTTCTCTTGGAACCAGAACATCACTATTCTACAGGTATGTAACAAGGTAGTAAAGGTAAAGGACTAGTTTTATTATTTTGCAACTGAACTGTGCCTTAAATCCTAGTATTATCTAAGATAACCTATTTATATCTATTACCACCTACCTATTTATTATTACTACCTATTTTTTAATATTCATTTACCTATTTATATCTGGAAGAAATCGCTCTAAGCTATAAGGCCGCCCATTGTACCTCAAATTTTTATATTTTGTCATGATTATTTATTTCTTTTTTTGGATTGCGTATTTATTCGGTGTGCAATAAAGTGTTATTGTATTGTATATCTAGGACGGCAAAGTATATCCCAGTTATTATAAGCAGCGTCTAAAGTACGAACATTAAACGTGTCAAAATCAAGGCCGCGGGATCAAGTATCAAGCAACACGCGTCTTGCTCACGTCACGGTCCTGTTTATTTCACCTTTGATTTCGTTTGCAATCTTATCGGATCGAAATCCTAGCCGTAATCACGGCGCCGGCGTACCTCAGCTGAAACATTTTAACACGTTCCCAGCGGCATTAATTTATCTGTACTTTCCATTATTGCGTTTCGGGGCGTTTTCAACCTTGTCCTAAACCAGGGATTGCGGCGGCACGAGGCTTGTTAAACCCCACCGCGCGTAGGAGAATAAAATCCTTTTTTCGCGCCAAATAAGACAAATGTACGGTTTTTCGTCTCGATTATTATTAACAATGAGTTGATTAACCTAAACCGCCCGTGGTTAGGTTTAATTAGTTTAGATTCTGTAGGTAAAATAAAATGTGGGTTCTCATGCACCCCGTTCCGCACTGAAAAAGAGCAGTTTTTCTTATAGTTTAGTGATGCGAAAATATATCGATTTTATTTAATTGTATTCATTTATTAAAGGTAAGGAAGTAGTATTTTATTCTTAATTAAATTTAAACTCATGGGTGTTTTTCATTAAAACAGGTCAAGCAATAATATTTTTTGCAATCAATACATTCTGTGACAATCTTTTTAACTTTTTTGTCAGCCTCCCGACTTGATAAGAAGGTGCGGAGTTTTTGATAGCATCCTACACATCTCCTCTTCTTTGATCCCTTTTTGAGATGATGCGTTTCTTTTTTAGTGGGTTCTGAAAAAAAATTATTCTGTATTTTTCAAGCGGGTTCATTAGTTCAAGGCATAATTAGGGACTTAATTTGTGCAAAATTATAAGTTACAAAACTTTAGATATAATGATGCATAATTAAGTCAATAAATAAACAGATTCATAGTTATCATAAACATCATGAAGAATGTTACTCGACAAGTCACATTCACGTTTCCATTAACGATATTATGAGTACCTAGTTAGGATGTTTGAAAATTACCTGTATCCACATCCAATTATTTATTTATTTATTTATTTCAATGCAGGTGCACTTACAGTACTACAACCAAAGCGTGTAGCGGGCCAATTACATGTTGGAATATAATTAATAAAGTCCATCCAACTCTTTCTTTGTAAAAGCTTTAATAAGTTGTTCCACAAATAGTCTATTTGGCGATTTTTCATCATTAATTGAATTATACACAATCCAGGCATTAAGCTCTACACGATTCTTCAACAGCTGATATCGTTCGACGGTCGATGTAGTAGTGGGCATAGTGGCTGACCTCTCACGTTGATTCCCTGTATCTAGATATTCCGGAAGATTATAGCCATTTTCCGAATGAACTTATCATTGGAAAGGACCGAACGAACTAGTTCGTAGAATAATAGAGTTTCAAGTTCAATAAAGAGTATGGAGTTCGGGGGTTAAGCTGATTTGTGTTTGTATCGTTAGAGATAAAATTCTTCCTGTAGGAGAACATTCTCGATCCAGGACTCGAAGTTAGGGTGTCGGACAATCATGTAGAGCCAACTAGGAATCACCTACGATAGGTATTTATTTGCCTGGCATATACTTATTAAATACCTATACTTATTTTATAATACACACGATCACAATAGACAACAAAGAAAACTGAAGATTCCAAAATATAATATAAATACTTTTGAAAGTAAGATTCCTGTAATGATGTCATTGTTGCCTATATTAAAAGAGTCCTTAAGGGTCGGCAACGCATCAGCAATGCCTCTGGTGCTGCAGATGTTCATAGGCGACGGTAACCGCTTACCATCAGGCGGGCCGTCTACTTATTTGCCGACATATTAAATAAATAAAAAATCCGTTTTAAAATAACTCTAACTCAATTCACAATACTAAAATATAAGTTATTAAAGTGACTTCTCTAAAATTATTGGTCCCATCGGCATTCGGAAATAAATCCCAGATAAGTGAACGCTCTAGAACTTGTTTTGCGCCAATCCGCCGCATGGCTGGACTTTAAACCGAGCGCGTTGTTGTACTTATCTGTGACGCAGAAAGTGTAATCGTACGCGAGATAGTAAACTGTGAGATTAGGAACTTACGTAAATTATTTTTTGATTTTGAATGCATAAGCTATGCTATAATATAGCTTTGCTAGGCGAAAATCCTAAGATTTTAAATAACTAAGTACGATCCCTGTCCGAGCAATTTATTTTTTCTTTAAGTGTTTAATATCGGGGCAATACTATTTTATCCTCTAAAATATAATAGGTAGATATGTTAACTGTAAATAAATAAATAACGCCCTATATGTATATACAGGGTTACAGGAAAAGTCGAGCTAGATCCGTTGAGAGCGTGGAGTACCCATCATTTCTGACTAATTTCACTATGAAACACCCTACCCTAAACTTAACCCTTTTCGAGATATTCGACTTTTAATTTTTTTATTGAAAATTGCCGATTTTTAGGCTACAAAATTTAATTTTGGTTATTCTCTATGTCTGATTATTATTCATTTATTTATTTAATTTCTTAGATTTAAGATTTTTACAATATTTCTATAAAAATATGTATACAAAAACATTATAAAAATCCTAAACCTAGAGCGCCGCCGGCAGCGGGGCAGGGCCCAAACTACCGGTGGTTAGGGCTGCAGAGTGAGGAACCTCCTGACTATACGTGCCGTGTCAAGGAGTACTGCCTTCTGTATCTGACCCTTGATCCAACCGTCTAGCGAGAGCCTCTTGAGATGTTGGTCGAGGCTCTTCGCTATAAGGCCGTTCGCCTGATTATTATTATTATTACGTTTTTAAATGTGTAATAAGATGTTTTAGGACGTCAATCATTAAAATAGTACATAAGTTTATTGAGTAGACCGTAGTACACAAGTGAAAGATAAGAAATTAAAAAAAAAATAGAAAGTTTATTTTTCTCTAAGGCATATCTAAATAAAATATTATTGCAATTGTTTGGCAGATGTTGTTTAAAATATCTACGTTTCATAAGCTATCTAACAAGGTATAACAATCTAGGGTTTGTATTACATTTCGTGGAAAAAGAGTATTTGGGACGCTCCAGGTAGTAGTTCTAACGGTCACGCACCTATTGTTCTTCAAGTCAAAGCGCACCGTGCGAGCGAGACGAGTTACGATTTATGTAGGTGCGAATGAAAGAAAATATGTGTAGAGACCGGATAGGGTAGGGAATACAACAGGGGGTATTGTTTTGGCAGTTTTGGTTATCAGTCTGCTTTTGTGCTTCGTACATAGTAGATGTGACATCGTTTTGCTCTTTTCTGTTTCTCGATTTGGCTGTGTTTCTGGACTGTTTCTTCCTATTTCTGACTACTGCGCTTGTTTACCGGACTCTGATTTGTACCTGTGATACGGAACTGTTGAAGATGACGTCCTACACACCTGAGGAATATGCTGACATGCTTATTTGTTACGGATACTGCGATTGTGTGTCTGCGCAAGCTCGCAACGAATACGTAACTCGTTACCCCGGTCGTCGAGTGCCGGATGTGGCTGTTTTTGACAGAGTTTATCGAAGACTTCGAGAAACTGGCTCTGTCATGAGACGAAATACTGACATTGGAAGATCACGAATTGACGACGAAGAACGGGACAATGAGATAGTGCAACGCTTCCGAGCGGATCCGACTACTTCCACTAATATTGTTGCCCGTGATCTGGGACTTTCGCAATGGAGAGTGTGGTTTACCGTGCATACTGCTGGCCTATACCCATACCACTACACGCCGGTACACGTTATTGAAGAAGGAGACCCCGCGAGGAGATTGGACTTTTGCAGATTTATGCTAAATGCTGATGTAGAAGACCCAGATTTTTTAAGAAATATCTTGTGAACGGATGAATCCAAATTTGATAAAGATGGCATAACTAATTATCACAACGCCCACTACTGGGCTCCAAAAGAACAAAGGAATCCTAATAAGAAAAGAGTAAAAGGGTCCCAACGAAGATTCAGCGTGAATGTGTGGATGGGCATTACCTCCAATCATTTGATTGGACCTTACTTTCTCCCGGATAATTTAAATGGGGAAAGCTACGAAAATTTCCTGAGAAGAGACTTGAGTAATTTGCTGGATGATCTGCCACTCAACCTGATCAGGGACATGTGGTTTCAACACGATGGCTGCCCCGCCCATTTCAGAAGAAGTGTGAGAGACTGGCTGGACACAAATTATCCTAACAAATGGATAGGACGAGGTGGGCCGTTGCCATGGCCAGCAAGAAGTCCGGACCTAACCCCCATGGATTTTCATGTGTGGGGATATATATGAAAAATCTTGTATACAGCGAGCCGAATCCAATTTCGTCCGTGGAAGACTTAAGAGAAAGGATTGTGGATGCAGCTAATAAAATGAGGACAACGTTGACTACTGGAGTAGTGAAGACTGGCCTCCGTAGAAGGATGCGACAATGTATCAGAAATAGAGGCGGCCATGTTGAACATGAACTGTAGAATAAGAAAAAGTTCTGTTGAAAACCTTAAATAAATGACATTTCATGCTTATCTATTGTTTTATTTTACTTATTAGAGCTAAGTAAAAATTTTCTTCTCCACTGTCGCCTATGAAACTAAATTTTATTCAATGCATTTGATTAAAACCCTAGATTATTATACCTTGTTAGATAGCTGATGACACGTAGATATTTTGAAAAACATCTGCCGAAGAATTGCCATAATATTTTTTTTAGATATCCCTTAGAGAAAAATTAACTTTCTAATATTTTTTTTATTTCTTTACTTTCACTTGTCTACTACGGTCTATTCAATTAACTTATGTGTGTAATAAGATGCTTTAAGACGTCAATCATTAGATTGACGTCTTAAAGCATCTTATTACACATTTATAAATGCAATAATAATGATAATAGGACACACACAAAAAACAAAAATAAACTTAGTAGCCTAAAAATCAGAAATTTCCAATAAAAAAATTAAAAGTCGAATATCTCGAAAAGGGTTAAGTTTAGGGTAGGGTGTTTCATAGTGAAATAAGTCAGAAATGATGGGTACTCCACGCCCTTAACGGATCTAGCACGACTTTTCCTGTAACCCTGTAGATATATACATACTAGCTGACCCGGCAAACGTTGTTTTGCCATATAAATTTAAAAAAAATGTTAAGGGTGAACAACCCTTATCACTTAGGGGTATGAAAAAGAGATAGTAGCCGATTCTCAGACCTACTGAATATGCATATAAAATTTGGTAAAAATCAGTAAAGCCGTTTCGGAGGAGTAAGGTAACTAACATTGTGACACGAGAATTTTATATATAAGAATATCCGATCGCAAAAACACCGCTCGCCGTTGCTAAAAGTTACATACATAGATCCTGGCCCCTAACTAGGATTCCCTATATAGGGAACCAGGAACTATGAGGGCCATGGTCCCACAACACCCAGACACGAAACAAATGCTTGCGCTTTTTTTTCTGTGCACAAACATTTTTTCCGTTGCGGTAATCGAACCCGCAACCTTAGCGGTGTATGAGATTTGAGCCAACCTGCCCAACCACTACACCACAGAGGCTGTCAAACTATAATTCATGGCTTCGCACGGTTTCTACATTCAGCCAGTGCTTCAAGAAGGTATAAAGCTATAAGGTAAGGTCTAGTAAGGTCCAATAAACCCCCTGTGTTCAATTACAACAACTACAATGAAACCTAAATTCAAGCAAAAACATTCATTCATCCATTCATTCACTAAATTGGTGAATCAATTTTTTTTATAGAACTAAGTAATGAGACAAGCAAGTCGTTCGCGTGATGGTAAGCGCGTAAGTCATGGTAACTTTACGCATATATCTTGGGAGAATTTAAAAAGTCACGTGAACTCATGTGCTACTTTACTTACAGTATCTCATGCCTAATTCTATTCATATTAGGTAAGTCAAAAACGACTGTACAGATTTTGATATGATTAACCGTCTGATAACTACCTAGTTTATATTTTTAATTAAAATCAGAGGTATTCAACTAGGTATTCATTGTATTACGAAAATGAATTCCTAAGGTTGAGTTGAGCGGTTAATAATTATTATTTTAGTCGTAGGTAGAAAAAACGAATACTTGTTTGTGGGCGCGCTATGGCCAAAAGTTTGATAAGTCGAATAAAACTGCGGTTACTTTATCAATTCCATGTTCAATGCCACAGCACACATGTGTTCTAATCCTGTGTGAACTAGAACTATGTATTTAATTACCGAGCTCATTCTTTGTTTCGTTTGGTGAAAATAGCTAGATAGGTACTTAGGTAGTTGTACCTATTTATGTGCTATTAATTAATAAGTTTTTTGTTGAAAAATATATTTTTCAAACAAGCTTTTAACCAATTCGTAATCGGAACCGCGAGCAGATTAAAATGAGCCCAATATTACGATTATTCATCAAGGAGTTCTATTGCCTACCTTCCGTCTCCATCATCAGATCAGCTGTAGGTCACCACAATATTGCCTTGTCATCGGACTTTGACAGGTATGCAAAATTTCAACTCCGTAGGTTAGGTCGAAGTGGTTCTGACTCAATTTGCAAGATTCCACCCGAACAAACATAGTCCCATACATACATACATACATACATACATTGCAAGTTAAATAAAAGCTTGTAAGAAATAGGTAATTAGTCTAATTGCTAGTTTGCTAGAGCTATTTACATTTTAAAAGTAGCGTGTGATAAAACATTCGTGAAATACTTAAATGAAAACCTACTACTACTAGGTACCTACCTAGTTTATCTATCCTATTAGCCCGCAATAGGTATTTGACTTTGAGTTTAGTCAGGCGTAGCGCACTCCGCACTGTAGGTACAAAGCTACAAGTACATATCCAGACACCGACGGCGGGTCACGCGTCGTTACACGTGCCGCGTCAGAAGAGATATGAGCTATGTGATAGAAAGAGAGGCGCTCTGTAGGTTAATATGACTAGTAGGTATGCAGCGCTACGCGAGCTGAATTGAATTTTATTGCGTCACAGCAAGAGTCGCTATTTGTTTAAATTTCTTTGCGGAGTGATGCTTCTGTCCCTTAGTATTCTGTGCTTAGATGAGTTAGATGGGTCAGTCCTATACCTAGTCACACTGAAATTATTATGTATCTACACTTAAGTATTATGTGGTATTTTTTAATATTTAAGTAGATACATAAGATGTAAGGTTTAGGTTTCCTTGTTGGAATTACTATAATTTTATGTGTAATTCTTTAAGCTGATGATATCTAGTAAATAGTGAATATCTATATCAATGCGTTTTTTAGGTAGATAAGTACCTACAAAGTTTGTGGGTTAGTGCAGTGAAATTTCGCTCACAGACTTAGTAGGTAGGTTCATTATCAATTAATTCAAACATAAAGTATTTAACCTACCTATACCTACCTAATAAGTTTATTTTGCGCTGGGTTTACATATTACACATTTGTAATAAATGTTATGTACCCACATACTTAGAACTGACCAAAGGGGCAAAGTTCATTTTGTGTAACAAGGAAAAATAATAAATACCTACCTATCCTTTGAGTAAAATTAGTAACATTTTATCAGGAATAAGGAAATATTATATTTTACGTTACGTCAGCGGTACCTATCTACTATAATTTGTTAAATAAGTAGGTAAGTACATAATCTTATATTTCGTAGTAGGCATATAAACATCAGACGAGTTTACGTCAACGTAAAATAAATGCATATTTTAATCGCGATTGACGTAAGTACAAAATATTAATCAGTAAAATTGGGATTATCTAGGAAGTCAAGGAAAGCTTAAGGCGACGACGGGGGCACAGGATTTTAATATGTTTCGTTGCCCAATAATAAGGTTTGAAATCGCTTAGCGGAATTATATATCTCAAGTCTGCGCATGAAAGTAATAAATTTTGTTGGACAAAAAACATTTGGTCGTTTATTTAGTATAATACGATTTAGGTATTCAATTTCCAAAAAATATTATGTTATCGTCGCTGAAAATATTGAGAACTTCAGAACTATGTTGAATAAATATGTGTGAAGATTGTTACGCGCAGCAGAGCAATGCCCAGGGCCATAGATTTTAAACAAAAAAGAATCTATTCTTCGCAGTCCGCACGAAAAATAAATTTGTAAGTATATGGAACTTTACGAATATGAAATTGTAAAGGTTCACTGGAAGAGATCACTTTAAGCGATAAGACCGCTTATTGTTATACCATTGTAAACGTTCACTTGTATTTTATTTAAATTTAAGGTAAATAATAATATCTATCTATTGTACGAACGCTCCACGTGTCATAGCAGTTTGTAGACGTGACGCTTAAAATATTAGCAGGCCTAGCGCACTCCGCACTGTAGGTCCGAAGCTACAAGTACATAGCCAGACACCGTCAGCGGGTCGCGCGTCGTTACACGTGCCGCGTCAGAAGAGATAAGAGCCATGCGATAGAAAGAGAGGCGCTCTGTAGGTTAATATGACTGGTAGGTATGCAGCGCTGCGCGTGCTGAATTGAACTTTATTGGGTCGTAGCAAGAGTCGCTACTTGTTTAAATTTCTTTGCGGAGTGATGCTTCTGTCCCTTAGTATCATGTGATATTAGTTAAATAATGGAAATACTTCCGAATAAATAATCTTTGTATAAAGATATACAATCTAATGCTATTTTTAAAATTAGCACAAGTACGAAGTGTGATCCCGCTTTAACGACAGTCTTCGCGTATCACTCGATCTTCGATCTTTGAACCTTCAAGGTTGATTTTCAAATCCTTTAATTTAATCTTTCGAGCTTGTATTTTTCATTACTCTTTTGATTAACATAACTTAGTTCAAAACGAAACTAAATGACACAAAGATTTAGGATTTGGAGATCCAAATCCATCTTACGTTTGTTCATATCCTATTCCTTTCAGAATCAGAATCAGAAATCTTTATTGTATAACTGTGTAGGTACCTAAAAATAGGTCTTAAATATTTACAAATGTTTCAACAGTTTGTCCATTTTGGACGTACAATATAATGTTGAACAAAAAAGAAAAAAATACACATAAACGGAAAATACTTATTTCTAAATTTAGGTATAATCCATACTTAAAGGTGTATCTAGCTATCTACTATTAACCTAGGCTTTCGTTTATTGGACATATACTAAACATCAAAATATTATTTTAAGTTATAATGTGCTTTTGAAATAAGCCAAGATTTTAATTGATTTTTAAAATGTTTGCCATTTAGAATAGAATAGAATAGAAAAACTCTTTATTGTATACCAAATTATAGAAATAGACAATAACACAGTCCTTAACTAAGGTAGTACAATGGGCGGTCTTATCGCTTGAAGCTATCTCTTCCAGACAACCTTTGGATGGACAGTATCGGAAGAAGAAGTAGACGGCGGTGTACAACAAAATTTGTTAATTACAACTAAATACCTATATAATCATACATAAATGCTAATATTTACATTCTAATACACACAAAAACAAAAATATTATTATTAAAACAGACTAATATATACTATTTAGCATTTTTAAGTTTATTGGTAATCTATTGTATATTTTAATTGCCGCAAAGTAGGAACTTTTCTGGAAAATCGTGTTATGTGCTTGTGGTATGCATATATACAACGTGTAACATTAATGTGTAGTAATAATTAAACCACGCATATAGAAGCTTATTAATAATTCAAGTCCAAGTGCAAATCACCAGAAACTTTTTAAAATCACAAGATATGATAATTTAAACATTTCTGGTAATCAAGTTCATTTCAACCCTAACAATCAGCTGATAAAGAGCAATGAACTTGTGACAAAGAATATTAGTGCGCCGCGTGTACAGATCTGACAAACAAATTTTATCTTCAGTTAGCAAAGCCAGCTGTCCTACCAACCTTACTTTACAACTACCTTTCAAGCAAACTGCTTTTTACGCGGCTCCCCAAAAAAGAATGTAATGTTTTCGGGGTTAATGTATGTGCGTTTTTTTATTACACAATAAATGCCTCAACAGATTTGGATGTATGGGGTATCCTCGGAATCCTTAAATCATCCCAAGTGACAGGCTATAATGTTTTTGGCAGGGTATTTTTTTTTATTTTTCTTAATGCTTACTTGTTAATTACAGCATTAAACATCATCACTCCAATTAACATTCAGGAATAAGGATCTAATCATCGTGTAAACGCCTAATAAGAGCGAGCATGGCTGATGTTCTTAAAAAATACGTGAGGTCACCAACCACCGTAGGAATAGGATGTAAAAAACATCATGCATGAATTTCAACAGTAGGAATGTTAATAATAATAATGTTAATGTTAATGTTAATAATGTTAGGCTGATAATGATGGTTAAGAAATTTCCAACATTTGATTTCATTGCATAGTAAAAGAGTGTTCGTAAGTCAGTAATCAATAAAGCGTCTTTACTTAGTCAGTTTTCAGAAATAAACCTGTTTAATCTTTGACAAAACGCGGCTAACACTAAAGCTATCAAACATTCGCCGCCGCTTCATGATTCGCTAGCCTTGTTTCGTATTGCACCAATCATAAAGATGTAATCCTAATAAATAATAGCCGCTGCTCCTCATTGGTCGAGCGGCACAAACAAAGTTACCTTCTAACGCCGCCCCATAAAACTCCACCGAAAAGGACCGTTTTCGTTTCGGAAATTCTTTTTAGGTTATTTCTGAATATGAATTCTAAGACGTCAAGTAGGATAAAAAGTTGAAACTGATCAAGGCAAGGCCAAGTCGGGTACGTTAAGGCATAGATTAAAAGTACCGTTCGCGGAGATTTTTTTGTATACCGGTTCCGGAACATGCAAAAAAACTATGGTAAAAAACTTAAACCTATGTTTTTATTATGGTTTTAATGCATTCAAATCTGTCCAGGCAATAAGAAGTAATGGTGGAATAAATAAATACATACATACGTAAACCCTGAAATACTCCTTTTTGGGCAGTCGTGTAAAAATGTGGAAATACCTTTTTTTACGAGTGGGTTCCGGAACGGAACCGACCGAGTCCGAAGATCCGTTCAGTTTGAAATTCCGGTATTTGAGACTCGAAATCAAGCCCTTGTAAAATGTTCGGCGTTTTCAAAGACAGAGCGCCTAGGCCACAAAACAGATATATACAGAAGTTAATCTCATGTATGTACTTTTCATACCTTTCATACCGGACGGCGCAGGAAGTTTTTGGGAGGAAAATTGATTGATTTAAAAAAAATAACTACAAAAAATAAGTACAAGATATCGACATATTTTTTTCGCAGTTACTATTATAACTGAATAAAGTTTTTTGAAGACAAAACAAATGCGATTAGTTTACATTAACATCTTCCTCATTAGATTATTGAACACAAGGCTAACACAGCTTATACTACAATAAATATCTAATTTTAAATTGTAAAAATATGACAAGGCCACAAAGTCATGTTCGCTTGTTCGGCGCAGGGCCGGGGGCCGGGGCGCTTACCTACCTACCTAACTATTTTGTCTTACGTGAAAACGAACCATCGAAATACAAGCAAATACCTACTTACCTCTCTGAAACAACTGGTAGCTTAAAAAACGACAATTCACCGTTTAATGTTGAATTTAAACAACCGTCCACCGAACAGTTATAATAACCTATTTTTCGTTGCTCCATTTTTGCACAAAAATGTTCACAGACGCGTGTCTCAATCGGATGGCACTCGCGCTCGCATCCCAACTGTGCCCAGATATCGTGTCCGTGAGCGGTGTCTATGTATGCGTTGCTCGAGCGCACTTTGTATGTAGATTGATTTCTGTACTTATCTGTTTTGTGCCTAGGCACAAAGTACCTCGGTCAGTGACCCGTACTACCTCGACTAGGCCACAGCTTGTTAGGATTGTCCAAAATAATCCAAATAAATATTTTTTAAACTTTGTATGGAAAATATAATAGTGTTTTTTTGGTTGTATATTCTGCCCGATGATTCATGACTAGATACCCATACACACCTTTCAGTATTACTACACATTAATGTTATTCCCTGTATATGTGTGGTATGCTAATTTGTATTTAGTTCTTAATGTCTCAGTTCGACTTGATTTAATTTCAAAAAAGTAGTTTTCGTTATTTTTCCTTTTATCCTTACGATTGATTTGGTATACATACTAGTATTACCACATAATAAATAGCCTACTTCGTAGTTTCGTACACATTATTAGGTAGGTAACTAGTTACCTACATCTCTATCTACCTAATAAGAGTTATGCGGGCGTACCTACCACACAGCTGGGACAATATCTCGCAGTATGGTTATTTGTGACCCTTCAAACATTATAAAAATTCTGATTTTATAATATATATTACATATTTTTATTTCATAGTAGGTACCTCTGAATGGGAAGTCTTCTAAAAATGTTACATGTGCGTTCTTTTGCAAGAATGTAATGATATTGATTATATACACAGGTATATCATTTTATAACCGACGCGTTGGGAAGAATTAGCTAGGCCAGCATCTGTTGCTAGTCTTGCAACGACTCAGTTATAATGACGATATCGTCTGCAAATCGCTAGTGTGAGTGTACTCGCCGTTTATATTTATACCCCGCCCTTTCCAGTCCAGCAGACGCTAGACGCAACGCATTGGAGGATATGTTTAAGACTAAACATATCCTCCAATGCGTTCCTAAACAATGTGGGGGAAATAACGTCCCCTTGTAGGTATTTTATAAAGGACAAGTCTTTTTAACCGACTTCGAAAAGGAGGTTCTATGTTCCATTGTATATATATTTTGATTTATTTATTCGGTTTTAGGAAGACTATCAATTATTTAAATCTATGTAGGCACTTAATTAAATATTACAAAGTCATTTAAAAGTCTCCACTCTTAGTAATGTGATAGTAGTTACAATAAGCTGATCTAAAAAGTAAACGTAATTGTAAATTAATTATGACTCCTTCATTTTAATATTCTGGTTCTTACACTGGAAAGAAACGAAAATTATGTTATTATATAGAATCTTTGTATTTATTAAAAAAAAATGTCACTCAGTTGCCTTCTCGCTGCAGGTATGCTGGAGTAAAATAGATCAATGTCAATTTCGTTGCTGAGATCATTGAAGGTTTTGCACGCACTTTTTTTTTTATTATGTATGTTCACCGATTTATCAGCCAATTGCTGACCGATTTCAAAAATTATTTTTGCGTTGGGTTCAGTATAGCTACAAAGTGGACCCATATAAATTTCATCGATATTTGACCTTGGACTTAAAAAAAAAAAAAAAATACAACCGAATAGAGAACCTCCTCCTTTTTTGAAGTCGGTTAAAAATACATTGAAGTCGGTTTTTTTGGGTAAAATGTATACTTGTTTATTTTAATATTACAAGAGCGTATAGGACAAATTGTGCAACTTTTGATATATTAAATATTTACAATAGGTGGTACAAGACATTTTACATTTCTTTAGTAAAAATATTAACATTTTACACCCAAAAATGTTTGTTAACTTTGCTTTACGTCGAAGGTGACTACCCTCTGGTAGCATATTGTCAATTACATACATATTGTAATTTTTCCCCAATAAATTATGTTCAACGTGTTTGATATGATAGGTCTTAAAGGCAATTTTTTTGCGAATATCGCGAAAGTAAATGTACAGATCGATAGAGAATTAAAAACTGAGTAGAACTGTGGGAATAACTCATTTTCGACGAAATGTCCTTTACGACCTTTGTACCCAGAGGTATCGATATATATATATATATATATCACTTAATGGAAAGCATAAGCTGTATACATGTAGACCTACCTAAAATATACCTGCACTAGTTTTTCATATATGTAGCTCAACTTTTAAAGTAGGTACATAAGGTCCTTTGTTATTAGGACATAGCATTAGTATTCGAGCGAGTTGGCTCAGTGGTAACATGTGCGACTTTCGATCCGACGCACCCGAGTTCGAATCCCGCTGGCACCGCACCACTGAATTTCTTAAGTTATGTGCGGATTTAACACTCGCTCTAAAAACGGTGTAGGACAACATCGTGAGGAAACCGTCATGTCCAAGAATTAATCACAAAAATTCAAGGACATGTGACATGCACCATCCCGCACTGGGCCAGCGTGGTGGATTATGGCCCATACTCTCTCTATGAGAGAAGGCTCGTGACCTAGCATTAGGAACGTGATGGGCTGATGATGATGATGATGATGATGATTAGTATTCGATATTTTTGCACTTTTTACTAGACTTTGATTTGGTGATTCTAACTTCGAAAATGAAATACATATATTGCAATCATTTAGGTACTTAGATACCTATGTAGGTATTTTTATCAGTTGATATTTTGGTTCCCCAATATCTTTTTATTTCATTGAACGCTGGTTTCGACCCAACAATCAAATGTTATTTTAAAACTTAAGATGAGAGTGATAAGACTTATTTTAAAAGAGCAAGGGGCAAGACTATATTATCAATTACGATTGGTCTCGTATATTTATTAATCGATCGATTGTTAGCGAGTACAGATAGATTGATTCAAGAGTTCGAACGGTCCAAAACGGAGATATCGCAACGGTTACTTTGTTACAGTGGGGTTTTTATAAACCAAGTACGTAGAATAGATAAAGAAGTTATATCTACTTAGATAACACTTAAGTATTTTTTTGCAGGCTTCGAGAATGCCTTAACTGCCTATCTATTAACTTTAGATAGTAGGCCTAGCGCACTCCGCATTGTAGGTACGAAACTACAAGTACATAGCCGGACACCGACGGCGGGTCGCGCGTCGTTACACTTGCCGCGTCAGAATAGATAGGAGCTATGCGATAGAAAGAGAGGTGCTGTAGGTTATTATAGGTAGGTAGGTAGGTAGAGCTGAATTGAATTTTATTGCGTCATAGCAAGAGTCACTATTTATTATTTAAATTTCTTTGCGAAGTGATGTTTCTGTCCCTTAGTATTCTGTGGTAGTACCTACAGTCAATATATTTTGTATGAAATAGGTATCTTTTACTGCGTCTTAACCTTAAATTAAAGTTAGTTGATACCAAATTAGGTATGCGTCTTGTTATTGTAGGTACTTAGTGTTACTGCTTACGTGGTAAATTACATAATTACCTACACAGGTAGGAACTTCCAAAAAAACCTTACCTACTGATCGTTTCATTTAATACATGTTAAGCTCTATATTTATCAACACACAGAAACCGTGCCGTGAGTCGCGATTGTGAGACAAAGTAAAACTAGAACAGTGTGGCATTCGTTATATATTTCATATTTGGTTTACATAGTCCATGAAAAGGCACGAATAATCATTTTCACAGATAAATACATTCTCTAGCACTAGGTGCTGCAATGATCAATCAGATTATTTAATTAGTCCATTTATCAACACAAAACAATAATTAACGACATTGATCACTTTGATTGTATCGCTACCCTATAGAAATATTAGGTACATCAAAAAATTAAACTAAATTTCAGTGGGGCACTATAAAAAGATACCTAACAGGTAGATAGTCCCTAAAATGCACATGCTGTCTTTAAAATATAATAAAAAAAATGCGATTGGTTTGGTTACCGAATAAAATTAAAATATTATAAATATATTTATTTATATTTTAATTGGTAAATGGCTTCAGACGATTGTTTTGAATTGAATGGACTACCTACATAGATACAAAATATGTAACTACCCAAATAAATTGTTTTGGGTTATAAAAACTTAGGCTTATATAATTTCACATTCATAAAATAATACAGGTTAAAAATATAACAAATTCTGCAATACTATTCTGATCTCATAGAAATAGCTTTGAAAGTGCATTTACAATATTTGTTCATAATAATAATAATAATATATAACATTATATTACAATTTAAAATTTATAAAAAAAGTTTTTGGACACATTATCTTACACCTACTAGTTACGAAGCTAGTTAATTGTAAAACATGGCAATTATACAATAATCACATTGAAATACAATGTTAACTAAAAATGCAGTAGGTAACTAAATAAAATTATTAAATCCCTCCCGGTCTAATAGGATTGAAAATACTTTAACAAATCAATTTAACTATTTATCCATAATTTTTAACTTGAATAGGGGATCGGACAACTTTTCAGAAAGTGCTTTATATTAACTACAATTAATATATATAGCTATGAAAAATACTATTTTAATTATACGCTCTAAAAGTACCTAAAACTATGTTTAAATATTATGTTTCAAATATTGCCGCGCAAAAGGTCACCTCAAAATTTATGACATCATATGTAGGTAGAAAACGACAATCTCTTCGAAATAAAACTTGCAAAGAGATTTAAATACGTTTTGTGTAGTTTGTGGACGATATTATAGTAATGGAACGAAAAAAATTGCAAAAATACATTTTATGAAAAGCAAAAACGTTATATAAACACAAGCTTGACTCACGGCATTTTACAAATGCCGTCATGCGCTGTGATTGTTGTTTCGTCTGAGATGAAGAACAGATTAAAAATGTCAGTATTATTAGATTTTATTTATTGATTTAAAAATATAAATCATTATTATTTCAAAAAAATTTTGTATGAATGATTTTTCTGGTTCGACGAACATTCATTCTAACTAAATTTTACATTTTTTCTCGATTACTGTCCGATCCTCTATTGACTTCTTTAATATGTTTGTTTGACTGAGCTTAATGACAATTATTACTGTTGTTAATTGACTTGATGGATTAATCAGTTGACATCTTAAAATTTGCACTGATTATACAATTATTCTTAATAAATTGGTATGTATGTACCAACATATGTACACATCTTTTCAATAAACAAAATTTAACATCAATTTTGAAAACTTGAAAAGGTGTCATCAAACAAAATTTACTCTAATAAACTCTATATTTTTAACAAAAATACAAATCAGTATTTTAGTTTGTACGAATTATATTTTAGTAAGTATACAAAATGTATAGGTAATTCTAAAGTTTAACTAATCATAGCTTCAATGGAAGCCGAAGACAACATAATAATTAAAATCTCAATGGAAAATATAGAGGCAGTTTGGTTCATTCACAACAAATATTATAGGCAGTTCCACAAGTTGTTTCAGAATACTTTTATTGGTCATGTTATGATGTGTTTCTATCAGGTGTGTCTTTATCAGGAGGAGGTAGGGGTGGTAAGTTGTAGGATTTGCCATCAGGTGTCATCCAGCATGTCGGTGGATCATGGTTGTGTCTGCCGATGCTTTCCGTAACTCTCCCGTTGTTGTTAATACGTAGCTTCGCTGGACAGCACCGACTGAAGAAATACCAGCAGTACCAAAGCTGACTCCCGTATGCTTTTTTATACATGAACCTGAATGTGTGGTTCTGATATATAAACAATTTTGAATTCCCTCGTGTGTTTATGAATATACCTGAAATAAAAAAATTAATAAATATAGGTCACACATTTTAAGCCTTTTATTTAAATCTAGACTAAATAAAGGAAGGAAAATAAAACTTAAAACACTGTTTCAATTCTTTAATTTATAAATTATGTTGAAGATGGAATCTGTAAACAAAGAGTAGAAATTAATATTATAACTGCCAACTTTTTTCAGACTCTGTTTAAGACAGAGCAAAATATTATTATAAGCCTTGAAGGGCTTTTAATCTGAGACTTTCTGACTCACCGGGTCAATCACCCTAGCTATGAAGACATTGCAGGGGTTGATAAACATTAAATATTCCTATTTTTGGTATCTTTTGGAGATATGTGAGAAATGACAAAGTTGTGAAATTTATCCTTTATCAAATCAAGAAATCTATTCAATTTTATAAGTACCTATACCTACACATAAGACTATGTAGTAGGTACCTACTATATTTAATCAAAATAAAAACAATAGTTCTCAGACACTGCTTTTTTTGCTTTTATTCTATAGATATAGATATTTACTCGTATATCATACTTAACAAATTAAACACAAAACTCTTTAAGCAGTAAATTCTTAATTAGCTTTATGACATTTTTGGTTACACTCTAAATTAGATATTTGAAATGACCGATTTTTATCACTTGTTTATATATTTTTATCACTTGATTATAAAGTAGAAATAAGTAGATAAAAATTATAGATTTTAAAGTTATTTTCTACTTTACATAGCCATATCAACAACTGCTACAAATTTCAAAAGTTCACAAACTTTTCCGGCGTCACTTTTCTCACAATTAACAATTCAAGAGACTGTTTTCTCATAATATATGTCACAACGGTGAAGTACACAATTTTAGCACAGAAAATCGCAATTTAATTTACTATTCACTCTTATTGCAAGTTTGTTTCTCGATATCACGAGCATACCATATCTACTTGCCAAAAAGTCAAAATCAACAAAGTTCAGAGTTGACATTGACAGATCAAATGATTTTTTTTCTAAGTTTGCCCGTTACGGCAGGCTAAAGTCTCTAGGACCATACCGCCATGTCTTACGTAGCACGCATGACGTTTCTTTGTTTCTTTACGTTCGGATACACGCAAGATAGTACCGGCGGTAATATATAAATAGACTCAGTCCAGATGCACATGTATTTAAATAGTATAAAACCTTGTACATTTTAGGTGGAGTGGACTTTGTAATAAATAAAAAGATATTTTTAACTGGCGAATGCGTATATTAAGAAATTAAATTTTCTACTTCTAATAGGCAGTTCTAATGAATGTACTAAGTACTTATAGGTATATTTTTAGTGAAAGCAAAATGTTGCCGAGTTGTTTTTTCCAAAACAACTTTATTTTGTTTTTTTGGGAAATATAATTTTCTACTATGCGTTTGGATTAAGGCCAAAATTGATATTTTGGGAACTATTCAAATATATTTTAACAGTGATCAATATTAATTATCAATCAAACATAACGCACATAATTTATCAGTGTTATGGAACACTCACCAATTACCCCACATATGTAGGAAAAAACATTTTAACTGGCAACATTATTCATGCGCTGTGGATGACGCGGCAAGTAAACACATAACCATATTATTGCTTACTTCTGTGATGTCACAAAAGTAAGCAATAATATGGTTGTGTTGTACACACATATGGTTATGTGTTGTACGTACACACGCGCATAAATAATGTTGCCAGTTAAAATGACTGCGCGTTGTTGTTTGAATTTTGAAACATACTTTCTAAAGCGTTATAACTCATACCTACTTATATCTCATAATATGGTCGTGGCATAAGACATAAGAAAATGTTCATCCCGGAAAAAGGAATGGTTCCTAAGGGAGTAAATATAAACTGAATGCTTCGCGGGTATAACCGCGCGACCCAGCTAGTTTTTAATGAATAATGATACAGTTGTGGGCGTAGGGTGCAACTTGCATATGCGCTCGGCTCCAGCTGAAGTGCGGCCCACTACTGTTATAAGAAGCATGTTTTTGTTATATTGTATGTTTATTATTTATTCTCGTATTTACTTAGGTATAATAACAATTGTTTCTCTAAGCAAGCTACACAAAAAACACCAAAAACTGACAGCCATTCTTCGTTGGTTGTAGGAATATAGCTTGCACGCTCTCCTTCTGGACAGTATTTTCCTAAAGGTATTTCCTTGTATACTTCGAATGAACGCCTTGACAGCATTAAATGAAACCACTTCATGTAGTATTAAATTATTTGTATAATGTTTTTGCATTATAAGATAACTATTTATTAGGTACTAACAAACACCAGCAATGCACTGCACGTCATTGAGAAAGCTTGTCCTTTTACATTTGAAGTCTAAAACGGAATGGAAGGTAGGTATAGAAAAAAAAATAGTCTTTCCAAAAATTAATTTGTCATACACAAATAAAACCCTAGATAAAAATTATAAAACTACAAAATATAATAAATATAACTTTAATTCTAATAAATTTAATATGTAAGTACCTAAGTAATAATAGCAATACATTATTTTCCCAAAAATATACCGTAACGTAGCACTTATTAAAATAAACTACATATAAAAGGAGCCTCATCTATGTTTTATGAACTCAATCGTAAAGCCCCGGCATAGTTAATAAGTCCTTCCCTCTACCGTTCTCATTAGTCAATGAACAAATAAATAACGCCCGATGATGGCATACCTACATAGATCTAGATCCCGGCCCCTAAATAGGACTTCCTGAAGGTATCTAGGGAACTACGAGAATGGACACACAGCACCCAGCCACGAAACAAATGCTTGTGAATATTGTTCTAGGCACAAACATATTTTGTGTTTCGCTGTATATGAGATCTGCTGGCCAATTCAGAACCCCACGACAACATACCGAATCGATTCGATTGGATAACGATCTCGTGTCGTAGGTTTCTTTTCGAGCTATTCAGAACATCCGCCCCGAGGATTCGACACGGTTTCGGTTACGATATCGAAATCGATACGACAACGTGTTGCATTTACGGAGTTCGTTTTGTGTGCAATACTCGCAGAAAATTTTATTATTATCAAGACGATATAAAAATGTTTTCAAGTTATCAAAATTTATTATAACAACGTTGATCACGAATTAAATTATAATCAACAATTATAAGCGCCAGATATTGGTAGAAATATAAAAAAACAAGAGCTTCGTAAACACCCACCTGCTGATATCCACTTAACATTAATGTTTAATCTATGCTTTTGACATTGACAAAACGCCAAATTTAAATGTCTATCGCAAATTGTTTTCTTTACCATGTTTTGAAATTATTAAAAGAAGACGAGCCTCATCAAGATTCGTTAGAAATGTTAAGTAAATACCAAAATTACTATTACATAGTATCACAGAGTACTTTATAATAATTATATAGGTACAGTGATTTTATCTCGGTAGATTTATGCATCTTATTAAGTAGTCTTATAGTAGTAAGTAAATAGTCCTAAAACAATCAAAGCGAACTTAACCTACAAATAAATACTAGACTTGGTAGGTACTTTATTACATAGAATTAGTTTATGTTGAATCTTACTGTGAGTTTTATTTTATTTGTAGTAGAAAATGTAGTTTATTTAACAACACACGGAATATACTCGGTATTGACGGTCAAATCTAATGCTTTCGAGTGATATGTTGCACTCGATAAGTTGTCGTGGAAATTAATCGGACGTTCGAAAACTTTGCTTCGATATCTGCATTGTGAATAACGTTCTCGGTCGATAAATACGCGTTTATCGTACGGTTACGATTGGTTATCGACTACGACAATTTGAACGTCGATTCGACTATTGTGAATTTAAAATATTTTGAATCGTACGATATCAAACCGAATCGATCGACAAATGAGTTGTCGTGAGCTTCTGAATCGGCCAGCTGACCTGCCCAGCCACTACACCAGTGTCAAGTCCAGGTAATCTTTCTACAATAATGCCTTCGGGAGCCTATGGATTCAATACAATACTTTATGTTAATAAATGATTTGATTTGAATGCCATGCCGTGTGTGGTCGACTTTCATATTTTTCGCAACTTTACACCGTGTACACGCCTGAAGAAGGACAGCCATTTGGGCTACAACCAGTTTGGTTATTGTACGGGTGCCGCAGCTAGTGTCGTGAGTTCATTTGCTAATGAAAAAAGCCTTATAAGGTACAGCGAATGTTCAGTTCTAAAACAATACCATTTAGTGTTTCTCACGGTACCCAGCTATCTATAAAATTAAAGATAGGCAACCGGCATTTTGATGGCGTTAGCAACAAAATGCTTCGGCATTGGGGGATGGTTATGCGCCCCAGTGCAGGACACCACCCGATTTCCAGCATCCGTGACGATGTTCGCTCTGCAATTCTTCACACGGGAACAGTACCAACGCCAGCCATGCTTGAGGGGATACGGAAACCGAGAGTAGGTATACCGCTGATACAAGAGCAGAGTTCGACCTCGTTGAGACATTATTGGATGTGCTGAAATCATGTTTTCTGTACAGATAATAATAAAGACGTAGAAGATAGACATTTCTTAAATATATATGGAATTAAATAATTTTTATTTCGGCGGATTTTGTCGCGTTAATTTGTAGATACTTTATTAAAGTTCTGCCAATGGAATTTGGATCAATACGTGTTCAGCGTTCATGATCATAAGAAGACATCATCCTCCTTAGCCCATTATGTTTCCTGTGCTGGCAAATGGGCCTTCTCCCATAGAAGTATTCTGTGCCCATAGATAAAGTAAAAACCATAATTCACCACCCTGGCCCAGTGCGAAATACACATAAGTACCTACGTCTAACATCTTTCAAACTTATCTGACTCGACGGCAAAAAATGGAATGAAAAACAAAAAAAAATACAGAAATTTTCATACAGCCTCAAACAAACAAACCGAACACAGGCAACGCACACAACACTCCAGGCATACCAAACAAGCACTCCAGGCAGGAGGCAGGAGGCTTAAACAGGCACTCCTGTAACCCGTTACCACATTTACGTTTGTAAAACTGTACCGTTAAACTACATACAATAAAGCCTTTTAAATATTTGAAATAAATTATCTGTCATTGGCGGATGATTATGTATCCCCGTGCAGAACACCACCCGGTCTCCAAGATCTGTGACAACATTAGTTGTGCATCTCTGCTTTATTCTCGAGCAGTGCCAGCGCCAGCCTTGTTCAATGGGGTAAGGGAACTTGTTGAAGGTGTGCCCACGGAAAAGCAAGGGGGATGATTATCGGATAAGTTGTAAAAGATATATCATTACCAAATTTTTAGCCCGCATACTAACAAGTCTGTTACCTGAATATATTTTGCAGCTTTAGCAGTTTATTTACAAAACAGCTGCATCACACATTTTTAGATAGTTTATTGTTCATGTCCTACGTCATCGGTTGCCTTTTTGTTAACCGCATTGAGAGGATGGGACCATGGCTTATGAAAAACTCCAGCCAGGAGGATTAATTTCGTAGAAAAACAAACACTGCTAAGTATGATATATAGCAATTATGTACCTATTCACAATGCTTACAAAATATATATTTTTAATTAGATCTAAGGATATATAAGAAGAGAAATAACAGAAAACCAGCATTTTAAGTAGTTCAGGTTTTAATTTATAATAGACTTAAAATTTCAAAATTTTAAAAATTAGTTATTAAAGTGCCTATAAGCATTGTTAAAATAAAATTAAATAATTACTATTGTCGTAAACCCAACATAGCTACATATTTACAATTAGCTACTTATAAGTTCCTTTTTAAGTATATCGATGTGTTCATTTAAAATTACAAAAATCATGATATTATTTTAACAGCAATATACATGCTTAAAACCATAGATCAATTAATATATCTAGCTACAAACCGAAAAGTTGTAAGTTCTTAGTATTTTTTAAGTTGAATACTACAAACATAAGATACATAGGAACTACCTGTACAAGGATGTAGGTACATTATCTAAAGAGGAAAATAAGTACCTTCACTATATAAAATATCATGCTTTCAATTTAGACTTCTTTTACCAACTCTATCTCCAAATAAGTTTAGTACAATAAATAAGAATTAAAAAGCATCTCTATCTTATTAAAAATTATTTTCTAAAAATTAATACTTGTCAAATATTATCCATCGATTTGCAACCTTCACAATTAGGCTTTGTATTTTTTTCATACAATAAATGCATCGTACAGATACATTGACTCATTAAATTGACTGAAAATCACTAACAAAAGTAAAACGATTCACGTTTAGCTCGTGGTCTAAATTAAAAAATCCTGGGCCCCAATTCACTATGACAACTTGGCGATTCTTTGCTTCGAAATCACGTCGATCTCTTCATTAATAAACGACATCTCTATGACGCATTCATATATTCATATATATGACGCGTCATAGAGAATACAAATTTCGCAGATGTCGTTTCTTAATAAAGGAATCGACGTTTCCTCGAAGCAAGGAATCGCCAAGTTGTCATAGTGAATTGAGGCCCAGTATGAAACAAAAGGTACCTACCCTCATTTTCTATCTGCATATGTGGTAAACCCTACGTCCTAATTACCTCTTACAACATGCACAAGAGGAAATGCCGATAACCTCTTATATCTTAGAATATGGAATTGAATCCTTTCATCAATTTATTCTATTACGATTCTTAACGTCCCGGAGGAGCGTGCGAATGCTCCTGGAATATCTTCACCACCTCCAGATCGCTGGTGGTGATGGCACACGCTCTGCAGTTCTTTAATGAGGAGCAGACCCAGCGGATCTTTCCGACTTTGCTACTGTACTTCCTCCTGTAATAGAACCCTCGGTAGAGCAGGTTCTTGTTGCCGTGCCGGGAGGTGATGAGGACGCCTTTTGCTGCAAGATTCATAGAAATCAAGCTAGAAAAAGGATTTGTCGAGATATAATATTGTGAGATTAGTGAGGGGAAGTTTATGCTTTGCAATAGGTAGAAAGATTTACAAAAATTCCAAATATGAGTCAACTGAAATAAAACCACCCAAATCTACACGGAATTTCAATAACACGGAATGTTATAAACGGGTGTGCCTTACGTAGTAGCCTAAAAGTTAAGATTCTTATTCTATTAAAAAAGTTATATTTTTTTATATTCGTGAGGTTCAACTGAATAAAGGTGAACTAGAGTTACTAGTTAGTGTAATTGGGCTTTGTCCGTGATTGTGTCGAAGGATTATATTTTACTTTCTGACAAGAATGTACCTATATGGCAATAGCATAAGACATGTCAAGTTTGTAATCTTTAAAGTTATGGAGGTTCCGTGATTATAAACACTTACGTTTGCCAGCAGGCACTTTCATCCGATCCTTCACATTAAGTCTCGAGCCATGGTTATGTTGCTCTTCAGCCGACACTATATCATCATCAGCGCTGACAACCAGGAAAGCCCCACAGGCTTTGACGCAGCAGTTCCACCGCGTCCCTTGCTTGGACCCTTTTGAAGATTTGCGGTACTTGTACCCGTTAAACTTTAGTGTCCCATCGTTCAAAATGACAGCTACTTCATCGTCGTCTTCTAGTTTCACTGTAAATTAGTTATGTATGTTAATTTCATCCATAGTTTGGTAATAGTTCTGATCTATCTGCTAATTGCGAGATTAAGGTTTGATCAATGTGAAAATGTGAAAGTTAATTATACAATTTGAATGACTCTATGTAACACTACAAGATTTCCCGAACGCAGCTGCGCGACGCCAGACTCGACGAGGACTACGGTAAACTTGCAGATACACTTAGATTAATTTAATAGAGAGGTAGGAAGAATTCCTTACATACAAATATACATAATTCTAATATGTGCTTCAGTCATTATAGGTAATGGTGTACAACAAAATGTTCAAATTATCGTTTTTAAAGTTGTATTTTCATCAAAGGATATAAATATGCTGATAGATATACGTCAATTTAACATAAAAGTCCGTATTTTGCAATAATATACATAGGTACTTCGTAGTGCATTAGTAAGGTACTACAATCAAGTAAAAAAATATTGTCTTGTAATAAAACAGAATTGTTGCACGTTATTTAACAAATTTATAAATTTAAAGCTCACTGAGATCCTTTTTAAAACTTTATAATTATTACGTTTCATTAGAATATTGCCTAAAAATTAATTGACAAACTGATGACTAGGAAATTGACAAACTTTACACATTTCGGATTCAATTTAAGACTTTAAGCGTTATAACAAATACACTAAGCCGACGATTATGTTTGTGACTAATTCCACTTCGAAAATTCCTTTTTCCTTCTTATATCAATTAAGTAATGGCCGAGATCTTTCAACAAATAATTCTGAGCATCAATTCAGTCTTTCATTCTCTTGACCATCTAAATTTTCACTAATAGAAACCTTAAGTACATCATCAACCCTATTATAATATCTAGGCGGCTCGTGACAATGGTCTTGGTATGCCGATATGACTTGAAGATCCTCGTTGGAGAATACGCAAGCTCTGCAGTACTTCATGGTGGAACAGACCCACCGGATCTTGCCGAGTTTCTCGTACTGCTTTCGGTACGCGAATTGCTTGTAGAGAAGGTTTTCGTTGCCGTTCCGAGAGCGTACTAGGATGGCTTGAGCTGGGGAAAAAGTGAAATTTGAATGGTGCAGTAAGCGACTAAAGTTGATGTGTGTAAAACGTACTGTTAGCATAACATTTTTAAGTTCTAATGAGAATGAATACTCGAGACAGATGTCGTATGTCATGTTTGAGTCATAGATAAGCATAGATTAGCTCTAAGGTGATTTGATTATATATTTACGTAATAAATACGCATGTTTTATAACAAAAATTCTCCAGCTTTAGTTTTTATAGGGAGCCGAAATTACGTCTTAATAGAAAGAAATACGTACTGTCTCCGTCAGATTGCAAAATCTTCATAGACTTGAACTGCTTTTTCGGCGGGTGATTGTGTTCCTCATTTGTCACGACTATTTCATCATTCTCTTTTAGCTTCAAGAATGCTGGACAGCCTTCATTTAGGCAGACCCATCGGTAGCCAACTTTACATTTTCTGCCTTTTTTATAAGAATATCCGTTTAGTTTTAAGACAATCCCTCTTTTGGTTTCTGCCATCACAGCTACATTGTAAGTATCAACATCTGGAAGAGTAATGTCTTTTTTACATTGAAAACTTTTGTGAAAGAAAATGTCTCTAAAAAGATAGGATAAGGATATTGGATAGAGATTGACTACCTACAAATTAATATATTTTGGATAAAAATAAAACTTTGTTTGGTGATTATAATTTTTATTAAAGCAAAAACTCCACTTCTTTTTATTTCATACGGAAATTTACTTGTAAATTATATTTAAAAATAGAGTATAATTATTGATGTTATTTATTTTGTATCTTACAATGTACCTTATGATTAAAACATAACCGCACGCCCACTATATTTCTGTCAAGATCTGGAAGACTGATAGATAATGCTAAATAGCATAAGTCATTCCTTGTACCATTTTTGTGCAAAAGTAAATAATAAAACTCTAATGCTCCGACAGTAGAGAAAGGTCAGTAACCATTCATTGGCTGTTACTTAATTATTTTATCTTTATCTACTAAAAACCAGTGAATGATGATTCTTTGCTATTTAGGTACGTAGAGACGAACAAGTCGTTCGCTGATGGTAAGCGGAACGCCTGCCCATAACAATTGCAATTCCATTGAACCAACCTTTACCTACTTAAACTAAGATTTGATTAAATATAGTAATTAATACACGGATTTCACGAATCATAAATAAACATTAAATTATAGCAGTCCAAAACAGTTATCTCATGAAATAAAGCAGACAAAGAAAGCAGCAGAAGAGCAGACTAATCAGTTTCAAGAATAATCGGTTCCCTCAAAGCATCCAAGACGTGATCGGGCTTCAGATAGTACTTCGGTGGATCATGGTTATGATCCTGATACGAAGACATAATGAAGTTATCCGTATTAGTGAAGACGCAAGCTCGGCAGTTCTTGGTGGTAGAGCATACCCAGCGCACTTTGTCGGACCTTGTGTACTGCTTGCGGTATGTATACTGATGGTAGAGAAGCATCTCTTTCCCTTTGCGAGAAGTGATGACGACTGCTGCTGTATCTGTTGAAGATAATCAAACATTAAAAACTTTATTGCTGTTTTTTTTTGCTTGTAGATCTATCTTTGGCCACCTGCTGTTAAGCGTCGTGGCTGAAGATGAAGCACATAGATCTAGAGGAAGACTCGTGGTAGGTCTCTCGTATGCGGGAGATAGTCTGGGTAAACAAAGTCCAGTTATTCTGCCGCCAAGCCGTAGTGCGCAAGCATTACTGTGTTCCAGTTTGAAGAGATTGTAGCCAGCGAAATTACTGGGCATATGAGACTTAATATCTGATGTCTTGGGGTGATGAGCGCCATGCAGTTACGCAGTGCTTTTTATGGTTGCAAACGTTCTGGGTGGCACTGCGATTGTTATGAGCAGGCGTGGCGCTTACTATCAGGCGAACGACTTGTTAGTCTCATCGTTCAGCTCCATAAAAAAAAGAGACGGCTGTTGAGCCACTGTTCAGACCCATCTTCTTAATGGTTCACCGAACATCTTCCCGAAACACAACTAGATTGGTTGACAGCATGTCTTAATTCAGTATAAGTCGAAAAGTCGGGATTCGAATGTGGGTGCGTCGGATCGTAAGGCGCACAAATTACCGCCCGATCACATTCGTTATGTGTAATGTGCAATGATATAAGATCTCAGAGAGAAAAACATTGATTATAAAAACTTACCGTTAGGTTCAACTGCTTCCCACATCTTCTCGCTTTCAGGATGGTCATGAATCTCGCTTGACATTGTCACCTCATCTTTGTCATTCAAATACAAAAACGCAGAACAATTCTTGTTCCTCGAGCAGTTCCACCGTGTTCCATGCTTGGTCTTGTACACTTTCCTGTACTTATGTCCGTTTACGAGGAGGCTAGGTTTGCCTCTCATCGATTGGACGTAAATGGCGATATTGCGGTCGTCGATGTTTTCACTCTCGCAAACTGATGAATCTTCAATGCCTTCTAAATTGGCTTCGATGAAATCAGCCTCACTCGTTATTTCATCACCGTGTTCCTGTTTAAATACTGTAAGGAAAAGATAAAAAATGCTGATTTCATAAAAATTATGTTACACTTACTTTTATAGTTAGTTCAATAAGAAACCAAGTCTTACATATATAAGTTAGAACATCTTACCTATGATCTTGGTCATATAAACTTGGTCGTATTGAAAATGAAAACGAATAGAAAAAATGGCAAAAAAATTTATTGAGAAAAATCAATAGACGCCCGAGAACAATCTTAAAATAAAAAAAAATCGACAGCTACCCATATAATAATATGCAAAAACAACTACAAGATTCTATCTTGAAAAACGCGACATAGTAAAGGTTCGTGCGTATGCGCATTCGCTTTGTACACGACCTCGTACTTTTCGTTGACGTACAAGTAGACATCGCATTTGCTCGGAGTTGGTTCGTTGCAGCCCCATCTTGTGTTGGACCCATCCGTAACGCAGATTTCTCTTTTGAACGTGTACCCGTTTACTATGAGCAGCGTTTGGCCATTGGACATCGTTACTACTGCAACTAAAAAAACGAATATATGATAGCGGCAAAATCTAAGGCCCTATTCTAAATCTAGTGTTAAAATAACTACAGCTAGTTTCTTTATTATTTTACATACAAAATACACATATTTTTACAATCACACTTTTTATTAAATACATAGATTTCTCTTGTTAAATTAAAATAGTAGGTAATTATCAAAATTATTTTTAGTTATTCTTTTATTTATTTTTATTGTACCTACTACTTTGTAAATGGTGAACATCTGAAAAACTTCTAAACATATATACATAGGTAATTATGATATAATATTAAGATAAGCTATGCGTTTCTAATATATACCCCGTGGTTAGTTTTTATGAACTGAGGAGAATGATTATGATTTTTAATATATGAAACCAGGTTCTTGTAGTTATCAAAGCGAACTTTCGCTTTGCATTTGCTTGAAGTTCTTTTGGAGCAAGTCCAGTATCTTCCATCTTTGGAGACTTGGTTGAAGCTGTCGTTATCAATTATGAGGATGTTTCGCTTCCCGTGGTTTGATAGGATGAATTCGTATTGAGGTATATCAGTAATGCGCACTGAAACAAATGAAATAAGCATATCTGTTTATCCCACATATTTAATAGAAAGCGCCGTACTGAGAAGAAAACCTGTTAGGAATTACCTGGCTGACTGATTACGATCAACTTCAGGCAACTGTGACGGGGTAATTCTCGAAGCACCAATCTGAATTCTGAATAGCATCAGAAATAGTACCAAAGCTATTCCACGGAGAGCAACAGTCAATATTTTGTTTGGGGAGGTGCTCTTCGTGGAATACCTGTGACGAAGGCGTAGATTTCAAAATGTCGGTTAGATATGGATATACATTGAAACCAAAACAAATGGAGAAAATATTATACAGCACTATTATTATTTAAACATCCTTTGAGTTTATAAGCATATGTATACAACTAGATATAATCGTAAACAAATTATTATACATACATGAAGGCCTAGCCTTACTATTCACGGAACTAGTAAGGACAAGATTTCCACTTCGGACAACAGAACTGCAACAGTAATTATATACTAACTTAACTTATATGACTAAATAATGTATATTGCTACCACTTATCACATTCAGTACACTGATTAATAAATCTAACCTATGTTTGTTTCGCTTTGGAAACCGCTATACCGAATGAAAGAGACTGAATCCACACAAGAGTTATCCTAGTGTGGGATTCAGAGCTCATAGAATTGATTGTGCTACACGATTTGTATTTGCAATAAAATGATTGATTGATACTAGAGTATATAATAAACTTAATTTCCAGTTAAATTTAAAACAAAACTTCTAATAATTGCTTGCACCTATTAAGTCGTCTGTGCTTGAACATTTACCTGGAAATTAATTCTAGCTTAGTAGTAAGTAGGTACTTACGTACGTCATCATCTGTCCATTGCGTACCCATAGCTGGGCCAAGGGCCTTCTTTTAGAAAGAGAGTATGGAAATGAGATACTATCCACCGCATTGAATCGCGGGGTTTGGTGGATGTCACGTCATACCCTCGAGTTTCGTGGTTCTTGGACATGCCGCTTCTTATTTAGAGTACACGTGAGAAATCCACAGATTACAAGTCGTTTATGCAGCTCTGAGCTCAGATTTCAACTCCGGTGACTGACACCGAGATTCGCACGGAATCGACCACACTCCTACTTCTACATATTTAAAATTCTTTTAACCACCAGATGCCAAGGTTCACAATACAAAATAAACTCCGCTTTTCGTCTGCCCCAGTGATGGCGGTTCATGATTATGCTGCTTGTCGTAAAACTTAATGTTGTTCAGAGAGTCAAGGTTAACCCTTGAACGGCATCGGAGCGACCCCTTTTTGGAGCAGTGCCAGTTCTTTCCACCTGGCTTCACTGAGTGAAAAGTGTAATTCTCCAACAGCAGTAAACCGTTCTTGCTTCTGTAGCTCGGGATGATTTTGTATTGCAATTCTATAAAAAGGTAAGCCAGTATTCAGAATTACTTTGAGTCTGACAGTTTAGTCAACACCTTGATTAAATGAAGTTAAAATTAGATTTTTGAAGAGACTGACACTTTGTTATTCATATTGAATGCATAAGCTTATGCTTGCCGAAAATCAGAGGATTTCAAATATTTAGAAAGAAGAAAAATTAAATTAGTCGGGCAGGGATCGCATCTGCATATTTAGAGTACCGTCCCAACGCCCAGTAGTTAAAGTGTTGAGACAGTATCATCGGAATACCGATTTTGTTCAACCGAACCGAAAACAGAGAAATGAATTTAATTTAGTTATTCATAAATTACTGTATACTGTTACAGTATTATTTGGTAATTACTATAACATGATATTAGCCCACACTGGCTTTGCAAGGGGGCTATTTGCATCAAACTTTAATATGAATGTATTATATACACGACCTTTCTTAAATCTTCAAAACCAGCCTAGCAACATTTGAAGAATAGGTTACTATTACACCTTAGTAGTACCTACCTTACTATTATACCTTATAATGATACCCACATTAAAACTCCTACAGTAGGACAGGAAGTACTATATAAGTAATTATTATTCTGGAACTATCTTACGAATTTTAAGTGTCTCTCTCTCTCATTGTTGATGATTAAAAATATTTAATATCAGTTTTCACTAACAATCACGTTGGTACGAGGCGACGACATCCAAACAACTTTTGAGCATATTAAATAATTCCTTTTCGTTACTAATCCTGGTTAAATTTTAGAAAGGGACACCTAAAGAAAAAATGCCCGCTCAATCGCACCTATTTAGGTAACAATCCAAGTAACAGTAACAAAATAAATAATGATTTAGGTTTATCGAATAAAACGTCGATGCATCTAATGTCTAATCACTAACAAAACATCCTCCATCCAACATCCAACATTGATGCGATGTGTGGATCCAATACAACGAATGTTTTACCTATGCTCGGATATTTTTTGTTACATATAACAAATATCCGAATTAAATAGAAATTAGCGTTATGTAATTAATAAATAAATATAGCAACCGAGTTGTATTTATTACCTCCAGTGGGGGACACGCAAAAGTAAAGTGGGGGATATCTGGAAAAATTCTTTCGCGTGGCCCCACTGGGGCCTAAATTTGGGGGTTATCAGGAACAACCCTAATTGACACTCTTTTTCTTTTCCCTATACTTTGATGTGTTTCTTTTCCATATTTGTCTTTGTAGGTTTTGCTCCATCGCAGTCATTTCAGCTATAGATTTCCTTTGTTTTTTTCTATTATGATAATATTCCCTATCTTTTGCCTTTTTCAACTCTTTTTGTGCTTCCGTCATTTTGTCTAGGAACCTCTGTTTTCTCGCATTAGCTTTTTCTCTTTCTCGAATGTAGACCGCGGGACTGTCGATTTCTTGCTTCACCATTTGATTGGGGTAGCATCCATGGACATTGTACATTTTGCAAAACATACCTAAAATATACGAAAATATATGCATAATAATTCGTCATTTTCTGATTACTAGGTATATAGGTAGGCTACCTTTTTACTAAAAATATAAATTTCAAAATCATGAAACTACACATTGATATTAATGAAATTATAGATAGGTACATTTTGGCCATTAAACAACGTTAACAAATCAATATAATAAAACATATTAAAAAAAACTTAGTACATAAAATGATTATCTTGGTCTTAAAACTTTAATATTAACGTAATTTTGATGTTTGGTATACTTTAATACACTCGAGAGCAATGAATCCGGGTCACTTAAAGAATGTTAAAAATGTCGGAAACTAAAAATGATAGGTTAATGCAATAAATTGTATTTAATAGACAATGTAATACTCCTTAAATGAAAGTAAAAAAAATATGAGTCACCATACATTTTATTAACACAAAATTACATAAAGAAAAAAACTGCTGATCTCTCCTTAAAACAAAAATAGGAAACATGAAATTTTTGAACTTTATTACGATTTTCTTGAATTTTAATACTTCGTATTGCCTCCTCGTGCTTCCATTACTGCGTTTACGCGGTTTGGCATGCTGTACACCAAGTTCCTTATACGATTTTGGGGAATATTCTCCCATTCCTCTGTGAGAGCAATTTTGAGCTCACGAAGCGTGATTGGGGGAGGGTTTCGTTGTTTTACGCATCTGCCTAGCTCGTCCCAAGCATGCTCGATCGGGTTGATATCCGGGCTGCGCGCTGGCCACTCCATACGAGTAATGTTCATCTCTTGAAGGTAGTCATTCACAATCCTACCTGTATGAGGTCGGGCATTGTCATGCATAAATATAGCATCCTCACCTAAATTGACCATAAATGGACCAACGTGATCATTGAGGATTTCTTCCACAAATCTTACGCTAGTTAAAGAGCCGTTTTCTATGATCACCAGCTCTGTGCGACTTTCAGAAGAAATTCCGGCCCACACAAGTACAGACCCACCACCGTAGGCTACTTTTTCTTCTAGTTATGTTCTCCGACGAATCAAAATTTATGCTCTACAAGCACGATGGAAGACACAGAGTGTATCGAAGACCAGGGGAAAGATTCAAGCAAGCATGCATCGAAGAAAAAGTAGCCTACGGTGGTGGGTCTGTACTTGTGTGGGCCGGAATTTCTTCTGAAAGTCGCACAGAGCTGGTGATCATAGAAAACGGCTCTTTAACTAGCGTAAGATATGTGGAAGAAATCCTCAATGATCACGTTGGTCCATTTATGGTCAATTTAGGTGAGGATACTATATTTATGCATGACAATACCCGACCTCATACAGGTAGGATTGTGAATGACTACCTTCAAGAAATGAACATTACTCGTATGGAGTGGCCAGCGCGCAGCCCGGATATCAACCCGATCGAGCATGCTTGGGACGAGCTAGGCAGATGCGTAAAACAACGAAACCCTCCCCCAATCACGCTTCGTGAGCTCAAAATTGCTCTCACAGAGGAATGGGAGAATATTCCCCAAAATCGTATAAGGAACTTGGTGTACAGCATGCCAAACCGCGTAAACGCAGTAATGGAAGCACGAGGAGGCAATACGAAGTATTAAAATTCAAGAAAATCGTAATGAAGTTCAAAAATTTCATGTTTCCTATTTTTGTTTTAAGGAGAGATCAGCAGTTTTTTTCTTTATGTAATTTTGTGTTAATAAAATGTATGGTGACTCATATTTTTTTTACTTTCATTTAAGGAGTATTACATTGTCTATTAAATACAATTTATTGCATTAACCTATCATTTTTAGTTTCCGAGATTTTTAACATTCTTTAAGTGACCCGGATTCATTGCTCTCGAGTGTATTAACGTTTAGTACCTATTTACTATGTACAATAAATTAAAAACTTATTGTAGGTAGGTCCTTTTTCAATGTGTCTAATGATATGAAGTAAGAAACGTATGAAAATAAAAATGATATAATATTTTGTGACATTCCTCAAAATTATATTACGTTAATTACACATATGTAAACCTAAGATATAAAAGATAATCAAGTTTAGTCTGTAATAGATCATTACAAACTAAACTTATTTCTAATATCAGCGTATATTTAAAATATTATACATAATATATTTGCAAGTACCTTTCCTATCAAACTAACACACAAAATTACAGTCAGAGATCATGATTACATCATAATCAGAAGTAAATTTTAGGCCATGAATTAGAAAGTGCTTTTCAGAGAGCCACTTGTAGAGATCAAACAAGTATTTACTATAACACTAAAATCCAATTAAATTATATTTTAAAATTATTTAATCAATGAATGTTAACCAAAACTCTATTTACAACCTACGTACTTATTCGTATTTTTGTCTATACCCTGAATGTACCATACGTAACATTCCTCCCAAACTATTGTTGACAAGTGAGTAATCGAGTCAAAGCGCAAGTGAGCATGTCATACTCATAATGCAGTAGATCCACCGAAATAAGTAATTATTGTTGATGAACCCATCGACATCACATAATGTGAATTCCTGAGGCGCGGAAATGTATGGGTTAATATAATTTAGCTTATCATCCGCCTGCTTCATGGGTTATTCCTGATGTCACTTTTCGGCCCCAGTGGGGAAGGAGGACATCAGAAAGATTTTTTGTTGTACCCTAGTTTTATAAAGACAGGGGTCGAGAACTGGGGGATATCAGTAACAACCCTGCTTCGTTACCCTTAAAAGTAATCATGCCGTCTCACGGCACAGTCTCTACATACAAACCGCTAGCCGTTTTCTCATACACGGGAGGCTTGTGCGTATGTTCATTGGATATGCAGACCAGCTCGTAATCGTCGTTCACGTGAAGGCAGACACTGCAGCCCCACCGGAGCCTTCCGGAGCAGTACCAGCGCTCACCGTTGGGCATCGGTGAGGGGTCGATGAAGGCGTAGCCGTTCAGCATTAGGAGGGTGGCCCCGTCGATCGCGGTCACCACTGACACTGTGGACAGCAATGATTGTGAATTGGAGGACGAACGTTAATTGTACCGAGACTTTAATCTTGTATTTTTTTTTTAAATATATTAAATTTTGAAACGCCTTCAAAACTAATTAACTAGCTGTACCTTTTTTAAACTAACATGATCACTGACACTAAACGATTTAGAAACGGGATATTTACCATGTATTTGTTTTGTTTTGAGTTCTCGATATTTCGGCACTGTTACAAGCACCATGATCACGACAATACTGATACGATATGATTGTAACAGTGCCGAAATATCGAGAACTCAAAACAAAACAAATACATGGTAAATATCACGTTTCTAAATCAAATTCTAGCTGTACCTGTTTGTATATCCTTCTGTAAATAATTTCAATTAATATATGTTTGACATATTTTTGGAGTTGGCGTCAGTCTATCAAATCCAGCTAAAGTGAGACAAGGATATTTATGAACACGGTCAAAATTGGAACTAAAAGCAACTAAAATCCTTGTGATTATAACCTTATTGAATGCCTACAATACAGCCCCCGCCCCCAATCTATGGTCATCTTCTAGATCCTGTGTCCCTATGAGAATTTCATATGTACGTACTATTATAGTCTTGGTAATTAAATCCTTAACCAGGCTTTGATCATTACGGTCCTACATCGTTTATTAATATAACACCGGACCAATAAGTATGGCAGTGAGTCAGGGATTTTAGCTATATTATATCAAACTTTGTCAATATATATCACCCATTCTGCTCCAACATCAGCCACTTCGTCGCTTACATCGAGCTACGGTCAAACATAGATCTATCGTTTACATATAAAATAACCCTAAAGCCGGTAAAAGTTCGGTGGATTACGTCAAGGCCGGCGACACGGAATATACATAGACGTTCGAGTACCTACCTCCTAATATAGCAATAGTTCAAAGTAGCCTATACATAAACCTTTTTAGCAATAAAAAATAGGGTCTAGTTGGGTATTAGAAAAGAAAAACGCTTTTCTGAACTGATCCCTTTATTGAAACCGAAATATAAAATTTAAATTGGAAAGCACATAATTTAATCAAACCCATAATTATTATGTCAAAACCATTAAAAAAACTATGAAGGTTATCCTAAGCTTAAAGAAGTTTATTACAGCATGTATTACGAACTTGGAAAGATAGCATAATAGAATGAGATCAGTCAACGTCGATCGACACTCGACATTTCCCCATCCTACTATATCCCTCGATCAGCTAAAGATTAAATAGAATAACTTTAAACCTACCATATCAATCTATATCGATCTATGCTATCGATCGTTGATCGATCGGTTGGGGTGGTAGCATCCTAACAGCAATAACTTATTAACAGTTTATACGCACTTGACATGGCCAGTTATAGATACTTATTTTACTACCTAGCTTTACATTGTGAACATACCATAATACTGAGCAGAACATGACGCCCGTATGCCGTAACTTTGGGTTAAAACAATAACTGGATCTGACGACATAGAAAACGGCCGACGGGCGTCGCGGTACGCTCAGGAAAAGAAGGCGGGAAGACCTGGATGCCTAATGTAGTATAACCTCCCTAGGGAGGTTATACTACATTAGGTTTCATTACTAACTCTAGAGTTAGCAATGAAACCTCAAAGTATGTGTTATAAAAACATTAATATTTGTAATTTCGGATGAAAGGGACAGCGCTATGCAACATGCATGCATCTTTTATTCCGCACGAACGAAGGAACGAAAGCAACTCAGAGTAGGTCCCCAGGGTCGAGAAAAGTGGAAAGAGGGGATGGAGGCTCTTGCCCTGCAGTGAGAGACCACAAGCTTATAATAATAATATTAATAACCTTAATACAAATTAAATCGACTAAAGTTTAATATAGAGAAACTTACTCATAAAGTTATTATAAAACTAAATATAATTAAACCTCTTAAACTTTTATAACGAGTCTGACAATGAATTTTACCAACTTCCTATACGTATTTTTATTATTATTATTTATTTGCCGTTAAAAATAAAAATCACTAAACATTATTCAAATTTTAGACTTTCTTTTTTTTTCTTTTAGACGTGGTGGTGAAACTTGAAAGTAGTTTCGAAACGGAAGTGGTAAAACAATCATTATCAAATATATGAATATCCAAGTAGAAATAGCTTATTATAAATATATTATTATGATATATGGATATCAAATATAATAAACACATCTGTCTACCATAGGTAAAATATGAAAAATAATGTGTGAATGTAGGAGTAAAATGTTGTAATGAATATTTAGTAATTTTTTTTAAATAAAATATATTTTTGAAATTAGAAACAATATGTACTTAGCTTTATGAAATACTATCTACTATTTATATGTTTTTTATTGGGATATATGTATTCAGACTGTTAGATATGAACTAATTAACACACGACACCCTAACCTACGGATATTGAAAGAAATAAAAAACACACTTATCTCTAATATAGTTTGAGGTTGGTAGCTTGACCGAACTATTTCTCCCTCTACAATACCTATTCTACACACATAATATGACTAAGGAAAAATATAAAGCCTCCCTTACATTTGTAAGATTTACGCACGTATAAAATGCAACTCTCGTATTTTTTATTATTCTTATCTTACTTTTTCTTACAAAAGAAGTAAGACATCACGGACCTAGTGAGAAGACTCAAAAGGACAAAACCTTTTGAGTTAATTTAGGGAAGTGACAGTGTATCGTAGTACCTATACATACTTTAGTGCTACCCGTAAAGAACACAAAAACAAAGTGTCTTCGCCTTAATAGAGACAGTAAGAAAAGTGTTAATGGACACATTCTCAGTTATACTATACTTTGCAAATTTAAGTCAAAGTATAATTACTTATTGGTCTAATTAGGCTAGATCGTAATGTTAATGGGATATCTTTCTGTGACAGATCATTATATATTTTAAAAATCTTACTTTTTCATTAATTTCTTTCGCAGTCATAATTTATTTACTTACATAAATACGACAGCAACTTTCAATTGTGTAAAAGCGGTTTCATAGTAGAACCAACACTTACACCCACATGCTGCTTATAGTAATTAAAAATAAACACATAAAAATTGTATATCTAGTGTACCTAGTGCTAAATTATAGAAATATTTTCATAGGTATTAAATGGCAGTGATAGCTATAATTTCCCCTTTTAAACCGACTTCAAAAAAGAGGAGGATATTAATATTTTTATATATATTTTCTAGCCGACAATTGTTATGTTATATACTTACTTTTAACATTAAAATTATCAGAATATACTAATCAGTAGGTTATATATAGATATGTATTTCACATCTATACATGGTACGGTCAGCGACATAAGTAGTTAACATATTTGAATTTTTGATTGACTAAACCTTCAATATCTGTATATTTTTAGCGAATATTGAAAAGAAAGAAAAACCATTTATTCAGCACACGAAAAACAAATAATACAATAAATAAAAACTTAATAAATATAAGTGTCGAATTGGCTCAGCTCATGCTCAGCTTATGTCGCTGACTGTATATGTTATAACATGACTGACTACAACCCAGTCAAGTAAATCATTTATAAACTACTAGCTGTTGCCCGCGACTTCGTACGCGTAGTGTAGTAGTAATTCATCATGCTTCCGACCATTTTCTGTCCCAAAATACTCCCGTTCCAGCTCCCATCCTGCTCCTTTTTCATTACCGTATCACTTCTATTCTGTTACCTTCCCACTCGTATCCTGTTATCGTCCTGGTTGTATTCCGTAACCGCCGCGTTCTGGACTGATCCTGTCCTTCTCCTATACCGTTACCGCTCCCTACTATCCCGTTACCGTACCGCTCCGCTCCTGCTCCAGTCCCGCTCCTATATCGTTACCATTACGCTCCTATTCTGTAACTCTCGCGCTTATCCCATTTCCATGCCCATCTTATCCCGTTATCATCCCGTTCCGCTCCCAATCCTAATTACCAAAATTGATAGCCCTATCTTTAAAAACATAAACTCTCATTCCTTTTGTCCGCTCTCGTAATGATCCCCTTATAGAACTTACATACCAAACAGCTTCATAGGTTTTTGGTTTTCGAGGTGTGATGTGTGTGTGTGTGTCTGTGTCTGAGGGAGTGGATTATTTTTATATTTAGATATATACATTTTAGCAAGTTCTTTTAGGGATGTTTTAAAATTGGTGAAAAATGTGTTATAGTTTCTTTGACCGAGTATACGTATCAAATGTCATCGTTCAGTTTAAAAAAACATATTACGGGACCACGGAGGCCGGGTGGAAATAACACGGGTGGGATTTCCATCGGGGGGAAATGCCATGGACCCTTTACGATTCGTACGCAAAACTGACAGTGACGGTGCGCCGTGGTGCCAAGCTAGCCGCCGCGGCCGTTCCGGGCCCGGTACGGTGTTGCTATGCTTTTTGTTCGTCTATACCAGCAGTTACTAATAGTTGTTCCACGGAACCCTAGGGTTCCGAGAATTGCCGACGCTGGCCGGCATTTTTATCGATATACTGACCCGCGCAAAAGTGCTGAATCAATTTCGATAAAATTTATATGGGACCACCTCTGAAGTATGACCTACCAAACAAAAAAAGAATCATCAAAATCAAATTATAATTGGCGGAGTAATCGCGTAACAAACATAGAAAAAAAACAGAACCTCCTCCTTTTTTAAAGTCGGTTACAAATATGAGTTGGGGTTCCGCCAAAATTAGGTACATAATTTAGTGTTCCATAGCTAAAAAAAATTGGGAACCGCTAGATAAATTTCCTCTACTACTTTCCAAGGCGACATAATCGCATCAGCAAAAAAGCGTTTTGCAAACTGATTAAAAAAAAAGCTCCAGTGCAGGTCCAGCGCCATGTCCATAAAACCCGTCACCGCGAGTCAGAAAAACGCCCCTTGATAAGACGTGCTATCTATGGGTGGCTCGATTTAAACAGCTAATTTGCCTTGCAACGGTACTCAACGTTATACCACTCCACCAGCCACCGCCACCGGCACCGCCAATAGTCGCCGCGATATCGCAGTGTAAACTCGCCCCTGATGAAGAGCATCGGACATGCTCGAAACCTAGGTCGACTAATTTGACAAACTACGTGAGTCCTAGCCGTTTTATTAAATATTTATAATTATAATGAATCAAACTCACGAAAACTTTCATACTAAAATTGCTAATCGGTAGGTACTCAACGTTGTTAAATTGCGTAATAATTCCAGTTTTCGTAAACCAATATTTATAAAACAAAGTTTGTTATGTAGCCTAGGACTCCACAAAACATTTTTTAGAATACCATCGTGTGAACCAATACCTTAGTTCTACAAACTCTGAAGGTAAGTAATAAACCAGTATAAGCTGAGCCATGTGCACAAAGGGTCCGGTATGTTCCGTGGTTCAACTTATAGTGGACACCTATATTTTTTCCTAAATTCCGTCATAACTTCAATATTACTGGACCGATTTTGATGAAACAAAGCCTATGTGTAGCGCCGGACTCCACAGAATATATTTCAAAAAACTGCATTCAAATTCGTGCCCTAGTTTCTGAGTTTATCCCGGACAGACAGACAGACAGACAGACAGACAAAAATTTTAAAAATTGTATTTTTGGGTTCTGTTGCTACCATATACTCCTAAAAAAATTGATTTTCAAAAATATCTTCAATGTACAGTAACCGCTTCGTTACAGTTTTATTATAAGTATAGACTAGTGTGACTTAATTAAGTATAGCAGCTACACATGTTCAAGTTTATCGTCAAACTTGCATGACACTTGAGGCTTTAAGTACAACACATTCAGGTTTATCGTCCGATTTGCATAAGCCTTGATCCAATATACTTGGACGAACTGACAACAAAACTAATAACACTATTTTATTTCCGTTCGTCCCAGTAGCAAGTTTGATGGAACGAACGGGAATATTTTTTTATTAAATTCCCGATCGTCCCACTGATGTAACAACAGCGGTGGGACCAACAGTAATACACGCAAAATTCTTAAAAATATCATACGGTTGTAGTTAATCAGTTGTAAAATAAATATGTTTCGGTTTATCCTTAGACGTCGGCATGTTATGTTTATGATTATGGTCTCCTTTCTCAAGAACCACTGAAAGAACTTCGTTAGAATCGTCAGTGGTTATTGTTGCTTTGCACTCGTCGCTCTTGCTGCTGGTACATTTCCATATGATCCCTTTTTTGGATATCGTGCATCGTCGGTAGGTATTACCTTTGTAGAGGAGGACGTACTTACTTTTCTTATCGGGTTTAAGAAGGATCGGACCTGGAAGTTACGATATGATTAAAACTGACATCTTTTTCATAGAAGACACCTACTTAATATTTACTTCGAAAATAAACGTAAGGCGTGGCTATACCCTTCATGTTGCGGTCGGCATTAATCGGCACATCCATCGGCATCGCGAGTGCGAATTCCTTATACTATACGATATGTATTATGGCGCAGAATACTTAAAAGTTAAAAATTGGGTAATATTTTATAAAATAAAACTACCTCGTAATTTTATTTAGAAACTCTTCAACACGTTTTACTTGATGTAATTATTTCATGATAATAAATAAATAAATAAATTAGGTTAAACAATACTTATTAAGCAATACACTTTGACAGATTCATCATCATCATCATCATCATCATCGTCCCATCACGTTCCCACTGCTGGGACACAGGCCTTCTCTCATACAGAGATTATGGGCCATAATCCACCACGCTGGCCCAGTGCGGGTTGGTGGATGTCACATGTCCTTGAATTTCTGTGATAAATTCTTGGATATGCCGGTTACCTCACGATGTTTGCCTTCACCGTTTAGAGCTAGTGTTAAATTTTAAATCCGCACATAACTTAAGAAAGCCAGTGGTGCGGGGCCAGCCGTATTCGAACTCGGGTGCGTCGGATCGAAAGTCACACGTTCTTCCACTAAGCTATTCTCGCTCTCTTTTGACAGATTGATTTCTATTTTTTATGGAACGGAGCAACGGAATGAGCAGATTGTTCACCTGATGGTAAGCGCAACGCTTGCCCAAAACAACTGCAGGGACAAAATTTTTAATACCTACAAAAGAGTATTGCGAAAAACTGCGCTCGCCGCTGATACATCTGATATTAAGTCTTATATGCCCAGTAATTTCAATGGCTACAATGCCCTTCAAACCAGAACACAGTAATACCTATGTTACGTCTTGGCGGCAGAATAACTGGCAAAGCGGTGGTATCTATCCAGACGGCTTACCGCACATACGAGAGATCTACCACCTACACCTAGTATTTACTATGAATAGGATACATTTCGCAAAACAAATTGCTAGACTATTTGGTATATATAAAAATTATGTAAAATTTGATAAAAACTTTACAGGAATACTTACATTGTCTCTACGTACAAAATATTGGTTCAAATTTTGAACGGCGACTATTTAGCTTTTTATACTAATACGTTTAAAAGCTTTATAATTAACCTAACGGTACATTGTACATAATGTATAATGTGCAAGTTCTATCTAAGGAAACTAAATTACAAGTTTTTTTTTCTACCTTCTTTTTATCAAGTCATACTTTTGTTTGTCTGTCTGTCGTTCCGGATAGAATCTTGCAAATCAAATTTTGAGCACTTGCCGATTAGCTATCCGGCTGAAACTTTCAGGGTAGCTCACAACTCAATGGCAATGCATAAAAACGTAGTTTTTAGATTATTTTTTAACCTATTACGGATTCTTGTTAAAATATAAAATACTTTTTTTCCAAATCATCCCATCACTTCCCTTCTGTTGATAGCTTTCGTCGTGCGTGTGTTTCCCAATCTTCTTCAAAATTTGCCCCTCGGTTGTCGTACTGACCCTGACTCTGCATCTCCTTGAGTTTCTCGAAGAACAATACCAATTGATGATGGAACCTCGTTGGGTCGAATAGCTAATGTTGTACGCAAAGTTTTGGTACAGCAGCTTTTTCTCACCACGGGAGGAGGTTGTGATGAGTCCTATGATACAAATATATATGTAAATCTTTTATTGATCAATATTTTGTGTAACAAAAAGAAAGCTCTAAGAAATTGCTTGTGTTAATATAAAAATAAATAAAAAAAACTTACGTCATAGTGATCTGTGGCGGCTGTGACATTTCTATTTTAAATTGAAGTCTAATTTTAACATTTTAAAGAAAGGATATAGCATGTCTGAAGCGAGACACAAACTTGAGGGAAACAAAACACAAAAAAACTTAAAATAAATATTTTAATTCCATGAAAAACTTACAACGTACAAACTACAATATATTAATTTTTGCTTAAGCTTGTGTTAAAATATGTACAACACATTAAGACGTAGTATTGAAGTTCTTGCTTTCAAAGGACACAAGAAAAAGCCGAGTGGAAGGGACTACACACATACAAAGTTGTAGTGCCAGTGATTATTTTAATAATAAATTTACTAATGTAAATCATAGTTCCGTGTCTTCCAAATCATTTTCGATCGCACTCTTTCCTTCCATAGCTTCTTCAAAACGTTTCAATTTCTTATCAGCTACCCTAATATATTGTCCATTATCATTTACATAGAACACTGGTGGTGGATGGGTGTGTTGGTCATTCACCACCAAGAACTCTCCAGTTCTAGCGAGAACTACCTGGGCGTTGCATTTCTTAGAGCAGCGGGAGGAGCAGGTCCATGATATCCTTCTTTTGCTCTTACAGTTCTTAGCGAATGTGTATTTTTGGTAGACGAGAAGCTGGTAGCCTTTCTGCGAAGAGATGAAGTTGATTTCTGTAATGCGATAAGGTTTCAATAATCAAAAAAGGGAATTTCGAATAATACAATTCTAATTAATGTCTATAATAATGAAATGTCCAGTCTATACTACTTCGACGGCATTATTTCTCTGCAGGAGTCAAAAAAACATCAAATATAATAAAATATTACAATATTCTTAAAATCTGTCAGTGGCTTTAATCTAAAATGAAACAAATATTACTTTAATAAACTATAAATATAATGTTAGAACAAGTTAATAACAAAAACATCAGTGTTATCATTTAACAACTTTATCAATTTATTAATCTATGACGCACCTTAGTTTTACTTACGTGCTTCAATTATTTTGAAAACCTTATCACGAATAAGGTAGATAGTATCAATTTTGTGGCAGTTTTGCGATGTTTTCCTTTGATAATCCTAGAGCATTAGTCATGAACTGTTTCCGTTTACCGATGGTAGTGAATCAGTGAACTGAGTACCTGTCGTTCATCTCCTAATATTTTTACCTAATTAAAATCTATATACACTCGAGAGCAATGAATCCGGGTCACTTAAAGAATGTTAAAAATCTCGGAAACTAAAAATGATAGGTTAATGCAATAAATTGTATTTAATAGACAATGTAATACTCCTTAAATGAAAGTAAAAAAAATATGAGTCACCATACATTTTATTAACACAAAATTACATAAAGAAAAAAACTGCTGATCTCTCCTTAAAACAAAAATAGGAAACATGAAATTTTTGAACTTTATTACGATTTTCTTGAATTTTAATACTTCGTATTGCCTCCTCGTGCTTCCATTACTGCGTTTACGCGGTTTGGCATGCTGTACACCAAGTTCCTTATACGATTTTGGGGAATATTCTCCCATTCCTCTGTGAGAGCAATTTTGAGCTCACGAAGCGTGATTGGGGGAGGGTTTCGTTGTTTTACGCATCTGCCTAGCTCGTCCCAAGCATGCTCGATCGGGTTGATATCCGGGCTGCGCGCTGGCCACTCCATACGAGTAATGTTCATCTCTTGAAGGTAGTCATTCACAATCCTACCTGTATGAGGTCGGGCATTGTCATGCATAAATATAGCATCCTCACCTAAATTGACCATAAATGGACCAACGTGATCATTGAGGATTTCTTCCACATATCTTACGCTAGTTAAAGAGCCGTTTTCTATGATCACCAGCTCTGTGCGACTTTCAGAAGAAATTCCGGCCCACACAAGTACAGACCCACCACCGTAGGCTACTTTTTCTTCGATGCATGCTTGCTTGAATCTTTCCCCTGGTCTTCGATACACTCTGTGTCTTCCATCGTGCTTGTAGAGCATAAATTTTGATTCGTCGGAGAACATAACTAGAAGAAAAAGTAGCCTACGGTGGTGGGTCTGTACTTGTGTGGGCCGGAATTTCTTCTGAAAGTCGCACAGAGCTGGTGATCATAGAAAACGGCTCTTTAACTAGCGTAAGATATGTGGAAGAAATCCTCAATGATCACGTTGGTCCATTTATGGTCAATTTAGGTGAGGATGCTATATTTATGCATGACAATGCCCGACCTCATACAGGTAGGATTGTGAATGACTACCTTCAAGAGATGAACATTACTCGTATGGAGTGGCCAGCGCGCAGCCCGGATATCAACCCGATCGAGCATGCTTGGGACGAGCTAGGCAGATGCGTAAAACAACGAAACCCTCCCCCAATCACGCTTCGTGAGCTCAAAATTGCTCTCACAGAGGAATGGGAGAATATTCCCCAAAATCGTATAAGGAACTTGGTGTACAGCATGCCAAACCGCGTAAACGCAGTAATGGAAGCACGAGGAGGCAATACGAAGTATTAAAATTCAAGAAAATCGTAATAAAGTTCAAAAATTTCATGTTTCCTATTTTTGTTTTAAGGAGAGATCAGCAGTTTTTTTCTTTATGTAATTTTGTGTTAATAAAATGTATGGTGACTCATATTTTTTTTACTTTCATTTAAGGAGTATTACATTGTCTATTAAATACAATTTATTGCATTAACCTATCATTTTTAGTTTCCGAGATTTTTAACATTCTTTAAGTGACCCGGATTCATTGCTCTCGAGTGTATTTAAACCCACTTTATCAGTCAATATATAAATTGCTAACTAGATATACATAATATATATATATACCTTCGTCTTTTGCCATATCATAAATCCTCTTCATTTTTTAACTTTTAGGTTCTATGTTTTGATGCATAATAAACAATAACCATTTACTTCAAAAATTGTTATAATGTAATATATTTCTATCTGCCCTACCTATTCAAATTTCTCGTATTTTCATTTTGTAGGCTTTGTGCCGCGAGTTGTTTCGCCCTAGGTCCCGGAGGGTGGTCGTGGTCTGTACAGTAATCCAAGACAGTGTAAAAATCTTCCGTATCTCTCGTCACAACGTATGCTTTACATCCTTGCTTCTGACGATTTGAGCAAGTCCAGTAGCTTCCCTTGTTCTTGGCATTGCGCCAAGAATATGTGTACCCTTTGAAGAAAATCATCCCTGTGCCTCTCCCGTTTCGTTTGTTCGAGGGTATGACAAACGCATCTGAAATAGATATTGGTGACAAAAACGCCGTTGTTAATCTTGGGTATAATAGACAATAGACCTGTTCACTCACGGCATTTGTTTTTGCTGTCTGCTACTTTACACATTTTAGACATCTTGTAAACACTAGCTTTACGCGTACAAATGGGTACCGATAATTTATTTATATACATATTAAGTACCTATATTGCACGGTTTCATTATGATATTTTAGTGCTCCTCTTGGTCTTGTAGCCTTATTTTCTTTACATCTTTCTAGAGACATTATGATGAAGGTCATGAAGCGGCAAGATAGAATAAAGTTACAACATTCGCCAATCTTCTTGTAGATAGGTTGAGGTTACTACTAATAGTACACTTCAATTTCAGAACGTAAATAAAGATAATGTGTCTACAATCAGAATATTTATTTTTAATTTTATTAGCAAAATTATATAGGTAACATGAAGCAATTTAAATGCAGAATATTTAAAAGTATCCTGGGAGCTTTATTCCGTTTTCGTAACTATTTTCCATAACTAGCTACGGAAAAGGGAATTTAGTTATTAATTAACTGGTTCGAATCGCCGTTATGAAACAGGAAATGTTTTCTTGTTTAATTGGTTATGAAAAGCTGAAAAATATTTAGGTTTTCGTAGCTAGTTATAAAAAATAGTTAAGAGAACGGAACGCTCCTGGGATAGCAGGGAAATAAAATGCTAACACAGACTAGCAAAATTTGTATAATGATCTAGTCAACTAAACTAAAGCATTATACTCACAAACAGGTTAAAACGCTCAAATTAATAAGCATTTTATTTTAATCACTCAAAATATCAATAGAATCAGAAAAAAATACTACCTATCTAAAATCACATGACGTAGTTTACTAGGAACATAATTTTAATTGAACTTAAATACTTGCAATACAAAGAGTTTCAATGATGAAGCGAACAAAACCACGCGCGGATTCGGCCACAAAAAAATGCCTATCAAAGATATTATTAAGCAATTTAAATGCAGAAATATATATATATAATAGATATATATATATATATATATATATATATATATATATATATATATATATATATATATATATATATATATATATATATATATATATCTATATATATAGCAGATATATATATATATATCTTAATAATATATAACTGTTTAGAAACTCTTTAAATATGCTTTAACTCTACGCAACAAAGGCAATGTTACGTAGAGTTTAGATATAATACAATTATCTTAGTTTTTAGCTACATATTGTATCACCTAAATGAAATATATAATTTAAATAGTTTATCTATGTGTATTTAGTGTTATAGCTAACGTTAATGAGATTCCGTTTAAATATGAATTGTCTGAATTTAAAACAACTTACTAAATAATATTATTTATCAATACTAGCCACATACTCGCACGACATTGCATATTTTTTGGTTAATATTAAATATACTATATTATATTATGTCAATAAGAATATAAATATAATTCTTAATATTATTCCTTAATGTGTAGTATCTACCTAACTCGAAGCTAGAATCACTAAAACAGTGACTTGTTCTAGTTCGATTGTACTTGTATACAATCAAGACCGGGTCCACAAAAAATGTCACAATTTAACAACGTTGTATTAGATCGCCACCGAAACTTCGTTGAATCGATAATCGTACTTAATCCTTTCTTACTATCCTATCCTACAATTCTACGCGGACTGAGTTGTGGGTAACAGCTAGTCCTACTAATGTAAATGCCAAAGTTTGTGAGGATTTATTTACTCAATCAAGCAAAAAGTATCTAAACAGTTATTTATGAAATGTAAGATACTTTTTATTTTGGAAAAATGTTCACGCGGGCAAAACCGTACGGCGCAGTTAGTACCTTATGAACAACAATAAAAGCATTTGAATATATAATCCACATCCAGTCCACACTAATATTATAAATGCGACTGTTTGTCTGTTTGTCGTTATCTTTCCTTGACTAAATGGCTGAACCAATCTTGATGAAATTTGGCACATAAATAGCCTGTAGCCTGGAGAAGGACATAGCATAGGATAATTATCATCCCTATTAACCACGTGGTTTCCAAAGAATCGTGATATTACCAAATACTACGCGCACGAAGTCGCGGCCAGTAGTTAGTTGACATCAGGTAAGATCTGAACATCATCATCCTCCTCCACTTCCTCAGTCTCGCTATCATCTTTATTATTGGCGGCAGATTTACACCGCCTCCGTTTTCTCTTCTTATGCTGATAAATAATGCCTTCAGGAGTGCTGGTGATGAGTGGAGCCATGTGGTTGTGGACTCCTCTGATTTGAATGATATGCTCCAAAGAGTCCGTGGTCAGTATAGACTTGCATTGGGTAGAATAGTACATAACACAGTACCAGTTCTTGAAGCCTTCTTTCGTGGGCTTCTGCTGACGGAAGACGTAATTGCTGAACAGCAAAAGCTGAGCTCCTCGTTTGGTTGTTATGTATCTTGCTGTGGAATATGATATACGTATTACAATTAAGTTACGAACATATGTTATATTGGCGATACAACATAATGAACAAAATTTAAAAATTACTAATGTTAGTGATGGAACTGTTTTTACATTAACTACAAATAAAAGGGTGCTTAAAACTCAGTAATCATTTATTTTCAGCAAAGATCTTATAACAAATAATCAACTGACGTTATTGGTGACGATCCCTGTCGAGATACCTAATTTAAACCCCCCCCCAAGACATGGTTATGCTCATGTTAAAATATATTAGATAGTTATTTATTTATTTTTTATTAATTTATTTACTTCAGACAGTATTAAAGTACAACAAAAGTAAAATTAACAGAGACCCATAGAATAAAATATACAAAAATATAACACAATAACTAAGTATTTTATTACGCTTTATTACACATCATAAAGAATTATTGTTATACCACGGTGCAATTTGTGTTAGTCCTTTCTGTTCAAAGGTTGTCTGGAAGAGATCGCTTTGAGCGATAAGACCGCCTATTGTTATGCTGATTATTGTGAAATGTACTTGTTTTTCATGTACTAAGGTTTTTTAACAATAAAGTGTTTATCTATCTATCTATCTAATATCTCGCTCCGATTAAGACGGCCTCGCCTTATCTCAGTAGGGCAATTAATATTATGCATCATATGTTCAGTATAAATTTGAAATCAGCATCAACAGTGGTTTTGTGATGATTTTGTCTTATTGCAATTGTAATAGCACAAACAGCCTTACTGGTCCAAATACGAGGCACGTTCCATTCCCGTTATAGGACCAATATTTGTTATAAAAAACGAAAACAATTGCTTTGTTTCTAGCTATTAACATAATGATTCTCATAGTTTGATTCCTGATTCCTCTTCTTTTGCAAGCGCGTCACTTGCTTCGGAAGTTCTCATCTTTATCTCTGGGTGTCGTTTCATGAATAAATCATACCACCTTATTCCAGGCCGACCATTCTTGAACCGGGTCGGTCTTCCGTCTTTTATTATTTTCTCAACTTTGTTTATCAAGTCTGTGCGTTTCCATTTTAATTTAATGAAACAATCTGCTAGATAGTTTTCTTCCTTTACTGACAATGTAATGAGACATCCCACTTTATCGGAAACCCTGCCATTAATTCTGCCTTGAAGTGCCGTTCTTGGTATTTTGTACAAAGCTGCAGCTTTTCTTATACTTAATTTTCCATTTTTGATTGCAGCAATGGCTATTTTCATTTTGCTTATGTTGTACTTTCGAGTTTTACGTATTCTTCTTTTAGGCCTTTTAGAAACATCTTCAGGCGAAAAAGCATCTTCGAGCTTTAGGTGATTAGACATTCTCAACAAGTTATCTATAAACAATAGGCATACTCGTTATATGCTTTGGAATAAATGCTACTAATATTATAAACGCGAAAGTTTGTAAGAATGTATGGATGCATGTTTGTTACTCTGTCACGCAAAAACTACCGAACCGATTTTGATGAAATTTGGTATGTAGGTACTTTAGGACTTGGAATAGCACATAGGCTACTTTTTATACCGAGAAACCACGGGTGAAACCGCGGGGCGCACCTAGTAGGTACATAGTATGTTGATAATAGTGGTCATTGTTAGGCTTAAATCTATATAAACAAACACTAAATAAAATAAATTGTTTATACCCATTCAATTGTTTTTTTTTTAATTAATTTATAAAATATGATTTGTTATTAAAACGCTTTTTTTAATAACAGTGTATTTAGCTTCTATTTTAGATTTGAAAAAAACATATCCATGCGCCAGCACGCCTTGAGATTGTGCAGAAAACCAGGGTTGGGTGTCAAGTAACGACACTTGACTTTTGTCATTTGGCACCACATAGTACCTTTGTTCTCAATAAGTTTAAACTGTTGTCTCTTTACACTGTTTATTTATATATTTTTTCTTTTTGTATTTCTGTTTTCTATATTTCGTTAGTTGTATGATTTTTTTGATTGTCGAATAAATGTTTTGTATTTCTTTTTTTTGGTTAGTGCTAGTGTATAATAATGTGAAGAATTTTGAAAAATATGTATCTACTTACATATGCAATAATGAAGGTGACAATTAGGCCTTTGAAAAAGGTTATTACGCAGCTGACTATGTCTTGTAAAATTATAATTATAAATAACATATATATGTATAATTATTAATGTACCTGCATAATTATAAATAAACCTAATTTAAAAACTATTTGACACGGTTTCACTCACGTTTTTGATGAACAGTCGAGATCGCGACGGCGCTCGACCCGACGTTTTTAAATTATGTGTCAAACTCACGAAAGTTATAATCAAATAATATAAATAAACCGTTGTGAACAGACAATGTAACGTATTTTATTTTCGTGTTTTGGATCACGGTCGACGGTCCTCATAATATCGAAGTCTCTAATCAGAGACAATGCTATTTAGGGATCCTATCAGTCATTTATGATTATGTCCTTGGTTACTGTCTTGCACTTGTTCCGGACGTTCCCGCCTTAATCTCTGGGTGTCGTTTCATGAATAAATCGTACAACCTTATCCCAGGCTCACCATTCGTGAACCGAGTCTGTCTTCCGTCTCTTACCATTTTCACTAATTCGTTTATTACCTCTTTGCATTTATATTTAAATTTAAGAAAACAGCCTGCTCTGCTAGATAGTTTTTTACGACACTATTAGGAAACTTTGCCATAAATTTTATTTCGAAGTGTCGTTCTCAGTATTTTGTACAATGCTGCAGCTTCTTTTGTACAGCAATTGCTGTTTTCATTTTGGTCAAGTTGTGTTTTAGAGTTTCATGTATTCTTCTATCATCCCTAGGAACCTTTTCAAGCAAGTACATTTCTGAAATCTATACTTATTGAAAAATTATCCGCAAGTAATCTGTTAACAATGAATTAAACATACTAAATACATGGGTTGGAATATATAAGTATGAAGTTGTTGCCGATGTTAGAAATAAAACGACACTAGGGCAGCCACTAAATAAAAGAATTAGAAATATTCTATATAATAAAAATTAATACATTAAACAGTAAATTAAGACAGAAGCCAGTTTTTAAAATCATATGGTAATTAGTGTGAGTATGAATATTTAAGGTATTGTGAAAAAAATTACACGGTCACACTTTTCAAGGCGACCTGGTTTTAATAGGAATTTTAAATAACATATAACTAAAAGTATTATTACTTATTAGTATTATTACTAAATAAAAGTATCATACTTTTATTTATCCCACAAAAGTTGATAGTATACTTATTTATAAATAACAACCCTCTACATAACCCTCTTTTTTATCAAGCCGAAACAAGTACATACAACCAAGTAGAATGTAAAAAGAATAATAAAATTATATACTTCTCTACTCCTTAGCAAGAACTGAAAAATAAAGGAGTACAACTCAACTACGTTTTTCAAGCGTTACAAAGTAATCTAGTATCTGAGTTGTTAAACAATATAGTATTTATAAACATTCAAGTAAGTCTCAAACCTGTAAATTAACTAAAACGATGGGCCAACAAGGACACAACAAATGAAGTAATTCAATAATTATGTCTTCAAAAATAGCATGCGAGCAGTAAAATAAATTATTCATAATAATCATGTATGTTTTAAAAGAAAATCTATGTTGAGTTCTATCATCAAATTATTACTTCTATCAAGTAGAAAATGACTTACCACTATTATACTGCCAGGGTTGTGCATTTTCATTTAATTCTTGCTTTTCACTTACCTGTACAGATGTAAAGAATTATTATTATTACTACAATTATGAAAGCTTATTGAGCTTACTTCATAGAGTTCATAGAAAGGAAACATAAAATTCAAATGTTTGCAACGCAATAAAAGCAGGACATTCTCTCACATTCATCATAATATTATGCTATAGAACACATATCATAGATCTATGGAAATCTCGTACTGTCCGATTCTCTAGATCTTTCTTGCCGCACACTTGCAAGATGTGAAATAAGCTACTGCCCCAGGGTCTTTCCGCGGAGTTATAACGTGGGCCACATTAAAAGAAGGGTGAAAAGGGTCCTCAAAGACAGGCAACACACTAGTAATGCCCTGAACGGTTCAGGATTAGCTATGTATTTTCCGAGACAGATCCATAAACCAAAAAATAAACAAACTCAGACTCAAAGTCAATTTTTGTATGGAGTTATTTGACAAATAGAACAAGAATAACATTCAAATATATATTCCACCATAACTATGCAGTACACCGAGGTTAACTGGAAGATAATGCTCACTAGCATTAAGGTCGCCTATGTACCAACAAATTTGTTTGTGCAATAAAGAATTTTCTATCTATCTACCTATGCCGAAACCCAACCAGAATACAATAAAGCTACACCTGCTTTTAACTTAGCATCGTAACGTCTAACAGAAAAATACCTACATTTGTTGTTATTATATTTCTTGACAGTTGTAGTCAAAGGACTGGGAAGGTAAGTTTCATTCCGACACCTTATAACTGTTTTTACTAAACCAGAAATTATTATCAGGTGCGATGGATATATTGTTTGGCAACTGTGTATGTAATAAAACAGGCTATAGCTTATAATATTATTATAAATGATTATTAAAATACCTTAGTTCCAAAGCAATGTCAAATTTGGAACTCAGATTTGCCGCCACATAAACAATCACTGTTTTTACACCAACACCACATTTGTATAAAAGTTCACTTATATTTTTAATTCACTAGACTTTTCTAACAACTATTTACCCTATTTATACATACCAAATGCATAGAAGCAATAAGTAATGATTGATACAATAACATCGGTAAGTTTTGTCCCACAATGGTTTCGCTGTGAATTTTCGCGTAATAATTGAAATGCATTATGGCACAAAAACACGACATATCTTACATTTAGTATGTAATTTGGAATAACTGAGAAAATTAGTATTTATATTAAAAAATAAACAAGGATTTATAGGTTATGGATCGCGTCTGACACTGACAGTGTTGCCACTTGCCAGTTGTAGTTGGGAGTTTCTTTATTTATTAATTGGCAGCTGGATACAAAGTCCTTATATTATGCCAAGATTTTAAATGCCTAACTTAGTAACCTTAGTATTATGTGTAGTAGGTAACTAAAAAAACATTTTATAATTTTCTTACAGAACTAAAAATGTTGGGAGTTGGGTCTTGGCAGGGCTGTCAGGTGAAAAATCAGAGGCTAAATCGTATAGGTATGAACCAGCACGAAAAATGTCGTAGGAAATGGGATTTTTTGTCAAAAAGTCGGAAGTTTATGAAACTGCTTATTTCCAGTGTTTTTTAACGCAACCGAGTAACGCGACGAGCAGGTCATTCGCCTGATGATAAGCAAAACGTTTCAGACCCTTAAAATCCTTTCACTTTGGGTAGGTATTAGGTAAATTGCTTAGTAATGTTTGCAATATTGGTGAGCTTACCATTTTCTAATATTTGTATTTATAAACGAAGTCTGCCAACCTTCCTCTCCAAAGTACCTTCAACCCTTCTTATAATTTCCTTGGCTAACCTGGGGAGTAGTTGGAAAAAGCTGACGTCTGGCCGGCACGCGATCGAGTCGAGAGCTCCGTACTTCTCCTCGAAATAATTGCTAAACCGAATCAGCCGCGATCCTCGCGCGTAGAAAGTCAGCTGTCATCATCATTTCATAAGGATCTCTAATCTTTTTGTAAATAAATTATAGCCTATGTTACTTTACGATAATTTAGCTTTCTATTGGTGAAAAATGCTTAAAATTAGTCCAGTAGTTTCGGAGCCTATTCGGTACAAACGAACAAATAAATCTTTCCTCTTTATAATATTAGTATAGATGGCGGCAGAGTAAATCCCCATAAAATAAAAAAATTGAAATTCATTTTGAAAGCAAGACCAAGTATATATGACTAGTATTTCGCCGCGTGCGCGAGCTGCTAAAGCAGCTCGCGTGGGGGGGCGGCTGCTGTTTTTTTTTAAAAGCTTCCTATCGATTACGGTTCTAAAGTTTTGTTTACCCTTTTTGTTTTGAAATCAAACTTTTGTATGGCGGCCATCTTGAAAAAAAGCTGGATTTCAAGTGATTGTGTGGCGTGCGCGAGCTGCTAAAGCAGCTCGCGTGGGGGGGGGTGATGCTTTTTTTATAAAAGCTCCCTATCGATTACGGTTCTAAAGTTATTTAAGTTCAGTTGTTCTGAAAAAAAGACTTTTGTATGGCGGCCATCTTGAAAAATGGCGGAATCCAAGTGATTTTGTGGCGTGCGCGAGCTGCTAAAGCAGCTCGCGTGGGGGGGGTGTTGCTTTTTTTTTATAGACGCTTCCTATCGACTACGGTTCAAAAGTTTTGTTTGGCTTATTTTTCCGGAAAAAAAACTTTTGTATGGCAGCCATCTTGAAAAATGGCGGAATCCAAAATTTTTTTTCATAATTGTAATCTTCGACCCAGAAAACCCCCCGATGCAAAATTTCAGTCGGATCGGAGCAACTTTCAAAATGGCCGCCATTTTTTTTTCTTTTTTTTTAATTTTTCTAACTTTTTCAAATTTCCCCCATCGCCCTCTATGACATTTGGTCGAGCACCCTATACCTATCTCTTACCGTTTAAAAGTTATTTGCATTTTTATTTTGTATGGCGGCCATGTTTTTTTGTATGGCGGCCATCTTTTTTTTCAAATTTTCAAAAATGGCCCAGGTTTTGGGGCATATTTAGTTCAAGCGGTACCCCCATCCGATTTATAGTTTCCGAGATCCCTTGAGCAGTTCCATCTCGGAGACACCTTTCCATGGATTTCGGATTTTTCTGGTTGGTTTCAAAACACCCTCTATCCAACGGTACCAAACACTACCCCCCACCATAACGGCAAGTCGGAGATCAATTCTGTCAATATGTCAGTCAGTCAGTCAGTCAGTCAGTCAGTGGTCTTCCAGTTTTATATTATATTAATCACTTCGAGTAGACAGCTAAATACTTTATCTGAGGAAAATCACTACCTTGACCAAATAAAAAAAAGACCTTCAAAGATGACAACAATGATGGGAAGACGAAAATTGACTGGAAGGAATTTTCCCAACTCCATTACGAAAATCAAAGGTAAATAATTAGAAAACTATTAATTAATTCTCAATTCTTTATTTCTGATGAAAATAATCTGATCTGGCAGCATTGTATAACGGAACATCAAATTCCCCTCCTTCCCTAAGTTCTTTCTATAGAATTATACATTAATTTTGAGATATTTTGTCAGATTATTTTTCTCAGATTAATTTCAAGTTATTATGCAACATGCAAGTTATAAAAAGGAGTAGGTAGGTAATTAACTTGTTAGTTTTTAACAAAGTAAAATTTTAAAATAGTTAAAATAAAAATACACAATCATTTGATTTAGTATATCTAACTTGTATCTATCCCTAAAAATAATATTGAAAAACTCAAGCTGTTTTGACTGTAAATTTAATCGAGGGTTAAACAATCTATATTTATAATAGGGGATCGGACAACTTTTCAGAAAGTGTTTTAAATTAACTATAATGAATATATATATAGTCATGAAAAATACTATTTTAATTAAATAACGCTCTAAAAGTACCTTAATTAAAGTAGCCTAAAGTATCTAAAAGTATTTAAATATTATGTTTCAAATATTGCCGCGCGAAAGGTCACCTCAAAACTTGTGACGTAATATGAAAGTAGAAAACGACAAACTCTTCGGAATAAAACTTGCAAAGAGATTTTAACACGTTTTGTGAAGTTTGGGGACTATATTCTAGTAATGGAACGAAACAATTAGCAAAAATACATTTTATGAAAAGCAAAAACGTTAAATAAACACAAGCTTGACTCACGGCATTTGCCTTCAAATGACGTCATCCACTGTGATTGTCGTTTCGTTTGAGATGAAGAACAGATTAAAAATGTCAGAATTATTAGATTTATTTATTGATTTAAAAATATAAATCATTATTATTTCACAAATATATTGATTGGATGATCTTTCTGGTTCGACGAACATTCGTTCTAACTACTTTTTAGATATTTTCTCGATTACTGTCCGATCCCCTATTATAATTGCATTGAGGTAGTGTCATTCCTCAATGTATAATTGTGATTTATAATTGTGTTTCCTTAATAATTTATAGTTGTAGCAGTCTTCGGAAATATATGTTTTTTAATTCGCCCGTTTGGGTAGGCTAAAGTCTCTAGGACCATGCCGCCATGTCTTCCCTAGTTTTTATTGGATAGCTTAATATTTAATTTATTGTAGTTTTGTTGAGCATGAGGGTCATCAGCAACAAACTAGACCTTCTCCTAGTGCTACAATAAAGTGGTGGAAATTTATTCAAGCTTTCAAAGGAACTTTTTTGGAGAACATAAAAAGCAATGCTTTTCTTTATTTTGTTTCATTTTGTTTCATTTGCCTACACCCGTGCACGTTTGCGAACACATTATGGTTAATATTCTACCGATATTATACTTCATCACTCGAAATAACACTTGTTTGGAAAATAAAACAAAACAATAAAAACAAAAAAACAAAAAAGTTAGTAAACAATAAAACAAAATCGAACTGCATCACTTTTCACTTCCCGCCAAAAAGTCCGGCAATATATGAATCTGTCGTTGTACGTTTCATTCCACGTAATAATGTTATCATAATTACACCCGATTTATGAGATTTGGGATTGGAAGTATTATTGTTTTTTTTATGTGACTTATAGCAAACAAGCAGACGGCCCGCCTGGATGGTAAGCGGTTACCGTCGCCTATGGATACCTGCAACACTCGGGGCATTACTGGTACGTTGCTTACCTTTAAAAACCCTTTTCACCCTTCTTTTAGAGTACCCCATGTTATAGCTCTGCGGAAAAACCTCGGGCGGTAGCCCATTCCATACCTTGGTATTACTGACATTTCTCGTAAACTACCTATCAACTAGCCTAGAATTGGCGTAAAGATTGGCTATTATTTTCTATGACTCAAAGTGAGAGACCGTGACCCTTAGAATGAAGAGACCATTGAGGTCGTGTCATTCCTCAATGGAAGAGACGAAAATTCCATATAATCACCGTGATCCGTGACCGTAGACCGTAGGTAACATGCTAAGCATGTTGAAAAAATACTCGAATCGTAGTATGCTGAAATGAGGCATGTAAAGAGTCTACGGGGTAACACTAGAAAAGGCACAACGCATACACCAAGATTTTTATGTCATGAAAGTATGACTGCTACCTTGTAGTCACAAAAGTAGGTATATACAATGTGTTAATGAAATAACGCAAAACCTGAGACAACCCAATTGATTTCTTAAAGTTGTAAAATGACAAAAAAAATCATTTCGTTAAATGTTGCAAAAGATATGAGGGATTTTGTATTCCTAAGAAATCCTAAATGTGAACCCTGAAAATAGCAATCTCGCGATCCACGGTTCACTGAAATGAGCGTGTGTATTTTGTTTCAAAGAGAAGTTATAGGACCCTAGTAGTTAGCTCCAAACTAAGATCTCACGATTTGAATATCCACAACATCGGCCAATCAAAATGATAGTTTACAATGTAACAAGTGATAGTATCTCAGTAAAACCGTAATATTGTAAAACTCAGCGCTGATTAATTATTAGTGAACGTACAAACATTCATCGTCATGTTGTGAACAATCACAACATGACGATTTGGCTCGGATATACGAGTAATATAGACTATCGAAATAGTATGCGTTCAATTGAAGGTGTGATCGTCCGTTAACATTATTCCTTTAGCTTACGATTACGCTATATCCTATACTACTAATATTATAAATGCCACAGTCTGAGTGTGAGCGTAGGTGTGTGTGTGTGTGTGTGTGAGAGAGGGTGTGTGTGTGTGAGGGTGTGTTTGTGTGACCCACTGAACGGATTTTGATGAAGTTTGGTATGTTGATACAGTAGGTCCTAGAATAGGCCATGGGATACTTTCATCCCGGAAAACTAACAGGTCTTGAGAATGCAACTATAAACCGAATTCTACGAGGGTGAAATATTGCGCAGCAAGGATATTATAAACTAATGGTATTTACAATCTTTAATACACATCTACATCTATCTATATAAATATGTACGATTGTATAGTAAGCTCATGCCATATTTTTTTTGTTATTTTTGCGTTGATAACGTGCGTAATGTTAAATTAAAATATTCAAACTAAGGGCGAAACTTTATAGTGTATGGAGACTTAGAATAAAGATTGGACATAACATATATTTTATTATATTAGAACAATAATTTTAATGTCATGGAGTATATGGTGAGTAAATCTATGAGAGCTAAGGACCTGCGTATAGTGTGCGTTATACCTTAGTTCGTAGCTTGACCCTTGTAAACATTAGGAATGTGTCAAATCTGTCAAAATATTTACTTCGTGAACCGAAAATTCGCGTATAAGGCCTAAAATTAGTCGCAATTCAACGAGCCATTCGTTAAGTTTTCGCGCAAGTACCACATTAAATATTGTATTAGCAATGTAGGTAGTGTATCGAAAATAAAAACTTAAAGATAACCTCCAAATTGTTCTGTGTATTTTGATGTATTTTTAGTGTTTTGAAGCGAATATGTGATGTTTTTAAGTGTTTCAGTGGGTGTTTTTGTGTGTGCTATACGTCTAGTTTAAGTACGGGTTGCTGCTGGTTCCAGAAGGGGGTAAGTAATAGAAAGTTAGAAGTTTGTTATCAAACCAGATGTTATGTTTGTTTGTGTTTAGTTCTTGGTTTTTAACTATTTTACGAGTTGCAATATATGGTAACAGAATATGTAAATGTAAAACTTAAACATATACGTACGTACACTGCGTAATTTACCTCCTCTTACTCAAAGGTTGTTTTGGTAGTTTATATGAAGTAATAGTTCTTCTCATCAAAACAAAGATTTCCCGCGTAACATACTTCTTATGTATGAGAAGTAAGATTCAAATTGTATGGTTTTGAATAGGGTTCTATGGTATCTAATTTATTTTACAGGATTTCCAAGTGGTTCATTATAAAACAAGGTTTTTAAGAACTTAACCTCAACCCCATAGCAATTTTTCTGACTATTGATTAAGTATCTAACTTATATAATGATTTCCTTGAAGTTAATAATAAGTTTGTGTTTCATGTTATTTGACAGGTTCAACTTGAAATTTTCATGTAAATATTTTACCTGTGTACCTATATACGCCTATATTACTTTGATAATAATGTGAATTTTTAGATCCAAATGCCCTTTTTTCAGGTTAGAATTAGAATTACAAACTCATATTACAAATTTAATATGGGTCATAATGTTGTATTGAATGATTTATCATTTGAATGATAAAAATAGCAAAATCGCTTGCCATGATAGGTTAATTTTATTGTGATTAAAACAATATTATACCCACACGTAGGTAACTTATTGTTACAGGTAAGTGTTTTTTGATTGATAATAATAACCAACAAAAGCCAACCATTATAATTTTTCTTTTTTGTAGTTTCAGTGCCTAGATTTGTTAAGTACCGCAATGGATTCGTATTACTCCTAGATGGATTCACATACAGTAAAACAACTGAATCCAACTGGTACTGCTCGAAGCGAGTCAGTTGCAGCTGCAAGGCCAGAGTGAAGCTCACTTGTAATGAGAAAGCTATCAAATACCTCATAGGCTTACACAATCATAATCGTGACAACTTTATCTTAGCGGAAGATGGGATGAGCATAAAAAAGTGTAGGTATAAGTGACTGCTAATTTATTAAGTTGTCAAACATTATTAAAGTATTAAGTGAGCTCTGTTGAATAATATTTTTAAGTTCTAGCAACTTAAAAATATTTTTAAGTTCTAGCAACTTAAAAATATTATTCAACAGATTGTGTGATCAATGACTGTGTAAAATGGGTTTGATGTTGTGGCTAATATTAAAAACAGCTCTTATTAGTTATTATTTTGGTTGTAACAGGCGTTTTCTTATGAGTGGAAGTTATTGCCTCTGGAGACAGTGTTTCTTATATCTATGTTTAAAGAAGTGAGTTACTACTTAACTAGGGCCCAATGACTGAAAATAAATTGTAAGAATATTTTTTCTTATTTAAACCAAATCATTATTCTAGATTTACCTAAGGCTTCACACATACTTATAAATCAAAGGTCAAGACAGTAGTTCGAATGATTATAAACAGTCAAAAATGGTAACTCAAGGTTTAGGTTGTAGGTTTAATAATGTTTCTTATTTTCAGTGCCGAGGTTTGTAAAGTACCGTAACGGAGTGGTCATACTTCTAGATGGCTTTACATACAGTAAATCAAATAGAATCAACTGGTATTGTTCAAGGCGTTTATCCAGTGGTTGCAAGGCTAGTCTGAAACTCACTGCGAGTGGGAACTGCATTGATAAGCTTATAAATAAACATGATCATCAGCGGGACAGGTACATTGTAGCCTCTAATGGGAATTTACTCAAGGTTTAATATTATTATGTGCTATATTGAAGACTCTCCACAGTACGTCCATAGCATACTATGAGCAGGAGCAAATGTTTGTACCTACCAACCGATTCATAGAAATTTGTTATAAATATTATTTCATTATCATGCTATGAACATATCAGGCACGAAAGAAGAAAGCAACGTAACCTGCAAAATAATCGGTCTAGTGTAGACCGTTCACTGATCAGTGTAATGCGGTTGTCGTAAAAACATTTTATTGCCTGTGTCGAGACAGTTACATATGGTTTTGGCATGTTAAGGTGTAATGGGCGAAGCTCTTTACTGTTATAATTTAACAAGTATTAAATTTGGATTAATGACTCCAATACGTTTATGTAAAGGTATAAAATACCAGCTTTTGGCTGCAACTTCATCCGCGTGGACGGCAGAAGCCCATATTAGTCTTTTTCCAAGACTATTTTAGTATTAAAATATAGTAATAATATTATATTTAATAATATATAAATATACAATATAATATTATCATATATAATACAAGTATTTAAATATCTTCAATGTACAGAATTGGCTTAGTTAATTTTATAATAGTATAGAATAAATGTATAATGTTTGTATTTAATTTGTGGAGCATTGCAATGCCGGTGTTTATAGGCCTCAGAGATTCATTACGACATACAAATATTGGAAATGTCGTAACAGGTTTATAAAATGTAACAAGCTAGTACAATATTTAACTGTACTATACTATATTATACTATACTATACATATATGTTATATGTAAATAGTTAGAACTCTTTTAAAGTTTTGAAGATATGTGCATATTCATTAAAGGTACAACATTACAACATTTTACACAGAATATCATTGCTAATGGTATATTTAGATATTTGCGAAATTAATGAATTTATCAACGCTCTGCTTTATGTGTGTTATGTTCTCAATAAATATAATATACCTACTACCACTTTAAAACGTGTTTTTTTCTCCCTGAACTAAATATCACATTCACATGACACTATAGGTACATTTTATAAATACGAAAGTTTAGGTGTTAGTGTGTGTTTGTTACTCCTTCGTGCAGCTGTAACGGCTCTACAGATTTGAGTGAAATTCGAAATGTATAGCTTATAACGCTGAATAATATAGGGTTACTTTTCATCGCGGGAAATCGCGTGTGAAAAGATTTATGAGATAAGGGCCCTAATTCACTATGACAACTTGGCGATTCCTTGCTTCAAGGAAGCGTCGATTCCTTCATTAATAAAGGACATCTGCGAAATTTGTATTCTCTATGACGCGTCATATATATAAATATATGAATCGTCATAGAGATGTCGTTTATTAATGAATGAATCGACGCGATTTCGCCAAGTTGTCATAGTGAATTAAGGCCAAGAAGTTTCATTCTCTTTTTTCATTTCAGACCTTGCATTTGTAAAGTATCGTAATGCTATTGTTATATACCATGATGGGTTTACGTACAGTAAGTCAAGTAAATACACGTGGAACTGCTCGAGGCGACTCGCTGGTGGCTGCAAGGCGAGAATTAAGCTCACCCCGAATGGAAAACATATTGACAAGTCCATAGATGAACATGATCATCCACCTGACCAATATATTGTTTCCCCAGATGGGAATCTGGTTAAGATTTAATCATAAGAATATATGATAACAAGTACCTATTCTTTATTCCTATATTTAATGTCTAATTATAATTATTTGTGTAAGTTTCAATTCAATTCAATCATTTATTGATAAAATATTTTACAAGTCAATAAAATATTAGAATTGTATAATAAACATTTTTAAATCCATTGTTATAAAAATACTTTGTAGTTAAGTATTGTCATAATAATAATATATGTTGTTATAGGTAGGTGCTCCATACATATAAAAAAATAGAATCAATGAGCAGCTTTTATATCTTTAAAGAATTCCTCTACACTATGGTAGTGTGATAGGTGTATAGACTTTATAACAAAGTTTCAAAATAGGCTTAGAAAACTACTGGGGTCGGCGAATAGGTACCAATATATGTTGTATTACATAAGTTTTATTCATTCTGCTTTAAATAGGTATTGTTTTAGTAAATAACAAACTAATGAATAACCAATACGACTTTATTTTGTTTTCTTATAAGAACTGTGTTTGTTAGGCTACAATTTCGGTCTAACCTTGCATCCAATCAAAGCAACGCGAGATGAATTGAATAAATCTTTTATCGTCATATAATTCAACTGCAGAATCGACACCTTATTCCAGATTTACTTTACCAGTTCATTGATACAAAGAAAGGTAGTAGGTAGAAAGGGATATTTACTGATGCTAAACAACTTCACGTATTCTCGAGACCACAATACGAACACGTACTACTGCTCGAAGCGCATCAGTTTAAGCTGCAAAGCCACAGTCAAGCTGATGGAACTATACTTAATGCCAATGTGGAACATCGTCATGAGCCTCCTGAATATTACTTAGGGAAATATGTTAAAGTTACTGAATGATCACAATATTGTGTGAGTGTGTGTGTCTGTGTTAATGTGGACTCATGTGATACGAAACTGTTCTGATGAGGGATGTTGCGTTTCCCGGTAAATCAGAGATACTTACAGTCAATCCAAAACAAGCAAAATGGTTGATCGTTTGTGATCACATTGTTCTATCCGTAACGTTGATCCATTATAAACATGTATATATAACCATATATTTTAGATAAATATCCAATACTTTAGACTGCTAAAGAACTCCGTTGAATGCTTTAGATCTTGTTTCTGGAAATATAGAGATTATAATTTCGTGGAATCAGTAAATGTTAATAATATCAAGCTGTCCTTGATGTCGTCTTACTGACTTTTGACGTAACTTTGGGCCACGCGTATGAACCTAATTTTTATTATTTACTTATTTAAAAACCTGTGTGTTTTGGCTGTTTAAAAACCTTCCTCTAAACTAAGTATAAAAACTTGTGAACATAGAGGATGGAGATCTACTTAGGTCAGAACTTGGCAGGTACGGCTTTTGTCTATGTATATTGCGAAAATTAACTCGTATGTACTATTATATAACGTATGTAATATATATATTTTTTTAATACACAAAACTATAATTATTATTATTAATTCTAAATGCATGCTTCACATAAATATAAGTTACCGTACGATACTTCGGGATGGTCACCCTTAAAATAGAAAATGGCATTGACCGTCATGTTTTTCAGAATTCACCTGGATACCTTCACCAAGGGGCAAAAAACTTTTAATGTGGAATAGCTATACGTATTATCAAATCAATCGCACTGCGCATTATTATTGTTCAAAGCATTCGTCAGCGCGATGCCCTGCTAGACTCAAGTTGGACAAAGATGGGAGGTTAGAGAAAGCGGAAGGTCAGCATGATCACGAACCTCCTAAATATATGAGAACTTCTAATGGACGGTACATTAAGATTACTAATTGAATATTTCATCACAAAGTTTTTTTAACAAGACGCCAATTTAAGGCCAATAAGAGTTATTAAAAAGATTTAAAGTAGTAAATTGAAGATGTAACTTGTAAGCGTAGTCATATAATTATATTTACTGATAAGAAGTCTATCAATGTAATACGGAAAATGATTTCTTATAATATACTGAAACGAAATAACACACAAATACTTTATCTTGCCCTAATATGTATATCTTTATGTAGGCATTCAGTATGTTGCTGTTGCTTTGTATCCATTGTGCACGCATTATATATCTGTATATTTTTATTCCTAATTGTCACTGTACTTCGCTGTTATCTGTGGGCCGTCGTTCACTCAACGCCCATGATGGTTCAAAATCGAGCAGTTATTGCGGCACTACTCACGAACACGGTAGAGGACACGTAAGGTCATCGGTTACTTTAGCGGCGCGGAAATCACCATCAAATTACAAGTAAGTGCAATTCTGAATATAATTATACGGATTTATTATGTGTGTGCATACTCTCATTTCCTGAAATTGATAGTCAGTCCACTTAAAGCCTATATTGACGTGCCAGCGTGCACATCCATTATTTAAGATTATTTTGTTGACATTGTTTATGTTTATATTATTATTGTAGACCTTACATCCCCATCTTTAACATATTGATAATTCCTCTCCATCCAAAGGTTGCCTGGAAGAGATCGCTTTTAGCGATAAGGCCGCCCATTCTAACACTTTCTTTAATTGTTTTTATGTAATGTCTGTAATTTAATGTTTGCAATAAAGCGTTCATCTATCTATCTATCTATCTAATAATTTCCAAAGTATTAATCTAAAAAACGTAAGTGCAGTGTATATATAGTCAGCTCGCTGATACGACCTTTTCCTTTACACAAAAAGCGACTCGCTGACACAGACGTTTCATGTTAAACCAACGGCCGTGTGCCCCGACACAGCCTCACCGATTTATGAAAATAAAATGAATTTGAATTTAATTGATAGGTACTAAAATATATTTAATGTAAGCAAGTAAATAACTAGATATCTAATCATAAACTTTGCATATATTTTAGACGACATGGAATACGAGCGAATACCAACAAGAAAAGGCAATTATCTAGTTATGTGGAAAGGATACACGTACTCTTCCGCAGGAAAGTACTACTGCTGCTCTTCGAAAAAATCAGTGAAATGCAAAGCATCCGTAAAATTGGGTAAAAATGGGAAAATCGATGAAAGTTTCGGCGTTCATTATCATCTACCGCCAAAGTATATTATGACTTCCACTGGAAAATATGTATTAAACTTGAGTAGGTAAATAATTTCAGATATAATCGTATACAGGGTGGAATTGAATTCGATATTTTTCCGAAATATATGTACTTATGGACTGAGTGAGCTTTAGATTGAATATGAAGCGTTAAATTAAAAATATATGACCAAAAAATAATTGACAATTACCTAGCTGAAATGTCTGTATATGTATCACTAAACAGGATACGCGGGGACGAAGCGGCGCGGCGGCGGGGCGCGGGTGCACGGCACGACTCCTTCTAGCCTCCCTGCGTCGCTACATTTCATTAACATTCATTCATTGACATTTCAGCTATTTGTGAATTAATCTATTATACAATATCATACAATAATTAATAAATCAACACTATAGATTTTTCTAAAACATGGACTGAGTACCTATATACATTTCGGAAAAATATCGAATTCAATTTCAGTGTGTATTATAGTAATAATAAGCCTTTATTAATCTTTAACATAAACAATTTACAGTATATTCCAATTTTTAAATAACAAAATAAACTAAATTAAAAAAATGCAGTAAATTAGTAAGAGCATTTATATATATATATATAGAAACAATATACAAACAAATATATATATATATATATTTGTTTGTTTGCTAGTTTTTTTTCAGACCCCTCACTGAGTAAAGGCCTCCTCAAGTCCTTTCCACGTGTCTCTGTCTTGTGCTATGTCCATCCAGTTGTTTCCAAGCATTTGTTTTAAGTCATATTCCCATCTCATTCTTGAAATTCCTCTTTTCCTTTCAATAATCGTATATATTCGATGTAAATAAAATAATAAAGTGTATATGGTTATTGTAGTATTAATTAGTAGTAGTTCCAATGATTGGCATAAGAGAAGAAAATCTTAAAAATACGATTATAGATAATATAATTATTATGTATATCCATTATTTTTAAGATTTTATACCATCAACCACCGGGAAACTTCGGGGTCTGAGCAGCCGCTCAACTGCCGTCTCTTTATTCGCCTCTAGATTAAAACGCTCGCTAAACATAATTCAAGTGTTATTATAATAAATATAATTTTACGAAACTTATGTTTAATTACTTAAATATTAAATATTTCTGCTTTACCAGCAACGTCGAACTAACGTGCCAATTAAATTAGAAAGTTATTTCAGAATACAAAGAAAGTGCTAGTAAGCGCAACAGTATTTATAAATGGAAAAGATATGCATATGTATACTCTCAACCGCAAGATATTTACTATTGCTCGTGCAGAGAAGAGTATGGATGTGAAGCTGTACTTCGAAAAAGAGAAGAATTTAGAGTAAAAGAAGTGCATAATCACAGACCGCCAAAATATGTTAAAGTTTCGTCCGGAAAGTATGTAAATTTGTAAGAAAAATATTAGTAACACGTAGGTGCTTATTTATGTTTATTTTTTTTCTCAGGATTATTAAAGCAACTACACCACTTGTGAAGTCCTATTTCATAACAACTTATTTTGGCTATTAAAGAAAATCTAAATTTACCATTGTTATTTTGTCAAGGACATACAATCCTACCCGACTGCGCCAATGGGACAACGACTATTATATTTATATATACAAGGTTAATAACAACACAGCAATATAGTGAAACATATTTTCAAAGATAATCCTAAATGTTTTTAATTTTATTAATGTATTTCCTTATAAGATAGTATTTCCAAATAAAAATTAAAAAATAACCACTAAACTTAAATGAAAAATCAAAGACTGAAAAATTAAAGTACATATATTTATTTAAAATAATGTAAAGAACGCTTATGAATTAAATAATTATATAATTCTAACCCTTTACAGTAAATATTGATTCATTGATTCCCTTATCATCGACATTTCTAGAACTACATGATATTTGTTTGAAACGTAATTTGACATGATAGGAAATGTATATTATTAATCACATAATTATTAACCTATCAATTTTCTCTAACTTATTTTATATATTTTCAATATATATATAATTATGCTATAGTAACTATAAATGTATTATTCTGATTTTAGTAATTAAAAATTAATAATTAAACTCTATATATTTCAAACAAAAAATTTCAGAGAACGAGTACGAGTTCATACAGACTAACCGAACGAAAAGCAAGAAACTTCTCATGTGGAGAGGCTACACGTATTCCGAGATATACGGAAAATACTACTGTTCTAGTAAACAGAACGGATGCAAAGCGAGGATCAAACTTGCTAAGACTGGAAGCATCCTCACTACTGAAGGTGGACACAATCACCAGCCACCCAAATATATGAAGGTCGCTGGTGGAAATTACATCAAAATTTAAGAGTGCTCACATAACAATTTCAAACGCTCTTGAGTCTTTTGTCATTTTTTGTTTTGCATTGGTTTTTATGAAATAAACAAGTGACCGTGCCTAGCCTACCCATCATGCGGTCAGGGTCGTCTATGCACATTTCGAATATCTGAATTTTAAATAATTGTCGACCCTGTAAACTCGTGTAAAGTTATAGGAGGAAAAGGAGAGAGAGTGGTGCTTGTCTTGTCATTTTTTTTTGTGGTCTGAGATCCGATGTCGTTTTAAATATCTGAAATAAAGAACATATTGTTTTTAGATCTAAAATCAGTCGTTAAAAGTCGTATCATATTAAATTTATTGTAACAAAGGATAAGCATGGATTTTATCTCATTTTTATTTGGGTGCTATTTATTCCTTACCTGTATTATAAATAATCAGGTTTATGGTATCCACATAGGATATTTATTACTAGGTTATATGTTAGGGTTAGAGTATATTTATTACTAGTTTTAATGAACTTATTGACCCTTGTTACATAACAATGGATATCGGAATCTATATAAATAAACATTAAATGCTGTTCGTTGGTAAGGGCATGACTTGAGAACTTTTGTTTAATTTTTTTTATGTTCGGTATAGTCCGATTTTTATTGAAAGAAAAATTGGAAAACTGCCAAAAAATTGGGAAATTTGGAAAATACTGAAAGTTTTTTCTTTTGGTTTTTTGTATGAACATGACAACGTCTGTCTTGTCAGCTACTATATAACAAGACTATAATGTAGATTAAAAAAATAATCTAAAAACCACGATTTTATGCGCTTAAAAATAATAAATGGATTTAGAAAGCATTGTCCTCGAGTTGTGAGCAACCCTGAAAGTTTCAGCCGGATAGCTAATCGGCAAGTGCTCGAAATTTGAGTTGCAAGATTCCACCCGGAACGACAGACAGACAGACAAACAAGAAAGTGACTTAATAAAAACTAATAAATAAACGAACTGCTTGCAGTTCGCGCACGTTGCGAAATACTAGTAAAATATATTTCTAAGCTGTGCGTTACAGCAGCCGTCAGTGGTTTATTTTTCGAAATAACTGTAAAGTAGAGATATGATTATAAGCTTTATTTAACAATGTAATACTGTCAAATAAATTGCATAGCAGCCACTTGGCGAATGTGTTTTATTAACAATCATTATATACGTTCCTCAAGCGCCAATCGGAAAGCGTGTTCGTCTTATAAGATACTTTATTTCACAAAATAATAAATTCACTTACATGAGAAAACATTTGGGCTTAGCGTACTTACTTTAATAGCACTGAAGACTTAATAGTACCAAATTATACTAACTATTACTTACGTAATAGTACCTATTTAGGTATTAACACAAAATTAATCAATTAAGAAAAAAAAATGAAATTAATATGTCAGTAGTTTAGTAGTAGCACAGAATAAATAATAGAGCGAGTGTGGCTCAGCGGGAACTCATGCGCCTTTCGATCAGACGCAACTGGGTTCGAATCCCGACTCGGCCCTGCACCAATGACTTATAGATAAGTGCAGATTTTGCACGCTCGCTCTAAAACGGTGAAGGAAAACATCGTGATGAAACCCGCTTACGCGCTTTGGAGTGGTAGGCTCTGGCCGTGGTTGTAATACCACCCACCGAACAAAGCCATGCCGTCAAGCGACCTAGTCGTGTTTCGGGATGATGTTCGGTGAACCATCGGGGAGACGGATCTGAGCAGCCCAACTGCCGTCTCTCTCTAGATCTATGTGCTCCATCTTAGGCCACATCATCGCTTCACATCTGGCGAGATAGTGGCCAAACATAGATCTATTAAGTGTAAAAAAAAAATAGGCTTCGATTACTATTAGTATTAATAGTACCTATTATTCTAATTAAATAGGACTACATAAACTTTTGCGAATTTTAGTCAATCATTTGATTTAATTGTGCGCGAATAGACCCGATAATTTCATAAATACATTACGGTTATATCTTTCAGATTATGTGTTTATACCAACGCGTTCTGGCAAGCAACTTCTTCTGTGGCAATCATACACATATTGCAGAATGGGGCATAAGTACTACTGTTCGAGCAAAGCAAACGGATGTAAAGCTAGGGTCAAACTAGATACAGATGGAAAGATTCTGCGAACTGAGGGTCAACATTACCACGACCCACCGACTCTTTTTAAGACTTCTTCAGCAGAATACATAAAAATTTCAAGTAATATTCGTCATTGATGAAACTGTATAGATTAGGTAACGAATAGCTATTTTGGTGAGTACCTCGCTGTATGACGTTGAAGTAAAATAATTTTAGAGTACATATAAGAATTTATTTTTATGAATTATTAGCTTGGTAATAAAGGGAAAAGTATTTGCGGTTCCTGACTTTTCTAGTACCTAAACCTCAGATTGGTCTCAAAGAGTCTTTAGATCCATCAGGACTACTATTCAGGACACCATAAAAATAATATGCGCGAGAGATGCGCAATTTCTTTCTGACTGTACTTTCTTTTTGAGAATCAGTGAATACAGTTGAAAATAACTCCAAAAAATATGGATGGTCTCCTAAGACGGTTTTCCTGCATCACCAACGGTTCAAGAACCTACCCTTCATGTCTCATCTCAAACTTCCATACATTCTTACTTCAAAATAACTAGAAAGTAAAACATAGGTAAGCATGGATGGTGAGATTTAATTAAATAGATTGAAATATTCTGATAGCCGATGGTAATCTAAATTATAATTATAATATTTTTTTATATTGTTAAATTAAGATATTTATATTGTATTACTTTGTTTTTGGTTAAATAAATAATTGAAATTAAAATCACAATCTACCGAATTATTATAAGACCGAATCAGAACAATATGGTAAAAATATTTAAAAAACAAAATAAAAACTATTTATCTATGTAATAGATGATGTTGAATGATGGCCATAACTATAAATATGTGATTTATTAATAATAATATCGCGAGCGTTCCGCACTCGCCTTGAAAAAGACCACCGGATGTGGTTGAAACTATAGTTCACTACTAAACGTGAGTGTCACCCATAAATTATTATTAATAATGTGTCCAAATGCAAACCACGTTGATTTTCACATATTTTTATACATCTAAGATAATATCTTTAAATATCTAAGATTTTTACATATCTAAATTATGCATTCAAAATTCCAATCTGTATATATAATTTCAGAACAGTCTGACTACATATTCATACCGACCAGCCGAGGAAAGAATCTGCTTATGTGGAAATCATATACGTATTCTGATATGAACGGCAAATTCTACTGTTCTAGTAAATTGCGCGGATGCAAGGCAAGAGTGAAACTGGCCAAAGATGGCAGCATTTTACGCGCAGAGGGCGAGCATTATCATGAACCGCCTAGATATATGAAGCAGAACGGAAAATACATTAAAATTAGTTAATTACAAGATCCTACGGATAATCAGCTCTGGTTGCTTCAGCCGGCATTATGCTGAGTAGAGGCCGTTTTGTAGCAATACCTACTGTATAGTTAAGTATTTATCTATATCTATATATTATCGACACATAAATTGTAGGTATATCGTTGTAATGCGTTCGATTCCCCTCGTCACTTCCGACAGGGCAATAGCTGAAAATCAGAGTTTGCTCTTTGAGCAATGTTATTCGCTGAGCTATGGCCCATTGTTGTGACTGCAACACACACGTACTTGTAGGTTGTGTCTTACAATTTGCTGTTTAATGTACATGTGTGTTGTGTTGGCAAATAAACGTTTTATCTATCTATCTATCTATTTGTTCATGTTTTGCCACAAATAAACTTATTTCCATTCTATTCTATTCTGCGCGGAGCTCCATGGGTAAAGATGATTATGGTCCGCACTTTTTTGCTCTCTCTGATTATGATAACTATAAAATTGATGCTATATGAGCATAGTAGCTAAATAAAAATTATGTCATATATTAATATAATTGTGTAAATTTGACATTTTACCAATAAATTGATTATGATTGTTATGATAATGATAATATACTAGGCGGCAGCTGCAGACATGTGCCTAGTTTATTAAGTTTTTTTTTAATTTACCTATGTCCCACTGGTAGACAAAGGTCTTTTCCCTCAGAAAACAATAAAGGTAATCCTAACGATCACTTACGACCGAACTTGTAACCGTCATGCAACAACATGCATCATGCACACTTAGAAAAACATTTAAGGGACGAGCTCAATGTGTTATATTTTAATTAGGTAAATGTACATATTATTATGAGTTAAATTTTAAGGTGGTCGTTTAAATATGAATAAATGTGTTCGTCAAGTAATTTAATAGTTTAGTTTCTTTTTTAATCCAATTGTCTGTAGATTCACGGACCTAAAGCAAAAAAAAAAGTGCGAGTACGGCTCCTGGCTTGAGGGTTCCGTACCGTTATTATGTCATTTTAATTTCTATTTTATATGTTTCCATTATAAATCATTTTTAAATATGAACTATTACAACTCTTCTAGAAAACCTCTTGTAGAAACGTGCGAAAAGACGTACTCAGTCCTAGCCAATAGGAATTGAACCCCGGATCGCCGTCTTGTGTTAGAATCAATGCACTGGAAAGAAGAAAAAATAATATTGTACTAACGGGATATTTACTGTGTCTAATATTTGTTTCGAATTTCAATAATAATATGAATATCGAATTATTACTAACCTCAAACTAATGTCAGATTCATCTGTCCGCTGTTTAAACTTGCTCCAAAGTACTGACGTGTTTCCAGTGTACTGATGTATTATATATTTCAGATCTTTATACTATATGTTAAAAGAATAAATGATTTATTATACTCATTCCAGAATATATATACATTATGCAACCGCCTAAAAAGAAACAAAACATTTCGAGGGAAGAGGTGTTAAAAAATAAAAGAGAAGCCGAGAAAGCTCGTTTGCTGAGAATTAAAAGTGACCCAATTACATTAGCAGAATATAAAGAGAAACAAAGGTTACAGTACTTAAAAAAAAAAGAAAAGGGTCAAAGGAAATCGATTAATCAAATGACACCTCGAGAGCAACGGATAACTAGAAAAAAATGGAAACAATATTCATTAAACTATAGGCAAATGCTTTGAACCAAAACACAAATCACTTTTTGACGTCAGAATACACCTTTAACCAGCGACGAAGTAGGGCCACCAATGGTCCTTGGCGAGAATAGGCCTGTCATCATAAACGAAGACCAAAGGGCAAAAGAAGCAAGAAGTAAAAGTCAAAGACAGACACAAGCAATTTAAACAAATTAGTACTATTATTACAAATCTTAAAACTAAATTAAATACTGAACGGCAAAAGTAAAAACGTATTTAAAGAAAGAAAAAGAATGCCAAGAAATCGGTTGAAAAAACGCCAAAAACGAGACTTGAAGAAATGAGTAAAGATTGAATGCGATGTTACTAAAAGAAAAGAATTAGCATTGGCAAAGTCATGAAAACTCAACTAGAAGAAAACTACGACAAAATTAAAAGACATAAAGAAAAAATAAAATTTATTCACGCTTTATCTGGAAGTGTAGTAGAGAAATATAAACTATGGAGATTCAAAAACAAGTAGTGGCCTATAAAAAAATTCGAAACAACCTTTCAAAACCAAAAACAAAGAATCCCAACATGCAGTTGCAAAGATTGGTTGAGGAATTTTTATAAGATGACGCTAATAGCCGCCTTGCAGCCGGAAAGAAAGAATTTATATCTCGACGACAAATAAAAACGCAAAAGTGTTATTTGCTTGATAGTTTGAAAAATGTTCACAAAAAGTTTTTAAAAACTGTTTCATTTGTAATCAGTATCCCTAATAAATCGGCTACGACCATTTTGGGTCGTACAACCTACTTTATTAAACCAAGATACTTGTGCCTGCACACCCACGAAAACAATGTGATTTATTTCTTAAAAAATTTGCTTTTATTAGATTCCTAGATATTTGTACTTAAAAATACTCAAAGTTCAATTTGTTTTAATTCTTCAGACGTGCCTTTATTAGATTCTAAGCTTGAAAACACTCAGTTACAATAAATCTTACTTTTTCCTACAAATATGTATTTTTAACCAGTACTCTGCCACCCCAGTCAGTCGTTTGGCGATCAAATTTGAAAAATGCAAATATGTAACTACAAAATATTTAAAAAACTGTTTGGCCTGGCAAAGGATAGTATATTAATAAGATAAAATATGCATACAGCCCAATATATGTACATATTATGGTTAAAAATTATATTTGAAAAATAGGGCATAAAGTTGTCCAACATTTGTATACGAGTACATAACATACCCATCTCTAAATAGTATAAAACAAAGTCTGATTGTTTATTCGCTATAAGTATTTATAAACTACTTCATGGATTTTAATAAGCTTTTCACCGTCATTTATCTAATATTTTATCAAATATTTAGTCAAAGGACTACAAATTTAATATTTCCAATGATTGAATACTGATATCTGAGATTACCTTCAATTCTCCACGGTATGTTGATCTATCCATCTACATAGCATAAGCGGGATTGTGGTATGGCAACTCCACAAATGCCATCCAAACAAGAAGTAAAGTGAAATGGTGTTCTTGGTTAATATACCAGATGCCAGCTATTCTGCCGGCAAGCAGTAGTGCGCAAGTATTACTGTGTTCCGGTTTGAAAGGCATTATAGCCAGCGAAATTAATGTCTCGGAGCAATGCAGTGCTACGCAGTGCTTGTATATGATATAGGTAGGCGTGGCGCTTACCATCAGGCGAACGGCTTGCTCGTCTCATCACTCGGTTCCATAAAAAAATTTAAACATGTTCAATCTTTACTCCTATTATTTTTTATCTTGCAGCGTACATATTCATACCGACTCCAAAGGGCAAGAATCTTCTGATGTACGAAAATTACACATATTCTGAAGTGAACGGCACATACTACTGCTCTAGGAAGCAAACGGATTCTTGTAAAGCTAAAGTGAAACTGGGAAAGTTAGGGGAAATTATAAAAGCAGAAACTGTGCATACTCACAAACCACCAAAGTATATTAAGACTTCTCAGGGGCAGTATGTGAGAATTAGTAGATAGATGTTTTAGTCACTGGAATGTATATTACACATACGGCATGCTAGGTACCTATTACTATACATAATCATACATTTGATAGATATAATACTTTCCTGTTATGATTATAATCTACTATATACCTAGAAACGCCGAGTTGAGCCTATTCTTATTAATAATTATTAAAAAGAATATAATATACCCTACGCCTACGATAAGGAATGGCCCTTAACAGCAATGGACAGAGGGTCATGGAAAGAGGGAAGGGAGGCCTTTGCCCAGCAGTGGGACGAAAGAGGCTCATAATAAATATACCTCTTTACGCTCCTGGACAATGTCATAAATGGGAATGTCTAGAATACAACAACACAATACAACTTTATTGAACACCAAAACAAAAAAAACAAAAGTTTACAGTTACATAAATAATAATAGTGGTAGAACAATGGCCGCCTTATCGCTATGTGCAACGTCCACGGTTTCTTAAAAGTAACACCTATCGCGGAAAAAATAGAAATGAACCATATGAAATGGAAGGTGGCATAATGAAGGAGAAAGACAGCCCTACAGAAAAAAAGCACTCGGTATCCCAAATCCTGCCTGGGCCCCAATTCACTAAGACAACTTAGCGATTCCTTGCTTTGAAATCACGTTGATTCCTTCATTAATAAACGACATCTCTATGACGCATTCATATATTCATAAATATGACGCGTCATAGAGAATATACAAATCGCAGATGTCGTTTATTAATAAAGAATCGACGTGATTTCGAAGCAAGGAATCGCCAAGTTGTCATAGGAAGTTGGGGCCCAGGGGAAGACGAAGATCTTAAACGTTGTGGTCCTTTGTCGATAGAGACTTGAAAGCCCAAACGTCACGATCACGACCCAGACAAACAAATGAAACCTCAAATAAATTGGAAAGAGGGACGGAAAGAAGAAGTTTATGTTTTAAAAATCATTTATTTATTTAATTATGCTAATTGACGCAAATAACAGTAAAATATAAAATAATGTAAACAAATTAGAATAAGCATAAAGTAACGTAAAGATGATACTTATTGTACACAAAATCACTTTTATTTAATATTTAACGTTTGATATTAAAGATTAATATCAGTTTTTTATCTGTAAATCACATGACTGACCCCCATAATGTGGTCATGTGACGTCACTATTGTAGTAGTCGTCGACAGACTTCTTTGTCCACTTGTCTACGGTAGTAGCTGTAGTAGTCAAGTCATCTCAGTATAATATTTCTCTACTACCAGAGCGACGTCATAATGGCAGCTAGCGAGTTCGCGCTAATTTAAATAAAACAGCTTGTAATTATGCCCCTATTTCTAATTATATTTAAATTAGTACTTATAAGTGATACATACATATATATGAGAAAAACAAATGAATTTTATTATTATATTATTATTTATTTGAACCTTTTTATATGCCGATGCTGTCATTGGACAATATGTTCCTGGGTCATTATTACATGCTTGTTTGTTTTTGATATATCAAAAAATTATGTTTCAGACTTCGTATTCATACCGACTGGAAGAAGCAAGAACCTTTTGATGTGGAGAGGATATACGTATTCAGAAATGGGCACCAAATACACTTGTTCCAGTACGAAAGCCTTAAACTGCAAAGCACGACTGAAGTTGAACAAAGATGCAAACGAAATTGTCCTCGTCGAAGGACAACATTTCCATGCCCCGCCTAAATATTTTAAGTCACCATCAGGACAGTATGTTAAAATTGCGTAAAAGTAATCACAAAGTCAAAGTCAAATATCATTTATTAAATAGGCACAAAATTCACTTTTAAACAGCATAAACACATGATACAAATCAAATTAAAAATATGTTAATAATTGTAACGTCAACATGACTTTGAAAAAAAGGCAAGTATGCTGACCCATTTCTTTCCTATACTCAAATGGAAGTCCGGGTGGAGAAAAGAAATGCGAAAACTGACTCTACCAGTGCTTCGGAAATACGCCCGCTAACTTTTTTGAGTCAATTTTCGTTTAGGGCAGGATTTAGCTGGGTCTCCAGGGTTAAGCCATTGCGACGAGCGCTTCCGATTATCGTACAGTATCCACTTTTCATCACAAGTAATGATTCGATTTAAAATCCCTTCATTATTTTGGCGGTTGAGCAAAGTAACACAGGTCGACGCGAGTTTGCAAGTTCGACTCACTCAATTCATGAGGTACCCGTCGTTCAAGTTTTATTACTATCCCGATTTGCTTCAAGTGGACAGTTTTATCACTTACCCCGAAGCCTGCAGCTATCTCTGAAGTGCTTTGTGATGGATCCGCTTCCACAATAGCCTTTAATTCTTCATTTTCCACTTTGGTCTCCGGCAGTCCACGGGGTTGGTTCTGAAGGTCGAAATTTCCAGAATGAAAACGTTGAAACCAAAAACGTACCGTGACCGTTCTTTTGCGACACCAGCGCCGTACACATCATTAATCCTTCGATCTGTTTCTGCAGCACTGGTGCCACGGTAGAACTCGTAATCGTAAATATACCGATATTTCATGTTTTCCATTGTGTGTAATAAGCGACGCCAAAGAAAAAAATAATGAGGAAAAAACAAATAAATGACTGTTTTCAAAACTCAAATGTACCAGCTAAATGAATTTATAAATTTGAATTTGGAATTCTTAACCAAAGAGGAGATCTTTCAGATCAAAGTGGTCAGTACGACATAACGCTAATTTCATATGTAAAGACCTAATATATTACCTATCATATAATAGCAACCATTATTTTTTATCAGTTTTAATAAAATATTCTAAATATCTCAAATACTTGTTGTTTTATTTTGTAAATTCTGTCACGTGGGTTGTCCTTCTAAATACGCGTATGTACCGCCCGCTCGTCTTTGTGACCTGCGATTGAAGGTTTAGACCCCCTTCCCCCCTTGGTACGATTTCCCCTCTGAGATCAAGAGACAGTGCTTCAGTCGCCCGAAAGCTGTGATAGGAAATGCGTGTGTTTATTCGGCTACCGCTTCGTCACGTAAGTAATTGATTCAAAATATAATTATTATTGTTACTATTCGTTGTCTACTCTTACGTAATAAGAAATATTTTATTGCCAACTTGTAAATTATATATTCTATATTAACTTTTATATGTTATTGACTTTGCAAAAAATGTTTACCCCTCCGTCACATGACAACTTCGTCACATGTTTATTGTGACGTAGTGGTAAAGCACGTGACGGAGCAGTAAAACAAACGATATTCATGTTCTATTTATGCTGAATCCGAGAAATACTGAAATAGATACACTAGTTATTATGGTAATTATTTCTACGGAAAGTGTTACAAATATTTTTCTATCTTTTCGTATTTTTAGGTACTTATTACTTATTTCCTATTTCCAGATACCATCTTGCTGAAAAAGAAGACGTTAACACCAGCAGAAAGACAGCGGCGTTGTCGGGAGAAACGAAAAAATAACCCTGAGAAGGTAGCTGAAATAAAGCGCAAGAATTTAGAAAGATACCATGCTCGAAAGAAGCTAGTAGCTGACATTAGCATGCGAGAACATCAAGTCAAAAAGCGAATATGGAAAGAAAGAAATAAAAAAAGAAGGGAGAAGAACAAGATACTTGGAGAGAGGTACTTTTAAACACGCCGGCTCCATCACCAATACCAGAAACCCCACGAATGACTCCATCTGCAACACCGACTCCCTCTGAAGTATCTACTCGTAGTTCAAGGGGAAGAAAGAAAGTGAAAAGAGATAAAACAAAGTTATACAGAGATAATATTATGTTTCAAGAAAAAATAGACCAGTTAGAGAAGAAAGTTTGAAAATATAAGAAGAGATTGCACAGAAAATCAAAAAAAGACAGCAGCAGCAACAAAGATGAAAGAAATAGTCAGAATACAAAGAAGTACAGCGTTCTTTCTAATGCCATTAAATAACGATACAAAACTGTCAAAAGTCCAGAAGAAAAACGCCTCATCCAATCGGTACTTCAAACCCGTATCGTAAAATAGTTCAGAATGCAGATCGTATTGGTAAGAGACACATTAGGTGTAGACCGACCTTTAACATTCTACCAAACATACTGATCTTGTACGGAAGATTCGTCAGTTCTTCTTGCGGGATGATGTAACGAGAGGTACAGCTGGTAAGAAGACTGTCACGCACAAAAAAAAGAAAGTACAGAAAAGATTATTGGACTTTATGAAAAAGCTGTACAAAGCCTTCTTGAAAGAAAATAATGGCCTCAAATGCCGCTACAGCTACTTCACTAAACATAGGCCATTTTATGTGAAGCCACCTATTGTAGATAGAAGAGATAATTGCTTATGTAAGTTACATGCAAATGTTTCCTATGTCGTTAATACATTACATAAGAGTAAAGTAATTGTACAGAAAAACATGAATGCAGTCTGTATGAAAGGAGTTTGTTCGGAGTGCACTGACGTTTGTTTGTACTCCGTCTTATACTTCGTCTTTCTGGTCACCTGTTGTTTCTATGAGGCGCCTGGACAGCTCTTTTTCTGACACATAACTTGTTACCTACCTAACTGATGTAGCTGTTAAAATTTACTTGAGCTGCGTCTACCTCAACATTTAATTTTTTTTACTTTTGATGCACGCTACCAAGTGTCTTTACCGTCGCTAAATTACGCTTACTGGTAGAAAATGCTACAACATTAAGTAAAAGCGCGAAGGTTTGTGAATTAGATTCATTATGATTTAGCGAATTAGGTTGAACCGGGACCGACGTACTCTCCGAGGCACGATAGCGTTCAGATGTAAATACCACACAAACGGTCACCCATCCAAAAGCATGCGTTAATCCTAACAAATAGCACATACGAGTAACATGTAAATAAATTAATAAAGATTTTTGTTTACAGACTACGAGTTTATACCGACTACAAGAGGCTGTACTCTTCTGATGTGGAGGAGATATACGTACTCTGAAATTACTGGCAAATTTTACTGTTCTAGTAGACAAGCCTCGAAGTGCAAAGCACGACTAAAACTGAACAACGATAGAAGTAAAATTGTCCTGGTCGAAGGACAACATTTCCATGACCCGCCTAAATATTTTATGACAGAATCAGGAAACTATGTTAAACTTACCTAAAGAATAACTTTATTTTGCCTCTCAATGTAATTAATACGTCAACATTAATTTATTCCTTGCTTTGTTCACGTTAAATGAGAAGCTATTGCTGACATGTGGATGAAACAAAAAGAATACAATTTTGGCTTATTTTTTATAGTAATGGACGTTGCCTCAAATTTTTTTGGTTCCCAATTGATTTTAATTCTACACTTTCTGGACAAACTAATGTGGTTAAACGCCTTAACATTAATAAATACAATAGTAAAACTTATTACACTTATAAGACTACAAGTTTATACCTACTACAAGAGGACAATTGTATTTGCGTTTACTATTAATTTATTACTTAAAATTTGTACTGCAAATGTTTCGTGCGTGTGTAGCGCTTATAAATGATTACTGTGTTCTTTATAAACAACATCCAAGACACTGAAACGATTGATCTTTACAGACTTCGAGTTTATACGAACTTCAAGGAAACATAAACTTCTGATGTGGAGAGGATATACGTATTCAGAAATGAGTGCCAAATTCTACTGTTCCAGTAGACTAAGCTCCAAGTGCCAAGCACGACTGAAGTTGAACAATGATAAAAGTAAAATTGTCCTCGTCGAAGGACAACATTTCCATGACCCGCCTAAATATTTTATGACAGGATCAGGAAACTATGTTAAAATTTCGTAAAGTATATCTTTATTTTGCCTCTTTAAGTAATTAAATACGTTTACATTAGTTTATTCCTCGTTTTGTTTAGGTTACATGAGAAGCTATTGCTGACATTTGGTTAAGACTAAAAAATACAATTTTAGCATACTCAATATTCAATACTCAATAGTTTATTGCAATCATATATGTATGTACATTTGAAGAGGTCTTATGAAAAGGTAAGTTAACATATATGACCCTGACAGGGTATGGCAATAGGAGTAATAGGAGCGAGCGGACCGATCCATTAATATTTTTTACAGTACTGGAAGTTGCCTCAAAATTTTGTAGTTTCTAGTTCTAGTAGTTCTAGTTATGACTATTAAATATTTAACAAAATTCCTAGACATATAAGAGAACTGCCTCTAAACTTCTTTAAAAATAAATTAAATTGCATGAATGGCTTGTCAATCACTGTTTTTATAATCTAAAGGATTTTTTTTACATATTGAGCGTGTAAATAATTAATGAATTTGATGTTTAATGGTTATGTATTTTTTAAATTAATCTTTGACATTTTCTGTACTAATTATATGCATGGGACATTTTATTTCAATTAATTTAAATAATGTACTTAATTTTATGAAAATACAAATGCCAGAAATGGTGAGACACGCAGAACTCTAAAACATTTGTAAACTTTATCCTACAAATAAATATCATTTCATTTCATCATTTCATTTCCGAGATCTTTTATGTTTTTCATTGTACAACTATGAGTTTATACCTACTACAAGAGGACAACTGTATTTGCGTTTAGTATTAATTTATTACTTAAAATTTGTACTGCAAATGTTTCGTGCGTGCGTGGCGCTTATAAATACTTACAGTATTCTTTATAAACAACATCCAAGACACTGAAACGATTGATCTTTACAGACTTCGAGTTTATACGAACTTCAAGGAAACATAAACTTCTGATGTGGAGAGGATATACGTATTCAGAAATGGGTACCAAATTCTACTGTTCCAGTAGACTAAGCTCCAAATGCCAAGCACGACTGAAGTTGAACAAAGATAGAAGTAAAATTGTCATGGGCGAAGGACAACATATCCATGACCCGCCTAAATATTTTATGACAGGATCGGGAAACTATGTAAAAATTCCGTAAAGTATATCTTTATTTTGCCTCTCAAAGTTATTAATACGTTTAAATTAGTTTATTCCTCGCTTGCAGTAATAGGAGCGAGCGGACCGATCCATTAATATTTTTTACAGTACTGGAAGTTGCCTCAAAATTTTGTAGTTTCTAGTTCTAGTAGTTCTAGTTATGACTATTAAATATTTAACAAAATTCCTAGACATATAAGAGAACTGCCTCTAAACTTCTTTAAAAATAAAGCTATTGCTGACATTTGGTTAAGACTGCACACTACCTCAAAACTGCTTTACCGTTGGCGTTTGAAGTTGCATATCAATAATAGTGTTGAATCAATCGTGTTGAAAAAAATATATAGTATAGTTGAGGATATACTCTGATGTCCATACGTTGTAAAAACACGATTACTAAAAAAAGTCTCGATACAAAAAATTCACAAACTTCCCACTTAAATTTTGTAAATAAAAAGCAGTATACAGTTAATACTTGACCTATTATAATGAAACTTTTTACACAAATCTGAACTAATATAATACGTGTATCTTATGTATTCAATTTAAAATAATGTTATTTTTTATTTTGTTAGAAATTTAATACCGAAATATTGCGTGGAAAACTACACGTCCGCGACAGCCGCTGTGTTGGTTCAGACGCGCTCCGGCACTCGCTCCCGCTCGGCCGCGCAACGTACCTACTAGGTGCGAGCGAGATAGTTGCGACTGTAGCTACGAGTTGACGGGCCGTCGCGTGGGAGCATTTTGATTTGAGCTGGGGTAGTGTGGGCTCTTAAGACTAAAAAATACAATTTTAGCATATTTTTTACAGTAATGTAAGTTTCCTCAAAATTTTGTAGTTTTTAATTGATTTAATTTCAACACGTTCTGGACGGATTAATGTAGTAGAACGCCCTAACATTAGTAAATAAAATAATAAAAAATATTTTTCAATGTTTTAAACCCTTCCAATACCTTTAATGTTTTTCATTGTAAAACTATGAGTTTATACCTATTATAAAAAACATCCGAGACACTGAAACGATTGGTCTTTACAGACTTTGAGTTTATACGAACTTCAAGAAACCATAAACTTCTGATGTGGAGAGGATTTACGTATTCAGAAATGGGTGCCAAATTCTGCTGTTCCAGTAGAAAATCCTCCAAGTGCCAAGCACGACTGAAGTTGAACAAAGATAGTAGTAAAATTGTCCTGGTCGAAGGACAACATTTCCATGACCCGCCTAAATATTTTACGACAGAATCAGGAAACTATATTAAAGTTACGTAAAGAATAACTTTATTTTGCCTATCAAAGTAATATTAATATGTTTACATTAGTTTATTCCTCGATTTGTTCAGGTTAAATGAGAAGCTATTGCTGACAATTAATTAAGACATAAAGAAAACAATTTTTACTCTCTCACACACACACACTCACACACACCCTTACACCCACACATTTTTCACAGTTATGGAAGTTGCCTCAAAATTTTGTAGTTTTCTATTAATTTCATTTTTATAATCTCTACACAAGTCTCTCTCTCATGTAATAAAACGCCTTAACATTAGTAAATAAAAAAGTAAAACTTATTTTTCAATATTAAAAAGCCAATACTTTAATATGGTTAATTTTTTATATGTTTAAGACTACGAGCTTATACCCACTATAAGAGGACAATTGTATGTGTACTTTAGTATTAATTTATTACTTAAAGTTTGTACTGCAAATGTTTCGTGCGTGCGTGGGGCTTGTTTACCCTTAATAGATCTGTTTGGCCACTATCTCGCCTGATGTGAAGCGATGATGTGGCCTAAGATGGTGCACATAGATCTAGAGAGAGACGGCAGTTGAGCGGCTGCTCAGACCCGTCTCCCCGATGGTTCACCGAACATAATCTCGAAACACGACTATGTCGCTTGACGACATTGAAATGATTCATCTTTACAGACTTCGAGTTTATACGGACTTCAAGAAACCATGAACTTCTGATGTGGAGACGATATACGTATTCAGAAATGGGTGCCAAATACTGTTGTTCCAGTAGACTTAGCTTCAAGTGCAAAGCACGACTGAAGTTGAACAAAAATAGAAGTAAAATTGTCCGGGTCGAAGGACAACATTTCCATGACCCACCTAAATATTTTATGACAGCGAAAGGAAAATATGTTAAAGTTAAGTAAAGAATAACTTTATTTTGCCTCTCAAATTAATTAATACGTTTCCATTAGTTTATTCCTCGTTTTGTTCAGGTTAAATGAGAAGCTATTGCTGACATTGGGTTAAGAGAAAAATGAAAACAATTTTAGCATATTTTTACAGTAATAGAAGTTGCTTCAAAATGTTGTTGTTCCTAATTGATTTAATTTATACACTTTCTGGACAAACTAATGTAGTAAAACGGCTTAACATTAGTAAATAAAATAGTAAAACTTATTTTTCAACATTAAAAAGCCAAGATTTTTCAATGTGTTTCATTTTAACACTAAGAGTTTATACCCACCATAAATGGACAATGATATTTATACTTAGTATTAATTTATTACTTAAAGTTTGTACTGCAATTGTTTCGTGTGTGCGTGGGGCTTATAAATGCTTACAGTACTCTTCATATATGCTTCTCGTAAGGCAGGGCTAAGGATGAATATGGCTAAGACCAAAGTTATGACGAACATCTCTAGCACCTCGTCTTCAAGCATTATGATTGGGGATGAGAACCTAGAGATGGTCGATGAGTATGTGTACCTTGGCCATATTCTATCCTTTGGCAAAGAACATCAGAATAGGGAAATATCTAGAAGAATACAGCTTGGCTGGGCGGCATTCGGGAAGTTGGTTGATATCCTCAAGTCACGCAAGATACCACAATGTCTGAAAACCCGCCTCTTCAACCAGTGTGTTCTGCCCACCATGACATATGGTGCCGAGACATGGACGCTCACACATTAGGCTGTGCACAAAATCAGGGTTGCACAGAGAGCCATGGAACGAGCCATGCTCGGCATCAAGCTACAAGATCGAGTCCCTAACGTTAAAATCAGACGAAGAACGAAAGTTCGGGATCTCGGAAAAACTGTTATGGGACTCAAATAGAGTTGGGCGGGACACCTTTCCAGGCGGAGTGACGACAGGTGGAGTAAAGTACTGACTGAATGGTGGCCAAGACAGGGCAAGCGTAGCGTTGGGCGTCCGGAAGCAAGATGGGTCGACGATATTGTAAAAATCGCGGGCCGAACCTGGACACGAATGGCGCAGACTCGAAGCAAATGGCATGATATGAGAGAGGCATATACCCAGCAGTGGGATGTAAAGGGCTGTGGATGATGATGATGATGATGACTCTTCATAAAAACCCTCGAAGACATTGTAATGATTACTCTTTACAGACTTCGAGTTTATACGGACTTCAAGAAACCATAAACTTCTGATGTGGAGACGATATACGTATTCAGAAATGGGTGCCAAATACCACTGTTCCAGTAGACTTAGCTCCAAGTGCCAAGCACGACTGAAGTTGAACAAAGATAGTAGTAAAATTGTGCTGGTCGAAGGACAACATTTCCATGACCCGCCTCAATATTTTATGACAGAATCAGGAAACTATGTTAAGGTTACGTAAAGAATAAATTTATTTTGCCTCTTAAATAAATAAGATTAATAAAAGTAATTGAAACGTTTATTCTTCGCTTTGTTCAGGTTAAATGAGAAGCTATTGCTGACATCTGGTTATGACAAAAAGAAAACAATTTTAGCATATTTTTTACTCTATGGAAGCTGATTTGATTTAATTTCTACACTTTCTGGACAAACTAATGTAGTAAAGCGCTTTAACATTAGTAAATAAAATAGTAAAACTTCTCAAGAAAATTTTTCAAGATTGAAAAAAGCCAAGACTTTTCAATGTGTTACATTTTAAGACTACGAGTTTATACCTACCTACTACAAGAGGACAATTTTATTTGTATTTAGTATTAATTTATTAAGTATTAATGTATTTAGCACTAAATTATAAGTTTGTACTGCAAATGGGTCGTGTGTGCGTGGGGCTTATAAATGGTTACAGTATTCTTTATAAAAACCCTCCAAGACGAAATTATTAATCTTTACAGACTTCGAGGTCATACGGACTTCAAGAAACCATAAACTTCTGATGTGGAAAGGATATACGTATTCAGAAATGGGTGCCAAGTTCTACTGTTCAAGTAGACAATCCTCCAAGTGCCAAGCACGAGTAAAGTTGAGCAGAGATAAAAGTGAAATTGTCCTAGTTGAAGGACAACATTTCCATGCCCCGCCTAAATATTTTAAATCAGGATCAGGAAACTACGTTAAAATGACGTAAGAAACTTATCTTATGGCGTCCGTTCTGTATGTTCTATAGCGGAAAAGTGAACCGAGTAAGTACCTACTAAACTATGGGTTTCTACATCGGACCGACAGTGATCGGGTGTCCAGGAGGAAAAAGTGAGGAAAAGCCCAAAGTGAGGAAAATATTTTCTTCAATAAAATAGTCCTCATTGAAGAACAATATTTCTATGGCCTGCCTAGATATTTTTAGACTAGTCCTAGTCTATTATCAGGATCCTATGTGATTATTTTGTACAAGTAATGTTTTATAGATTATATAATAAAAGTAATGAAGTTAAAATACTGTTGTTATTTATAGTTAATTTTGAAGCGAGATTTAGACGCAATATCTAAATTAAACTTTTATACGATGAATTAGTAAGTAAGTTTTCGTTTGTTTTTATTAAAAGAGGGAGCAAAATTCATTGTGTTATGAAATGTTATTCTGCTAAAGTTTTAGCTGTGGTGTTCGGGCACCAAGTCCTAACCGATTTCGTGGTGGTCCGAAGTAGCCAGATATTTTCCTTGGATCCAGTACCTTAGATCCAGTACTTTTTTTTTTTTGAGTTGGAAACTCGAATGTCTCCTCTTTGGGGTATAATTCACGAACCTTAAACAACTATTGTTACTTCGGTTCGTGAATTATGCATTCGAAGACAGACTGCTTAATTATTATTTATTTTACAGAATACGAACTGCTACCATCAAATAGAGGCAAGAATCTTTTAATGTGGAGAAGATTCACATACAATGCTGTTAAAGGGAAATATTACTGTTCCAGTAGATTGTCCAGTCAGTGTAAGGCACGGCTCAAACTGGACAAGGATAGTAGACTTTTACTCGTTAATACTCAGGGCGAACATAATCACAATCCCCCTAGATACGTTAAGTTGAGTTCAGGCGAATATATTAAGGTATGAAATCATGATAAGAGGTGTGGAATAAAAAACGGTCCCAGCAATTGACAACACATCACTAGTTTACTTAAACTTACACGAACATTAATTGAATATGAAATATCCAAGTTAATATCTCAACTTTTATTGTTGTTATCATCGGAGACCTATAATTGGCTGTCTTCGATTTTGAAAAGTTTCGTGGGTGTTATTCATAATTGATATAAAACGGCTAAGACTCATTATAGGTTAAACGTCGAAATTACGTGACGTGCTTTGATCTCATAACTACTAGAAGGAGGACTTCTATAATGTCCGAAACCTGGACGAAGTAATTGTGAGTAATATCCGTTTTATACGAGTATATCAATTGACTGTAAGTTTATAAATGTATATTTAATTTAACAAATATCAATCATGCAGGCAAAATGACATACATAATGTATTTTATCATTCATAGAACGGGTTATTTTAGCTCATAAATTAGTTTTTAAGTCGTCTCTTACAGTATTATACGTTGTTTCTAAAAAAACATTGAAAAATATACAATTTTGTTCTTTTCAGTCAAAACCTATTTGTATATTTACAGTTTTCTTATAATTTCTATTGAATTTATGAACATAAATAAATCTTCATACATTGTGTCCCATCGATCTCCAAGATATTTTAAATAAAATTGTTTTCTTTCCCAATGAGCTCCAAAAGTTTGTTTGAAGTAGACACGGTCAGCAAAATGGACGTTCACAATTTATTTTAAATAATGAAATAAATGATGAAAAGCTTTATTTTTAACCGACTTCAAAGGAGAAGGTACTCTATTCGATTGTATTTGTTTTTAATTTTTATTACCTTAGAACTCCGTCATTTATGAATCGAATTGGAAAATTCTGGCGATGGGTTCAGTATAGCTACGAAGTGGTCTCATATAAATTTCAACGATATTTGACCTTGGACTTCGAAGATACATTGAAGTCTGTTTTTGTTTTTTTTTACATGAATAGTTTTTTCGGTAATTAATAAAATATGAATACTAGAAATAGTCACTTAAGCATATTAGTAGGATTTAGGTGTGGCCTGCCCTACTCCTACGCAAAGTACACGTATTACATGTATTATGTTTCTATTGGTCCATGAAGGAGCTAATGAAGGGTAACCTTCCAATAAGACTAAAGCGGAAACTCATGGACATATGCATTCTCCCCGTATTGACCTATGGTGCCCAGACATGGTCATTGACAAATATTCAGAAGTCCAAGCTCAAGGTTTGCCAAAGGGCAATGGAGCGCAGCATTTTAGGTGTTAAATTAACGGATCGCGTTCGAAACACTGAGCTGCGCTCCAAGACTCAAATTGCCGACGTTGCAAATAAAGCCGCACGTATGTCGCATGCCAGAAGACCTGTGGGCCAAAATCACCACCAAGTGGCGCCCCGATACAGCAAGACGGCGTCGCGGCAGACCGCGTAGGAGATGGCGGGACGAACTCGACGCCTTTAGCAACTATTGGTCTACAATAGCGCAAGGTCGCGGGGCCTGGAAGTCATGGGGGGAGGCCTTTGCCCAAAGCTGGGACGACACAGGCTAACAGTAACAGTAACAGTAATGTTTCTATTGTATTTCGTTGTAAATTCGCAAATATCATTATGGTCATTAACACGGTAAATTTTTATGTAATTGGTTGTGTTTTTGTCGACTCTACTTCGCTTAAAATCACGAGAATGAAACTGAGTATCTTAAACATTATGATATAAACTCTGGAGCTCGATGGGAATCATTTTGGACCTCGTTTGGGAAAAAGCCCTTTATTATTAATAAAAAAATATTATGAAATGATATTGTGATGATTGTAAATATCATGGAAAAAGATATGCCTTGATTTCACACCTGTTGTCTCCGAGATTTGATAGTAAGACACATTATTAATATGTATAAACTATCTTAATCTTTATATTTTAGAGTATATACTGATACCGACGCCTAAGAATAAGAATCTACTGATGTGGAGAGGGTACACCTATAACCAGCAGCACCATTCTCCTCGGTATTACTGCTCCAAGAAGTTGACTGGTGGCTGCCGGGCGAAGCTGAAGTTAAACGCTGAGGGCAAGATCATCATGGCGGAAGGAGAGCATACCCATGAACCGCCTAAATATATTATTTCAAACGGGATGTACGTTAAAGTATCTTAATCCTAACAATATTAGGTATAAATGTGATTGTAAGTTTGGATGTTTGATACTAAATGACTGAACAGATTTGTAATAAAACATTATTTTTATTGACTAAACTACAATGTTTCTTATTTGATCCCTTCCTTTCTCCGGCTAGTAAATTAAATCATTAATAAAAAAGTATCACTGTACTATCTGCGGCGAGCTGAATTTGATCTGCACAGACAATATGTAGTTTCAATGACTAAACTGTGCATTCCTCTGTGAAGAGAACCGAGGGCTGCGATTCGAAACTGGAAGAGGATGCATAGATATTGAAAGCGTACGGTCGGCACAATCACTACGCCACGCACCACGGCCTTCGTTGAACTAAGTAGCCCAATGGTCACATACCTATTGACAGAGGGAGTATAGCCAAGTTGTAACTTGAGTTTTGATCGGACTAGAATCCAAGCTCAAGTTATCTTTCTGAGAGAATTCACGAGTCACATCAGTGGTTTATTATATTAGAAAATGTTGAACTTTTGAAGTACAATATTTATTTTTATTCTAACTCCGTGTTTTGAACTGATCTCTTCAATTACGGCGCTACAGAAGCTGCCAATCTGGCAATGATGATGTAAATAAGTACGATGTTGAGGTGTATAGATTAAAAATCCAAAAAAAATAATTAATCTAAATTTTTAGTTTTTTTATGTTTTTTATTCATATTTTTATAACGTAAGCAATTTCGTCTCGAACGGCCTGAAGTGGATGCCAAGTATACTGCACATAGTGCTTTTTCTTTAAAGAAATTACCTATTTGGTTCTTAGTGGAATATTTGCTTTGGCAACATAACACTGGGGCCCAACACTTAATTATATGCTATTTTAAGCATCGGCGAGCGGTACCTACCTAATTTGATCGCTTTTCAGAACCTAGATGCAGGCCTATAGGCCGACCGTTTAACTCGCGTATCGCCTGCGCGGTAAGAAGGGAGCGAGGGGAGATGTTAGCGGGTGGGTGAAAGGGGTGCGCGGAGCAGAGAGCTTACGTCAAGTGCGACAGTGCGCTGGCTGTGCTCGCAGCGCGCGGTTGGTATTTTTGTTACGGACGCTTGGACATAAACGCACAAGGTATACGACTTGCCAAGATAAATCTCAAGATGAATCGCTCTTGCAGTTTTGCGAACAAAATTACCAAGCAAGCTAAACAAATAGCATACAATGTATATTCCTTTTTTAAAGCCAGAAAACAAGATCATAATTCTACAGAGTATCTTGAAGACGTAAACCTAAACAAACTTGTTGCTAAAGCTACAGGACTCTCGGTGACTACCATATGTAAAATAATAAAAGAAGGAAATGAACTAAAAGATGAACAAAATAATGTAAATTTTAAATCACCAAAAAAAAAAAAACAGATCCGAAAGAAAAAAATTGAAGTTGACAGTTTTATAGAGGGCGTTGTTAGAAGAAAAATAACTCAATTTTATACGGTTTATAAGAAGGTTCCTACATTAAAAATTTTGAATGTGAAACTCAGAGAAGAAGGAATTTTAAATTGTGGCCGAGAATATTTGAGAACATTGATTCATAAACTTGGCTTTCGATTTAAGAAATGTCAATCAAAAAGAAAATTACTGATTGAACAACCAAACATCGTATCGTGGCGGTGGCGTTATCTTAATGCGACAAAGAAGCACACAAGAGATCAAAGAAACATTGTTTACCTCGATGAAACATATGTCAATTCGTCATTAAATGTACCGGCGTGTTGGCAATCCAATGAAGAACGAGGGGTGCTGTCGCATATTGGCAAAGGGCCACGTTTAATTATTGTACATGCTGGTGGACAAGCCGGATTTATCGATGGAGCTCTTTTAATTTTTAAATCCAAAAGCAAAACTGGAGATTATCATAGCGATATGAATTTTGTAAACTTCAGCAAATGGACCAGAGAAAAGCTATTGCCAAATTTACCGCCAAGGTAAGTTATTGTTATGGATAATGCCGCATACCACTCGGTACAAGAGGACAAAAAGCCTACAATGACATCCACAAAAGCCATCATGCAGACCTGGCTGCAAAGACACAATGATGAATTTGATACGTCTAAGAAAATGTGATTTATTGAATTTAATTAAACAACACGCGACAGAAAATATTTACAAAATAGATGAAATTTTAAAGGTCATGAAGTCTTACGACTGCCTCCATATCACCCAGACTTGAACCCAATCGAATTGGTTTGGGGGATATCAAAGGACAGCTCGCAAAAATTGAAATTGATTCTAATTTAGACAAAAAGAAAAATACACTGGAACAGTTATTTGCCGAATTCTCTGTAGAAAAATGGGTTAACTGCGATAAACTATTGAAAATGAATATTGTCTGCACGATCGTATCGTTGATGAAGAGATGGACCGATTTATTATTAATTTGCAAGATTCTGACTCCTCAAGCTACACAGACAGTGATGATGATTCAAGCGATATGGATATTAGTGATGAATAGTCCTATACAACTTTTATCTGTGGTTAAATATTTCTTAAACGGAGTTAATTATTGTTTTTATGATTTTGTACCTAAGAAGCTATTAATAAAATATTTGTAAAACTTAAAAATAAATACTTAAAAAAAGATACCTATTATTTTATTCTTTACCAACAATGTCTATCTCGAGATAAATCTTTGGATTATTGACTCCGTGTGTAGTGTTACCCGCCCCCGCTCCCTTCTTACCGCGCAGGCGATACGCGAGTTAAACGGTCGGCCTATAGCGCACTCCGCACTGTAGGTACGGTAAGCTACACCGACGGTGGGTCGCGCGTCGTTACACGTGTCGCGTCAGAAGAGATAAGAGCTATGCGATAGAAAGAGAGGCGCTCTGTAGGTAATATGACTAATAGGTATGCAGCGTTACGCGAGCTAAATTGAATTTTATTGCGTCACAGCAAAAGTCGCTATATGTTTATATTTCTTTGCGGAGTGATGCTTATGTCCCTTAGTAATCTGTGCTAAATGCAGAAACTATACGTTTCCCTGCGCACTCATGCGCCAATCACAGCAGTTTTGATATCGCGAACAAATCGCTAGAACTGATGATAATCGATCGCAAAAACACCGCTCGCATTTGCTAAAAGTTGCATACATAGATTCTGGCTCCTAACTAGGTTTCCCTGTATCTAGGGAACCACGAAATATGAGGACCATGGTCGCACAACACCCAGACACGAAATAAATGCTTGCGCCTTTTTTTTCTTTGCTCAAAAATTTGTCCCGTCGCGGGAATCGAACCCGCAACCTCAGTGGTGTATGAGATTTGAGCCAACCTGCCCAACTTCTACACCACAAAGGCTGGTTTAAAAGTAGTACGTGTGATTTGACCCTACCGAACACCACCATTTGTTATCGTTGAAAGTTACATACATTCAAAATCAAATTCTTTTTACAGATTACAAACTAGTAAAAAACGATAGAGGCAAGGTGCATTTAATGTTTAACGGGTACACGTACTCCCAACGATACGACACTCATAGATATTACTGCGTGAAGCAGTGCGGGGGATGCAAGGCCAAATTGAAGATGTTCGGAGGAAGGATAGTTAGTGCAGAAGGGCAACACAACCACGAAATGCCAAGATATGAGTATTTTAAAAACTGAAACGAGTAGCTTTGAAGATTCTCAATATACAAAAAGAAGAAAAATAAAATTGCTCCTTGATAGGGAAGGATTCGAACCTGCATCTTCGGAATACCGTCTTGACGCCTTGGCTAATGGGCCACCGAATCACTGCTCGAGCAACCAAATTTAGTTGATTATTGTCGTCTTACGGGGGACCTCTCAATCTTCTTCTTTCTGGATATTAAGAATGTTAAGATTTTCGCTAAGAATGAATTAATGCTTAAAATTTTATCACATATGAGTAGCTTTTATTTTAATGTAAGATATAATAGTAAAATATGGTGAATGGTCATTTACTCCTTATTTATTTAGAATTATGTTCATTTAGAAATACAAGGTAAATTACTTGTTAGAGAGCACGGTGATAGGTACGGTGGCGGTGGTAGGTAGGTAGGTATAATAAGTAAGCGCCCATATATTTTATGATATGGTTGACTAAATAAACAATAATTTCTTAATATCCAACGATCAATACTGCTTATGAAATTAACACACAGAATAGCTAGGGTATGATGAGGAACATCTGGGCAAAACCCTTTAAAAATCAAAAACTGAGTTACCTATACAACTTTCAACTGCCCTATGGTATAGGTGATACCTATTTTGGTTAATTATTAAAATTGATTTCTATCATATTATTATGTTAGTGGTTGTGGTACACCATATTGAGCCTCTCAGTTTGGCTATCTGTATGAAATCCCCTATAGATATGCACGATAAACTACAAGTGTTTAAACTATCATGGTCACTAACATATATATATATATAATGGGGGTCTGATGCCAGGAAGTTCGTGGCCGAGTTAGGGCGTCGGCTAAAGGAGAGAGGTCGGGACCCGCGGTCGGGACATTTTTTAGCCCAACGCATCTCGCTAGCGATCCAGCGGGGAAATGCCGCCAGTTTGATGGGCACTTTTAGAAGCGGGGTCGATCGCGATGGACTCCTTATTTAGTTTTTAAGTTTTTGACTCGCGCGTGCCTACGTACGTTCTTTTTATGTAAAATTTGTCTGACCATTATATAATAACATGTTGGTATATAATATATATATATATATATATATATATATATATATATATATATATATATATATACATTATTTAGTTTGATCCCTTGCTAAGATTTTAAATAATTAGGAAGGAGAAAAATTATATTGCTCGGGCAGGGATCGAACCTGCGTCTTCGGAATACCGTCCCGACGCCTTAACCACTGGGCCACCGAGCCAGCTGCTTGAGCAACGGTTCAGATTAGATTAAGATTTTCGTCGTAGCATGCGCTAATGCATTCAATATCAGAAATAAAATACCCTTGTTTATGACTATTGTATATGCCTTGGTTTTTTGAAATAAACGCATGTTTATTGCCTCCAAGTGTCCGAGCTGATTGATACATTTAGTTTCGTGTGTTGAGATCGAGTTGTGTGTGACAACGAAAACGAAAACAATGGTATGGTTGTGCGTAATAAAAGAGTCCGAAATAGACCGATTTGTTTGCCTTTAGAAAAAATACCCACCCGCAAATACTAGGTACTTCAGTTCATTCGTGATCAATGATCATGGCGCATGTAACGGTGCCGAAATATCGAAAACTCAATACAAAAAATAAACATGGTAAATATCCCTTTAATAATAATAAATACAATAGTACGATAAACTACGTCAGATACATACGTCATTGTACAACATACCGCCGCACCATTATTACACAGTATTATAAATAATAATAAAAATATCTTAAAAATACATTAGAATAAAATTCTGTTTTTTACATGTTTTTATAAGTGTATAAAAACATGTAAAAAACAGAATTTTATTACATATTAATATATATATATATTTTTATTTTATTACATATGTCTAAGTATATAAAATTTAAAGAGATAAGTGTATCTTATTACATTTTATATACTTAGACACATGTATTATTATTATTATTATTATTATTATTCAGCCTGGTTTGTCCCACTGCTGGGCAAAGGCCTCCCTACCCTCCTTCCACTCCTCACGTTTCTGGGCTATTGTTTGCCATCCCATCAAATAGGATTCCAGTTCATCCCGCCATCTTTTTCTGGGCCTGCCGCGTCGTCGGGTAGCGTTGCGTGGGGTCCACTCAGTTGTGAGTTTGGCCCATCGCTCGTCTGTATGTATTACATGTATTACATTGAAAAAATAAATCTTATATATATTGAACCCAGCTGTTTCATTTGTTTTTTACCTATAATCGTATGATTATGATATGAGCATCATATACCTAATAATATAGGTGCTTATATTAGTTTGTTAATTAAAAATATATTAACATTTTGGCAGAATACAAACTTATACCAACTAGAAAAGGCAAATACATTTTGCTATGGAAGGGAAACAAATATTTCCAACGCGATTATTCATCAAGATATTACTGCTCAAAGCACACGAGAGGATGCAAGGCCAAGCTCAAACTGGACCCCCAAGGAAACATATTTAAAGCTGATGACAACCATTGCCATAGGCCAACGACCCTGATCAAGTTGTTCATCAATGAAGATAATTAAATCGTACTCCCCGAGCGGTGTGCTGAGCACTCAGCGTGCCTGTCTATCGAAGATGAAGTGCGGAGCGGAACGCAGCGAGGAAAATACATAATAAATATCAGTAAACTAAAAAAAAGAACCCGACACAAAAAACCTATACTAATTAAAAAACTGCTGAACTGATTTTGAAAAAAAATTGTCTAAGAACCACCACAGGAAAATCTAATTTCAAATAAAAAAACCGCATCCAAAAACGGTTTACCTGTTTAAGAGCTTCGGTGCCACAGAAAAACATAGTGGTTCAATTCAGTTCAATTGAAAAGTTCTTTATTTCAATTTTGTCGTCACAGACGCACTTATGAACGTCAATTATTACAATGACTCTACCACCGTATTGGAAAAATAACCACTATTCAGAAGATACGGCAAGAAACTGAGGGGCTACTTGGCAGAAGCGGAATGTTCCATGCATCTTTGTCTTCTATGTAATTACTAACTGTATAGTCAAACTTGTAACACTCTCTCCTTTTTGCGTTGGGGGTTAAAAACGAATACCCAACATTCCTCCCACTATTATTCTGCTGGCCAACACTATTAACTATTCTGTGCCAACACTCAGTTTCTACTCTTCTATTTGTCAAGTTTTATTATTTCGATTGTCCATGTTCGTGCATTTCACTAAGACGCGGTCCACTATCTTAATTGTTACGTTCGGACGGTTGGTAACAATGGTTTAATGTTACCTCGTTGACCTTTTGAGCGCCATGCTATAGAAGCAGAAATGTGTTCATACTTTTTATTCGGCTTAAGCCGACTTCTGCGTAAAGAGCTCTTTTCGTATGTCGAGTAGAACCAACCTTGACGGTCAAAAGTTCAGCCGAATAAAATCTGTATTTTGATCCTAATGATTAGTGAATCTTACACCTACCGTCTACCGATAGTAAAAGAGATTCTGATACCGTTTTATCGTGTTTTTCTTCTAAGCACTGAATTTCTTGTCACAGTAGTAAGATTCGTACGAGTTCTTTATAGGTTAACTAGAGAAAAGAGCACCTCTTCATTGTTTCGTCATCATACTCCACCAGTTTTTTTTACAGTATATCAACGAGTACCGACTGCTAAAGGTAACTGCCTCTTATTATGGAAAGGATTCACGTACTCTCAGCAAGAAAACTCTAAAAGGTACTACTGTTCTAAAAAGAGTTCGAAATGTAGGGCGAAATTGAAACTTGGCACTGATGGGGGGATCCTTAAAGCTGATGGCGAGCACAACCATGAGCCACCAAAATATCGGGTGGTGGACGGTGTGTATGTCAAAGTTTGATTGTGTGATAGGTACTAATGGATGCAAATCTTTTGAACATTACTGAAATTTTGTTTATTCAAGTGATGTGTTCAATATTTTTTTGTTTAATTTAATCATAATTATGTTGTTTACATTTAAGTATTGTTTAAATCTCTTTTTTTTTAGAAATCAAATTTTTAAATCGTTTTTTCTATGTATTCATTTTCTTTAAGAATGTATGTATTCCTTGATTTTCGTGTACCATATTTGTAACCTATGTAAAACACTTATAGGCAGCCTATGGTGATGAATAAATGCTGTATTAAGTTTTTATACTTTAACTCATTTTCAACAACTTCGGTCATTTAAATTACGTAACACCTTTCAATAGTAATTTAATTCGAATACATGTGGTATACAGGTCAAAGGAGTTCAAAAACCTTTTGAATGAGGATCAATTGCTTAATTTCATACCTAACGAAATCAAAAGGGGATTTGTAAGTTACGTTATCATAAAAAGGACTTGCTTACAGGTTATGAATTGATTCCAACAAAAGGAGGCAAGAAACTACTAATGTGGAGAGGGTACACTTACTCCCAAAATAATGATGGGCCTTTGTTCCGATGCTCCAAAAAGATGTCTGGATGTAAAGCAAGACTGAAGCTGGGCGTTGATGGAAATTTAGTAATAATTGAAGACGAACACGTGCATGATCCTCCTAACTATGTAAAGATGCACGGCATGTATGTTAAACTCTGACAACTTCATACTGTAACTTGACCTACACAAAACTACACAATCTACACGAAATCTATCAAATGATCTACACAAAAAGAGCAAAATAATCTGTTTCTATTTACCGTAAATAAAAAGACCGTTTAGGATGACTAGTTGAAGACACATAAAGATCCCCAAACATAGACTCCAAAGGTCATGGATTCAAACTCCATTCAGAGTTTTAATTTTGCACAACCTATTCTAAATTATTTACATATTAGAACAATTTTTGTTCTACTAATATTTCCAATAAAAAATATGACAGTTATTGTTTGTTTTAATTGCCATGACACAATAACTCTTTATTGTGTAACTACCAAAAATATAATAACGACGAATTCACCTGTGATCCTGTAACCTGCTCCTGTACTCTGAAAAAGTAATTACGATCTTCGTTCCGTCGGATGAAAGGGACAGCGCTATGCAACAGGAGTAAGAGTATTAATAAGAGTATCTCTTTTAGTCCGCACGAACGAACGAAAGTAACTCGGAGTAGGCCCCCTGTAACCTGTAATTTTGCCGTTAAAGTAAAATTTCGTAGACCTTACCATGTACTGGATAAATGCAGAAATATAGCTGCTCTAGTGGCAATGCTGATGGCGCTAATGATAATGGTGGTAAAGACCTTAATAGTAATGAAGATGATGGTGGTGATGTTGGTAATGTACATGCAATGATCAATTTGTTTACAGCATAGCTTAGACGAATTCCAAAGTCACAAAAAAGACTTATTTACAGGCTACGAACTTATACCATCAAGAAGAGGCAAGCATCTCTTAAAGTGGAGAGGTTACACTTACTCTCAAAATATGGATGGACCTTTTTTCTGGTATTCCAAGAAGAGGATTGGCTGTAAAGCAAGATTAAAGCTGGGCGTTGATGGAAATTTAATAATAATTGTAGATGATCACATGCATGATCCTCCTAAGTATATTAAAAGGAACGGCGTGTATGTTAAAGTCTGACGACTGACAAATAGTTGTCAGACTTTGACTTAAGCTTATGATCTTAGACGGTCTTATTCAGGATGAATCTATTCAAAAAATATATTTCTATACACCCTAAATAAGAAAGACCGATTAGGAATTTATGAATATACAAAAAGAACGAACAGGCTTTTTTCTGCTTCGATCTTATTCTCTCAAGAGCCGAGGTCCTGGATTCAAACTCCATTCAGTCAGGCCTAGCGCACTCCGCACTGTAGGTAAGAAGCTACAAGTACATAGCCGGACACCGTGGGCGGGTCGCGCGTCGTTACACGTGCCGCGTCAGAAGAGATAAGAGCTATGCGATAGAAAGAGAGGCGCTCTGTAGGTTAATATGATGACGGTAGGTATGCAGCGCTACGCGGACTGAATTGAATTTTATTGCGTCATGGCAAGAGTCGCTATTTGTTTAAATTTCTTTGCGAAGTCATGCTTCTGTCCCTGAGTGTTCTGTGATTCAGTCTTAATTTTGCACAACCTATCCCAAATGCTTTATGTATTATTTGTTCTACTAATATTTCCAATAAAATTAAAATGGTTAACTATTATGGTATTTCAAGTGCCATGATACAATATCTCATTATGGTGTACCAAAAATATAATAACGATGAAATCACCTGTAATACAAACCTGTGGTCTTGCAGTTATAGTAAAATTTCGAAGACCTTTACATGTACTGGACAAATGCAGAAATATAACTGCTCCAGTGGCAATGATGATGGTGCTGATTATAATGGTGATGAAGATCTTAATAGTAATGAAGATGGTGGTGGAAGTGGTGGTAATGTAAATGAAATGATGAAACGTTTACAGCATATAGTTTATGATATTAAAACGGGAATGCAATGGAATCAGGCGTGACGTTGCGGAAATTCATCTCAAAACTGAAACGCAATGAAAATATATAGTGTAATCCCGCTGAATATTATGTTGGTTACACAAAAGTACAAAGAGTGTTGTTGTTAGGAACTAACAACAACCAACATAATATTCAGCGGGATTACACTATATATTTTCATTGCGTTTCAGTATTAAAACGGGACTTAATCGCGCTAAAAACATTAATTTTATTTACCTCGACGTTATGTTTACGTTACGTTATGTTTACAGCATAGTTTACGCGAATTAGAAAGTCACATAAAAATTTATTTACAGGCTACGAACTAATACCATCACGAAGAGGCAAGCAGCTTCTAATGTGGAGAGGTTACACTTACTCTCAAAATATGGATGGGCCGTTGTTCCGATGTTCCAAGAAGAGGATTGGCTGTAAAGCAAGATTGAAGCTGGGCGTTGATGGAAATTTATCAATAATTGAAGATGATCACATGCACGATCCTCCTGAGTATGTAAAAACGAACGGCACGTATGTTAAAGTCTGACGACTGACAAATAGTTATCAGACTTTGACTTCAGCTTGTGATCTTAGACGGTCTTATTGAGGTTGAATTTATTCAAAAAAATATATTGCTATTCACCCTAAATAAGAAAGACCGTTTATGATGACAAGCTGAATATTACAAAAAGAACGAACAGATTTTTTTCTGCTTCGATCTTATTCTCTCCAGAGCAGAGGTCCAACTCCTGTCAGTCTTAATTTTGCACAACCTATCCCAAATTATTTATGTATTATTTGTTCTACTAATAAATCCCATATAATAACAATATTTAACTTTTTTTTGTATTTCAATTGCCATGATACAATAACTCTTTATTGTGTACCAAAAATATAATAACGATGAAATCACCTGTAATACAAACCTGTGGTCTTGCATGGTAAAATTCCGAAGACCTTTACATGTACTAGAATGTGTAGTGGCAATGATGATGGTGCTGATTATAATGGTGATGAAGATCTTAATAGTAATGAAGATGAAGGTGGAAGTGGTGGTAATGTACATGAAATGATGAATTTGTTTACAGCATAGTTTACGCGAATTACAAAGTCACATAAAAAACTTATTTACAGGCTACGAACTAATACCATCAAGAAGAGGCAAGCAGCTTCTAATGTGGAGAGGTTACACTTACTCCCAAAATAAGGATGGGCCGTTGTTCCGATGTTCCAAGAAGAGGTCTGGTTGTAAAGCAAGACTAAAGATCCTCCTAACTATATAAAAATGAACGGCGCATATGTTAAAGTCTGACGACTAACAAATAGTCATTAGATTTTGATTTCAGCTTGACATCCTAGACGGTCTTATTCAGGTTGAATAAATAACAAAAGAAATACTGTAGGAATTGAACTTTACCCCATTTGTATTATTAATCTAATAACAATTTTTATTCCACTAAGATTTCTAATAAAGATAATTATTTAAAAAAATATTATTATTTAAGATTTATTTCACTTGCATACAAAAACTCATGTGTACCACAAATGTAATAACGACACGATCACCTGAAATACAACTCCTGGGTGTGTAGTTATATTTCGCAGACCTTTAAATGGACTGGATGTATGCAGTGTAGATTGTTGAGGTGTAGATTTGTCCTTCTGCTGAATAAGAATTATTTATCTGCTAGATTACATATTGGAAGGTACATATTATTCTTAGGAATGGTGTTACAGAGTACATAAGTCATTGTAATCAGTCTGCATGCAGACGTGCAAATATTTATTTATTTATTATGTTTAGGAACAATTTAGAAAAAAAGTTTTATCTGTCCTTTTTTAGCGATAGGGGGACAGCCGGCCAGTAACATTTTTCATACAATATTTCGTTCGATGTCTTTGGTCATTGAACACAAGAACAATTTGGAACGCATTACTGCCCTCTAAGAAAGTCTCTCGGTAAAATATCTGGTTTGCTCGTACTTATTAAAGAGCCAATCATCGTTTTTTGAATAGATGGTATGAAAACGTAATTTTATATTACAGATCATTCGTTTGAGCTGTTACCGACTTCCTCTGGCAGACACCTGGTAAAGTGGTAGGGATTCACATATTCTCAAGATTCGATTCGAAGGTATAATTGTTCCAAAAAACAAAAGGGCTGTCCAGCTAAACTAAAATTAACTCGAGATGGTAAAATAGAGTGGGCTATGGATGACCATACATATGAAAAACCTACATTTTACAAAATCAATGGACAATGGACATATGTTATTAAACGGTAGTACTTAACTTTAAATAATAAAATCAACCTTTTGTAGTATAAAAAATGCCCAATTCCCATCAAAAATACTAATTACTCAGTAAAATAGTATATAAATACAAATAAAAAAATCTACTTTTTGTATGATAAAAAATGCCCATATCTTTTCAAAAATACTGATTGCACAGCAAAACACTTAAATCAAAATATTATTTACCACTGATACAGAATAATTAATAGTACAAGTACAGAAGGCTCACTCCGTGTAGTGTTGACATTTAAAGAAAAAGCGACTCTCGCAACGCAATAAAGTGCAAGTTAGCTCGCACAGCGCTGCGTGCCTAAAGTTATATTGCCTACGACGCGCCTCTCTTTCTATCGCGTAGTTCTTATCTCTTCCCTCCTGTGACAAACAACTTACTTACCCGTTATGTACCTATTACCTACTATTATTCCAATATACAATATCAAAATCATAATACCTGAAAACAAAAATACTTAAGTAAATACCCTCCTAGTACCTACGTCCTAAGAATAGTTAATAGTTATAGTGCTTGTAGCGTAGCTCACCTAGCTGTTCGTAACAAATCTTCTAGGTTTTTTTTCTTTAGTCCGGGCTCTATAGGCCCGGCCCGCGAAACCTATCCCTTTGTGTTAACAGTTATTGATATGTTTTTATTTGGTTGCATCTGTATTTGTGAACCTGGTGGGAATAAACGGGCGTCATGCGTTTTAATACAATAAAACGTTTAATGACATATCTCCTCCCTTTCAAATCTGTGGGTGGAACGATGTATTTAAACAATTTGTATGTTAACAATAGTTTTTTAAATAAAAAATGATACACGCCAATACTCCTTAATTAATTTCCCTTGTTTACAAATAAAGTCAAAACGAAAAATACGTTAGTTAATTTATCTAGCTAACATATACATATCGGTAAAACGAAAAAAATTATTAAATATTATAAGTTTTGGTTCTGTAGACGAATTAATGAAATACATTAACTTTTATATTTTGCTATTTCCAGAACGGAATAGAAGAAGTCACATTTGGAGGTATTTTAAATTGCCACATAAAAAAAAAGCTCTATGCAACTTATGTGATAAAAAATTTACTAGTGATACTGCAGTTCGAATATCGAATTTGGCCAGACACTTAAATTCTCAACATATAGCGGCTTATGAGCACGTTCAAGAGCTACGGCGACTTAGCGAAGGTAAGTGGTGCTGGTTCGGCTTTTTCATTAAGACATTTAGATTTATTTTGATCACTCAATATCGTATTAATATTGAACAGTTAAGTCACAGTGCAAACTTTATTATCTTCGATATATTATTAGTAAACAAATTATATATTTTTTTCTAGTATCGACCGTCAGAATACCACAACACACAAACGTCAGAATAGGACCATCTCTTGTAGATATTGTAGAGAAAGCCTTTTCAGACAATCCACATTTGAATGACGATACGGTAATAGAATATATCATTGAGGAAGACAGTGTGCCATTAATAGGTGGCCTGAAAGATGCTGATGATGATGATGAAGGTGAAAATGTTACCACAAATGAAAAAAAAGCGGAATCAGATACTGATTGTGAAAGCGACAACGAAGCAGAAGTCAAAGCAGAAAAGAAAACACTTATTATTACTAATCCAAATATTAAGAAGAAAATTATAAAAAATCTTGAGAGAAGACATGACAATAGTAAGTATCAGGTTTGAATGATTTAAATCATTATTTAAATATCGAATAATATTTCATCGATTCGGTCCACATCAAACTACACTACTTAAGTGGACAGGCCAGACACTATTAGGCTTTTAAAAGAACTTTCTATAGCCAAGAAGACTATGGAAGTTTTTTTCATTATTTCGTTTATTTTCAGAATCGTCACCGAAAAAAGCATCAAGGAAAACAAGTCTATTGTGGAATTACTTTCAGGAAATTAATAAAGGATCCGTTCGCTGCAAGTTGTGTGGTCATGTGATGTTGAGTAAGAATATGGGGCGACATTTGGAGTGCAGCCACAAACAAAATTATGAACGTCTTCAGAAATTAAGAAGAGCTGGCAGATGTATGTTTTTACAATGTACTCTAAGGAATTCTAACATAAATATTACATTATAAATATAAACGGCTACACTCATGTTATGATTGTGTCGGTATAACTCCGACCAGGTTTCGGACAATTAGGATGTCCTTCTTTCGGGTGTTTGCGTTTTCGCGGCGCAGACTGCGCGCCTCCGCTCGTTCCTGTCGCCGCGAGCGCGGCGTTAAAACCGACGCTCACGTACAGGTACTTGCTAGCGGATTCACATCATCATCCATCTCACTTAGCTTCTGTGCCAAGGGCACTAATCAACAGAGCTTTGCGTATCTGCGACCCTCAGCACGTCAATGCAGAGTTGAAACACGTCAGAGGCATACTCGAAAGCAACGGCTTCAGTTGGCGTCAGTGTTCCCGTTGGACCGGCCCCAGTATGCGACATCGCCCATACACTGTCGAACGGTCTCCAATTTACTTGCCTTTCGACAAGGGTGTAACTGACAAAATCAGTGACCGCCTAAAACGGAAGTACGGTATCAAGACCGTTTTCCGCCCCCCAGGCCAAATTCGGAGATTGCTGCGGTTGCCAAAGGACTGGGAGCCACTGAGTGGACCTGGAGTCTACAAGATTCCCTGCAACTGTAGAAAGTGCTATATTGGCGATACTCGGCGTTACATATCCACCAGGATAACGGAGCACATTAGGTGCATAAAGAACCTGGAGACTGACAGGTCGGCGGTCGCAGCTATAGATGTAAAAATACCGATTTAAAACGTTTTAAATCAAAAGTTGCCGTTTTAAACCCCAAATAAATCGTTTTAAATGGTTTAAAACTCGCCTACAAAAATAAAAGAACTGTGTTTTACACTTCATTATGGGCAATTTTTATAGAAAATCAATAGAAAATACCTACTTACATTACCTACTACACGAAAACTTAAGTATCTAGGTATACCTACCTATACTTATTTATTATATTATATTACACACACTAGATTAGAGCACAAAACAGTTGTGATTAGAAAGACATGCGAACGTATCTACAGTCAGGACACCACTTTTAAAACACAACTTAAAAACCCATTTTGACAGCTGTCTAATTCATACTAAAAGAGATATCAACTGTCAAAATGGGCTTTTAAAAGTGGCCCGACTGTAGTTATGTCAGCAGGAGGTTTTAAATCGAAAAAATTGGTTTATTTCGGTTTTAAACGGCTTATTTCTTTTTAAATACATTGGTTTAATTGGCTTTAAACCGGCCTTACATCTATAGTCGCAGCGCAGCCCATGCATATAGGTCAGAGTCTAAGCATTTTATACGGTTCGATCGAAGGCCTCCGTACAAGCGAGCGAAAAGTTTTTATACCACGGAAGGTTCGCGAGGCCATCGAGATAAGCCGTCATTCTACCTTCAACCAATACTTTGGGTTCTGTATACCACCAGCATGGAAGCCGATCCTCAGTAGCTCTTGTTCCGACAGCAACTTGTGGAGCCGCGACGCGGATAAAACGAGTGCATTGTGCCAGCTGATAACTCGACGGATGAAGACACCACACCACCGAACATGGCTGCGCGGGGGTAAACAAACCCCCTGCACTGGTTTTAGCGCCGCGCTAGCGGCGTCAGGAACGAGCGGAGGCGCGCAGTAGACGTGCGCTAATCATATTCTGTAGCGGATCGATCATGGAACGATTCCTTTCCCGCTCGGAACCATGTTCAGGAAACATGTTCGCGGAACTAGACATAGTTCCGCCAATTCAAATTTTTTCATTCGGTTCATATTCATGTGATTAAAGCCGCTATGACTGTATTATTTACATAGTTTCTCGGCTCAATAAGAACGCGTATGGTTGGAGAAAGTTATAATTTAACAGTTTTATTATAACCAAAACTGTTACTTGATTTACCTGCATACTTTTCAGGCTTAGGACTGCAACCAAGGTCTAGATAAAATATAAAATTCAAACATGATACATATTTTTCTATTCAATCTAGTATCAACTTTAACTTGTAGTACGTAAGTCACAATATTCATTCTAATAATTATTATTGCAAGAGCCTTTAGGATAGAGAGAGAGCTCGGATCGGTTCGTGAATCTTCGCCATCGGTCATAGTCGGTCGGTGCGGAGGCGGTCCGAAGTTCATTCATTAGCTTAGGTAGCTTATTCGCACTGATTAGGACATGCGAACCGATTTCAGTTGATATCGCGGATTGCACCGATATCGTTCCAGTGGAGGAAATAGTTCCTGGAACTATTACGGTCCGGAACGACACACCTCTAGCGCGCAGTCTGCGCCGCGAATCCAAAGCGTAAACTCCCGGAAGAAAGACATCCTAATTGTCCGAAACCTGGTCTGGAGTTATTCAGACACAATCATAACGTGAGTGTAGGCGTTTATACATATTTATAATGAATATTTCGACTTACGATAGTTTCCAAACCTTACTGAATATTACTCTTAACATTATGTACACGTAACAAATACACCCACATATAAAGTTTGTATGTAGGTGTGTTTGTTAATTATTTACGCCTCAACGGCTAAACGGATTTGGATGAAATTTGGAATGGCTATTTATAACCTTCCTCATGATTTCATTATGCGTTTTTTATGTTTTCAGACAATCCCACGGAATCTTTCGAGAAATCTGACTTTGAAATAGTGAAAAATGGTTTCAAATGCAAGTCTTGTAGTACCGTGCTAAAAGGCTCGGAGGATGAACCGAGTTTTTTGTTCGATCACATTAAAGAGAAGCACCCTGGCAAAGTTGTGTTCTGTAGCGACGAGCCGTTGACGAATGACAGCAAAGTCGTCATTATTGAAACTGAGGATATGCCTCAAATTTAATATGTGTTTAATGAAATGAATAAGGTTTATATAGCGCATAATATTATGTAGGGTGTTTGGTTTACTTTTATAAGAATAATATGTTATACTTTATACTAAAAATAATATCCCTCTCCTAATCCTCCTCGTAATATGCTGTAGTTTAAGACAATCTTAAGCTTCTTAATTTTTCAGCTTCTTAGTTTTAAAGTAAACTTGCATGATTTGAACAAAACTCAAATATAGTGTACATATATATAAAAAGAGTTGTTTGTTAAAAATAAATAATCTGTAGTTGTTTTATTATACACTCGAGAGCAATGAATCCGGGTCACTTAAAGAATCCTAAAAATCTCGGAAACTAAAAATGCTAGGTTAATGCAATAAATTGTATTTAATAGACAATGTAATACTCCTTAAATGAAGGTATTAAAACTTCTTAGTTATTGTAAAGTTATATCATAAAAAAATCAAATTTGAAAAAGGGCCACTTTCGAAGATGGAACTACGAAATTACAGCATTTGGTTTTGCTTTTGTTTGTAATCTGTCATTTATGTGGGTACATAAACCATGTTGATAGTGCTCTATATTCATTATTCAAGCTGAAATTATGTCGCTTACGCCTGAAGAATGCACCAGAATACTTACAATGCTGGAAACCGGCCGGAGTCAGCGCGATACAGCCAGGACTGTCGGTGTGTCGCTGTCAACAGTACAAAGAGTTCTCCGACGTTACGAAGAAACTGGTTCTAACCTACGCAGACCAGGAACGGGCAGAACCAGGTGTACCACAGCACGAGAAGACCGATACTTGGTGAACACCATGCTTCGAAATCGCTTTCTCACAGGAACTGAACTCACCAATCAGTTTCGACGCCTCGGAGGAAGTAACCCAAGTGCATGGACAGTAAGACGTCGGCTTGCTGAATCTAACTTAAAACCCCTTAGACCTGCAAACGGCCCTAAACTGGAGCGTGGGCATCGTATTTCGAGACTAAGATATGCCCAGAGCCACGTAAATTGGAGTATTGAAGATTGGTCAAAAGTTATGTTCTCCGACGAATCAAAATGTATGCTCTACAAGCACGATGGAAGACACAGAGTGTATCGAAGACCAGGGGAAAGATTCAAGCAAGCATGCATCGAAGAAAAAGTAGCCTACGGTGGTGGGTCTGTACTTGTGTGGGCCGGAATTTCTTCTGAAAGTCGCACAGAGCTGGTGATCATAGAAAACGGCTCTTTAACTAGCGTAAGATATGTGGAAGAAATCCTCAATGATCACGTTGGTCCATTTATGGTCAATTTAGGTGAGGATGCTATATTTATGCATGACAATGCCCGACCTCATACAGGTAGGATTGTGAATGACTACCTTCAAGAGATGAACATTACTCGTATGGAGTGGCCAGCGCGCAGCCCGGATATCAACCCGATCGAGCATGCTTGGGACGAGCTAGGCAGATGCGTAAAACAACGAAACCCTCCCCCAATCACGCTTCGTGAGCTCAAAATTGCTCTCACAGAGGAATGGGAGAATATTCCCCAAAATCGTATAAGGAACTTGGTGTACAGCATGCCAAACCGCGTAAACGCAGTAATGGAAGCACGAGGAGGACAATACGAAGTATTAAAATTCAAGAAAATCGTAATAAAGTTCAAAAATTTCATGTTTCCTATTTTTGTTTTAAGGAGAGATCAGCAGTTTTTTTCTTTATGTAATTTTGTGTTAATAAAATGTATGGTGACTCATATTTTTTTTACTTTCATTTAAGGAGTATTACATTGTCTATTAAATACAATTTATTGCATTAACCTATCATTTTTAGTTTCCGAGATTTTTAACATTCTTTAAGTGACCCGGATTCATTGCTCTCGAGTGTAGTTACAACCCTGCGTATATTCTCGCTCTGTCTAGTCGCAGGGCGTCCTACGCTATGTCTGCCGATTCGCGGTCTCCACTCTACATAAAAGACGCCTACCACAGCGGTTATCGGATCGGCAGCAAATATGACCGATACCTATAATATAATACTATAATTATATAATATATCGAGTCATCCGTTTAAGAAAAACATGCGTATTCCCTATTCAAAATAACCCGTTATTATAGAATATTATACATTAAATTAAAGTAGATTAGGAGCAGCGTACAAAAATATGTTTCTAACTTCAACAACTAGAGTCACTATTTTATAAAGTGTTGGTTAGGTACTTAATTTGTATGCTAATAAATGTAAAAATTGAATATTTTGTTTATTTTCTGATTTGTGACTGTTTCTTTTCCAGCGACAGTGCATGGTGTTTAGACCTAATATTCTAACTCTACAAGTGTGGACTGAACAGTAATATATTTTACAGGTTATGAGTTGATACCTACTTCGAAAGGCAAAAGCTTGCTGATGTGGCATGGCTTCACTTACGCTCAAGATAACCATACGCCTAGGTATTACTGCTCGAAGCATCATCTTGGGTGCAAGGCAAAGATCAAACTCGACGCCAACGGACAAATCATGAAGGCAGACGAACGCCATACTCATGAACCACCTAATTATGTGAAACTAAATGGCACCTATGTGAAACTGTAATGCAAGATAAAATTGAGAATTTTAGCGTATTTTTTTTTATTTTGAAATCCTTTTCAATCCAGAATGTCATTACTATTAGAGTATATTTAGTCTTATAATTTCTCTGTCATTATAAAAATAATTGTGGTTGTCATATAAATATTAATATTTATTTTAATTTTTTTATATTAAAATGGAATGAAAAACTTGTTTGTTTTATTAAAGTTGGTATGTCTAGTATTATGTGATACGCGTCTTTTTCACGTTGGGGAGGAATTGACTGAAACAAATATTTATCGCGCCCTGGTTGGAAGACAACTTTCTGGAACGATAAATTAGTATTGTAATGTTTTATTTGTTTTTGTGATTTACGCTTTATTAAAAAAAAACATGTTTATTCCAGACTACGAACTGATCGGTCCGACTCCAAAGGGCAAGTACATCCTCCTTTACCAAAGCTATACGTACGCCCAAGATCACAACGGTCGTCGTTACTACTGCTCGAAGTATTCTGGTGGTGGCTGCAAAGCAAGACTGAAGCTGGACAAGAACGGGAGGGTGGTAAGTGCGGAGGGGAAGCATTTCCACGAACCGCCCAATTATGTAAAGGTTAACGGAGTTTACATTAAAGTATAAGCAGGTATTATTCACAGCGATTATCCTTTAATCCGTTTGTAATTTTTTCGTTTTAATCCCATTCTCAACGTAAAAAAACTCCAAGATCGGTGTTCGTCTAACTCGAACACCGATACCGATCGCTTCCAAACATGTTTTGTGATCGGTATTTGTCCGTCTATTTTCTAACTTTTCTACTCAGTCTGTTCCAATCCCTATCCCAAACACGACCGCTAAAAATGATAGATATAGATCGATATTCTGAGGTTGAAATAAAAGAATATGATTATGATATTACTGTATGAGTTATTATGTGTAAGTACATGTATGTTGGGAGTTATTTTTTGTACTAAAATATTACTTATCTTTTGTTAAAATATATAATTACTATATTATTCTGCTGCTATTATAAAACTTTAACGGAATCATGCCTGTACATCTGTACCTTAACTATTTGTTTCAAAAATAATAGATTATTTTAAGGGTCTCTAAACCCGAGGTCGGTAGTCAAAATGGGTGTACCACAGAGTTCAATTTTAGGGCCGTTCTTGTTCTTAGTGTACGTAAATGACTTACCTTATATGGTGAAAGACCTTGCAGACATTTTACTTTTTGCTGATGATACATATATAATCTTTTAAGTAGATAGGAAGGATAGTGAACTAGTACACGTAAATGATGTATTAGATATTGTTTCAATTTGGTTAGCTGCCAACAAATTGTTACTAAACGCGAAAAAGACGAAATGTTTAAAGTTCTCTTTGCCTAATGTTAGACATGTAGAGCCAAACGTAATGCTTAATAGTAATAAACTCTATACAGACAAGGCGACGGTATTCCTAGGTATAGGCATAGACTCTAACCTGCCAGTTTTACACAGGGTAGGGTACAGTACCCTGTACCCTACCCTGTGTAAAACTGGCAGGTTAGTACTTAAACTCCTAAAATTTGTGCTAGAGTAATTGGTATTAGGTTAAAATCAGTAGGGTGGGGAGGTACTTTAGAAATAAAGCAGTATCACGAAATGAACGAAGGTATATGTAATATTGATATGATATTGAGTTAGTTGGTTTTTAAAGTTTTTGATAAAGCCATTGAAAAAAAAAGTTTAAAGAATAGTGTCATTTATGATGCATTTAAATATATGTAATATTTTATCTCGAAATTGTGTGAGTTTTAATGTTTAATTAATATATTTCCACAGGAAAAATGGAGGAAAACGTTTCTTATAGAAAAAACAGAAATTACAAAGAGGCAACATTAAAAGCTGCCATTGATAATATCTTACATTCAAATATGACTCTCTACGGAGCAGCAAAACGATTTGGCATTCCATGGAGTACCCTAAAATATTATGTTTGTCGTGCGAAAGAAGACAAGAAGAAAGGTATAACCCAGTTTACAATGCTAAAAATTGGAAGGCCGTTCCGCTAACTCTATAGAGCAAAAATTTGTTGGCAAAAAAAAATAATTAAAAAATTTGTTTGTTAATTGAAATGCAAACGCTTGTATTTGGCCTTACTTACAGTAAATCGAATTGGACAAGTTGGCTAACTCGAAAAATCCTAACCACTGCTTTAACTTGGATTTAGGTCGTGCTGCTTGAACTGGTAGGTCAATTTAAACACTGCTATTAGCTTATCAACCAAATCTTTTATTATTAGTTATATATATTATACAGCGCCATGGCTTATCGACCAGAATAAATGTATGCTGGACGGGCTAGTCGTTCTAATCCTGTTGTAATAAGTTAGAGACGGAACGTAAGTCACACCAGATTACCTCTAGCACCATCAGATCATAGTCTGATGGATATAATAGGTAAAATATAAATCTTCATAGGTTTAAGTCACAATGTATATAATTCCAGACAACCACTCTTCTTACTATTTCATACTCATTTTACAAGGCAGGTAAATTTTTATCTAGAACGGATACAACCGTGACTGTAAAAGCAATAGATTTTGTTGAAAGTAGATATAAAGCAAGGCTTAAACCAAGGCCACCTACTACTCCGTTAAAATTGAGAGCTTTACTTTTCGAAGGGGCTTACAATTCGGAAATACCAATACCAGTACCAATCAGCATATCTGCTATTTTTCAGAGTACGAACTCATACCTACCCGCAAAGGCAACCATCTTCTCATGTGGCAAGGATATACGTACTCGCAGCACCACCACAGCCTCAGGTATTACTGCTCCAAGCAGCTATCTATCGGGTGCAAGGCAAGACTGAAACTGAGTGAGAATGGAAAAATAGTAAAAGCTGAAGGAGAACATTTGCATCTGCCGCCCAAATATGTGAAGAGCTCCACCGGAAAATATGTCAAAGTCTGATACCGACTCACACATATATGTGTTCGCTGATAGTGACTGAATAATTATAGTTAATGGTTTTGAAATTATTAAAGGTTGGAAGCTTTCATTTCCGTATACTTTTTTAACGTTGTCGTTGTATTTAGGACTTTTACCTAATAAAACGTAAGAATAAGACCATAGACAAAACGGATAATGGAGGAACTATTTTAAAAATTCCATAATATCTTATATTTCGTTCCCACCCTCAAAATGGAACGTAGCGTCTTAGGTATAAAGAGGATCGACAAGTCCGAAACACTACGCTGCGTCCCATTACAGGAATCGTTGATGTTGGCCAGAAAGCAGCCAGATTAAAATGGGATTGGGCGGGTCACGTATCCCGACTGGTGGGCTCAGATTGTCACGCAGTGGGTGCTAGAAGTTGGGTAACGGCGCCGAGGGAGGCCGAGAAAACGCTGGCGAGATGAAGTCGTGGCATTCCAAGAGGAATGGCTTGACATAGCGGGTGATCGGGATGCGTGGATGGGGGAGACCTTTGCCCAGCAGTGGGACAGCATAGGTTAAAAAAAAAGTTATATTTCAAAGGAATGTAAATATTTAAATTATTATAACCTTCCTTAAAACTTGATTGTGCATTTTGCATGTTTGCAAACAATCTGACAGAATCTAACGACAAACCTGACTTTGAAATACGGTGCTAAAGGTTCAAAGGATGAACCGTATTTTTACAAGCATTTATTTAACTTGCGGTCAAATCTTGCAAGTTGAATCAGAACCACTTCATCTTATCCTACGGAGTTGAAATTTTGGTACTCTTCAGATTCCGATGACAATGTAATATAATGGGGACAGCCAGCTGATGATGGGGACGGAAGGCGGGCAATGGAACTCCTTAAATATTTTTGTCAAAAATCTTATTTGTTTGATCATGTTAAGGAAAATCACTCTGTCAAAGTTGTGTTCAATAGCGACGAGCCGTTGATCAATGACAATAACGTCGTCATTGTTGAAATTGAGAAATGAGGAACATGCCTGAGTTCCAAAATATGTATTTTATGAAATTATTGAAAATGAAAAAATGAAATTATTAGAAAGGTTTATATAGAGCATAATATTATATAGGCTATTTTATTTATTTGATATGAATTGATTGATATTTTCAAATATTATTATGAAGTAAGATAAGAGGACAAACAATTGTTTACTACCAAATCACTACTTATCAAATGTGAGACTCTATAGTGATAGATAGTGTGAATAAGTGTACTAGAAATCCATAAATATCAATAATCTTATGTGCTATTTTACAGCAACTTATACAAACATAACTTACCCGAAAGCCAAAAATCTTCTATATAGCAAGGTCAGACGTTACTCCGAGTACCACAACAGGCCAAGGTATTCCTGCTCCAAGCAGCTGTCAGGATGCAGGGCAAGACTGAAACTGAGAGAAAATAGAAAAAGTAGTAAAAGCAGAAGTAGAACATGGAATCTACGCGCGAAGAGCTCTAGCGGGAATATGTCAAAGTCTAATACAGTCTCCCAAACTTATGTGTTCGCTGACAGGACCACTGCTGTCTATATAATGTCATAGTTTTTGTCCCTCTTTGTTATTTTATACCTTAGTTCTATTTTAGGCCACAGGGTCTGATATGTTTGTGGCACTCAAGTTCACAACTTCAGCAATTAGCGACAAGAATCTGAATGAATATGGGTGACGTTTACCACTTCCATTAAGTAGTTGATGAATGAAATTGATGAAAGTTTTTTTCTATTTTGGCCATGTTCATTCAGATTCATATCGCACTATGGTACGTGGTGGAAATTGAAATGCGGTTATCTTAATTGTATTTTAGCTTTGATGTGATTTTGATTTTATGTTCGTTCTAAAGTTATTGTACCTTAGATACTTTTGTTTAACCATTATTATTTAGACATTGTATAATTATTGCAATAACAGGCAGACGGCAATGGCTTCTACTAGTAGAACGATGCATTTAAACAATTTGTATGTTTACAATAGTTCTTTAAATAAAAAATATATGCCAATACTCGTTAATTAATGTCCCTAGCTTACAAATAAAGTTAAAACGAAAAATACACTAATTATTTTTTCTAGCTAACAAATAAAGGTAAAACGAAAAAAATTAAAGACTTTTAGTTCTGTAGACAAATTAATGAAATACATTAACGTTTATATTTTCTATTTTCAGAACGGAATAGAAGAAGTCACATTTGGAGGTATTTTAAATTGCCGGATAAAAAAACAGCTCTATGCAACTTATGTGATAGAAAATTTGTCAGTGACAGTGCAGTTCAAATATCTAATTTGGCCAGACACTTACATTCCCAACATATAGCGGCTTATGAGCACATTCAAAAGCTACGGCGACTTAGCGAAGGTAAGTGGTGCTGGTTCGGCTTTTTAATATAGATATTTAGATTTATTTTGATCATTCAGTATCGTATTAATATTAAACGGTTATTTGTAATTACAGCGCAAACATTGCTATCTTCGATATTTTATTAGTAAACAAATTATCTTTTTTTTTTCTAGTATCGACCGTCAGAATAGGACCATCTCTTGTAGATATTGTAGAGAAAGCCATTTCAGACAATCCACATTTGAATGACGATACGGTAATTGAATATATCATTGAGGAAGACAATGTGCCATTAATAGGCGGCCTGAAAGATGCTGATGATGATGATGAAGGTGAAAATGTTACCACAAATGAAAAAAAAGCGGAATCAGATACTGATTGTGAAAGCGACAACGAAACAGAAGTCAAAGCAGAAAACAAAACACTTATTATTACTAATCCTAAAATTAAGAAGAAAATTACAAAAAATCTTGAGAGAAGAAATGACAATAGTAAGTATCAGGTTTGAATGATTTTAATCATTATTTAAATATCGAATAATATTTCATCGACTCGGTCCACATCAAACTACACTACTTAAGTGGACAGGCCAGACACTATTAGACTTTTAAAAGAACTTTCTATAGCCTAGAAGAGTATGGAAATGTTTCATTATTTCGTTTATTTTCAGAATCGTCACCGAAAAAAGCATCAAGGAAAACAAGTCTATTGTGGAATTACTTCCAGGAAATTAATAAAGGATCCGTTCGTTGCAAATTGTGTGGTCATGTGATGAGTAGGAATATGAGGCGACATTTGGAGTGCAGACACAAAAAAATTTATGAACGTCTTCAGAAATTAAGAAGAGCTGGCAGAGGTATTTTTAAAAAATGTACTTATGGAATTCTAACATGAATATTACACTTCCATTTTACTTACATTTACAAGACGTTTCATCGTTTAATGTTACCTTTAACAACCGTCGTTAAATTGATTGTGAGGTTTACAATCACAGCTTATTTCTTATTAAGACATTTTTTTTTCAGTAATAAGAAGGGAAGAAACTCAAGGACGTCCAAAAATTGGCGGAAAACAACGATATCCCACACGTGCATGGATTAGACAGTATATGGATAAAATTGAAAACGGCAAATACCAATGCAATATTTGTAATGTTACTTTAAAAATGGCTGAAGGAGAATTCGGTAACATGAAACGCCATGTTATGAGAAAGCATCCATATGTCTATGCTAAAGAAACAAATTTCATCTCAGATGATGGTGACAATGACGTAGAAAGAACAGGTAACGAATCAAATATTGAAGACGACGATCTTGTTTATAATAAGTCAGGTTCTGCGGTAGATAATACTGTTATTAAGGAGACGCAATCTACCAATATCCTCGGTAGCAAAGATTGTAAAGTATCAGGGAAAGCCAAAGAAGGGTTGATTTTTGCCGATGCGATACAAGAAAATTCACAGCTAGATGAGGGATATCTAGTAGAATACATTTTGGGAGATGATTCTGCGAGAATTACTGTCAGTAATGCAACTCTAATTAATGAAACTCACACAGAAATGGATACTAATAACAGTGAAACCGATACAGAAAAAAAAGTACCCATACAACAAATCAGTGAATTGCCCTTTGCAGATTTAGAGATGCACATCAAAATGACGTGCCAAAACAGACCTGGAGGAAAACGTAAGTATCCACCTAAAATATGAAATATTAAAAATGAATTCATAAGAGTCGTGTTAAACCCATTATAATTAAATTTCAGGTAACAAAAGCAAGACATGTTTTTGGAACTTCTTTGAACTTGTTCGAGATAATGTACATAGATGTTTATTTTGCGGTCAAAGCATCACGATATTCCCGCAGAACATCGCAAATCTTAAGCGTCATATAAGAAGCAAGCATCACAAAGCGTATGAGCTCATAATGAAATATCTCCCGGAGGACGATTCAAGTAGACGTAGAATGACTAGAATGAGGAACATGGATATCGCGGTTCCAGGTATGTAATAATGTTTATTATAATCTTGAACAGCAAAGGTAGTGCAATGTGTGTGTCGAATATGATTTAACTGTATCTGTGTGTCGAATATGTTGGAAAACGACCGATGTTCTAATTTTTTAAGTATCTTCTTAAATTTGTTTACCTAATAAAATTTTACAATACGACCATAGGAGAAGACGAATGGACATTTATCGACTTCCATGATAACTCATATTTCAAAGCAATATCACATCACATCACACTTATATTACAAATGCGAAAGTTTGTACGTTAGTGCGGAAGCGTGTTTGTCACCTCTTCCCGCCGCAATAACTGAAAGGATTTTGATGAAATTTAGTATGGACATAGCTTATATACATGTCGCAGCCAACTAGCTTACTCAGCCGTTCTATCAACAGCCTAGCCTCTTTACAAATCAGCGCCGTTCAACTAGCTTCCTGAAAGTTATTCAGCCATTTGATCAAACAGCTAGGCAAATGACTTGGATCGATGGCGTTTAATTACTGCCTACCTAACTTTTAGCCTGTTCATTTATAAAGCCTGTTTTCCAAAGTTTAATGAAAAAAGCACAATGGAAGAGTGTAGTGACAATAATAATGAATATAGCTGCAGCCCTGGTACATACATGTCCGCCGCAACGCCGCGAACATGTATTTTAGATACAATTATAATGTAAGTAGATTATAATCTATCACTTCGACAGATTATAATCGACTGAAAAAAATGCGACGGTTCACAATATTTCGACAGTTTACAATCTCGCGTAGGATACATCTAATCGTACAAAAGGCCTAAGCATTAGCCAGCCAGCTTATTTAATGTTGCAACAGACGCTTTGGCTGAATATCATTCAGCTCAGCAATATCATCAGCTAGTTGAACGGCGCTGTTTAGTAAAGAGGCTAGGCTGTTGATTAAACGGCTAGTTAAGCTGCGACATATATATATAATATTATAAATGTGAAAGTTTGTATGTACGAGTAAGTGGCTTGTTACCTCTTCACGCTTGAAAGGCTAAATGGATGAAATTTGGAACGGAGATAGCTTATACGCTGGATTGACACGTAGGTTACTTTTTATCCCGAGAAACCGCAGATATGAGATATTGATAACCTTCCTCATGACTTCATTATGCGTTTTTTATTTTTTTTTAGACAACCCGACGGAATCTTTCGACAAATCTGACTTTGAAGTAGTGGAAAATGGTTTCAAATGCAAGTCTTGTAGTACCGTGCTAAAAGGCTCGGAGGATGAACCGAGTTTTTTGTTTGATCACATTAAAGAGAAGCACCCTGGCAAAGTTGTGTTCTGTAGCGACGAGCCGTTGACGAATGACAGCAAAGTCGTCATTATTGAAACTGAGGATATGCCTCAAATTTAATATGTGTTTAATGAAATGAATAAGGTTAAGGTAGCGCATAATATTATGTAGGGTGTTTGGTTTACTTTTATAAGAATAATATGTTATACTTTATACTAAAAATAATATCCCTCTCCTAATCCTCCTCGTAATATGCTGTAGTTTAAGACAATCTTAAGCTTCTTAATTTTTCAGCATATTGAAATTTGTATAAATGAAAGATGTAAGATAAAATGTATTATAGGTACCTAGTAGTTGATAGTTCATTATCATTAGTTGTGTTTGCTTTCATTTATATTATAATTATTTTATGTGCATACCATATATATCAAATAGGTTTAACTTTATTAAATAGTTTAAATGAAACCTGAGTTTTATTTTACTCAATTGGATGTTGTAGGATTTGTATGGTGTTTTCCTTTAAGACTTAAATATTTTGAAATTATATGTTTGCATGGTTTAATTCGCGACTTATTTTATTTACAGAACTATGTAAAATGTATTTAATGTAAATAAATGGTTCTTGTCATCATTATAGTCTTATTTGTATACGTAACACTTTTTGGATTGCGACTTTACAATCTTTACATTACAATACCCCATCGCCAGCACTGAGAATCGAAGCATTTACCCCAGAATAGTAGTATCGATATGCGTTTAGAAACAAGAAGGCCAATATGGGTCACAGGCCAATATGGTCACAGGTCAATATGGTATATCACATATATCGCAGGTCGAACTTGGACAAAAATGCCACACTGTGTTAGCAAATGGCATTAGAGTGAGGCTTTTGAGTATACAACAGTGAGATGTAAAAGGTGTGAATCATGATGATGATAATGGTATTATTTTTTATCAAAAAAATAATAATATGATAGATAATGGTATTGTTTTTTTTTTTATTAATGGTATTATTTAGTATCAATTCTTATAGAACTGTCATCATTATAATCGTTAGCCTATATCACTATATCGTTCACTGCTGGACATAGGCAGATGCCTATGGGAGAGCCCAAAGCACGTCACTGAGTCCGATCTTAGGCTTATCTTCTCCAGTCACTACCAGCAACCCTGCTTATATCCTCGCTCTATCTAGTTGCAGGGTGTCCTACGCTATGTTAGCCGATTCGCGGTCTCCACTCTATATAAAAAACGCCTACCACAGCGGTTATCGGTTCGGCAGCAAATATGACCTATACCTAGAACTATATTTTAATGAAAATATTAATATTATAGGTATAACGGAACGTTTTGATTTCCTTCACATTTCAAATCCGCGGTCACTACGATCATCACAGAACCTACTGTTGACAACGCCTGCTCATAGTACTTCCTTCTATGATTCTTCCTTCACTGTCAAAGCTGTTCGACTATAGAACGCCTTACCTCTTTCAATAAAACGAGCTCCTTCTCTTGAAATCTTTAAAAATCGTGTTAAGCAGTTTTATCTTGCACAATAGCTGCTACCTATGCTTCGTCTACTGTTAGTATTTATGTTTTCATTTGTAATTTTGTATATTTACCTATTTTTAATTTACTTGTATATTTTATTAATTATGTTATGTATTTTATGTAATGACTTTGGTTTATGTAGGTATATTATATAACAAAATTATCTTAAAGTAACACCGTCCATATATATTTCTGTCTACATTCCTTCACTTGTGGGTTGTCTGGAAGAGATCGCTTTAAGCGATAAGACCGCCCATTGTGACATTATTATTAAGTTAGTTGTTATTTTAGATTTTAATTATTTCTGTATTTTGGTGTTACAATAAAGAGTTATTCTATTCTATTCTATTCTATAACCACAGACTATACCTATAATATTAAAATATCGATCATACTACTTAAATTTGATCATACTACTTAAAATCTTCGCATATCACAAGGATATTAAGTCCATTTTCGCTAAATCTTTTTTATTTCACTATTACACTACATTCTCATTGATATCTATGAGTCGTTTGATCTACGGACAGCTTGAACGGTAACATTTTGAAATATTTTCTATGGAAATAATGTTAAAAGTTGACTGAACATAGGAACCGGGTAATTATGAGTCTGGGCCAAAATGCTGGCATTGTTGTCGCCTCGCTGTATAACATGAATTATCCTTTGACTAAAATACGGGCCAAAAGACGACATATTGACCATGTGCCGACTCCAGGCTCCTGTCAAATTTTGAAACATTTCTAGCCCTTCCTGATCTATTTTAAGTACCTAGTTATATTAGCATCTATATCACTTGTTTTAAAAAAAACTGTATTTTAATACTTTTATTATGATTGCAGATAAAAATCAGTCTCGGCTACAGTATGATTCCTGGGGCTCTATTTTCGACGTGTAGATATAATATCACATTCGATAAATATTGCAGGAACTGTCAAAATATCTATTGATTTGAAAATCCCTTATTCTCGAGAAGTCACATTAGATAAATATCGATTGAAAACCGCCAGATATGTAATCGAGTGGTCCCGAGCACTCGATATGAGTTTATCGAATGCGACACAAATGTCATTATAATGTCTTACTCTTCAAACTTCTTGTACGTTTTTGTTTGAGCGTTCATTTTAATTTATGTTATAAAGTTTATATCATTATTTATGTTTGAAATTTATGTTTTAGTTTAGTGGACCCTATGCTATTAAAAATATAGGTACTTAACAAAAGCAGGTTTAAATTACTAAGAAAAATAACTGGCGACGAGTTTATTTACGCTTTTGTGGCTGATGTAATTGAGGAGGCAGAACACGCAGCAGCCACTCAACGATGGTGGCGGGCCCAATAGAGAGGAGAATAAATCCAGGGAAAATGAGGAATACGGATTTAAAAAATCCGCTTGTCCAAACATTTAACGATAGACCTAATTAATATGCCAACAGCTGCTGCAAGCAGCTGCTAAGAAAAAATGTTGATATAAAGACATAAATTATGTACATATAAGTATATTTATATTTATTTTATTTATGTATATGTTACGGCTAATACCCGAAGTGCGGCTACACCTAGTTTTAGCAGGTTAGAACTAGGTGTAGCCACTTACTCTTGGTTAAACCTAGTACGAGCCGATTGTTTTCGGGTAAAACTAGGTCTAGCCTTCATCATGCCGGCTAATCAAACGTATAAGGGGCAGCCCTCGGTAGGTTAGGGTGAGGCGGGGGTGGCCCTTGGGCCACCCCAACGTCGCGAACATGTATATTAGATATAATATAATGCTCGTACTAGGTTTAACCAAGAGTAAGTGGCTACACCTAGTTCTAACCGGCTAAAACTAGGTGTAGCCGCACTTCGGGTATTAGCCGTAACATATACATGTTTTAATTTTATGTTATTTTATTTATGCTCGTAGTAGGTATTTCATTTATTTATATTTGTTTTCATCATCATCATCATCATCCTCATATATATAAAATTCTCGTGTCGCAATGTTAGTTACCTTACTCCTCCGAAACGGCTTTACTGATTTTTACTAAATTTTATATGCATATTTAGTAGGTTATTTACATATAATATAACATATATACATATTGTTGGATTTTTATAATGTATACCACACTGACCGCAATATTTCTTTAAAAATTCCTGTCCATCCAAAGGTTGCCTGTAAGAAATTGCTAATTGCGATAAGGCCGCCCATTGTATCCACTGTTTATTAACTTTGTTAACTATTGTTTTTCCTGTGTATTTGGTATTCAATAAAGCATTATTGTATTGTATTGTAAATTTTATAAGCCCTTGACACAATAAAACATGTCTAAGAACCACCGCTAGAAAACCTGCTAATAATATTAGAATAGATTGTATTTATTTTATGTGAAAATGTGAATTTAATGATACAATACAATAATTGCAGTGATGAGAATTAAGTAATGTGATAATTTTGTGGATGACAATTAAATCAAATTGACAAAGCTAATCTCGGGACACGGTTCGATGATGGCAGCTTCCGCATTGCCGTCGGTCAGCGACTGGGTGCGGCAATTGTGGAGCGCCATCGGTTTCCTGGTGGCAGAGATGTCGACAGGGACGGACTTTATGGACTGTTCTGCCAGAAAGTGCTGGCAGATTCCTCCCGCCACGGCTCCATAATCGACTTCATAAAACGGATACTTCCCAGCATCAACATCCCTTCGGTGTTAGAATCGGTTAGGGTAGTTCGCGATGATGATAAACGTCCGGACGATATGACGCTGATCCCCTGGGAGCGTGGACGAACCCTCGTATGGGACGCAACGTGCGTCGATATGTTGGCTCCTTTTCGCTTCAATCGGATCGGTGTCAAAGGCCGGAGCCGCGACGGGGCTGCCGAAGACGCCAAGCGACGGAAATATGCTTCACTCTGCAGTGGCTACGTTGTGTGTGTGTGTGGATGTGTGTTCTGTGTGTATTTGTACACAATACTTGTTGTTTCCCTCTATCTCCGAAGAGATTGAACTGATTTAGTTGTGGTTTCGGTAAGATTTGAATTTTAGAGATGTTTCTTGACGATAAAAATATAATAATGTATAAGTATAGTTAAATAATATATATACATAATACATAGGCCCTTAAAAAAAAATTAACCTTAAATAAAGTTAAGCAATGTTTAGCATGTTTTGTCACTATTATGTTGAAACGAATATGTTAAAGAGAGACAAAATATTAAACATTAAGTAAGGATCTAAACAGCGTTTATTATTACCGATTCAACTTTATTTATCGTTTATTAATAAGAGTCTTTAGTACCAGTCTACAAGGGGCTGTACTGTCGCGGACATTATACAATATTTTGTTAATTTTTTATAGGTAGATTTACTAAGGCGCGACATAAGAAAAAGCAATCAGAAAAAGAAAAAATAGCAAGACAAAGAGAAAAAAAAAAGATATTTATGAGAAAATTTAGAGAGAAACTCAAACACAACCCCGAATCTCTTGAAGAAATAAGGCGAAAGGATCGCGAAAGATATCATCGTAAAAAAGAAAACAACTTGATTAAGTCCATATCAGATTACGCGCCTCGCCTCCAAACGATAATTCGTAAAAATTGGCGGGAGAAGTCAAGAAGATATAGGGAAAAGCAAAAACTATTAAAAAGAACAGAAGGTTCCTTAGAACTAGAACATAGTACACCACCCTCAAGTCCAAGACCGTCTCCTTCACGAGAATCACCACCGGACCGAAAAGTAGCTTCTAGAAATAAAACTAAAAGCCAATTACCATAATGTATGTGTGACTAGTCTATCATACTTGTGAAATAACGGGTGCTGTTTGTAGGGACTGGTCTAGTGTGGTCACTCTGCTGCTATAGCTAGGTAATAGGTAATATATATTTTAATTTTATAGTAAAAAAATACTAGTTATATTATATAAAAAATCTGGGCACGTCAGCCACATGTCTATCGAACTTTGGGCCAAAAGAACAACCGAATGGGTTTCCGACAATGGACGCAGATAACGCGGCAGACCAAGACGGAAATGGCGAGATGAGCTGCATACATTCCTGTTAGATTGGCTCATTCATCTCAAGACCCCGAGAAATGGAAGGAAATTAGGGAGGCCTTTGCCCTGCAGTGGGACGATATATACTGAATATAATATAATAATTGTAAAATCTGTGAGCATAATTTTCCGTTCAGTTCTGATTGTAGGATATCTCATTTCTACTTCTAGGTTGACGTTTCGTTTATAATTATTTTATTGTATGAGATACACTCGAGAGCAATGAATCCGGGTCACTTAAAGAATGTTAAAAATCTCGGAAACTAAAAATGATAGGTCTATGCAATAAATTGTATTTAATAGACAATGTAATACTCCTTCAATGAAAGTAAAAAAAATATGAGTCACCATACATTTTATTAACACATAATTACATAAAGAAAAAAACTGCTGATCTCTCCTTAAAACAAAAATAGGAAACATGAAATTTTTGAACTTTATTACGATTTTCTTGAATTTTAATACTTCGTATTGCCTCCTCGTGCTTCCATTACTGCGTTTACGCGGTTTGGCATGCTGTACACCAAGTTCCTTATACGATTTTGGGGAATATTCTCCCATTCCTCTGTGAGAGCAATTTTGAGCTCACGAAGCGTGATTGGGGGAGGGTTTCGTTGTTTTACGCATCTGCCTAGCTCGTCCCAAGCATGCTCGATCGGGTTGATATCCGGGCTGCGCGCTGGCCACTCCATACGAGTAATGTTCATCTCTTGAAGGTAGTCATTCACAATCCTACCTGTATGAGGTCGGGCATTGTCATGCATAAATATAGCATCCTCACCTAAATTGACCATAAATGGACCAACGTGATCATTGAGGATTTCTTCCACATATCTTACGCTAGTTAAAGAGCCGTTTTCTATGATCACCAGCTCTGTGCGACTTTCAGAAGAAATTCCGGCCCACACAAGTACAGACCCACCACCGTAGGCTACTTTTTCTTCGATGCATGCTTGCTTGAATCTTTCCCCTGGTCTTCGATACACTCTGTGTCTTCCATCGTGCTTGTAGAGCATAAATTTTGATTCGTCGGAGAACATAACTTTTGACCAATCTTCAATACTCCAATTTACGTGGCTCTGGGCATATCTTAGTCTCGAAATACGATGCCCACGCTCCAGTTTAGGGCCGTTTGCAGGTCTAAGGGGTTTTAAGTTAGATTCAGCAAGCCGACGTCTTACTGTCCATGCACGTGGGTTACTTCCTCCGAGGCGTCGAAACTGATTGGTGAGTTCAGTTCCTGTGAGAAAGCGATTTCGAAGCATGGTGTTCACCAAGTATCGGTCTTCTCGTGCTGTGGTACACCTGGTTCTGCCCGTTCCTGGTCTGCGTAGGTTAGAACCAGTTTCTTCGTAACGTCGGAGAACTCTTTGTACTGTTGACAGCGACACACCGACAGTCCTGGCTGTATCGCGCTGACTCCGGCCGGTTTCCAGCATTGTAAGTATTCTGGTGCATTCTTCAGGCGTAAGCGACATAATTTCAGCTTGAATAATGAATATAGAGCACTATCAACATGGTTTATGTACCCACATAAATGACAGATTACAAACAAAAGCAAAACCAAATGCTGTAATTTCGTAGTTCCATCTTCGAAAGTGGCCCTTTTTCAAATTTGATTTTTTTATGATATAACTTTACAATAACTAAGAAGTTTTAATACCTTCATTTAAGGAGTATTACATTGTCTATTAAATACAATTTATTGCATTAACCTAGCATTTTTAGTTTCCGAGATTTTTAGGATTCTTTAAGTGACCCGGATTCATTGCTCTCGAGTGTATTTAGGGAGGAAAATTATAATCGCCACTTTGGGAAGGTGGGTTGGCGATCGCAGAGCGAAGCTTCTCGAACATGCTGCTGTATTTAGCTACACTGGTTTGTTGAATGGATATACCACCATGTGTTGGTCGTCAGAGCCTCATCCGTTGTTCGAGATGCACCACGGGCAGTTGAGTTTGACTTGGGGCACTGAATTGGTGATTTTACCATCCCGAAGAGAAGAGCCGAAGATCGGGCTCAGTGGCGTGTATTGAGAGAGACCTAACTCCAGCAGTGGACTCATACAGGCTGTTGATGATGATGATAAGATATTTGTAAAGATAAAAAGAGACATCTCCACGGAGTTTTTGGTGGTTTCTATCTCTTGCATATTCAAAGAACCGGTAAGGTCAATTTCTGTTATTTCTTTTCCGTAACCGGACTTCGGTCTGGATTTTATTTATTTGATAATTACTTATGTGTTTGATCTGTGAATATTTCACATAGTTATGTGTTTTGGTTGTAACAGATATTTTCTTTGTAATTAAATAAATGATTAAGATTTTTTGATTTTATACTATTCCAAGAATACGTTTGCAGATACAAGGTATTCCATATGAATTTATACCAGGAAGGCTAGTATGCGCGCTCAACAACAATGCGCACATGCAAAAATGCGCTGCAAACAGTGAACGGAAGCTGCGAATGCTTTCTCGCGTATTTTGCTTTGTATTCGCACGAGAAATGCGTGGGCAATTTTGTTGCACTCATGCTAGCCCCGCAGACCACAAAGTCTGCGACTAAACGCAATTATATTTTGATTCAATTGAAAACATGTTCTCGATGTATCGTTGACCCTCTCAGAACTACCATTTAAATTACCAGTACCGTTTTTATTTCCAGATTCTACTAGCTATTGTTTCGTGGACTCCGGCAGAAGCCGACCCTTGCTGATGTTTCAACGGTATACCTACTCCAAGCAAAGTGCCTACATGTACTACTGTTCGAAAAAAGAACACGGCTGTAAGGTCCGGGTCAAGATGTATCCGGACGGCACCGTCGGCTATGCTAATGAGGGTGAGGTGCATAACCACCCTCCGCCACAGTACGCCATCTCTGCTTCTGGAGCTTATGTGAAGATATCATCTTAACCGTTAATACTAAGTTAATATACCGTGGTGCATGTGTGCGTTTGGAGCGAATCAACGCCCCGTAACGCGTTCCAATATATCTAGAAAGTATATAATTTTAAGTAGAAACTTTTGTGACGCAATATGACATCACGACACAACACGACTGGCATAAGAAATAGGAGAGAGGAGAAGCAAAAATATGAGGTAGAGTAGAATGCAATGATGTTGCCTTATTTCGGCCTACTTTTTGCTACTTTTCAAAGGAGCATAGATTTTACACTAGACTGATCAGGTTACAACTAGTAAGATAATGTAGATAAATGTTATGTCTGATACTATATCAGATGTCTTTTGAGGTATCATTAAGGGTTTAGTGTTGATTATATAATTATTTTTATTGTGGCTTATATTTTACATAGATATATGCTTTTTAAGTATTTCGTTTTTTTTACATCTGACTAGGTCAATGTTTGACCGCGATCTCTCCTGATGGGAAGTTACAACGCGGTCGAAAATGAAGCACGCTTCCCCTAGTAAGGTTGTATTTACCAGGAAATAGACGATAGCAGGGCGTTCCACTTCTTCGCTGTATGTATTAAGAAGAAAGTATACACATTTCGCAAGTATAAGAACCCTTATAAGTCGATAAATGTACGTCGTCACGTTTATAGTATAAAATGAAAAAATAGTATGACATTTATGAAATTAATCAATAAAATGCTGGTAATAAAATGTTTTGTTTATTTTAGCAATAATAACGTACACGCTTTATTTCTTCCTGATATTGGATGGTAGGGCTCTTGCGAGACTGTGTCTGTCGGGGTGGGTACACCAATTTGCCATATTATGGTGTTCGTCTTCATTATATAGATTTTAAGTGAAACATCCATCTTGCGACAACAAATGCAACAAGTACATCGTGCAACAAGTGCGTCAAAAACATTTTATGGTCTGCCATTCTTCTATTATTTACAGGTCAGTTGGTAGTCCAACATAGGAATAATAATTTCATGTCTTATCTTTGTTGTGTAATTTGGGCAATATTTCATCCGTGGAAACAGGAATATGTTCCATTACATTTTCTTATTTTTGGATCTAAAACAGGCGTTATATATATATTTACAGTATAGGCACACTATCCTGTCGTGGTCGGTAGGTGTCAAGAAAGTGACAGATTTGAGGATTTTCGACATGTTGGATTCCACATGAATTACCTTAAACTAAATATGATAATATGAATTGGTAATTCTAAGCATGTGAGCAATGCAGCTATTATGACTATGATAGGACCATAAATTCAAAGACATTTTCAAATTTCAGACGAAATACCCGTTAAAATAAAAATAGAGAAAAACACAGAAGTAAACCAAGCTGATACGAAAACCACGAACTCTTATCAGTTCGTACCGACTGCTAGAGGATGTTTTCTCCTGAAGGATGGCTTTACATATTCCAAGAAGACACTATATGCGTACAGCTGTTCAGAGAAGAAATTTGGATGTAGTGCTCAAGTGAAACTGGACCAGTATGGCAACGTTATATACTGCGCTTCTGTAGACGGCCATAGTCATCCACCGAATAAATATCCAAATAAGGAGCTGATGGTAGAACGACTGTCCAAGTACAAGAATAGAAGTAAAAGAACTATCACTCAAAAAAAAACTTAGTCAATTAAAATTATAACTATCTAAGTGTATAAGTGGCAAAATAACTTTACTTAAACCAGTGCGAGCGAGATGCACCTATGCAGTATTTAAAGCGATAAGAGTACAAAAGACTTGACGTTATTTTATCTGGTCGTTCCACCTATCTGCCAGTCTAACAGAAGATTAAAAAAATCGTTGATATATCACTTTACCAGCAAAGGTAGGTTGTGATAGCCTTACGCAGTTAGTTTTCGCGATAAGTTGCTTTTCTGTATGATTCTATTATATATTTTTTTATTTATGTGATTTTTTTGTGATATTATATTGAATATGTAGTAATACAATAATTAACAGGCATTTTTTTATTTGTATATTAACGTTGTAGTACCTACATGCGGTTCAGTTAGACGATACTTTGATACACAAAATTTTACAAGTACTTTCTGTATGACCTTATCATATAGTTAGGGGTTATAAAAGCTCTTCAACCCAAATATCTGACATCATCATCTTAATTATCACATCACACTAATGTTATATATATGCGAAAATTTGTATGTGTGTTAGTGTGTTTGTTACTTCTTCACGCTGTAACGATTCAACGGATTTGAGTGAATTTCGGAATGGAGATAGCTTATGATATAAAAAAATTAATTATTTTATTTTATTGTATTACTCAGTTGAATAAAGGTGTGAATGAAATAGTATTCAAGTTTACTAATGAAATGATGTGTTATTTTTTTTAAACTAATGAGCTCGATTCCTGGCTAGGAAAAAAGGTTTTTCAAAAATCCAATGATGCTTTTACTTTTTATCAAAGTCGGCCCCGAGACTCCTATCAGCATTTTTAGCTATTCTTTATAGTTTCGGGTTTGGCCCTTTACGCCGACTTAAAAATTTCTGCGTGTATATACCGAAGCTCACTGCAAGAGCTTGCAGGAGCTCATCTGATAGAATCTGGAAGATATTTTTCAAGTTCCGTCTTCCGTCACCGCCGTCTTTCATTCTGCTTGTTGTGTTATCTATCACGAAAGGACATTTTAAAGGTCTGTCATGACACAAAAATGTTGATAAATAATGTGGATGACGTGGTTTGTTCCCGTTGAGTCACATTCCCATGCGTATCACTGTAACACAATGGGACAAAAATCCTCTTGTGACGCAATTTATTGACTGCGCCAATTTCATCGCCGCGGTGTCTTCGAAACATATAGTTTGGTCAATGATATTGATGGAAACAATTCTTTCCAATTTTAGCCTTGTTCACCGATATCCCTGTCGCATTGTATACAACATGTAATAAAGACGTCAAACTCACCATGTCAGATCCCGGAAGGGGCTCATCAATATCGATGTAACCTTTTTTCTAGATATACCTACACTTTGGAAAATGTGTAATTGCGTATGGGGAATCTTCCCGTCCTATGCTTTTTGGGGTGCTGTAGGTGAAATGTCGAATATTTCGTTGGTTTTACTTATGATCATAACTTTGATTTTACATTTTTTTTATGTTACTGAATGATGAGACGAGCTAGTCGTTTGCCTGATGGTAAGTAATACGCTAGCCCATAACAATAACAGCACCACCCAGAACTTTGTTTGTGAAATATTAGTTTACAAGTTTTTTATTCATAATTATTATTTTCAAGAAACGTTTTTAACAAATTCGTAATCGGAACCGCGAGTAGATTAAAACGAGGCCAAACACTAGTAGTTTATCCGTCAAGGAGTTCCATTGCCCACCTTTTGTCGTCATCATCAGATCAGCTGGCTGTCGCCATAATATTGCAATGTCAACAGACTTTGACAAGTATGCAAAATTTCAACTTCGTAGCATAACAGAAAGTGGTTCTGATTCAGCTTGCAAGATTCCACCCTAACAAACATAGTTACATACATACATATATACATTGCAAGTTATTTAAAGCTACAAATTTGTTTGTATCTTACAAAAAAAAATTAAAACAAATATCTTACATTTTTGTTCCCTCACAACCGTCACGGGTCGGATAGGGTAATTGTGACGTACTGTATGATTCGAAGTCTTTTTATTTAAGGAACTGAGTAATAAGACGAGCAAGTCGTTCGCCTGATGGTAAGCGCCACGCCCGCCCATAACATTGTGCTGTCTCTATGTTCTATCATTAACGCTTCTCCACTGACTGCTTTCCTAACTTCACTATTATTTCAGGACCTCCATATTCCCTGATACCGCTTAGAAGCGGTCGCTATTTAGTCATGGTGGATGGTTACACATACTCTCTACGCACTGGACCCAACAACTACTATTGCTCTAAGAAAGACGCCGGGTGCAAGGCTCGACTGAAGTTGATCAACGGAGTGGTGCAGATGCTTTATGATGCCCATAATCATTTGAGACCTAACTATGTCACTACGACTGCAGGCTGTTTAATCAAATATTGAAGTTTTGTTAGAAAAGTCAATTATTCTGCTTTCTAATACCCGATTAACAACTTACATAATATTCTACTAATATTATAAATGCGACGGTACTAATATTATAAATGTGAGGATGGATGGATGTTTGTTACTCAATCACGCAAAAACTACTAAACGGATTTTGATAGTATTTAGTATGCATGTTTTTTAGGTCCTGGAAAAGGATACAAGCTACTTTTATCCCAGAAAACCGCGGGTGAAACCGCGGGGAGCAGCTAGTAGGGAACACAAACAACTAAAAATGTGTTAGGGATCTTTGAAAATGGGTTTAATATTATCGCTATGCTTTTGCTTTGAAGTTTAACCAATGTCTGAGTTGCTTATCATAACTAATTGTAGTTATAAATAAATAAATAACGCCAAACAATCACATACATAGATCCTGGCTCCTAACTAGGATATAGTTTTAGTTATAAACCATATAAAACGTTTGCCCCCAATCTATGTTACTCATAGCGTAGCCTTAATGTAGTAACTCCCAGAAATTAACCCTTTTAAGCTTCCTAATAAAGTAGTTGCCATAAATATGATGTTGATGTTGTTAAAGAAGATAGCTGTCATAACTTTCTAGTCATACAAATATTAAAGGAATTTTGTATTTCTTATGTATTTTATTTTTGTGTCACGAAAAGGGTCGTAGGGCCATGACCTGGACACTACACATAGATGTAGGTCATGTCTGTACATAACAATTGCAGTTACTGTTCCACACAAACTTTAATTTTGAATTGAAGGTTTTAGAAGCACTGCTTTTCGATGTTACCCCAAACATTATCCTTTCAAGTTTCAACTTTCTATTGGTTTTTTAGAACGTGTCTCACAGGGTAAGGCGACTCAATAATTATAAAAAGAATATAAAATAGAAAAAATAGAATAGAATTATAAAAAGAATATAATAATTATAGAAAGATTGGAAAGACAAGACATTTACTTAGTCGAACCTTTGTTTTTTTTGGTTATTCTCCTGTCCTTCAAATTTTTTCCCAGCCGCTACTGCAGATCTAGTGATGGCACAGCGTCGTTGGGTTTCGTCTCCACATCCTCCTGTATTGGAGATAGTAGAACCGAGATAGATGTAGCCGAGGCAAATGTGATTTATTGTAATGTAAACAATGAGTGTGAAACACACTCATTGTTTACATTACAATAAATCGTTAAAATCGTTAATCGTGTTCATCATTAAATTCTCTTAAAGAGAGCGTGCGCCATATAAAGATGCATAAGACTACCCACATGATGAGTCAATATGGCACGACAAAATAATGTTTATAAATATGAAATTGTATAGGCCGTTTGTATTTTTGGTAGAGTTAGCAACGATAAAAGATAAGCATCCTAGAACCTTTCCGCATTAACGATTTTAAGAAAAAGGTGATTGAAATAATCCGTATGTCATTATACTACATATTATGCCATGTAATTTTATTACTGACTAGCCGCCCGCCCGCGCCGGCAGCAGCGTAAGCCCTGGTTGTAACCGTTTTCCAAAAGAATCTTTCGCTCCACTTCTTTATATATTCCGAATTTCTGTTTTAAATGGTTTATTATATGCATTGTCTGTTAGTCGTCATCAGTCACGGAACTGAAGATGATTAACTGTTAAGTCATTTCAGCGAAATTCGGCTACAGTATGATCCCTACGCGTCGAGGCCGGTTCCTCCTCATGCTGGACGGTTTCACCTACTCCAGGCAACGCGATACCAACCTGTACTACTGCTCCAAGAAAGATACTGGTTGTAAGGCTCAGGTCAAGCTTTATGATGACGGGTCTATTAAGTCTACGAACAATGTTCATCGTCACCAGAAACCGATGTATGTTATCAGTAGCGATGGTAACTATCATAAGGTACAAAGTTAATTGCAAGTTTGTGTAAGACAATTTAGGAAATATTTCATCATCAGCCCATCACGTTCCCACTGCTGGGACACGGGCCTTCTCTCTTAGAGAGTATGGGCCATAATCCACCACGCTGGCCCAGTGCGAGTTGGTGGATTGGCCCAGTGCGAGTTGGTGGATAGGAAATATTTATTACGATAAAAATAATTTGAATTTGAACCTTGTTTTCCTTGCACTAATATTTTTCCTGTAATTAAATTAGGAAAATATTTTACTTTAACGAATTTGTTTGAATCACTAATTATTTCTTCGCTCGTTTTTTTATGGAGTGCTTTTTTAACAAATTTTTATTACAGATTTCGACTTCAAAGACTTTGATACACCATATAAAATAATAGAAACGAAGCGAGGCAATAAAAAAATGATATTACATGGATTCACGTTTAACAAGCAAGGTCATACAAATAACTTCTACTGCACCAATAGAAATCTATGCAGGGCTCGGGTGAAACTAGCCCCTAATGGTAGAATAATAAAGTATGTGAGGAAGCATTTTCATAAACCGCCGATTTTGTAAGACAAATTTTATATGAAACGCTCATTCGCGTGAGCTTTGAGAAAGTCCAGTTAAACTAAGTAATAGCACGTAATAGTTAGAATTATTTGGTTAAACATTGTGCGTGTTTCAGCTCGGCCGCAACATTATGATAGGATATAAATTTTGTGGAATAAAATATTGTTCTTCTAACAAAGTGGATTTAAATACTAACCTATATTGCTAACCTATGAAGAGGTGATACTATTTTTAACCGACTTCAAAAAAAGGAGGAGTATGTTACTACCAAATGCTTAGTAAACTTGAAATTTGAATATTTTTTTTATGTTACTGAATGACGAGACGAGCTGGTCGTTTGCCTGATGGTAAGCAATACGCCAGCCCATAACAATAACAGCACCACCCAGAACTATGTTTTGCAAAATCCTGCGCGGCGCTGCACTGCGCTCATCACCCTGAGATAATTAGCTGTTGAGTCTCATAATGCCCAGTAATTTCGCTGGCTACAATGCCCTTCAAACCGGAACACAGTAATGCTTGCGCACTACTGCTTGGCGGTTGAATAACTGGCAAAGCGGTGGTACCCACCCAGACGGCATACAAAAAACCTATAACCAGTAAACGTACGAATAATAAAAGTTTTGAAGTAACTTTTTGTCCCTCCTGTAAAATTTGTGTTTTGGTGCTTAATATTGTATGCCTCTGAAGGACAGAATTGTGGCATTGTTTTTTTCTAAATCTCCAGTCCAGGATGGGAATGAGAAAAGAAATTAACATGAGTGTCACCAGTTTTTGGAAATCTCTCTCGTCCGGGATGACGATGTGGCGTGAAATTTTGATACAGAGGTTGTCTGCTGCATTCTAAATTAGTACATAGGTACATAGTGATTAGATAAACGCTGTAAACAGTTACTGGTGGCAGGTTTTTCGTATGAGAGAGTCCGTCTGGTTGGGCCGCTTTGCCAGTTATTCAGCCGCAAAGCAGTAGTGCGCAAGCATTACTCAGTTCCGGCTTGAAGGGCATTGTAGCCAGCGAAATTACTGGGCATTATGAGACTCAACAGCTAATTGCCTCAGGGTGACGAGCACAGTGCCGCGCCGCACAGGATTTTGCAAAAAAAGTTCTGGGTGGTGCTGTTATTGTTATGTATTTACCATCAGGCAAACGACCAGATCGTCACGCCATTCAGATACATTAAAAAAAAACCATATCCCATTTGGAAGATATCACGATTATCAGCTAGTCATTTATAATTAAGTTTGTTATAGTTGAACGTTTTTAAACAGTTTTGATTAGTAGTTTGTATTTAGTTTTTTATTATTAAGATTTTAAAGAATTAGTAAGAAAAAAATGATATTGCTCGAGCAGAGATTGAATCTGCGTCTTCGGAATGCCGTCGCGACGCCTTAACCACTGGGCCACCGAGCCAACTACTCGGGCAACTAAATTTTTCTATTCTTTTTATATCGTTGGTATTCCGAAGTCGCAGGTTCGATCCCTGCCCGAGCAATATCATTTTTCTTGGTCTACCAATGTGAATTTTTTGAAAGTTTGAAAGTTTAGTGATAAAATCTTGAGATTTCCGTCAAGCATGCGCTAATGCATTCAATATCAAATTTTTTATTACTTTTATTACAGGTTCCAACTTCGAAGACTGTAATGTACCATATAAAATAATACAAACGAGGCGAGGCTTTGCAAAAATGATATTACATGGATTCACGTATAACAAGCATGGTGATACAAATAACTTCTACTGCACAAATAGAAATGTGTGCAGGGCTCGGGTGAAACTAGATTCATATGGAAAAATAATTAAGTATTTGAATGAACACCTTCACAAGCCACCGGTGTTGTCTAATAAATAATGTTATGTGAGGCGTTTATCTCGGTAAGAATGATGGGCGGTCTAATGAGAACGTAGAGTTGATCCTTGAGCGTTGAGCGTGCTCAGCATGCGTGGCCGTGATCGGAGTTTTGTCGGTTATAAATCCCACTAATATTATAAACGCGAAAGTTGGTGAGAATGTATGAATGTAAGTTGGTTACTCTTTCACTCAAAAACTACTGAATGGATTTTAATGAAACTTTACAATAATATAGCTTAGAATAACATATAGGCTACTTTTTATCCCGGGAAACCGCGGGTGAAACCGCAGGGCGCAGTTAGTAATAAATAAATACGCATAACGATCACATACATCGATCCTGACCCCTAACTAGGATTCCTTCATCTAGGGAACCATAAACTACGAGGAACATCCCAAAACACTCAGATACAAAACAAATGCTTACGCCTTTTTTTTCTATGCGCAACTTTTGTCGAATGTTTTGAAATCGAATTCGCAATATCAGAGGTATGAGAGCCAATCTGCCTAATCAGGCTGTCACTACAGAGGTTGTTTGACCGTAGAATTTGATTTAGAAACGGGATATTTACCATGAATTTCTTATGTTTTGTGTTCTCGATATTTCGGCACTGTTAAAAGCACCACGATCACGATGATACTAAAGTTTCTGCTTGTGGATTTTTAATGTTATAACGGGCAGACATAGATATGTCTGTTCGTTATAGAGTGAGGAAGCGGGTAGATAGATATCTACGCGTCACAATTACTAACTTCGCCTTTGTCACTCTTAAGTCGATTTGTTTCTCGACACAAACACTTACTGTATCCGCACGCGAGGTTTTAGTTCTTTTTATGTTATTACATAAACGCCCCACTGAATTCCAGGCACTCGACAGTTGAAGTCCGTCCTCACGGTTGAAGTTGTTTTTGCATTTAGTGATTTCTATTGCTTCTCTAACCAACCGTGGTACGTAATGGCGTTCTGTCGACATTACCTGAGGTGTAACTCGATCCAATGATTTGTACCTGCTTCTATTAGTAGGGGAGCCCAAGCGGGGATTTCGGGATTTACTAAAGCGCGGCAGATTAATATACAGGGGGATACCTTGTACCCGGTTAAGTACCTCCACAAAACATGAGGCCCATATATAAGGCCGCCCGTGAAGGATACAGGATCAGATTAGTAAAAAAAAACTGACCATCAGAAATTCTCGAGCGCGTCAGATTAAGGTAGGGTGAGTTAATTACATCTTAAAAAGTGTATATTCCACTTTACATTTACAATTTGAGAGTGACGTAAAAAAAGGGGAGGGCAACAAAGTTGTAAAAAAAAAACGTCATCTCGACATTCTCGAGCGTAGCTAAATTTTTTTTATTTTGAAGGAAATAATTCAAGAATAATGAAAAATATATAATCTTCCGCAAGCCGAAATAACAAAAATTCGTCGATAAAGTTAAATGCGTGCAGCTGCGTGATGCCTACATTTCCTTCTCCGCGTTTCTATTCCTCTCTCACTCCGTCCCCACTCTGGTTTCTGTTGCCATGACGCCATCACAGCTGATCATAAAGACTCGTTCGTGGCATACTGTTTACAACGTGTTTCCAACGTTTTGGCTTTTTTTGCTATTTTAATATTATTTGTGTGAATTAAAGTTTATAAATATTTAATATGAGTGATATTCATTTGAAATGTGTATTTTGTGGTGAAAGTACCTTACAAAAACAAATATAAATACATTTTTATAAATACATGTTATCTACTAAAAAAGCATACACTTATTTATTTGCATGCTATTTCCTGAGCTTTTTAATTAATTAAGTTCAATGATTTAAAAAAATAAGAAAAAAATTTTTTTGGAAGTGGTTTTTTTGGAATAACTTTTAACCGGCTTTATCGATTGACTTCATAAACTAATCCGTCTTTGAGCTTGAAAAACCACGTCGATCGCCACCAAGCTGGTCAAAACGGTTGATTCGTTCGAGAGATATGTGAACGAAAGAAACCCGAAAAAGTGTTTTTTCGGGATTACTCCGAAATTTGTGGTTCGATCAATTAAAATTGCAAAATTACTTATGAGGATGATAAAACTGCGTCGAATGGTGCCAACCGCGTGAAAATTGGTTGATCCATTCAAAAGTTATTGCGGTTTGAAAATTCCAAAAATAGTGTTCTATGAAACTTCTATCAGACTTTCGAGCTGGGAGAGCTCAAATGCATAGAAATATTATTTCTTTGAACTCAGCGAGCTCAAAATATCACATAAATTATATTTTGAGCTCAAAAATGTCATAAGTACAATTTCAAGCGCCCAGGAATGGAATTAGCGGGAAGTTGCAGGGATGGCCTTTAAAGTGAACCGTTTTTCTAATTTTTTTTGTCAGATCAGGCGAATCCCTCTAGATAATCGTCAGATTATGAGACAGTACGTTTAGAACATAAAGATGAACCATATATATCTTAATCTGACGCGCTTGAGTATTTCAAAATGGCGATTTTTTTTTGCACATTATGAAAATGGCCGCGAGTTTGCGTCCCATCGAAATCGTCAGATTAGTGAATGAGAGCTTTTTTTTGGTGTACTTAACACTCCCTTAGAAAATCTGACGCGCCCGATAAAATTTTTTTTTTCATTTTCAACCCTTAAATACAACCACCCGCATCATGCAAACGATCAGATTAACATACGTACATTATTAAAAATACGTAGGGCATTGATGCTATCAATATCTAATGCGCTCGAGGATGTCCATGCAACAGTTTTTTTTTACATATTTAAAAATCTATAGCCGCTTCCCCCACCGATGTAAAGGTATATATCATATAACATTTTTTTCTTCTTATCATCTAAGCTTTGCATCCCAATAGGTCTCTACGACGCTCGAGTAAATCCCCATTTAGCCTCGTGGGCTCCCCTACTATAAGTGATGTTGAGCTATTGCGGATTTTTGTGAGTCGTTGTTCTTCACCGCCCTGATGTGTTCCTTAATACGGCAAGCTACAGTCCGCTTTGTCTGGCCGATGTAGGAGCTGCCACAACTACAATCAATCTTATACACACCTGGCTTTTCCAGAGGAAAGTTATCTTTAGGCGAGCGCAAGAGCTGCGATATTTTCTTAAACGAGTGAGGAAGCGGGTAGATAGATATGTCTGCCCGTTATAACATTAAAAATCCACACGCAAAAACTTTAGTATCGTCGTAATCATGGTGCTTGTAACAGTGCCGAAATATCGAGAACTCTAAACAAAAGAAATACATGGTAAATATCCCGTTTCTAAATCAAATTCTAGTGTCAGTGACCATGTTAGTTTAAAAACTTTATTCGACCGTATTCAAAAACGATCTGTTTTGCTCGCGATCCTGTTTGAAAATGGTACTGTTAGGATGCCACTCCGTGGGTCCTTAATGAATGAAAACACTTTTTATATTGCTCATGTTTATAAGTGTGACTAGTGAAATAAGTAGGAAGACAGAGTGCAAAAATTAAAATCGACTAACTAAAGAAAATATAAATGGTTACATATAACCTCGGTTGCAAGACGCGGCCGCGAGGGGGTTACTACTTGCATCATCAGCCCATCACGTTCCCATTGCTGGTACACGGGCCTTCTCTCACAGAGAGACTATGGGCTATAATCCACCACGCTGGCCCAGTGCGGGTTGGTGGATGGTTACTGCATAGTTGCTAAGTAAATTAAACTTAGCCTAGTTCATTGACTTTAATTATAATAGTACGTGCCCCATCGTGGGATATTTTCATAATTAGATGAATTATTTTGACAACGAGAGAACAGTATAATAAAGTAAGAAGACTAAGAAGTAAGAAAATGTACCTATAAAGATTTGTCACTAAATTTTGTATATGAGAAATAAACATGTTATACCAAGGAACATATATACTTTATTCAATTATATACATACATGCTACTTCTATACTTGTAGACGTGGCACTTCCATCATTTCATAAAAATACCATCAACGTTTTAGCAAATTTCGTATTCATAATCCTTCTATACTACTAATCCTTATAATAATATAAATTTAAAAGTTTAGTTAGCAGACCCCCGACACTCCATACAAATTCGCCGAGCTGTCTAGTAGGTACTACTACTGGCGCACCGGCCTGTCCGCACAAGTTTTGTGTGTGTGCGTAATTATTGTAGGGATGAGCTAATACGAATCGAGCGCGACAAGGACAACACTATACGTAAGCAACCTAAGTATTTCTCTTTCACACCCACTATCGCTTGGCTGGGAGACGCGAAAAACCAAAAAATCTTCGATTCTTATTTGTGTAAGTGGTTTCTTTGCATCCATACACAGAACAATAACGAACCATTTTAAAAGAGATAGGCAGACCTCCGTCAGGTCAGGTCCTGGTCAGCTCCACCGTCTTCAGCCGTTCTCCGTCTTTTTCTCAATATGTTTCGTCTATATGTCAAAGTCAAATAGTCAGCCGGCCTGCTCTACCTCTCTAAAGCAGGTCGTCGTCGTCATCCAAAAAGGTCATAACAACCTCAAATAACATCGATTGATCGCACATATAAAATAAATATATGAATCTCATTTTTTCATCGGTTTGTTGCGGGTGACGACAAATTAGCGGGGGGAGGGGGGGGGGGGGAGAGTGTCGCTTCTTTACGTAGTAATATTTAGTGTTCTTTGATATTAGTATGTAAGTGAAGTACCGCTTGACCTTCGACAAAATGCTCAAAAGCTCTAGGTGATTACCTATTGACACTCCACGAAAAGTGTTTTGGTAGTATTGAATGTCACTAGGTTAGCGTCGCAGGTGTTGTAAAATAAAAATATATACTTTATACCCTGGATCAACACATAGGCTACTTTATCCTAGGAAGCCACGGGTGATACCGCATGGCGCAGCTAGTTAGTTAAAAGTATTCTTACCTAATATATATCTTTTTATTTTTTATTACAGATTACAAATATGAAATGATAACCACAGCGCGAGGAACCCAAGTGATGTATTTCAGAGGATATACGTTTAACCGACAAGGCCAATCGAATAACTACTATTGTACTATGAAGAGTTGTAGCTGCAAGGCTCGAGTGAAACTGTTCCCTGATGGAAGAATCAAAGAATATTTGGATGATCACCCGCATGCCCCTCCGCAATATATCGTGTCAAACGGACTTTATATTAAAGTTTAGTTTTTATTGCTGAAATGGGCTTTCGTTTGACAACTCACCTGATGGTAAGTGCAGTTGCGGTCTAAGGTGGAGCACGTTTCCACATGAGGTGCCTAGTCACTTTTATCTTAAAGAGACCCAGCAGTGGAATCGTTTAACTCGAAAACCGATCGCGATCGCTTTCAGTTTCAAATTTGGAAGGCGTTAGCATCGTTTAAACAGCAATATCGAAATTTTTTTGCGATCGTGATTGGTATAGGGATTGGGACGCGGACTGTAAGTAGAAAAGATAGACAGTTCCACAGACAAATACCTATCACGAGATATCTTTAAAAGCGATCGGGAATGGTGTTCGAGTTAAACGACTTCCCTGCAGGTTGTTGTTGGTGGGAAACAAGGATTCCGGTAGTGAATACCATTATAGCATTAAAAAGAGTAAACAAAGCGCTTAAGGCGGATTGGAGGTTTTAGATACAAAATGCTTAAACTAAATCTCTGTCAATTGATATGGAAGTGTTCATACACATTTGCAAAGGGCGGGAAAAATTCACACTTATCTATAAGCCATTGGTGCAGGACCAAGTCGAGATTCGAACTTGGGTGCGTCGGATCGTAAGGCGCACAAGTAATCGCTCGGCACAAGTAAAACACTGTAGGTTTACTTTCTTTATTGTTTTTTTTATAGCTAATTTATGTTTTTCGCTTGCTAAATGATTGTCATATGTAATACGTAAATAATTAATGATAATAACAGTTAACGACTACTGGTAAACAATAGCCCAAGATCGCGAGGCCTGGAAGTCATGGGGGAGGCCTATGCCCAAATCTGGGACGACACAGGCTAACAGTATCAGTAATAATGACAATGTTATGCAATGTTGATTTTTAGGTGTTTAAGTTAAATTGGATACATATTAGGTAAGTAAAAATGTTCGTTTTAAGAAGAGCTTCAGCTTTAAATATTATCAAAAATAAATGCCATTGTGAATACGGTTTATTATTAAATAAAATCTGAAACGCAATGAAAATATCTTCATTTCTAATGGCATAAGCTGAATACCTAATATATTCATTTGCAGAATTACGCTAGATATTTTCATTGCGTTTCAGATTTGAGATGAATTTCCGCAACGTCAAGCCTGATTCAATTGGATTTATTCAATACAGTTTTACACATTTACATTGTTGCTCACCAAAAACTAGAGCTCCTAATCTTAGAGATAAACTATAATTTATTAATAATTTGTGTTACAGATACAGATCTCTCATACGAAATAATCAACACAACGCGAGGGTCCAAAGCGATGTTGTTTAAAGGGTACTCGTTTAATAGGAAAAGCACTTATAACTACTACTGCACGATGCAAAGCGCTGGATGCAAAGCTCGAGTGAAATTGTACCCCGATGGAACGGTGAATGTGTATGTTAACGAACACTCCCACCAGCCACCTCGATACGTCATTTCTAAAGGACGGTATATCAAATTGTAATGAGAAAACGAAACTAAGGCGTGCTGGACAAATATGCACATTGTACATGAATGGAACATTCGATTTGATTTTGTATTAAAAAAAAACAAGTAACGAGACGAGCAAGTCGTACACGTGATGGTAAGCAACACCAGGCATAACAGGTGCAGCGCCATCCAGAACTTTGCTTTGCAAATTTTACTCCCCGACACCCTAACGACGGCAAAGGTTTGGCACTTCCCAAGGCGGACTCTTGCAGGAGGGGCCTACCACTTCAAATTACCACTAAACATTCGGTTCTCGAATCTGCCCCCCGATTCAGAACCTCACGATAACGAATACCGATTCGATTCGACTATTAACGATCTCGTTTTGTATGTTTCTTTTCGAGCTATTCCACCTCGAAAATTTTATACGGTTTCGGTTACAATATTGGTATCGATTACATGTTACATTTACTAATTTTGTTTTGTGTGCAATATTTTACATCATAAGTTATGAAACCGAATCGATCGACAACGAGTTATCGTGAGGTTCTGAATCGGGGGGCTGGCCCGCTTGTATAGCACGTCTACCTACTTAATGAAAAATACAATAGTCACTTTGAAGGTTTTAAAGAATCATATAATAACGCTTAACCTCACACTGATTTAGATTAATTGTTTAACAATTGAATGTCTGTACACCTAGGTATTACTATAGATAATAATAAAGTCAAAGTCAAATATCATTTATTAAATACGCACAAAAGTGCACTTTTAAAGGTCATAAACACATGATACAAATAAAAAATGTTTAATTAGAATTAACAGAATGTACTCTACAAATACTCTACAAAACTCCACATAATATTAGCTTTATGGGGACGCAGCGCAGAGTCCCCTAATAGTATGTTACAGGTAGGGCATTTAAATGAATGACGAGACGAGCTGGTCGTTTGCCAGATGGTAAGCAATACGCCAGCCCATAACAATAACAGGAACACCCAGAACTTTGTTTCGCAAAATCCTGCGCGGCGCAGCTTTGACATGAAGGGCAGTAAACTACTGGAAAATGGTTAAGACACTAACCATATTTTTCATGTTATTTGCAAGACTATCACAGATATTAACTAAATAAATTATAGTCAGCAAGAAAATCATTACCAATTCAGATGTATTTAAAAAGGAGGGTAATTATCAGTATTCTTTTTGTGATGCCAAACGATCCAGATTTTATTAAGGAACAAAAGACCAACTTAAATAAGCCGGGCAACGGCTTCATCCGATGGCCGTTTAGTTGTTATCTGCTTGTTTAGGCGGGATAATATCAGAGTACTAGTAATTCAAAAAGAGAACTTACCAGGGATGCGGGAACAACACAATTCACAATAGAAAAATACTTAGCTGTGGTTTTGGTAATGTGTGCGGTGTGTATGTATTAATGTATGAAAAATGAGTGTTCACAGCTTCGTAAAGCGATTAAAAATTAATAACGGTTGTAGCGATAAACCAAATCTCAAGTGGTACTCATTTTTTCCGCAAGCTCGCGGTGGCGCTAGTGTCTTCGGCCATAGATGTATAGGTATATTATTATCTATGGGTAGAAAATATTTAAATTAATAACGCTAATAGGCGCGGCTACAACTGATGTTAGAGTACCAAAGGCGTCTGGAGTCTTTAGAGAACTCGTTGGAACGTTTTTCTGCAGCTCCAACTGTTTAAGTAGCTGCCTTACATGTTCCATATCACATGTATTAATGTGCGTAACCTTTGTATAAAATAAAATAACATGTAATAAATATTTTGTTTAATTTACTTTGTATTTATTTAATTCTGTATGCACTATTACAAGTAATTTATAAAAGGAGAACTTAATGCTAAAACATTTTCTACCAGTTATCCAGTGATGGTAAGAAAGATACGAAGCGTGCATCGAAAATAAATATCGGAATATATTTGCTAAATAAAACAAAGCACAAATTATTTTGACATATTAAAATTAAGATGTCTCTGTTTTCAACTTTAATTATTATAAATTTCTTGCAGATACTGATGCAGATACCGATGCAGACACTGATGCAGATACAGATACAGATTGTTGTTCAGGACCATCTTACGAAATAGTTAGGAACTTGGCAAATCGGCACTTAGTGATGTTATTCCGAGGATTCGCATATAACAAGACTAGTTTAAACAACTTTTATTGTACGATGAAGAAAAATGGATGCGATGGTCGAGTGAGACTGTTTAATAGTAGACACGTTAAGGACTACATTACTGAACATAATCATCCGCCACAGAAGTATAAACTTTCTAAGAAGGAAAAGAAGTGTAAAGACTTTCGATGTTTGACATTCATAGATTAATACACGGAAATGTCACATAGTGGATTAAACAATTTTCTTTTAATGTACTTACTTAGTCATATTTTTGTATTAGGCTCATGGCGTTATGGGGTTACCATGAACGTTTAGCAGTGATTTTGTTTTCTTAATATTTGGGAATATTGGAATTGTCTACAAAGATTGATTTTCTTTCTAACATACTTTGCATTGTGTGTATTTTTAATAAATTTATTGTTTGGCAAAGATTGATTACAGTTAAATTTAGGTCATAAGACTCAGTTCGATTATAGTACATTATGGTCCTAGTGTGTAATGTTGGTGATTACCGTTGATGCGCCATTGAGACCCGAGCCGTTAGGTGAGGGTTAAGAGAGCCGAGGACGGTAATCATCAATACACACGTGTATCATACGACATTTTTCAACACACTTGTGAATAAAATAACAATAAAAACTCATTTTCAACAGTGAAAACGAGTTGTGAAAAATGATTCGCTATGGCGGGAAAAATTAATCAGTTTTCCTAGGACTTTTTGGCGGGAAGTGAAAAGTGATACAGTTCGTTTTATTTTTTATTTGACTAGTTAGTCAAACAAGCAGACGGCCCGCCTGGATGGTAAGCGGTTACCGTCGCCTATGGACACCTGCAACACTCGGGGCATTACTGGTGCGTTGCCTACCTTTAAGGACCCTTTTCACCCTTCTTTTAAAGTACCCCATGTTATAGCTCTGCGGAAAAACCTCGGGCGGTAGCCCATAGTATGGTAAGGTAGTATGGTAGTTCGATTTTGTTTTATTTTCCAAACAAGTGTTATTTCGAGTGATCATGTGTAATATCGGTGGAATATTAACCATTATGTGTTCGTTAACGTGCACGAGTGTAGGCAAATGAAACAAAATAGGAAAAGCATTGCTTTTTATGTTCTCACAAAAAGTCCATGGAAAGCTTGAATAAAGTTCCACCACTTTATTGAAGCACTAGGAGAGAGTCCGGCTTGTTGCTGTTGACCCTCTTTCTCAACAAAAGTATAATAAATGAAATATTAAACTATCAAATAAAAACTACGTAAGACATGGCGGTATGGTCCTAGAGACTTTAGCCTGCACCAACGGGCGAACTTAAAAAAAAAAACAGTTTTCCTATGCGCGCGCATTGCGATCAGCCACAGACTAAAGGGATGAGGTTTTTTTTTTATTTTCCGCGCATAGGGTTTGCGCCTATTCTGCCACGTACAAAATGGGGAATTTAAAGTTTTCTTTTATTACAGAGGAAACAAAATTTTTATTTTGAGTGAAAGTTTTATTTATTAAACACGTACGAGTTAAAATTATCCATTTAAATAAGAAGTTGCATGAAATGAGCAAGCAACAGGAACATTAATTTATTTGTTCTATTAAACACGATCTTTTTTTGAATAAAAACTTTTTAAGAACAAAGCACCTCAACCAATTATTTAAAAAAAAGTATAACTCACTAGTGAGTTATAGCAATGAAAAAGTCACAGTTTGATTATGGGTGTCATTCTGTGCCTAATTGCGGTGGTGACCATAGAGCCACTTTATGAGCAAGTGTGTTGAACAAGTATTATATTTATTTTAGAATAAGGTTTAAAAGTATTTCTTACAAAATTTATGTTTATATCCTAAGAATATTTCTAAATTCGTAATAATTTTGCAGATCCGGAAGACCTAACTTATAAAATGATTAAAACCTCTCGAGGTACTCAGCTTATACTGTTTAGGAATTACACATATTATAGTAAACGATCTTCCCGCGGCAGCTGCTATTATTGCACGATGGAGGCTACCGGATGCAAAGCCAAAGTGAAGCTACATTTGAGTGGGAAAATTCAATACTATAAAAATGAACATACTCATGAGCCACCGAAATATATTGTCACTAAAGGAGTGTATATTAAACTTTAGAGATTTTCAGTAGAAATTGCCTTTTTACACGTTAGTATGGGAAAAAATATAATGACCATCAATATTTTGATCTTTGAGGTCCCCATACACTTATATCCAAAAATTGTATCGGCAGATCAATTTAGTAAATGATTACCATATTTAGAAAATAATTACCAAATCTTACCCGAATTGCCGCACCTCACCCTTTGTGGTCCAACTCGAGTGTATATAAAAAACTCGGAGCCAGAAGCTCGCGAAGGAGGTCCTGAATGAAGCGAGCCTGCGAGGCCGAGTGGAGCGAAGGGGGCAAGACTGCTGGTGGAGCCAACTTTGGTGATTATTTACTATTTTTGGTGATCATTTATATATTTTTGGTTTGGTGATATTTTCTTAGTGATCATTTACTATTTTTGATAATGTAAAGTGATTAATTGCCGTTACATTTTGTGTTTTGCGTGTTTGGTTAGTTAAACCTTTTAAAATAAACATTAAAAACATTTGTTACAAAATTAATGTTTATATTCTAAGAATATTTCTAAATTCGTAATAATTTTGCAGATTCGGAAGACCTTAGTTATAAAATGATAAACACCTCACGAGGTACTCAGCTATTACTGTTCAGAGATTACACATTTAATAAACGATCTTCAGGCGGCTGCTACTATTATTGCACGATGCAGGGTGCCGGATGCAAAGCCAAAGTGAAGCTTCATTTAAGTGGGAAAATACAATATTATGAACATGGACATAATCATGAGCCACCGAAATATTTCGTCTCTAGAGGAGTGTATATTAAAGTTTAGACATTTTTTATAGAAATTGCCTTTTTTACACTTTAGTATGGGAAAAAATATAATGACCATCAAAATAATCTTTGAGATCCCCATACACCTCTATCCGAAAATTGTATCGGCAGATCAAATTTAGTAAATGATCACCAAATCTTAATCGTATTGCTGCATCTCACTTTGCCGTGGTCCAACTCGCTTTTACCCCTAGATTACCCCCCTTATATAAAAAGCGCGGAGCCAGAAGATCGCGAAGGAGGTCCTGGATGAAGCGAGCCTACGAGGCCGAGTGGAGCGAAGGGAGGTAGCGAGCAGAACGAGCCGGCGACTTTCGCTGCGGAGCGAAGGTCAAATAGCAAACGACATGAAGAGGTGACGAGCAAGACTTCTGGTGAAGCCTGCTTTGGTGATCATTTATATATTTTTGGTTTGGTGATTTTTTTTTTGGTGATCATTTACTATTTTTGGTAATATAAAGTAATTATTTGCCGTTACATTTTACTAGATCTGGTGGTTAGTTAAACATAAGCCTTTTAAAATAAGCATTAAAAATATTTGTTATAAAATTTATGTTTATTTATATCCTAAGAACATTCCTAAATTCTAATAATTTTGCAGATTGCGATTTTAATTTTGCGGAAGACCTAAGTTATAAAATGATAAATACCTCACGAGGTACTCAGCTATTGCTGTTCAGGGATTACACATATAGTAAAAGATCTTCGGGCGGCTGCTACTATTATTGCACGATGCAGGGTACCGGATGCAAAGCCAAAGTGAAGCTTCATTTTAGTGGGACAATACAATATTATGAACATGGACATACTCATGAGCCACCGAAATATGTCGTCTCTAGAGGAGTGTACATTAAAGTTTAGACTTTTTTTGTAGAAATTGCCTTTTTTACACTTCGTGTTTTTCTTTCTAACATACTTTGCATTTTGTACATTTTTAATGAATTTATTGTTTGGTAATTTAATAAAATTTGTTTGATATTTAATTAAACAATAACAAACCGTTTTATTTATAAAAAATCATATTATTATACTAATCATATCATATATATTACAAAATCATGGACGCCAAACTTTAGTCGATCTCTGGTGTATCGTCGTCCGTCGTTCCTCACGCATCGTAAACCTACCTAAAGAGCCGAATATCTAAGTTGAACTATTAAGGCTTAATTTGCACTTTAATTTGATTACATCTTTTAGACGTTGACCTATCATATGAAATAATTAACACAATGCGAGGGAAGAAACTGTTGTTTCAAGGATTCGCATTCAAGAAGAAAGGGCTAAATGCCTACTATTGCGAGAAGCAGAGTAAAGGATGCAAAGCTAAATTAAGGCTTGGCTACAACGGGAAAATAAAAAGTTATCTGAATGAACATACTCATGACCAACCAAATTATGTCATTGCTACAGATATGTATATCACAGTCTAGACGTACATGACGTACATTGTCATTGTTATGTGTTTAATAGATTTTATAAAATGTTTTATTTATTTTTATTTTGGTACTGTGTAATGAGACGAGCAACTCGTATAAGTATACGTCACGCCTGCCCAAAACAATTGCAATGATACTAAGAATTCTTAATACAATAAGAAGTACTGCTTAGCATAGCGCTCATCATTCTGTGAAATCAGATATTTTCATAAGCCCAGTAAATCGTTGACTAAAATGTCCATCAAAACGAAACACACTAATCCTCGCGCACTAATGCTTGATGGCAGAATAACTGGCAAAGCGGTGGTATGTTTGGCGACTATCTCGCCTGATGTTAAGCCACGATGTGGTCGAAGATGAGGCACTTAGATTTAGAGAAAGACGGCAGCCTGGATCGTTAACCGAACATTATTCCAAAACACGACAAGGTCGCACGGATGGTGAACAATTTTATGCGCAGCTTAAATTTTCATATAGCAAGAATGGCTGTAACTAATTGAGCCACAATCATATCTAACCGGGTGCCAAATATTTTATTCAATTATTAACATGGTAACACGGTGGCAACATGATGATATCACGGTTCTATTGTTCTTCTATTGGTATAATTAACTGCCAATATGTATTAACGGCGGCGTCCACGCCATCAACTTTGTTAATGTTTTACTAATATTAAATCAAATTAAAAATCTGTTTATTTCGGTAACTTCTAGATTAAATAAAATATATGTATTTATCAAAGGGAAGATCAGTGTTCTCGTGACCACGATCAATGTATCTTGATCGAGACGTCGAGGGTAGTCAAAATGTTATTTTGATAAATAGTAATTATTATATAAGTGTGCGAATACACCCGATACATTCTAAACAAAGATAAAAGATACTTTGTATCATTATCACAGATAAATAATAAAAAATAGCTTCTCAAGCACTATTGTTTACTAGAATGTTTGTTATATTTGCAGAAGACAAATTTGGTTACAAGATAATAGACACCGTTCGAGGTACGAAGTTAATGTTATTTCATGGATTTACACTTAGCAGATATCTTAAGACAACCAACTTCTACTGTACGATGAGGAATTCCGGGTGCAAAGCTAAAGTGAAGCTTCATCCTGATGGAACAATAAAAAATTATATGGTACAACATACTCATCAACCGCCAAACTATGTCTGTATTACAAACGGACGGTATATGAAAGTAAATTAAACTGTTATGCCAGCTGCACACTCTCGTCCAAATGCTTTCGCTATGCCTCGCCTTGGCTCTTGGACGAGAGGTCTGTGTACAGTCTGTGTCTGTATTGTCCGAGAGCGTCCATGTATAGTCTCGCCCAACTGTTCACGCTATGCCTCGCCTGAGGCTACTGACGCAGGACGGAGAACGGGCGAAGACCGACGAGATGCATCGAGAACATGCAAGCGTTCTCTGTACAATCTCGCCCGAGTGCTCTTGCCGAACCGCGGCGAGGATCGACGAGACGAACTGAGAACGTGCGAGCGATCCCAGGGGACTCACCTGATTCTTACAAACGGAACGAAATTCGTATTTACGAATCTTCGTTCCGTCGGATGTAAGGGGCAGCGCTATGCAACAGGCATAAGAGTGTCTCTTTTAGACCGCACGAAAAGCAACTCAGAGTACGCTCCCTGTACACTCTCGTCCTCGGTCTGGGTCTGTCTCGCTGTGAGTGTACAGGCGGTTTTATGTTTATTTTATTGTTCACTTTCCCTTGGCTTCAAAATTGGCAGCATCAATTCAAACGTAGTTGGTGACCACTGAACCTGTGACGTATACCTACTAATGTTTATGTTATCTATATATATTGATTTTATTAATTTGTTACCTTGTTACTCTCACTTAGAAAATGTGAGTTAAGTGCAGGCCAATGGATTTTATTAGATTATTTTATTGTTAAATAAAATTAAGTTTATAAAAAGTGTGTTTTCTTAGCATCATTTATTTAAACATAACTTTTGACATTGATGATTGATAAATCTATTATTTCAATAATTATTTGCAATTTACGCGTAATAATATTCGCTTAATAATATTTTAGATTAAATATACTTTCAATGCGCATATAAAATGAACCGATTTTGGTGTTCTATGTATGAATTCCGAATATTCCTATAGCACTACGTCCGCTATCTGTATCGCCTGGCTACTAGTATTTTCATTCAATCTGATTCACGCCCTATATATGTGCGGTGCGGCCGATGCGGACCAATGAACGCTTTTGGGCTTTTCGAAGACATGTGGAATCGGAGAGTGTTGGTAGGCGTAACGCCGAGGGTTTAAGGACCAGCCCTTCGATAACTGGTTTACTGTGTAGAAACTGACCACCTATTTCACCGGGTATAGATAAGGATTTCCCGTCTGCATTAACATAAAACGGTATGTTTTAGGATTGATACGATTGCGACCATGAAGAAGCTAGTTTATCCACACGATAAAAATAAAAATTAAGGAGCATGAAAACTCTTTTTCTACTGTCCTATATAATAAGAAAACATGACATGTACTTAATACTAACTACGTTGTTGATGAAGATAATAATTGAAATCTATTAATCTTTTTTTTCAGACAGTGAACTTCCTTACAAAATAATATTCACGCCACGCGGAACCCATTCGATGTTATTCAACGGATTTACATTTAATAAACAAGGGCAAACGAATAACTATTACTGCACTATGAGGAATGCTTCATGCAAAGCCCGCGTGAAGCTGTATCCCGATGGATCAGTTAGAGACGTTTTAGATGAACATACACATCCGCCCCCAAAATATATTATCTCGAAAGGCCTGTATATCAAAATTTAATCGTACTGCGATGAACGAATATGAACATTGAAGTAATTAAGTAGTTATAAAGTAGGTTAGTTTAAAGCAGACTTACAGAAATAAACTTCTACCTATTATCTAAGAGCTAAGATCAATTGTATATTCTAAATTACTAGTTGCGCCCTGTGGTTTTACCTACGGTTTTCTGGGATAAAAAAGTAGCCTATGTCTTTTTCCAGGACCTAAACCTGAAGAACCTTATCAAATTTCATCAAAATCCGTTAAGTGGTTTTTGCGTGATTCAATCATCTATAGATATATAGATAGATAGATAGAAATTCTTTATTGCACAAACAAATTTGTAGGTAAATAGGCGAACTTAATACTCGTAAGCATTATCTTCTAGTTAACCTTGGTGTACCTACTGTGGTGTTTTGTTAGGTAGTGCAAACAAAATTTATAAAAATCAAAAGGTCATACAAAAATAATAATAGGACCATCAGTAATATGGATCAATCGTCATCATCATTATTTCAGCCCGTGTCCACCCACTGGGCAGCCCGCAGCCACAGATTTCCTACATCCTTCACTATATCATCGGACCAACTGGCCGTTCGTTGGTCTGCTAACTAGTCTACGCCCTTCTCTCGGCATTCATTCATACAAAGATTTTTATTTATTAATATTGGTAGGAATAGGAATTCGTTTAAGGATAGTAGGATAAGACTGTATGCCCGTTTTAGGGCTTATTAGCCAAGTTGTAAAATATCGTAATAATATTATACTCTACCTTTATCTTAATGCTTCGGTGCGGTTCAATGTAAGTATATTGATAATAAATTGTATGGTTGTAATTATAGTTCAAATAAAATGTATTACTTATTTACTTATCCACATGTGGAATGAAATGGACTGGAATTCTCTACCGGAATCTTTGTTTTTTGTCAACTACAACATGGGTCTCATTAAGACAAGAGTGAATAGGCAACTCATAGGCAAATGTGCTCTACCTTAGACTGCAACGCTCACCATTAGGTGAGTGGTTGTCAAACGTAAACCCATTTAAAAAAGGAGTTAATTTACTAAAAAGAGTTATTTAATAAATTTTATAACGCCAATGAAATCTTCATATGTTGTATTTTCTACCCATGACCAAAAGGTATTTGAAAGAGATGTATAAAATTAGAAGTATGTAAAATAAAATTGTATGCTTTTAAAATCGTCTGGGTACTTTTATTTCCCCGTACTACCACAAAAGATCTGTTCTTTCTTAATTCCCCATCACTACTGGATACCACATCAACCAACATCACACCAAGTTTTAGAGTAGCCATAGATAAAAAAAAAACACCATTTACACCAATTTTTCCTTTCAGATATACCGTACGAGTACGCGAAATCCCAAATGGGAGGAACTGTTCTACTAGTCGAAGGGTACACTTTCTCCACTGTGGGTAACTCTCTCGGAAGGTACTGGGTATGCTCCAAGAAGAGCAAGTACTGCAAAGCCAGGTTCCAGCTTATAAACGGGAAGATCACCAAGTTTCACAGGGAACACTGTCACGTACCCAGGCAGCTGCATAAGCCTAGGGGTCCCAAGAAATACGTTAATTATGTTGGAGATGAAGATAATTGAAAAAGTGGTTGTAAATCACAAATTATGACCGAATATTGCAATTTTCTTTTGTGTAATTGAGTGACGAATCGAGGAGGACGTTCACCTGATGGTAAGCAACACGCCCTCCCATAACGGTTGCAGCATCACCAGAACTTTGTTTAGCTAAATCTTGCGTGGCACTGCACTACGCTCGTCACCCCGAGACCATAGCTCCTATGTCTCATATTGCTTAGTAATTTCGCTGGCTACAATGCCCTTCAAACCGGAACACAGTAATGCTTGCGCACTACTGCTTGGCGGCAGAATAACGGGCAAAGCGGTGGTACCAATCCGGATGGCCTCTCGCATACGAAAAACCTACTACCACCTAGTATTTACTTCTTCAAAATCATCATTCATTTAAGTTTTTTGCTGGGACTGGGATTTTATCCACTTATCTATCACGCAGACCTGGGGGTCAATTCTGAGTTGCTTTCGGTCGTTCGTTCGTGCGGACTAAAAAAGGGTACTCTTATGCCTGTTGCTAGCGCTGTCCCTTTCATCCAACGGAACGATAATTCGTTATTACGAATCAGAGTAAAGCCCCTGGTCCGATACAGTAGACATCACCATCACCACTTCCTTGAATTTTGTGAGTCGTAGACTTGCTGGTTTCCTCATAGAGTGGGAAATTTCCCAATCGGGAAAGGTGTTTTAAAAACATCTTCGACATGAAGGATGCTTTTTGTATTGGCAAACAAGTAAGCGGCCGGCCTGAATGAAAGCGATAGCCCTTACCTATAGACCTCTGCAATCCCAGAGACGTTGATGATGCGCCGCCGACTTTAAAGAACTCTATTAATACCCCTATGAACCGCTTCAAAACTTGAATGACTCCATGTGACCAGATTAATAAAAGTAATCAAAGTAGGTGCCTACTTTAACTTCTGAACTTTAGTTAAAATTATGTATTTATTATTAGTTAATTAAACGAGGTAGGATCTTGGTAGCCTAGTTGTTAAAGGCAGTTGGAACCAGTAAGTCTCGAAACCACTATTTTTTATATATTATACTGAAATAAAAATCAGACTTAAATTTGTAAATTCAAATTATTTTATTTTAAGGTACTGACATGATTCAGTTACAATTTTAGAATAGTTAGTTTAGATAGAATATTATATTCGTTGTATATTAGAATAAATATAAATATAAATTTATATTGAGTCTAGTTTGGCTTACTAACATTGGTGTTTGTTTTATTGCATGATATAATTAGTTTAAAATAAATATATGTCCATTAAGTATACGGAGTGTTTTCGTTCCCGGCATATTCCGAATGAAATTGATCCAAATCATAATGTAAACGAGACAGGTAGGCTTCTTAGTGTTATGATTATTAGGTTCCCTCTTAATGAAAAATGTATGACATTTAAATATACCTACCTTATTACAGGATTCAACTACCGATTAAAGTACAAGGACCACTTTTTCGGAAGAGGCGGCAAGAAATTCAAATGCGCAGGGTGTTACAAGAAATTAAGAATGCTGCATGGAAGGAAAGAAGCGTGTAAGAGGGTAAAAAAAACCGCGACATACTGTGAACAGTGCCAAAAAGCGCTATGTATAAAATGTTTTAAGGATTTTCATGTTTAAAAATCTTACTTGCCATCACAACCGTTGTAGAAAAATTTAGGATACGTAAGAAAACTACACAGATTACTGGCTTGCATGACTTTTTTCGAGATTAAATGCGATTCGGACAAGTTTTTCTACTGAATTTGTAAGTCTTGTATATTTCTGCAATCATCTGAGGATAAGTAATGACGTATTCAACCATTAATTTCTTTGTCAATACAAATCTGACAAACTGAAAATTTTTAGACAGCATTTAAATCGTCGTGCAAGCAGTCTTAGAGAAATATGTGTTTGAATGTTATAGATTGTTGGATGTTTGTAGCAGAACGTTTTCTCCTGATCTTAAATTCTTTACCTTCATAATGAAGATAACAATCAAAGGTTGATGTTGCTCAACTAAGTCAATGCGTCTAAATCGATATTTAATGAATTTCTAGTCATGTCAAATTATGTAATTTTGAAAATATTATGTTTTAATACATACATGATACATCTATGTGAAAGGTCAATCTCAACTTTTTCTTTCATTCCGAACATCCGAACCAAATTGGTCATATTACTTTACTCATCGAACCATATAATGTTGTAGCCATCGAAATTACTTAAGACTTAATGTCTCGGGGTGATGAGCGCAATGCAGGCCTACGCAGTGCTTTTTATGGTATTTAAAGTTCTGGGCGGGACTGCAATTGTTATGGGCAGGTGTGGCGCTTACCATCAGGCGAACAACTTGCTCATCCCATCACTTATTTCCATAAAAAAATGGTTTTTTTTAATAATGTTGTTATATTTTCAGATCTCGGCTACACAATGACGCAGTCTCAAATGGGGAAGGATCTTATTTTAATAGACGGGTATACTTTCGCTCAAATATCCCGGTATGCCTGGACCTGTTCTACCAGGAATCCGAAATGCAAAGCCAAGCTGAAGCTGTATGCGGACAAGAGGATCAAAACTCTGTGCAATGAACATTGTCATCCTAAGAGAAACTTGAAACATATTATTTAACTAGTTGCGTCCCGCGGTTTCACTCGCAAATGAAAAGTATCCTATGTATTATTTCAGAATCTAGAGTCAGGGAACAGACACACTAACATACAAACTTTTGCATTCAAAATATTAGCAGGATAGATAGTAATTATAATTTTTCAAAGTTTATTTTGCTCATTTAATTTATTGGTACGTTACTTCGTTTCATTTTATAAACGGGTAAAATGTCAAAAAAGATAATTCTACTTTTCCAGAAAAAAAAAACAACTAAAACTAACAAAAGAAATAAGTTAAGGAAACATTGAATATTTAAAGCATGATAAACTCATAGTCAAGGAAAAAAATCAATAAGACAAAAGGAAGAGAGAATCAAAACAACATAACATAGCGCCATTGACATTTGATTTACTCATCGAACGACTTATTATGTATGTTTTAACACTCGTTATTTCTACAGATTTTGGCTACACAGTGATGCAATCTCAAATGGGGAAAGACCTTATCGTGATAGACGGGTATACTTTTGCGAAGATGTCCCGGTATATCTGGACCTGTTCTACCAGGAACCCGAAATGCAAGGCCAAGCTGAGGTTGGATCCGGACAACAGGATTAATGCTCTGTGCAATGAACATTGCCATCCTAGGAGGAAAATGATGTATGTCCCGTCTACTGGGAAGTATGTTCGGATATAGGTGTCGACTAAGAAAGACCGTAGATACTATATATTCATCCCGAGACTCCTCAACTCTTCGTTCTATAACCAAAACCCATATCGTAAGCAGGAAACTGAAAAACTAATGAACTCGTCGACTCCGCGGTTACCAGAAACAATAGATTTTCCATTATTTACTAGGTCAACCTTGAGAGTCGTGTAAACAATTTTTATTAATCATTCCCTTATTTTATAAGTTTTTTATTAATTTGAGAATAATATATTGCATAATGTATTACTATAATCTATTTTAGACTAAGTTTATGAGTGAATATTAAAAACAACAAGAATCTACGAGTCTTATTTTGGTAAAACTTTCCGTTTATTTCTATTTGTCGGTAGTACTGTTAATCGAATTAGTGGAAAATATTTTCCTCGCTTGTAGAGAGCGCGCACTATAAAATACAAAATGTTGCATATATTCTACTTCCTGCTGCGCTACTCGATTTCTCCCGCATTAAAAAAACCGGGATAACAAGCGATTCAGTGTTGGAAAAGGACATACTATGTCTGTCTTGCTGTCATTTATCAGGATCTAAAGTATTTATATGTATACATACCCACTTTACTCACTCATAAACATAAGAATTTATAATATAAGGTTATGATGTTACCATACCAGTTCCCTTCGTCTTCGCATCGGCGTCGGTGGGATATAGATAACAAAGTTAGGAAGCGACAGACTTCTCTAGAAATAGAAAGCCAAAAATTGCAAGCAAAGCCTCTGAACAAACAATTGTTAACATCTGTTTTCCTTAACAGATCTGGGTTACATAGTGATAAAGTCGCAACAGGGCAAGAATCTCATCGTTATAGACGGATACAGCTTCGCGCAGATTTCAAAGAATACATGGATATGTTCCTCAACAACTCGAAAGTGCAAGGCGAAGGTGAAGCTCGATAAGCGCAACAGGATTGAAGCTCTCTTTAATGAACACAATCATCCTAGAAGAAAAATGATGTATGTTGCTTCTACGGGACAATATGTCCGCGTTTAGTAAAGTAGAAAGAGAGAGAGAATATTTATAATACATAATAAAGATTAAGAGTTTAATATTATATATAAATATAAGGTATATAATATAGATTTGGAACGTTTCACTTTTAATGTAGATAAATATAAACATGACTTTATTGATGATAACTGCATGATTTTGGGTGACTTTAATATACCATTCATCAAATGGGACAGCAATGGCCCCATCATAAACAGTAAAAGTTTATCAGACTTACATTCAATTACTAAAAAATTATTAAATTTATTAACTTCTTGCGGCTTCACACAATATATTTTTTTCAAAAATCCTTCGGGTAATGTTCTGGATCTTGTATTTAGTAACTTTACGGTAGAGCTTTACAAAGTGATTTTCCTATTGTGAAGGAGGATGTTTATCATCCCTCACTTTGCATTGATGCAACAGACATTATTACATCCCCACTAAACCATACCCCAATCAAAAAATATCTGTTCCATAAAGGAGACTTTAAAAAAAATTAATGACTTTTTGAAAGACATAAACTGGGAAGAGGAGTTTTCTAATAAAAGTCTAGAAGAGGCCGTTGCGCTTTTCTACTGTAACCTATATCTGAGCATTGATTAAATGTCCCAATTATTCACAAAAATAAATCCACTCGTGTTTTCCCTGTTTGGTACTCATCTAGTCTTATTAAAATTACCAAAGAGAAAGAAAAAGCCCATAAAAAATGGAAGAAGTTTAATAATCCGCTAGATTATGACGAGTTTCGGTTACTCCGAGCTCGATATCATCGCGTGCATAATGCTTGCTACAATAGATTCTTAACCCTAAATCAAATATCTATTGCCCGTGATTCTAAACGCTTCTGGACTTTTGTTAAGTCAAAACGAGGATATTGTCAATATCCTACAAAGTTTACTCATAATGGTGTCAGCCTTTGTCGCGGCATATCGCACAAGGCTTTAACGATTATTTCTATAACATGTTTTCACCTAAGTTGATCCATTATGATCATCATTTTAATATTCCACTGCAAAATAACTTCGTAGATTATGTTTCAACAGCACTTTTTACAGAAGAAAACATATTTAAATTAATTCGTAAACTATACACTAATAAGAGTGCGGGATGTGATAACATACCCCCTCTTTATATTTCTAAATGTTCACATTCACTAGCCCGGCCTCTCACACTTTTGTTTAATATTTCAATTCACGAAGGCGTCTTTCCTAGTGTCTGGAAGCAGGCGTGTATTGTTCCTATTCATAAAAGTCAAAGAGCAAAATCGAAAACTACAGGCCTATTTCTATAATTAACACATTTGGGAAGGTGTTAAAAAAACTAGTGTACAATACTATTTATCCCGTTATTATTAAAGGTTTCCCTATACAACAACATGGCTTTCTTAGGAACCGTTCCACAATCACGAATCTCACAATATTGTGTGGGGGCCAGGTTGACGTGGTCTACACGGATTTCGAAAAGGCCTTTGATCGTGTAGACCACGTCATACTCATTTCAAAGCTGAGTGGATTGGGAATTCATGGCGATCTGTTGAGGTGGCTGAAATCATACCTAACTAATAGGTCGCAGCTGGTTGTACTTGGTCGTCATAGGTCTAACTTTGTTGACATACCATCAGTTTTTCCGCAGGGATCACAACTCGGCCCATTGCTATACAACGCTTACCTTTATGACATCTATACATGTTTGTCCAGCTCCGAATTCCTGATGTATGCTGACGATACCAAGATATTTAAGAGTTGTCAAGACCAAAGATGATGCCCAAATGATTCAAAATGATTTAAATGCTCTAACAGACTACTACTCGAGCAATAGAATAACAGTTAATAGTAAGAAATGTTCAGTAATATCTTTCACACGGAAAAGAAACCCGTTAATGTTTAACTATGCGGACTTTTTCTGTGTTTCAGAATGCACAATTCATTAAAAATGTTTACTACGCTTATGTTAGGAGTTTGCTGGAATATGGCTGTTGTGTCTGGTCCCCGCAATACGCTGTTTACAAGAACAGCATAGAACTAATTCAAAATAAAATTTATTAATTTTCTCAACTACCGTATAATGAGTTCTTACCCATCATATGAGGCCAGCTGTTGTGGACATGACATTCTATATTTAGATGATCGCCGTACACTATTAGATATGCTATTGCTATATGACATACTACATGGAAACATAGACTGCTCACATCTTGTGAGGGCGGTAGGCTTGTGTGCGCCACGATGGCGTACGTGACACACCAAATTGTTACATGTCCCTCTGCATCGCAGAAACTATGCAAGTAATGAAACTCTTACGCGTATTTGTAGAACATATAACAAACTTTTTGACGACGTTGACATATTTTTGTGCAGAAACAAACATATCTTTTAACAATTAATTAAATCCAAACTAATTTCAAACGATGAGAAGGTAGATAGTAGTATGTATTCAATATCAATATAAAAAAGTATTGTATTTACCTTGATAGGTAACGTTAATAGGTACATTGATTAATTTCATTTAATTTAATCACCACTTTCTGGATCGGTATAAAAATAAACAATTTTGTATTTCCCTCAATTTGATTGTCACTTAATTTTCAATTTAATTCATCGTCAATGATGTGCTTTGGAATATCTTACTTAATATCTCAGCTTAATTAAATGTTTAACTTAAAACAATATAATTATAATGGTTGTAGTCATTATGCTCATATTAGCATTAAGGTATTGGTGCACTTATGTATGTATAACATCATTTACGTCTAATTAAGTTATATTTTAATTATGGTAATCTATAATTTGCCTTATTTGTATAACATGTACATGTATTTCTGATGCTATTTTTGTAACGCTGTTGATTGCCTCAATAAATAAATAATGCGTTCGGTGAGTTTTACCGAGAATTTTTTTTCCGAGTCTACAGATAACAAACATACTAACAAATAAACAGACAAAACATCTAAAAATCGAGGATTCGTGTTCAGTACTCTCTAAATGATGGAACCCAGTTGGTTTATCAAAAATATTACAATATAATAAAATATTACAGCTACTTTGTCCACATTAGAATGAGAAGAAGACATTTATAGCAATATCCCAAAGTATTAATGTTTGTTTTTGGGCAATGAGTAGCCACTCTCCGGCCTTCCAACTATCTCTGTGCAAAAAATCACGTCGATCTGTTGCTCGGTTTGATTGTGAAAAACGAACAAACAAATACACATGCTTTCGTGTTTTATAATACTTATATATAAAGCAAAGTTTTTTGTTATACTTTATTAAAAAGGAGTTTGATCAGACATGATTACGGCACTCCCATCGTATAAATCTACCGACTAACCTCGGCGTTTTATGGCGATATTTACGATTTTGTATAACCTTCTCGCTCCCTCTGAAAGAGGGTAAGCGAGAATGCTATTACAAACTCCAAGGTCTCTAACATTTATGCCAGTAGTCATCAATAGACTTCTTCTCTCGATTTCGTTCTAGACACATTCCACCAACACATGGTAAACATCCTCAACCACGCCGCACTCTGCACAATTTGGTGATTCGGATTTTCTCATAAGAAATGTAAACTTATTAAGCGGAATGTGTCCCGATCTAAGTCTTAAGGCAGTAGCAATTTCAGGTCTAGGAATTTCAGAGTACGAGAACCACGTAATCGCGTTAAGCAAGGTTGGATAGTTTTATACTGAAACAAAACTGAAAAGTCGAATATTATTAGATCCTATATTAAATATGATTATATCAGGAACATTACTAATTCGTTTATTTCAGGGTACCAAGTAATGAAATCCCGGAGAGGCAAAGACTTGATTTTGTTTAACGGATTCACGTACTACAAATGGACTGCTAGAATCTGGGCCTGTTCTACTCATTACCCGACATGCAAAGCAAAGCTTAGGCTATCGGTTACTGGCAAAATTGACGGTCTGAGAGAAACCCACAATCATAAACGTAAAAAGATATTTATATCAAAACAGGGTGATATTATCAGAATATAATTTGGTTTGATGTTATGTTATTCATTATATAACAAATTATAGTTATGAGGTAAATATCACTGACTGATCCAATTACTCACTCATCAGATACCTAAATATCTAGAATTATAACGCAAGCGAACTTGCAATATGGTGCGTTCCTCTTGGCTTGCAGATAATTTTCATAAATGTAGCGAAGTCGCCCATTTTGATGGTTTGAATGACCTTGGACATATTTACAATTGTTTATTTCTCTTGGTTACTTTAAATATTTTGTATAATTTGAATATATTCCGTTATGTTTGTTGTAAAGCAATACATATTTCAGTTCGTTAAATAAATTGTTCAGTGGCGTTTTCAATATACGAATTAATTTTGTCTATAGTCTAATTATTTACTAAAATATTTTGTTGTCGTAATTAGATGTACAACAATATTATATAATGCACTTTGTGCAGATGCTAATACGAATTAGCATCTCGTTACCAACGCAGTTGCAATGCGACCTAGAGTTTTATTTACCAACACCTGGGCGTACAATGCGCTTTCATATCAAATGGCCAGTAGATTTAGATCTTATACATTATTTTCATTTTAGAAATTAGCTTTAAGATTCTAAAGTCTCAAAGGCAAGGACTAAATATGTATCAATAACTATACTTTTTACAAGTGGACCCCGCATAAATGGAGGTGTCATCTCATATTTCTGTTCTGCAAAGCAAAATAGAGCCTGAGGATAACGTAAACGAAAATCATAATCTTAGAAATTCGTTATTAATCTGGTATAATTTCAAGATTTAATTCTTTTATCGTTTATATACATACATATCTTAATAAGACCTATGTTTTGCCACTATTTCGCCTGATAGTGATCGAAAATGAAGCACATACTTTAAAAATAATTTAAATAAAGTACCTATTTATAAAAACAGAAACATTATCAATTCATATATTTCAGGGTACCAAGTCATAAAGTCCCGGAAAGGCAAAGACTTGATTTTGTTCAACGGATACACGTACTACAAATGGACTGCTAGAACCTGGGCCTGTTCTACTCATTACCGTACATGCAAAGCAAAACTCAGGCTCTCGGTTACTGGAGATATTGACGTTGTGAGAGAAACCCACAATCATGCACCGAAACAAATTTTTGTAACACCAAGTGGTGAAATTATTAGAAAATAATTAAGTTTGATGTTATGCTATTTATTATGTAATATACAATAGATAAGAGGCAAATAGCACCGATTTATTGATTGATTCACTCAACAGAAAACCTCTTGAGCGGCTATTTGACGCATATGTTCCTCTTGGCTTCCAAGTGCTTGATTGTAAATACTGATACGCCCACGTATTAGTTTAAACAACCTTGGAAATATTTGTATTCTTTTTATTGTGTTTTTTTTATATAAATGAATACGCCCTGCGCAACAATCACATACATTGATCCTGGCCCCTAACTCGGATACCCTGTACCTAGGGATCCAGGAATTACGGGGACCATGGTCTCACAACACCCAAACACGGAACAAATGCTTGCGCTTTTTTTCTGTGCACAAACATTTGTCCCGTCGCGAGAATCGAACCCGCAACCTCGGTGGTGTTCTCATACACCACCGATTTAATTTATTGCTTATATACACAGATAGCTTAATTAGATCTATGATTTACCACTATCTCGCCTGATAAGTGACGAAGTGAAAAAAAATACTTTTAAAAAGATATTTTTAAAAATAGAAACATTATCAATATTTCAGGGTACCAAGTCATAAAGTCCCGGAAAGGCAAAGACTTGATTTTGTTCAACGGATACACGTACTGCAAATGGACTGCTAGAACCTGGGCCTGTTCTACTCATTACCATACATGCAAAGCAAAACTCAGGCTCTCGGTTACTGGGGATATTGACGTGGTGAGAGAAACCCACAATCATGAACCAAAACAGATTTTTGTAACACCAAGTGGTGAAATTATTAGAATATAATTTGGTTTGATGTTATGCATATGCTAAAAGCACTGATTTATTGATTGATTCACTCAACACAAATCCTCTAGAGCCAACGGCTATTTGATGCATATGTTCCTATGGGCTTCCAAATGCTTGATTATAAATACTGATACGCCCATGGATATAGTTAAAATAACCTTGGAAATGATTGTATCTTTTTGATTTGTTCTTTTTTTATATAAATAATTACGCCATACGCAACAATCAGATACAGAAATCCTGGCCCCTAACTCGGATACTCTATACCTAGGAATCCAGAAACTATGACGAACATGGTTCTACAACACCCAGACACGAAACAAATGCTTGCGCTTCTTTTTCTGTGCACAAAAATTTGTCCCGTCGCGGGTCGAACCCGCAACCTCGGTGGTGTATGAGATTTGGGTCAACTTGCCCAATCACTACACTACAGAGGCTGTCTGTGTATATGTTTATATAGTCTTGGTTGTGGTTAATATTTTCGTACAATTTCAATGTTTAGCATTTAGCCTGTAATGTAAAAAAAATCAGTTCGTTAAATAAATTGGTAAATTTTGCATTTAATCCCATGTCAGCGTGCTGCAATAAGTTTTGTCTTATGCGTGTTTTAACAATTATTATCGTGATCAGTTGCACAACAATAATTTTGTATAAGATTCATTCATGAAAGATATGACTCATTGGCCAAGTTGGTAAGGCATCGGAACGGAATTCCGAAGACGCAGGGTCGATGCCTGCCCGAACAAAATTTTTCTTTCGAATGTATAGAATCCTAGATTTCGCATGCACTAATGCATTAAAAATTATCACTAATAATATATTAATTATTTTGTGCACTTCGTTATCAGTTGCAATCCGACCTCAGAACATAGAATTATCTACCAAGCCATAGTTCGTCATCATCACAAGTTATTTCGATTACTATTTATTTTTTCATTTATAACCATTGATGTATATCGGTAGAATATGTCAATGTTTATAACAATCTTTCAATTTACTTTATTAACTAACACTTTTTAAACCTTAAATAGGTTTGTCTTGAGTGTCGTATTCTTCTGCTTACTTACTAATCACATAATAGTAGGTAGTATATACTATATGTATAAATATCATAATAATAGCTGCGCTCCGGACCGCTCGAATGTAATCTCTCAGCTTGTTATATCATAAACACTTGAGAATTTATAACTTTTTTTCTTATTATCTTTTTAGGAATTAGCTTCAGGATAGTAAAGTCCCAAAGGGGCAGGGACTTGATATGTATTAATAACTTTACTTACTACAAGTGGACTCCTCATAAATGGAAGTGCTCCACACATCCTTCATGCAAAGCGAAGCTGAAACTATCACCTGAGGGTTACGTTGAAAATCTAAACGAAGATCATAGTCATGAACCTAGAAATTTGATGGTAACGAAATCTGGTCAAGTTGTAAGATTCAACGCGAAATAAACCATTACTACCTGTACTTTTATTACACATCAGCTGTGCCCCATCGTTTCGCGGGATAAAAAAGCTTATCCAGGGTATAATCTATCTCCATTTCGAATTTCACTAAAGTCCGTTGAGACATTACAGAAGAACAGACATTACGTTGAGACATTAGAGAAGTAACAAACATATGTATACTCTATAGGTTCTTTCCTTTTGCTTTGAATCATAATCGAGTGACAAGAAATCGACGAATTAAAATAATGAACTGCTTGCGTTACGTAAGCATTGCTGGTCAAAGAAATCCGAGACCGATCCTCTATCCGAGCATCAATATGAGGTACGATTGTCATAATTATGTGAATATTTGTGTAAACAGTAAGAAGGCCAGCAAATTCGTGTACTTAACTACAATTGTTATTTTTGGTGTCGGTTTAGTTATTTTTAAATGACTCCAAATTAAAGATTACTTACCAGCGTCATCTATCTTTTGCTTTTCCCTTAATTGTAAAATTATTATTGGTAATATTTCAGACAGCAACAAACATTTTATAATTATAGCAAAGTTATTTTCGTATCAAAATAAGTATGTAAATGTTAACTAGGATTGTTTATATCTCATCATCACCAGCCCACATCAGTCCATTGCTGGACATAGGCCTCTCCCATAGCACGCCACTGAGCCTGATCTTCGGTTTTCCTTCTCCAGTCGCTCCAGTTGCCGATTTGCGGTCTCCACACTAGAACACGTCTTCTCCAACGGTTATCGGTCCTGCGGCAAATATGACCAGCCCACTGCCACTTTAGCTTGCTAATCCGCTGAGCTATGTCGATATCTTTAGTTCTCTGGCGAATAATTTCGTTCCAGATTCGATCCCTTAGAGAAAGACCGAGCATAGGTGTTTCCATAGCTCGCTGAGCAACTTTTATCTTTATATCGAGGGAACTAAAAAGTACAATGATTATGATCCCACAACAAGTGTAATAGTTTTTTATCTCACAGTAATCGTATTTTTCTCTTACATAGGAATAAGCTACGATATCATGAAATCACGTAGAGGCAAGGATCTCATTGTGATCGACAATTATACATACCGAAAGAAGAGCTCGCGTGTTTGGATCTGCTCTACCAACATTACCTGTAAAGCGAGAGTCATGGTATCATCGGATGGTAACGTTGAATGTATAAACCCGTATCACAATCACGATCCGCAAACGATTTATACAACAGACACTGGTATAAAAATACGAATTTAATGGACTTTTAAATATGTTGTTTTGATTTTATAAACCTTAAGTTGCTAGGATTATGTTTTTATATATTTGTTTGTAATAATTTGTAAACCGTAATTCGTTAAGCATAATAAATGTTAAACACATTTATCCTTGTCTTGTCTTGTACAGTTTGGAGTGTTAACCGTTAGATAACTATCTGAACACTTATTCAAGATCTGAAAATTAGCCCCAAGTAAAGTTAAAGATTTTGTTGAAAATTACTACTACTTTTTTTCTAGGCTTTTCCTACAAGATCATAAAGTCTCAAAGGGGTAGAGACTTAATATACATCGACGGGTATACGTACTCCAAAAGCACTCGTCACACTTGGCCGTGTTCCACCCATCGCCCTGCTTGTAAAGCGAAGGTCAACCTTTCAGTGACTGGTGAAATTGAAATGCTGTACGACAATCATAATCATGCACCTAAAAAAATGTTTGTAACGCATAATGGGGAAATTCTAAGAATTTAATTTTGTACAACAATATTGGTAAGATTAATAAAAATGGAAATCTTAATTTGTATACCTCTTTATGTTAGAACTTATGGTATGTAGAAACAACAAGCAACAAATCGTTCAATTCTCGTTCCCATTATGAATGATTTTGTCAAGGAGTAGGTATATCAGCAGTACCTGGATGCCACGATTGACGAGGGGGGTTTTTGGAGGAAGTGGAGAAAGAGTATATGTTTGTCCTGTCCAATGTGTCTTATTATTATTTTATTTTTTTATTATTATTTTTGGGCTAGCGTTTGACCGCTATCTCACCAGGGCCCCAATTCACTATGACAACTTGGCGATTCCTTGCTTCGAAATCACGTCGATTCCTTAATTAAAAACAACGAATCTGCGAAATTTGTATTCTCTATGACGCGTCATAGACAATACAAATTTCGCAGATGTAAGTTATCAAGTACTTTCTCTATGAGAGAAGGCCCGTGTCCCAGCAGTGGGAACGTGGTGGGCTGATGATGAAGTAATCAACGTGAAATCAAGGAATTGACGTGATTTTGAAGCAAGGAATCACGTCGATTCCTTCATTAATAAACGACATCTTTATGACGCATTCATATATATGACGCGTCATAGAGGATACAAATTTCGCAGATGTCGTTCATTATTGAAGGAATCGACGTGACCGCGAAGCAAAGAATCTCCAAGTTGTCATAGTAAATTAGGGCCCTGTTGTTGAATGACGTTGCGGTAGAAGATGTAGCACGCTCGCCTAGAAGAAACTGGTTCACTCTTGTCTTAAAGTCACCCAGATTATAGCTATCCGGAATAACCGATGAGAAAGAGTTCTGCTCTTTGGCCGTTCGCATTATGAAGCTCGAAGTAAAACGCTTGGTGCGAGCAGGAAGCATTTCAACCATAAATTGATGACGGCTTGCCGTACGTCTGGTCGTCCGGTGATAGAATGGGGATGGCGGAATAAGTTTCGGTAATTTCGTCGCACACTCTCCGAAATGTATTCGGCACTGAGCAGAACAAATTTGGGACCAAAAAGCCATTTTTCGTTTACTTTTGTAAATACGCCTCCTTGAAATGATTTCTTTTAATTGTTTTTTTTATTATGCCAAATAAATGTATATTTTTTTTTTATCTTTTACTTATTTCCTATTAAAACCCATTTAACACTAACCATAGTCGCCGTTCGTTTTAGCCCCGTGTTGAACAATCTACTGTACTCGTATACAACCTGCACATTTTTACTCGTGAATAAATTTCTTGCAGGAATCACCTACAGGATTATAAAGTCGCAAAGGGGAAAAGACTTGATATACTTAAACAATTATACGTTCTCCAAAGCGACTGCTCATGTTTGGAGGTGCTCCACATATCCGACGTGTAGAGCAAGGCTTAGATTATCACACTATGGTAAAATTGTAGAATTAGACGAGTGTCACACCCATGAGCCTAAAAGAATGTTAATAACAGAAACAGGTGAAATGGTTAGACTTTAAATTGACAACTGAAGGGCATGCAGAAGGGCATTCAAAATTCAAAAATTCAATGGTACCACCGTAATGGAAAAATAACCACTACTCAGAAGATACAATTCAAGCAAGCAAGGAAGGGCAAGGATCCGCAATTGAACTTTTTTAGGGAACTAGAGATTTTTGTTACAATATGTTAGTTTTCTACAATGTTATGTTTCTTATTTACCAGTTCTGCGTGAATAGATACTACGTATGAACCATTGAAACAACATATAGCACTCTGGTGGGTCAGTAGAGCGCTTCCTGTACTGAATGAAGAATATCCGAGTTCTAACCTCGACGGAGCGACAATATTTTGCATACCTACCCAAAGTTTGTTTTCAATAAGGTAATTTGTGTCTTTATAGATTCCTAATTTGTTTAGATATTACACAAAATAAAAAACGAATCAAACAAACTTACTATTTTTTTAATTTAATTATTCCTTTTTATACCAACTAGAGTCATACAAAATACAGCCGGAGTAACTAAGATCCCGTTGCTTTTAAGTTTGAAAATGTCCAAGTAATACAAAACAAATATTCAATCGCCAATCAGTAGTGTGCAAACATTACTGAGTTCCGGTTTGAAGGGCACTTTTTTATGCTACTGAGTGATGAGACGAGCAAGTCTTTCGCCTGATGGTAGGCGCCACGCCCGCCCATAACAATTGCAGTGCCACCCAGAACTTTGCTGTACCACCCTAAAAACAAGGTTCTGGGTGACGCTGCACCCGTTATGGGCGTTGCTGATCGTCAGGGAAACGACCTGCTCGTCTCGTCTTAGTTTCACAAATTCGCTCACCCGTGTCTGTATCTTTGCTTATTAGTTCTTAATGAATCTTGATGCAAATTTTACCATTATTTAGGGTTAAGGCGTCGGGACGGTATTCCGAAGACGCAGGTTCAATACCTGCCCGAGCAATATCATTTTTCTTCTTCATAATTAATAAAATCTTATTATTTAGAATCCCTTGCAGAAGGTGCTTGTACTCGTACTCACTTAAGAATATAATTCATATTCACAACCATCCCACCTGTCTTGGCCCTCATAGTTCCTACTAGTTAGGGGCTAGAATCTACGTAAATAAATAAAAAAAAATTGTTCAATACTAAGTACAGTGATTGTTTCTTATGTTTTATTTTATTTAAAGGTATTGAATATAAGATAATACGGTCGACGAAAGGCAAGGACTTGATATTATTCAACGATTACACATACCGTAAATGGACTTCTCGAACTTGGACATGTTCTCGCAGCTATCCAGGGTGCAAAGCGAGGGTCAGGGTATCAAGGGAAGGTGACATTGAATATGCAGATGAAAATCACAACCACGAGCCCAGAAAAAGTATTGGGAAGCGGAAAAAAAATGGTAAACGAAGAGTTTAATTCGATGTCGACATGTAGCACCCCATTTTGCACCACATAGTAGTAATTTAAATTAAGTTGTCTCCTTACACTGTTTATATATTTATTTTTTCTTTTTGTATTTCTGTTTTCTTTTCGTTATGTTATTTTGTGGTCGTCAAATAAATGTCTTTTCTTTCTTTCACACATTAAAGAGACGGTAAAAAGTGAGTTAATCCGACGCACCCGAGTTCGAATTGCGCTGGCCCCGCACCACTGACCTGTGCGGATATAACACTCGCTCAAAAAACAGACGGAAAACGTCGTGAGGAAACCGCCATGTCCAAGAGTTTTTCACAAAAATTCAAGGATATGTTACAATCACCAACCCGCACTGAGCCTACGAGGGAAGGCCCGAATCCCAGCAGTGGGAACGTAATGGGCTGATGATGATGAAAATATGCGGCGCAAATATGCTAATCTCGGTAGAGTTTACATATTGCAGCCGGCTTGGGTCCGTGGGGACGGAGCATTTCTTTATTAAAGATTGGTTTTCCGTGTCTCACCTGATAGTAAGTGACAATGCGGTAGAAAGTACCTATATCTTTTCACTCGTGACTTGAATCTTGACACTTTGACTACATCGCATTTTTAAGAGGGAACGGCACGCTGTAATTTTCATACAAAAATAGAAAACGTTTTTCTACCCCTAAACATTAACCAAATTCGATGAAATTTGGACATGTAAGAGATGTTATTATCATTATTGCGGTTTGTAGGTTTTTATTTTTTCGATAATTCCTATAGAATTTGAATAAATGGACCCAAAAACTCGATATTTACTCGAATATTTTTTTTGTAGTTTTGAAGCTTTTAACTTTAAAAATAGACATAAACTAAAAAACCTACAAACCTAGTTCATTCTCCATTTAAGAAATTGAGACCAAAATTACCAAATTTGGTTGAGATTTAGTGTGGTAGAAACGTTTTCTCCCGAAACGCTAATTTTAACAAAATCTGAAGTTGATACGAATTTAGTTAAATTATTATTATTATTTAGTTAATTTATTTAATTTAATTTACGCATTTTCTGCGAGACCGTAAACCATTATTCAAATACCTAGTGCTCGCTGGCCGCGGCTGTGCCATATCCTCTTAAGGCTGTCAGAGCGCATAGACGATGCGACGCGTGACCAAAATGCTGGGACTTATTTGGCTTAACGTATCAGTATTGCCGGCATCTTGAGTGCGGTGTAAACTGGTATGAGATGGAGCATTTGGGCTATTTAATTACCAATAAGCTTGCCAATGCTTCGCCTTATACCTAGTAAGGTAAGTAAGGTTTGGAAACTATCGTGAGTTGAAATATTCATTATAAATATAAACGGCTACACTCACGTTATGATTGTGTCGGAATAACTCCGACCAGGTTTCGGACAATTAGGATGTCCTGGATTGTCCTGTGTGTGTGTTTTTATAATGAAATCAAATATAAAATTAAATTAAATAAGTTTATAATGAGTAACTAGTAGTTTTTTAGTAACCCCGTAAAAAAAAACTGATGTTGATATGTATACATTTTTCTTATTTATTGTAACGTCTCTGACACTAAATTTAATAAATATAGTTTAGTAGATAATGAAGTCGGTTAATAATTAAAAAATATAGTTGTTTGATACCATTTGTTTTAATCAAATTTTTATTTATTTATTGCTAGATCTAAGTTTGGTCACCATCTCGCCTGATGTAAAACGACCATGTGGTCGTTGATGTAGCACATAGAGGAGACTGCTCAGACCCGTCATCCTGATGGTTAACCGAACATTATCCAGAAACACGACTAGGTCTCGGTGGCATGTCTTTGTTCGGTGATGGGTGGTTATACAGCTGCGGCCGGAGCCTACCTACCACACCAAAAAAAAGATTAATTTTATTTTACTACGTTTTTATTAAGTCACTTTATTGTTTTTCTGTCTGTCTTTCCGGGTGGAATCTTGCAACTCAAATTTCGAGCACATCCCGATTAGCTATCCGACTGAAACTTTGAGGGTAGTTCACAACTCGATGACAATGCATTCTAAATCCATTTATTAGTATGCAATGCCGACCGAACCTCAAAAGGCGCATGAAAACGTGGTTTTAGATTAATGTTTTTATCTGTCACCTTCTTGTTTAGTTACTCATTGACATATTTTTTCCTATAGGTATTTCATACAAAATAGTAAAGTCTCGAAGGGGTAAAGATTTGATATTAATCGACGGCTTCACGTACTTCAATTGGTCTACACGAACTTGGAAGTGTTCTGCCGGTGTTCCAGGATGCAAAGGAAGGGTTAAAGTGTCAAAAAAGGACACTGAATTAACAGTTGAAAGTATAATTGAAAATCACAACCATAGCCCGAAAAAGAATTTTATGACAGAAACTGATGATGTTTTTGCATTCGAATCTTTATTTGAAGCACATAATAGTAACACTTGAACGCCATTGTGCAATAGTTTTATATTAACCCTCTCACTCTACGAATGTCTGAAAGAGACCGCTTTAAGCGATAACAGCGCCTATTGTGACACGTATAATTAAAAGTTAATATGATTTTAAAATTTAAAAGTGAATTTAACGTTAATTTAAAGTTGTCTCTAGTTGTCGCTTTTTCAATAAATAATTCATTCATTCTTGAGTTTAATACACAACAAAAAATGTGTTTATGTTAAATAAAATGTATTTTTTCGCGCAATTTGACGCAATGTGAAGCAAAACTTAAGGTGGCAAGCACTGGTGAAGTTGTTTATAAATGAGTGTCATAACCACCCTAAAAAGGCCAGGAAGTATTGTAAAAGTAGCTCCAAAAAGTAGTCCCAAAGTAGCCGTAAGAAAAATTATTTGTTCTTTTTTGTTTGTTGATTCTAGATAGACGTAGGTTTAGGTTCGCAATAAAATAGAGATTGGATCAAAGTGCATTTTTGTGTCCATGTATTAAATGTCAAATTTAATAGTGAGTTACTGGGTATATACCTACTTAAGACCTAATATCTGATGTCGCGGGATGATGACCGCAATGCAGCGCTACGCAGAGCTTTTAGGGTATTTAAAATTCTGAGTGGCACTGCAATTGTTATGGGCAGGCGTGGCGCTTACCATCAGGCGAACGACTTGCTCGTCTTATCACTCAGTTACATAAAAAAAAGATTGTAGTATCTGGAGTGATGTTACCCAGCTGTACAGGCTTAACTGAGACCTAGTGCGGCGGCCAGAATTCCTAAAGGTACACTATGCTATTTAATTCCTTAGTAAAGTACATACTGTCGTCTAAACGTACCGTAACTATCTTTTAAAATAAGTAAATTTAATATTGTAATAACTTATTGCGAAACACTAGCTTCTATATGTAAATATAATTTAATTATAATGTGGATTTAATTGTTCAATCCCAAAAAAGTTACTTTCTTTTGTAATTTAAGGTTTGGAAACTATCTTAAGTCGAAATATTCATCATAAATATAAAACGGCTACACTCACGTTATAATTGTATCAGAATAACTCCGACCAGCAGGCTTACCACCATCTCTTAAACCAGTATTATTTTAAGCTCATTTCCGTTTTTTGTACCACGAAGTTCTAAAAAAAGCTTACTTTGATATTGCATTGTTAAAAAGTTTTGGTGAAGTCATCGTATATCATTCATTCAAGTGTTTTTTGACAGCTGACACTTCGCAGGAACAAACACATATTGTTTTATGAAGGTCATGGTACGAATCAGAGTAATATGATTGTAAGCTTGAAATAAAACGTTCCTGTAGCATGATTGTCTTGTAAAGTTGGTGGTAAGCCCCCAGGTTACGGACAATTTGGATGTCCTTCTTCCGGCAGTTTACGCTTTGGATTGTCTGCGTCGCGAAACCAAACATCAATTCCGACACAATCATAACGTGAGTGTAGCGGTTTTATATTTATAATTTTTAAATTGTAGTACATTTTTTAATAATATGTGTGTTTCAATATTTAATATTAAAGTTATATATTTTAATAGTATTAGATATATACTATTCAAATTAATTACAATTAAATATTAGGTGTTTATTTGAACTATGAAAAGAATTGGTGTCAGTGTATGTAATTAAATTTCAAACGTGTCAAGAAATACTTACAAAGTGTAAATTATCACAACTTTTATTATCGTACCTATTAGGTTATTTATTTCTGGTCATGGTCGTCCCGTTGCTGGGCAAGGTATTAAATGTCCTTTCAATTAAATTGAAATCATGATTCAATAATCAACTAATTCTTATGGCTGCATGCTTTTTGCTTACGTCATATATTAATCAAACATATAATAGTCCAAATCCTTGTTTCGAAAGATGGAAGAAACTTTGAGGTAATGATGTATGTTTTCTGGTTTTAGTCATAAACTACCGCTTCATCACGTCACAAAGAGGCAAAGACCTGATTTTGGTCAACAACCATACTTACAGGAAGCTGAGAACAGATTGCTGGGTCTGCTCCATCAACCCTACATGTAAGGCAAAGCTCAAGCTTGGAGTGAACGAACAAATTATATATCTGAACGAAGATCATAACCACAAACCCAAAAAGATTTTCGAAACAAGTAGTGGCCAAATTGTAAGAATTTAGGATTATATAATTTAAGAAAAAAGGCTTTGTTAGGTACTAAAACTAATGATGCTTTGTGGGCTTGTATGTATTTTGGATAATCTGGTTTTGTATATATATCTGCTTATATACTACGTCTGACTTTTTTATGTAACTGAATGACGAGACGAGCGTTTGCCTGATGGTAAGCAATACGCCAGCCCATAACAATAACAGAACTACCTATAACTTTGTTTTGCAAAATCCTGCGCGGCGCTGCACTGCGCTCGCCACCCTGAGACAATTAGCTGTTTAGTCTCATAATGCCCAGTAATTTCGCAAGTAACTTTTCCATTACGTAATTCACGAAATAATTATCATTATTATTATAATTATTATCAGCCGGCCGGTTCGGACAAACACTAATTACGAGTATTATATAAACTAATCATTTTATTAGGCATAAGCCTTAGTATTAATTATGTTTTTAAAATATTTAAGTAAGCCTGTATTGTACTAAAATAAAGATGAAATCGATAACATTTTTATCAATAACGTTGCCTCCTTACTATCTTAAAATTTCTAACTTTAGCAAGATTATTGATAATATTTAGTATTAATCGTGTTCTTTCTTACCTAAGGGTACGAAGTCATTAAGTCACGTAACGGCAAACATCTGATTTTCTTCAATGGTTATACGTACTACAAGTGGACCGCTCGGACTTGGAAATGCTCCACCACATACCCTGGATGCAAGGCGAAGCTAAGGTTATCACCCACCGCTGAAATCGAAGACATAAACGAGGCCCACAATCACGAACCCGTTAAGTTTTATTTGGCACCTAACGGTGAATATTTAGAAGTTTATTAAAGAAGCCAAAAAGTAAAGTAATGTAAAATACCAATTGAATGTGATTGTTATTAAATGTTTAAGAAATTTTCAACTTGTGTTCTTACTATTTCTAAGAAAGATATAACTGATTATTGTAATTCATAAGCAAATTAACGGTGCGATATATTTTCAATTTTCAAAACTTAACAAACCATGTCTAATTTTCGTGTGTAATTATTGAATTTATAGAAATACTGATATTAAAGTCATTATAGCGCATGCTTGGCGAAGATCTTAAGATTTAAAATAATCAGAAAGAAGAGAAATTAAATACTAAAGAAAAAAAAATAATCTTCCCCGTAAGACGATACAAGAAGAATACAAGAAATTTGGTTGCTCGAACAGTTGTGTCGACGACCCAGTAGTTAAGGCGTGGGGACCGTATTCCGAAGACGCTGGTTCTATCTCTGCCCAAAAAACTTCAGTTTTCTTCTTTCTGATGATTTAAAGTCTTTTTGAAATATTGTTGCTGAGCTGATGTCAACATATTTTTCTAGATTTCACATACATTCCGTACGGCATCGTCAAGTCTCAGAGAGGGAAGGTCCTTATCCTTGTCGACGGCTACACTTTCTCCGAGGTCCGGTCTTCCTGCTGGATATGCTCACAGAAAATCAGGGATTGTAAGGCCAAGTTGAGGATGGACGAGCAGAACAGGATAGTATACATAGATAATGCGCACAACCACCCACCTAGGAAATTTATGGAAATTAAAACTGGGGAGTATGTTTTGCTGGCGTAATCTAGTATTTACCTTTACTCCTACCACAGAATACTAAGGGACAGAAGCATGACTCCGCAACAAAATTAAAAAAAATACGACTTGCTACGACGCAATAAAGTTCTATTAAGCTCGCGTAGCGCTGCATACCTACCAGTCATATTAACCTACAGAGCGCCTCTCTTTCTATCGCATAGCTCTTATCTCTTGATGCTGCACGTGTAACGTTAGGATTTATACTTGTGTTGTGATGAATTATCAATCTGAATAGGTATTTAGTTCAAGTTATGTACCTCTCTACTGTCTATTACTATTATTCTCATTCTGTGAATAATAACTTTTCAAACAGTATACCTACCTAGTATTAGCACAAGTATTAGCAGGCCTAGCGCACTCCGCACTGTAGGTACGAAGCTACAAATACACCGACGGCGGGTCGCGCGTCGTTACACGTGCCGCGTCAGAAGAGACAAGAGCTATGCGATAGAAAGAGAGGCGCTCTGTAGATTAATATGACTGTTAGGTATGCAGCGCTACGCGACCACTGCACTCTGCACGGCCACGCCGTCGTGGCCCGGCTATGTACTTGTAGCTTCGTAACTACAGTGCGGAATGCCCTAGGCCTGCTCGTACGAATATTGGATTACAGGCGTCCTGGGCTCGAAGATGGATGTTGATAACGAAGACAAGACATACATTACCTTGAAAACTGTTTATCTCTTAAAAAATACTGTCTTGTAAATGAGTATATATTAATATTTATTTTAGAATAATTAGGTAGTCAAAAGAGTGTTTGCCGTTAAAATGTAATAATTAAGGTGTAATGTTAAAATTATGATGAGCACAGAAATACAAAGAATATACATGTCACAAAGGTAATTATGGATTTACTGCTTACAATACATACAATATACCTATATATAAAAAATATGTATACATATTTATACATATATATATATATATATATATATATATGTATATATGTATATATATATATACAAATATCATTTTCTGTAATAGTCTTTCTCTGAAAAGAAAGAGAGGATATACAAGATTTACTAGTAAATCCTAACACAAGATTAGCTTGTCGTTCGTGGAGTGGTGGAGACATTGTCGACACACAAGAAAGAAAAAAACATGTGTGATACTACAATTAATTTTATTTTTACTGAATTACCTTTTTATTTCAGCTATACACTACGACTACGTAAAATCACAGAAAGGGAACACCCTGATTTTGCTAGACGGATACACATACACAATTCATCGTAGGAACAAGAACACATGGGTTTGTTCTTATAAGATGAACTACTGCAGAAGCAGATTTACTTTGAATGACAAAAAGGAAATCGTTAAAATTGTCAGAGAACATAATCATGAACCTAAACATTATACGAAGCTGCCGGATGGGACCTACATCAGAATTTGATTAAATAATATTAATTAATATATATTATTATTCTCGTACGTGACGCTAGCAAAAGACCCGACGGGATGACACTCATTTCTTGGAAGATGGGGTGCACGCGCGCGGTGTCATCATCCCGTGACTCAAAATAATTAATTTTTAGAAAAAAACAAAAACCGACTTCAATGTATCTTCGAAGTCCAAGGTCGCATATCGATGAAATTTATATGGGACCACTTCGTAGCTATACTGAACCCGACGCAAAGAATTTTTCAAATCGGTTCATAAATGACGGAGTTCTGAGGTAACAAACATAAAAAAAAAATACAATCGAACAGAGAACCTCCTCCTTTTTTGAAGTCTGTTAATAACGCACAACATCGACATCGACGCAAAATAGCCAGTCTATCGGTCTTTTATCGGATACGTTTCGGCGACTGTGCGTCGGAATTGCACCAATTAATTTCCCCGTCCCCGTTTCATCATCGGGCTACGGCTATCGGGTTAGTTTCATTTGGTTATATGGTGGACATTCCTCCTGCGCGCACTAAGCGTTTCGCTTCCACTTTCATTATGCGCTCCGCTAACGAGTACGTCTGTTTTTCCCGATACATATAATCTTGGAATCTTCAAATCTCGAATGGACAGGTACTATCATGTCAAGCGTGCTACATCGTCGACCGCATCGTCGCTTACCATCAGATGAGATAGTGGTCAAACGTAAGCCAATAATGTATAAAAAATAACTAGATAAAAAATAAGGCTAACGCAGCGGCTGAAGGGGCGAAGAGCCTCAAAAGGCGCAAGTTTAGCCTTGATGGTGGCTACATGTTTGAATCTTTTGGGATCGAGACGCGAGGACCATTGGGACCGGGGACATATACTGCAAAGCTTCTGATCGAGGCAACACGTGACTAAAATACTGGCTTATATTATTGCCAAAGGATAAGCATTATCATTCAACGTGACAATGCTGCCTACATTTTGGGAATGTTGACCACTGGTAGTGGTTTATTAGAATAAGGTTGGTTAGGTAAAACAAATAATTGTTTTTATAATGTGGTAACTAAAATTGTATGCAAAAATTCCTATTTGTAGGAGTATTCATATTTATAACATGAGACTTGGGTTATATAATTATTTAGCATAATTTTTTATATTGGTTTCGATACTGATGATGCTTTCACTTTATTTTACAATAAAATAATATTTTCTTTACTAGAACTTATACTATAGTGTCTTTATACTAATATTAATTATTATATTACGTTATAAGTTTGACAACGGTATAAGGTATTTTAATATCTAACCACGCCTGCCCATAACAATGCAGTGCCACCCAGAACTTTTAATGTTATAAAAAGCATTGTGTAGCACTGAATTGCGCTCATCACCCGGACACATCAGACGTTAAGTCTGATATGCCCAGTAATTTCGGTGGCTACAATGTCCTCTAAACCGAAACACAATAATACTTATGCATTACTGCTTGGCGGCGGAATAACTGGCAAAGCGGTACCCACCGAGACGGCCTCTCGCATAAGAGAAACCTATCACCAGTAATGTCTCTAACTTAAAATACAATACTTGGTCAAATTAGAACTACACTATTCATATTCACAGTACAGTATGATACTTTACGCGGATTTTACTGGGCACGTTAAGCGTCGGTCCTGGTTATTGCTGAGGGCAACAATTGTTAGGCCATGTCGGAAGCCTTCAGGAAGTCTATAAACGCCGACACCAGGGCACTCACGAGAAAGAGAAAGTATGATACAACAATTAATTCAGTTTTTACTGAACCACGGTTTTGTTTCAGCTATACACTACGATTACGTAAGATCACAGAAAGGGAACACCCTTATATTGGTAGACGGATACACATACAGAATTCCTGGTAAGAACAAGGCCACATGGGTTTGTTCACATAAGAAGAACTATTGCAGAAGCAGATTCACTTTAAATGACAAAAAGGAAATCGTAAGGATTGTCAAAGAACATAATCATAGACCTAGAAATTTTAAGAAGCTGCCGGATGGAATCTTTATGAGAGTTTGATTAAATAATATTTATTATTATTCTCGTACGTGACGATGGTACAAGACTCGGGTCTTTTACCGTCGTCACGGAATGAAACGGCCTTGATACATCGCTACATCGCTGTTACTGACTATTATGAGCTGTGGTTTTGTCAATAAATAATAATAAAAATACATATTTGAGCATTTTGGAGTCGAGACGCCAAGAACGTCGGGGCAGGAGGGGCACACAAAGTTTGTTTGGGTGTCTGCAATAAATATCTAAACTTTTACTAGGAAAATTGATTTTTTTAATAATATAAGAATTGGGTTATATGATTATATGGCATATTGTTTTTGTTTCGATACAGGCGGTGCAGACACTTTATTTTACAATGTTAATGTTTTAATATTATTATTAAGATTATTTTCTTAATTTATTATTAATTAAAATATTATGTTATGCGACAACGGTATAAGAGAATTTAATTTCTGTTACTACATTATTATTTTATTAATGGGTTTTATTACATTTTGTGTTACAAATAATAACATTATTTTGTTTACTAAACCAAAACTGTTGTTTAATCAAATTAACTTCGAAAGGTTTAAAGTAGGTATGTACTATTAATTTTCACACACATCCTGTGGTGTAGTGGTTGGGCTGGTCAGCTCAAACCTCATACACCACCGAGGTTGTGGGTTTGATTCCCGCGACAGGATAAATGTTTGTGCTTAGAAAAAAGATGCGCAAGCATTTGTTTCGTGCCTAGGTATTGTGGAATAATGGTCCTCATAGTTCCTGGTTTCCTAGGAACTGGAAATCGTATATATGAGCCAGAATTTATGTATGTGATTGTTGGGCGTATAAAAAAAATATTTTTGCTTACAGTTGACATAAAATTCATCAAACTTGTTGGAGATAAGCGCCTCCTCATGGTCAACCAATACACCTTTGCGCCGACCTCTCCAAGACACTACTACTGCTCGAAGAAGGCCAAAGGATGCAAGGCCAAGATCTTCCTCACAGAGGACGAGACCAGCGCGACTTTTATAAACAATGAACACAACCACGCGCCCCCAGTCTTTATGAAGTATTTGAATGGGCTGCATATAAAAATTTCTTAATGTGTGTTTGTCTTCTATAGATGTCTGTTTTCTTCCCAAATGTTCATAATTCATTTATTTATTGCATTCATTGTGCATTCGTTACAGTTAAGTTAATTTAAAGCAGATGTCTTAAAATATTCTATTACAGTAGGTAAGTAAAATTACTTCACAATAGTATATTTTTAAGTAATTTACTTTAGATGTAGGATAACTTTAAATGTTAATTTATGTTTGTATGTTAACTTTGTTAACTATTGTTAATCCTGTGTTTATGGTATTTAATAAAGCATTATTGTATTGTATTATATTATCGGATGATTGATGTTTACTTTGATTTATTTTCTATTACTAGTAAAAATAAATTACTCTATACTGATTTTCATATCAAAAAATACCCTATTCCACCTATTGTTATTCAGTCGATTGTAAAAGTAAAGATAAATGTAATCAGTAAATTCTTTAAAATGTCAGTAAATTCTGTACATTGTTGTTGGTATCATCATAAGTCAATTATCGCCTGTCTATTTCATTACCTATGGCTAGTCGTTCGTAACAGATCTGATAGGTTAAACAACGTCGCAGCGGTCACAGCTTGGATGGGTGACCGTTTGTGTGGTATTTACATTTGAGTGCTACCGTGCACGTTAAACCGTCCGTCCTGTTTGTCTTTGGACAACAGTAGTTACGCCATGTAGGAAACCTTCGGGCGGTCTAAAAACTCCGACAGCAGGGTTGGCCAGACACAACACGAGAGAAGAAGAACTTGATTGATGATTAATTGATGATTTTACTTACAAAATTTTGAATCGAATTTTAACTGAATAAATGAATAATTTTAAATTTCATTTCAGAATTCATACTGTTGCCATCTAAAAGAAGCGGTAAGTCAATTTTGCAACATGATGGGTATACCTTCTGGCAGTCTAATACCGTACGAAACTGGTACTGCTCGAGCACAAGGAGCAAAAAATGCCGCGCGAGTGTGAAAATGGATGCAGAGGGAAAATATATACGAGCTGCTAATACGCAGCACAATCATCAACCGCCAAGGAAAATAAAAAATAATAATTATGTATAAAATGCAAACAATGGAACTGACATGATAAATTATTATAATAGAATGTAGATTTAAAAACAATATTCTAAAAACCACGTTTTTATGGATTTAGAATGCATTGTCATCGAGTTGTGAGCTAACCTGAAAGTTTCAGCCAGGTAGCTAATCGGGAAGTGCTCGAAATTTGAGTTGCAAGATTCCACTCGGAACGACAGACTGACAGATAAACAAGAAAGTGACTTAATAAAAACGTGGTAAAATAAAAAATGAGAAAGTATGTAAGATTGTTGTTATTTCACGATGTAACGGAGCAAAACAACTAATGTATTTATTTGTTTTTTGCACAGAGAAAGCTATATACGGATGGGCAAAAACAAAAGTTTACTATAAATTTTCATCGAGTTCTTAGAGGACAATGATTAAAAGTGGACACTAAAGATCAGTCAGTAGTTATATGTATATATATACATATAGCAGTAAGATAGGCGACAAAAAAAGAAAAAAACATTTATATCCGTACGTGCAAAACGCAAAAACATGTTTTGTATGTAATATTATTCTATTTAGCTTCACTTATATATTTAATGTTTATAGCGTTATATCATACAACAAGTTCGTGCGTCACCAAGGGCCCGTGCTGAAAACCAGCGTTGTGGATTCTTCACAACATTATGCTGAGCACGGACCTTTTTTGGCTGCACTGGGCACGGCAGCGATCCTCCATACACATGCTGTAATTGTTTGTCTTGGTCTTATAAATTTGTCTTATTTTGTTATCCTACACTTGTGTATGTACTATTGTTTGTTGTGTGCAGTCTTGTCAAAAATAAATTATTTCTTTCTTTCTTTCTTTCTTTCTAATAAGTTATCATGAAAAGTGTTATCATGTATGTCATGTAGTGTTATCATGAAAATCTCTTCGTAAAAAAAAGCGCAAGCATTTGTCTCCTGTCTAGGTGTTGTGGGAGCATAATCGTTGTAGTTCTTGTTCCCTAGATACAGATGATCCTAGTTAGGATTAAGGATCTATCTATGGGCTTAGAAAACACGTATCAGGGTTACGATTTGACAGAAGATAGGCATAAAATTATCGTCACACGTGTGGCAACTGAAAAACCAGCAAGAAACATCTACTGTTTATATGTTATTAGCTGATACCCGCGACTTCGTCCACGTGGAATTTAGGTTACAGCGATTGGTCTTTATTTGGCTCCATTAATTTTCATTGCCGTCAAGCGACCTAGTCGTGTTTCGGGATGATGTTCGGTGAACCATCGGGGAGACGGGTCTGAGCAGCCGCTCAACTGCCGTCTCTCTCTAGATCTATGTGCTCCATCTTAGGCCACATCATCGCTTCACATCAGGCGAGATAGTGGCCAAAACATAGATCTACAAGGCGTAAAAAAAAAAAAAACTTGGCGGGTGTATAAATAATCTACATGTTAAATTTCAGTTTCGTATTTTCTGTAGTTTTCGAGATAGGTATCGAGATGAGTGAATTTCGCTTTTATATTAAATATAGAGATAAATCTTAATTTCTGTTTCTGATCTTTACCAGGTAAAGTGGAATTCATGCAGACCCACAGCGGAAAAACTGTAATACTGTACAAGGACTACACGTATTCCTACAGGAATAAAACCAAGAAAAATCTTAGATGTTCTAGGTATGAAAGAGGAAATTGCAAGGCGTCCCTGAAGATTGATGGAGTAGGATACGTACAAGGCTCCAGTAACGAACATAATCACGGTCCCCCTTCTTACTGTGTTACTGAGGACGGATTCTATCTAAAACTTTAGAATAATGTAAAATACTGTCATATAATCAGACGGCACTTATAATAGATGTAGCTATTAAATACATACCTAACTTTGGCTGCAGGCACTCCCTTCAAGTAATTTGGGGACATTACTTGAGAACAACACTTTCCGGGCAGCCATGTCACTACGAATTAGTGCTCCGTGCGTTGTACCTCACCGGTGCGCCGCTTGCGGTGAACCGGTTAACCGTCTCGGTCACCACGGGCTGTCATGCAGTCGAAGCGTTGGCCGCATGGCTCGCCACAACGCCCTAAACGACGTCATCCGTCGGGCCTTTGAAAGTGCCAATATGTCTGCAATCCTGGAGCCGAACGGCCTAGTGCGGGAAGATGGCAAAATTCCTGACGGTATGACGCTCATTCCCTGGAGGATGGGACGGCCCCTGGTTTGGGAAGCTACTTGTGTAGACACGTTGGCGCCGTTCCATCTTCCGGAGACATCTCTACAGATGGGTGGCGCCGCTACAGCGGTAGAATCCCTCAAACGGCGCAAATATTCAGGTCTCGATAGGGGTTACCTGTTTGTGCCGTTTGGGGTAGAGACGTTGGGCCCGTGGGGACCAGGAGCACTAGAAATTTACAAGGATTTGGCGGGGCGGCTGGTGGAATCCACACGTGACCAAAATGCTGGCGTGTATTTTGGCCAAAGAATCAGCCTCGCAATTCAGCGAGGCAACGCCACCAGCATTTTGGGCACGTTGCCGGACGACGGGTATCGGTTGAATTATCTGTAGGCCATTCAGTTGGCTCAACCGATACCCGGCATGTATGTACATAGTATTTAATATCTTTTACTTTTAGTGTAGTTTAATTTAGTTTTTAAATTATTAAGCCTTTTGTTATATTATATTGTATGGCATTAAACTATAGATAGTATCTCTCATTTATAATATGTTTTATTATATGTATAAATAATATACTTACATCGTAAAGTTATATACTTACGAGTAGGTAAATAACGGTAAACAGTTGAAATACAAGTCGTTATCTATGCAATGGTATAAACAAGCGTAAACATAAGCTTATCGAAAATCCAACATTGTAAATATTCAGAAAGAAGTAAAATTATTTGTTCGAGTAGGGTTCGAAACGTCGTCTTCGGAATACCGTTGTTACGCCTTAACCAACTTGGTCATCGAGCCCACTGTTAGAGCAACTATTTATTTTTATCCCTTATAGATATATAACAACGCCGGCGATGCGGCTGAAAATGGCGGCATTACTGTCACAAGTTACAATCGCAGCCGCAGCCTTACACTCCAAAGCGCGTAAGCGGGTTTCCTCACGGTGTTTTCTTTCACTGTTTCTTTTTCGTTTTCTGTTTCGTTTTCTTTCACATTTGTTCATATTTTCGTCTTGTTTTCGGAGATAGTTCCAGAATCTTGCTATAAAACATGTTCACATATGTATATGAACATAAACATGTTCACATAATAATAAGTGTAGTTTGTTTTCTCATTTCAATTGTAATAGCTTTAACATTTCCAGATATGCTAAAAGTATACAAATACCACAGGGTAACAAGAAAGAGAGGCGTGTTCGGCGTTCCTGACGAAATACGTTTATCCAAACGCAGACATCTGTGTATCAAGACTCATAACAGAATGCGTTGCCGATACTGCAGCACTAAGAATCAATCTGAGAAGCGGACTCATTATCAATGTACTATTTGTAGGGTCCCGCTTTGTCTGAGGCCTTGTTACGAGAACTTTCATTCTGAAAAAGAGACTTAAAGAAATATTTTTATATCTGTACATATAGATATAAAAGAGGACGTTACGCAACTACCATCAGTACTGAAGTAGTTCTATGCTAGAAAATGTTGGAATGGTTTAGGTAATAGCGGGAGCATTGCAGTGCAGGACTAAGGTATTTCCACATAGAGCCTCAGCACGATCTCACTTGATGGGAAGTGATGATGCAGTCAAGATAAAGCATGCTTGCTTAGTATCTTTTCACTCTAAATTTAAAAAAAAAACCTAGTTTGTTTCTTTTCATACGGATAGATGGTACTACCATGTAGGGATGGCGCCGATCGTCTTCTCTCTATCTGGATATCTATGAGAATCATGACTTAAGACTAGGCATTACTTGTAGTATGGCGCTCTTTAATTATATCTAATAGTAGTACGAGTATATAATCCTTAAGTTCGTTTCATTATTCTTGTGGTTGAATACTATAGATATTCTGATAGATGAATACGCCTGATACAGCATAACGTCCATTTTAAAAAGTTGTACCTATTTGATTCTGAAACAGTGATATGATTGTTTTTATTTTAAGCTAATATCAAAAGGTGCTAATAAAAGTAAATGGTTTATTAAAATATTGTTTTATTTCTCACCTTGATACGTACGTACTCTCTTATAAAAAATACTAGGTTTTTCTTTTTCAACCTTTGTCACGCCACTGTTAGGTAGGTCTCCTGTTCATCACGCTTCTGTTCTCGGTCTTGTGCATAGCTCAACTACTTCGTACCGATAATCCAAGCCATCAATCATATCATCATCAACTGATAAGACATTTTACCATCATTATCATTGTCACCAGCCTATCATATTCTTCAACAAATGAGCTTACCTAGTTTTACACTACAAGTAAAATACTTACATTCCTTCAAACAAATGCTTGACAGTTGGCGTGAACGGAACGTTGATTTCCTGGGGTAAGTGTCACGCCGTCCCATAGAAACCTTAGGACCGTAATCACCTCAAGTCATCAGTTTCTAGATTTTAAAAGCAGTTACGCTGGCAACATAATTTTTTCTTGAAGAAAGATTATAAAAAATTCAAACCTAATAAATAAACATAATCATTTGACACCTATGAAATTACTATAGTATTTTTGTTTTAGGATACTCCTTCTTGCCAACTGGACAAAAGAATAATCTTCTTCTTTTCGGCGGGTATACTTACTCTATGCAGCATTCAAACCGAAACTGGTACTGTTCCAAAAAGAAAAAGGGCTGCAAAGCCAAGGTGAAGATGGTGGAAGGTATGATAGTGTCTGCTGATGTTGAGCATACACATGAGCCGCCTTACCCGGACCACTGTCATGATATTAAAGTACCAGACGGTAGTGGTAGTGGTATTCACTGGGACCCCTATAATATATAGCATAACCACTGATAGCTTTAGTGATGTGGATGTTATGAATATTAGTTATGGAGTACCGGCGAAGACTATTATTTTATGTAATAAGGTTATGCAGTGTGTTATGTGCCTATACTTAATTACTTTTATTAAGTGTTCCGGTAAAATTAACTATTATTATTGTGTGGGACACAGACGGCCCATGAAAGCTCGTGTCTCAGCAGATTAAAATGTATAATGATGAAAATGAATTATTATATTATATTCAGCCCATGTCGTTCCACTGCAGTGCAAAGGCCTCCCCACCTTCCTTTCATTTCTCACGGTCCTGATATAGTATTCTTTTTATTGTTAAATGGGCATACGTTTGACGACATCTCGCCTGATGGAAATCGAAGATGCGGCCTAAGATGGAACACGCTTGCCCATGAGATGCCTCTCTAATATTCACTCTAGACTTAAAGAGACACAAGCTGTAGCCGTTTGGGAACAAAGACGGTGGCAGAGCGTTCCACTCCTTAGCAGTTCGCATGATAAAGGAAACTGCGAAACGCTTAGTACGGATAGGCGGGATATTAACGACGTACGGGTAAAACGACTCACCCCTCCTGGAAGTCCTTAGGTGGAAGGGAGAAGAAGGAATCAGATCGTGCAATTCCTGGGCACATTCCCCGAAGTGCAGTCAAAAAAGCCCAACTTTCCGTCTGTGTTCGAAACTTGTCAGCTTCTTCTCCACCAGCGCATGGTCCTTAATTAACTTAATTGTGTGACGTTCTATAGAGTCTAGAGCTGCCAGCTGGTATTTGGCTGAGCCATCCCACAGATGGCTACAGTATTCCATGCAGGATCGTATTTGGGCCTGGTATAAGGTCAGTATGGGCCAATCTCTCAGGTATGTATCCAGCTCGTCTCGCCATCTCCGTCTTGGTCTGCCGCGTTGTCTGCGTCCATTGTTGGGAATCCATTAGGTTGTTCTTTTGACCTAAAGTTCGCTAGACATGCGTCTGACGTGACCGTGAAAATGAATATCTATTTAATATGAACATGTTTGTTTTAACATCAGGTGACAGTGGTTAAACGCAAGCCAATTAGCAGTAAAAAAAATATCACCATGGTATAATTACTTCCTATATTCCTCGAGATTGGGAAAAGTATTCGCTATCCAGGCCCAACACTGTCCAACTAGTGGTTACAAGATTTTGGAGAAAAAAACGCTCTATGGAAGGCATTATCTGCTATTATACACTGTCAAATAAGTGACTATAGGTTAGCAAATTTATTTTAATGTGGCGATTAAGTCCGATGTCAGTATAAATACCATATTATTCTACATATTCTTATTTTTCTAGAAAACTCCTTCCACGTCCTCCAACTATCTCGAGGGAGATCAGTGGTGATGTTCAGAAACTACACATACTCGTTTAGTGATAAATCGCAGAGGTACCTCCGATGTTCGAGAAGGATCACAGGAGGATGCGAAGCCAGGTTCAAGTTGGATAAATTTGGTAACGTTACATTTGTCAATAATACGCATAATCATCCACCTCCGATTTACAACAGGACGACGGATGGGAAGTATGTCAAATTAACCTAGTGAGGAATTCATATGCAAATGAAAGATAGAAGAGAGAAAGACCTGGTCAAGATTGCTTAAAGTCTAGAATAAAAGGCGTTTATATTGAGAAAGGTTCAGAAACAAAAATACCTGGTCAAGATCGCCTTCGAGGCTTGAATAAAAAGCGTTTAAGTAAGGTTAAGAAACCAAACCCAGGTCAAGATTGCCTTCAGACTAGGATAAAAGGCGTAAGGATTTACTAAGGCTTAAGAACACTGCTTCATCTCAGATGATGAATGTTGATAATAATGAGTTACAAGCCAAAATCTTATCCTGTCTGCGACTAAACGCAATGGTGCTTCCGGAATTCGACAAGAATCACAAGTTACTGAAGCCAGTTTTAAGGTTAATTGATTAGATTGTACATATATTATTTGTTTATTACACTTAATATCAAGTAATAGCTATCAGAAATTGTATTAAAAAAGTTAAAACTCATATCATATCATATATCTCTAAATTATATACCGTACCGCACTCGCAATATCAAATCTTAAACAATACTAGAACTTCCTTGTAAAAGTAACAAACTATAAAACGCTTACTTAAATTTTCTATCACAGATGTCAAACTGGAGTTCGTACAGTCTAAGTCGGGTAAGCTTCTACTGTACTACAATAAGTACACCTACACTTCTCTAAGTAACAAGACACGCTGGTTCTGCTCCAAATGGTGGACCCTGAAGTGTACTGCAAAGGTCATCACTACCGAAGATAAGAGACTCATGTACGAAGTGAGCTCTCATAACCATGGACCTGTGAAGTTAGATGAAGATGTACGTAAAGTAATCGAATATGGAAAATAGTAGAGTAAATTTTAAAGTGATTAAATATAAAACAAGTAACTTCTGAAGTTCGAATAGACTTTTATTCTGAGACGGCAAGTCGAAAGCGGATGATACGGTGTTTTTTTTTAGGTTATTGACATCTATATAAAATAACATGTTGAGGTAATTTAAAGGCGATTCTGCGTTGACAAGTTCTATAAGAGTTACTAATACCACAGAATACTAAGTAATACTACGTAAGTAATAGCAGGCCTAGCGCTCTCCGCACTGTAGGTACGAAGTTAAAAGTACATAGCCGGACACCGACGGCGGGTCGCGCGTCGTTACACGTGCCGCGTCAGAAGAGATAAGAGCTATGCGATAGAAAGAGAGGCGTTCTGTAGGTTAATATGACTGGTAGGTATGCAGCGCTACGCGAGCTGAATTGAATTTTATTGCGTCATAGCAAGAGTCGCTATTTGTTTAAATTTCGTTGCGGAGTGATGCTTCTGTCCCTTACTATTCTGTGGTAATAGTTTGTTTTCTTTGGTAATACCCGGATTTTGGGGCACATTTAGAGGTACGGTAGTTAAAGTTATCAATCTCAGCAGTTTAAACATTTTGTAGATATAGTATAGTCGTAATAATATAATATCTATAAATTTCATATATTTTTACACAAAACCAATAAACTTTTCGAAATTTCATTTTAATGTAAGGCAAGGACAGTAAATGTGACTCAAAAACTAGCATGATATGTGAATTTCAAAATACTGAAAGCCGTTGTTTATTATGCTAAGTGAAAGTATTAATTTATAAAAGTCTTTAGGTCTCTAGTCAGTAATATGTCGGTGATATTCGAAGGCTAAGCTGACATTAGTTTAGATCCTTAGAAATAGAACAATTTCTACAGGTCTAAGCTAACCTAGTCCATCAACTTAGGGTATCCTATAGATAGAATAGATAGTATCCTATGGATAGTGTATATTGTATATAAGTGTGGTAGATGTCAACTTCTAAAACGAAATGTTGATGTTATTTATTATTATGTTTGATAGAAAACCTCTCGCATACCTATTTTGTGATAAGGATCTAGGCAATATTTTTTACAATTTTACTTTCTGTGATAATTAATTTTAACTATATTTTTGTCTGTGATTTGTCTCTTAGATCTAGATTTCAAAATTATATCAAAGAAGTATTTATGTACAAAATGCATCGACGATGTTGTGCAATAAATAAAATTATTTCCTCTTTTTTACCTGTTACATTGAAATTATTGTCATATATCTAACAATATACATTTTATAGTAAAAGCGCTTTAATTTTAAACCAAGTAAAATCTAATGCATCAAATGTGATTAATATTTTAAAAATACCTTTTTTTAGATTTTCCAGATTTGGATCTAGAATTCATCCCGACCAACCGAGGAAAAGACTTGCTCTACTACAAAAAAAATACCTACATCCTAATGCACGGCAAAACCAGGTGGTACTGTTCGAAAAGATCCCACTTCAAGTGCGAAGCTAGAGTCATCACCACCACAGACAGGAGGTTTCTAGAAGAGCTGGGAAACCATAACCATCCACCGCCGAATATATTCCGAGCGACGAGTGGGCAGCTGTATAGACTATAAGTATTATACATATATATATATATATATATTTGGTTTTATAAGGGTATAGCAGTATTTTATTGACAATCTCTGTGACGATGCAAATATTCCCTCAAAGTGCATATCCACCAAACTCGATGCATGCTATTAAATGAAGCGAGAAGAAACTAGGAAAATATAACCAATACGATCGAATGTTTGAATAGGGGTCTATAAATAGTAAGAAACATAACTTAATAGATGAGAGCTAAAACAATAGGTAGGTACAGATTTATCTTTCAACTTAGGAGTATAGACAGGTAATACATAAACCTTGGTTATAGCCATTACTCCTACGTAAATAGATTAATTCCTATATTTTATTCCTTTCCTTTGACGTGTACAAACTTAATCAACAATTTATTAAACTTCAATTTCAGGATTATTTGATCAAGTAATTCAACAAGTATCGAAAAGCTCAATTCACGTGACAGATACGAATGAAAAATCACAATATATACCCAGCAACAGAAAAGGTTTTCAGCTCTTGTACAAAGGGTACACCTACTCTCGGATGACCAGCAAGAACAGGTGGTACTGCTCCAAGAAAGGATCGGGATGTAAAGCGAGGGTCCTTACAACTGACAGTGGAAACGTGGACATGATCATTGGCAATCATGACCATCCACCGCCGCCACATGTCAGGCTTTTCACCACACCGTCTGGTAAAGTGGTGCGTATTTAAAGAACTAAAAGAGCTAGATGATACACCCGCGATAACACGGCATTTATACTAATAATAGACCACGCATGTACGTATAAGAGTACATAGGCTCAAAACTTTTTAAGACTCATTATTTTATGTTTATATGCAATGGTAATAGGCTGGAGAATTTGGATGTCCCGTCCTTTACTGTGCAATACGTTGTCAAGTCTTTTGATTTTTAAGCAACCAATTTGTAACTGTAAAAGAACGTAATTTACTCTTTATTATTTCATGTAAAAAAATAAAAGTAATATACGTTAAAAATAACAGATTTAGCTTATTCGGTATTTTGATATAGTAGTTTTCTCATTTTTTCAACTGTAAACCTTTGGTTTGATAAACGCGCCCTTAATGTACTGTTATATATACCTACGTTTACTTAAAACAGATCTATAGAGAGTTATTGACGTTATTTTGGAACAAAATGCAAATATATTATATATAAGTTATAAGATATTTTTTTATAACAACTATTTATGAAATGTACCTAAACACATTCTGTTAGTTGTTTTTATATTAAATTAGTTATTTCAATAACAAAAGCATTTTATTTATAACAATATTTGCATACTGTTACTACATGCTGCTGATACTACATCATAAATATAAGGATGTAAGTATTCAAGTTACTTCAAGATATTATTATTTCAGGCATCGACGAATACAGAAAGAAGATATTAAGCCAATACCACATTGACGAAGCTCAGATGCCTTTTAGTATTTCGAGAGAATCTCCTAAACTAATAGTTGATGTAAGGTTAGATAGTAACAAAGGTATTGAAGAAATTATGTCTGAAGTAAAAAAGGGAAACACACCGAAAAAAGAAGAAAAAGCTAAGCAAATAAAAGACCCAAAAGAAGCCGAGAATCCCAAACCAGCTGAAATAAAAGACATAGAGAAGCATAAAATAGAAAAGAAAACAGGACCAGGTAGTGAGAGAAGGAAACATTGCCTAAGATGTTTTAAGATATTTGAAAGAAGCCACGGAAGAGAATATGCTATGAGTAATGTGCATAAAGTCGTTACATATTGTAAGCTTTGCCCAAACCAACCTCATCTCTGCGTAGAATGCTTCAAGTTTGAACATGAGATTGATACTATTATCATTACATAAATGTATAACAGTGTCAATTTCATATAAATGATGCAAAACATGTTAACACTTTTTATTCTTATCCTAATCCTAATCTTATATATAAGATTCTCGTGTCACAATGTTAGTTACCTTACTCCTCCGAAACGGCTTTCAGTATTCAGTAGGTCTGAGAATCGGCTACTATCTATTTTTAACCGACTTCAAAAAGGAGGAGGTTTACAATTCGACGGTATGTTTCATTTTTTTTTGTGTTTGTAACGCGATTACTCCGTCAATTATGAATTGATTTCGATGATTCTTTTTTTGATTGGTAGGTCATACTTCAAAGGTGGTCCCACATAAATTTTATCGAAATTCAGTCAGCACTTTTTGAAAAAAATTGCAAAAACAATAAATATAAGTTTAATCTTCAAGTCGGTTCTTGTTTTTTTTTGTAACCGACTTTCTAAAGGTGGAGGTTTGTATTCGACTGCTTCACCTGCTTCACCCAGGGTTGACTTCCGGTGAGGGAACTCCTTAACGGTGAATAGTACAGACACAACATTTTGTAAATGGATTCAACCATAATAGCCTGTTCTAAATTCCATCATGACATGGCTGATACACCTAGGGTTGACTTCCGGCAAGGGAACTCCTCAACAGAGAATAGGACAGACATGAAATTTTTTTGTACATGCATTTAATTGTGATAGCCCGTTTTAAACTTCGTCATGATGTGGCTGCAAGATCATAAAAGCTTTTCTTTAAAAACCATTTAATTAAAACTTGTTTTGCACTAAAAAGGGTAAAATAAATTATTTTTCAAAAAAAAACTAAACCGACTTCAAAACCACAAATAGGCACTCAAAAGTGAAAAATAAATTAATATAATTATCATAAGCGCTACCCACTCATATATTTGAAGTCGGTGCCAGCCAAGTCTAACAGGTAGCAGATAAATACTATGTATGTAGTAAGTACTACTTGTAGGTTATTTGTGGTTTTGAAGGCGGTTTAGTTTTTTTTGAAAAATAATTTATTTTACCCTGCTGTGGTATCTACCCAGACGGCCTGCCGCATTCGAGAGACCTAACTCGGTTTAAATTCTAATACTTATAATATTATGATGTTTTCATTCACTCAAATCCCGGTACAAATAAACTACAAAATAAATAGTAAAAACTTATTTTTTCTAAACTACCTCTGTAAAACGCTTTACTATTTTTAATTAAAAAACTTTAAAATTCATTTGCACCCCGCAAATGAATTCTAAAGTTTTATGGAAATTTTTATTTCTTTTTTCGATTCACTAAAAACTCGATTTAAGTAAACTTTAAAGTAAATAATGAATTATGTATTTTTTATTTTTATAAAATTACCACTAGGGGGCGTGCATTAGAGTTCTAAACTTTATATGGAAAATTGTAATTCGTGGTTCGAAAAAAATAGAGATTTCAGACGTAAATGTCGTTAGTAATAGTGCAATACACCGTCGTCGTTTCCATAATAATCGGTGATGGGGCATGTCTGTTTAGGCAATTTCGTATATTTTATACGGAAACCCATGTTGGCACGGTAAATACGAGAAGAAATCGTCGAAGACGTGCTTAACAATTGAAGCGAGTTCGCAAATACAGAATCATGATAGATTCGGCAATAATCCTAACAGCGCAGCCGAGCAGCTGACTACTTTTCTTACTTGCGACACATCATTCTCCACGCGGGCGAAGCCGCGGGGCTCAGCTAGTAGACTATATTTGTAATAAAATTGCAAGCGTTGCTGCAAGTGCCATAATCGAAATGTTTTATTCGTTATATCAATCGTGGAAATCTAAGATTATAATAGTGTTAAAGAATGTGATAAGCATTTTCAAAGTCAAAGTCAAAAAAGTCATAAAATGTTTCTTGAATAGGCACAAAGATGCACTTTTACATAGAGTACAGATAAATTATAAATACTTTAAACATTTTAATTTAAGTGGTCATGACTTTAAAAAAGAATAGCATGTCATCACCCATTTCTTTCCCGCACTTAAATCGATATCCTGGCTAAGAAATACACCCGCTAGAGAAGATGAATGATGACCTAGATTCTTGCGGGGTCAAACTATACCGTGTTATTACCGTGTTATTGTGTTGGTTACTGTAACGTGTTTTTCCTTTACAGCGGATGTTCCGGAGTTCCTTAGGTATTATCGTCAGTACAGAACGAGGTACCCTGAACGCTTCATCGTTAGCCCGCCTGAAGATACGGATGAAGAGGAAAGGAACCCTGCTGGAAGAGTCAGCAGTCTTCTTAATTCTATCCTTGAAAGGAAGAGTAAGCGGTAAAGCGAATATTAGCGATTCTGGTACTTTTTTACACGTCCTTATAACTATAATTATGTCAACTATCTACGCTACGACTATGTCACTCGAAATTTTTGAAGAATGTTAAATTGTACACAATCCTCGATCATCAGTGACAAAATAAAAAAGCTTACTCACTTTAATGAGTGTTCTAAAATTTAAATGTGATTCTGGTAGAATTATAATGGACTAGTTGCTCCCCGCGGTTTCACCCACAGTTTTCCGGGATAAAAGTATCCTTTGTCCTTTTTCAGGACCTCAGGTATCTGCATATCTCCGTTCCGTTGTTGTTGCGTGATTGAGCAATGAACATCCATCTATCTATTAATCCTCACAAACTTTCGCATTTATAATGTTAGTAGGATATGTTTTATTTGTTTTTAATAACTTTAGATTTTTAAATTTCCTGTAATTTAAGATAATACAGTTATTTAGTTATCTGACTCATGCAAATAAATGTATTTTCCGTCTGGCTAACGGCCCCGCAACAATCCTCGACGTAGATGGCGAAATAATTTGGATTCAAATTAAAAAGACTGAAATGCAATAGCAAAATGTGAAAGAATGGAAGAAAGACTTTTGCCTTGCAGTGGACGAGTCAGGCTCCATATAATAATAATTATTATTGATTAAGAATCAATTAGCCGACTTGTACATAAGGGACATTGTCAAAAACAAACATAACTTTTTGTAACAAAAGTTCTAAAAAATCCCCCTCAGTTTCTTGCCGTATCTTGTGAGTAGTGGTTCTTTTCCGATACTGTAGTAGTCATTGGAACAATTAACGTTCATAAGTGCGTCTGCGATGCCAAAAACGAATAAAGAACTTTTGAACTTTGAACTTTAATAGTTCGCTCATTTTAATTTGTTCTACTACATCTTGCAAGTCGACCAAGAGATCGAGTTTATCATAACATAGAGCAACACAAGTAAGTAATGTAAAAATAACACTAAAAATCGAAACAATTATTGTTTATTTTTAAATCAATCTGGAATGTTTTCATAAGTTATATAATTATTTACAGACGGACACATCACGATCCTGCAGACTTCGCCAAATACGTCTGTGATTATTTACAAACAGTATTCCTTCTCGTATCTCAACAAGACTATGAAACATCTTCGATGTTCCCGGAGGTTACGGGGAAAGTGCCCAGCGAAACTTAGAGTTGATCCAAACACTGGGAAAGTAATATATGAGTACCTAGTTCATAATCATGAGCCCCCAACGTTTATGTTGAAACCTAATGGATTTTATGAAAAGTCATATTATCGTTGAATTATTAAAGAATTTAAAAATACTACATATTTAGGTTTCACCTAGTTTAACCCATCGGCAAAGCGAGTGCAAATTCCTTACTTTCATATGGCGCACGATACAATGGGTTATGATAGTCCAAGTCGCTTTATTTATATTATGTCGTGGAAATGGAAACTAAGGCGTGATAACAGGAATAGACTGGGCGTGGTAAGAGGGATCATTCCACCACGCTCCAGAAAGTCGTATAAAACGCTCTACAAAAGTACTAGCTTAATAATTAGTAATATAAATTGTGTGCTGTTAAAGTTTAAAAGTGAGGAGTCGGTTTTTTATGTAACGCCAAAGAGATATTTAATTAAAGTTGATCTCGCAATCATGTATTCAAAATTAATTATAATCTAAAAAATAAAGTAAAGGTATAACGTATGTACCTACTTAAAATATTATATCTATACGTACTTTTATTTCATTTATTTTTATATATTCCCCGCGATTTTATCCACTAAATATGGAAGGGACGTTTTCTAATTATGTATGTAATAAAGTTCCTTTCCATCTTAGATACAAAGCTCTATTTACTTATAGGTACATTTAATTTTGTTATCGATTTCATCAATTCGTAATGTTATTAAATTAAAAATTTCAGTTAAAGTAATACTGACTACCAATAAACGGGAGCTGTATATGTATCAGAACTACACGTACTCATACAAAGACGGTACTAGGAGGCTACTATGTTGTTCCAGTCGGAAATCCATGAAATGCCCCGCGGTTATGAAGATGGACAAAGATAAAAAAGTTGTAAAGATGCAAGGTGCTCATACCCATGTCCCTCCGAAGTATCATTGTAATAAGGAAGGGATTTATATTAAAATCTAAATGTTGCTATCTAATGCCCAAACCACACAGGAAGCGGGCCGGGGATGGTCCGGGCCGGGGCCAGAGCGGGCTCTGTGGTAATGACATTTCTCGAAGATGAGCTAAATCGGTCTGATGGTTATCGAAATTTAGAGGAAAGGTGTAACTTACACCGTGTAAGGTCCAATATGTTGAAATCATGAGGGCTCAGTTCGGAGTGAACCACTTGCTATGTAACTAGTATTGCTAAGTTTTGTTCAACTAACAAAATAAGATTGAAAAAAAGGATGAAAGCGGAGCAGCTAAATAAAAACAATTCCAATAGGAAATTCGAACTCTAGGCAAGTACCTAGATGTACAAATGCTAAGTCATTATGGAACAAGTTAATTTTGGAAGTGTGTAGCTGTTTCGCCTTCAGTTTGACTCATCAGGTGTGGTGTGCGCACGACAGCCGGAACTGTCATCTGAAGATGGTCTAACTACCGAGAGGAGTCACCAAAAACATATAAGAAAAGAAACTAAGGTTTTTCTGTGTCGTTCTTTGAGTGTTGTGAGTGCTTTAAAATATAAGAAGAATTAATATCTGTGGGGATTTTGTCAATAAACAAAATAAAAATAAACATGTTAATAAATTTATTGCTTCTATAACGTACGTGGCGTTCAAAAGGTTATAAATATAATTGTACTATGATAATGATTTCAATAAGAAAGACCTTTCCCAGCAGTGAGGCAGAATAGGTTCTTAAAAAAAAGATTACAAGTTTTCTGCCGCTGGGTGCCATTGCGTTTATCTACTTTCCGTTTGTTTGGGTCCGTTTTAATAATCATAATTTCAACATTCCTCAATATTTCGAAATATTTAATTTTTAAAATACTTCTAAAAAGGAGGAGGTTCTCAATTCGATTGGTTTTTTTATGTTCGTTAACCCAGAAATCCGTCATTTATAAACCGATTTGGTAAATTCTGCATTGGGTTCAGTATAGCTATAATGTGGTCCCATATACATTTCATCGATATTCGACCTTGCACTTCAAAGATACATCAGATTTGAAGTCTGTTTTTTTTTGTTATAATTTTATCGCTGATAGATCCAACTATGTTTGTCTCCTGTATTGCCCGGATGTAAGTGACGACGTACCCGAAGATGAAGCTCGTACATCTATAGGAAAGCGTCAGTTGAGCGGTACTCACGATTAGTCGGCTAGGTCGCTAGTAAGAAATCCCTTACTCGTTGGGTGTCATTACAACCGCGGCCGGGGCCTACCATTCCAAAGCGCGTAAGCGGATCACAAAGAGGCGCATAAAGAATATTTTTCTTTAAAATTAATGTATTAATAATTACTTGCATTATATTGGAATACCTAATAATCACAAACAGTCCTCGACAAGTGTTGTCTACTATAGGTTTCAATGAAAGGCTTTATTGTATTTTTGTAGGACCATGTACCCACGACCGAACGCACAGAGTATGTACATTAAAAAAAAATATATATTTTTTATATGTAAGTCGTAAACATCTCTTATGTATGAAATGTATTACAGACGGGCACCTCACGATCCTGCAGACTTCGCCAATGACGTCTGTGATGATGTACAAACAGTACTCTTACTCCTACCTCGACAAGACTATGAAGTACCTTCGATGTCCACGGAGGATGCGAGGAAAGTGTCCAGCGAAATTAAGAGTGGACCCAGATACCGGCAAAGTAATATATGGGTACTTCTATCATAATCATGAACCCCCTACGTATGTATTGAATGCTAGCGGATTTTATGAAAAGGTATAGTCGTTTTTTAATTTATAATATTTTTATGTCTAACTGTTTTTAACTATTTTTATTTAGAACTATTTTAATGTTACCCACACCTTGTACAATTTGTTTGCAAATAAATGTCTGGTTATTATTATACTTCGCCGTTGCATCCTCGAGATTTATATAATTCACAAGGTAGTTCCACTCCATGAGCTGGGCATCAAGCACAATTTTAGAGCTGTCAAAAATAAAAAGCACAAAATGACTTATTTACAACTCCCGCCCTAGAGGGCGCAACTAAGCTCTGTCACCTCATTCACTTTTTGTGTGCGGGCATCGTAGCATCGAAATTCTTTAATATTTTTTCTTAATCAAGTAATTAGTGTTTTTATCGTCTATTTAACAGTTAATTTCAGTTTAAGTGCTATGTGAATAAGAAATCGTAAGGAGTCTTGATCTGAAGACCATAATAAAGGTATGAAAGACACGAAATAAAACTCGTGAAACATTTATAACGGCATGAAAGTTCCGATAGCAACTATCAGGGTGAGAACTTACCTATCTTTCCATCTTGACTTCCAATCTGCATGTTTAATGTTAATCAAGAAACAGTATTTACTACAATGTAGGTTATGTTACCTACTTACCGATGCAGTTGTTTATTTGTTGAATCTGTATTTCTATTTTCGTTACGAAAGATACTGTGTAGTACTCTGGAAGGATTCATTATTGAATCATCATCAGCCCATTACGTTCCCACTGCTGGGACTCAGGCCTTCCCTCGTAGAGAGATTGAATTATTGAATAAGGTAATAATAAAAAAAAAAAAAAATATACCTTATGCCTTAATTTGCCTTAATTTATAAAAATAGGTTAAAAAAAATAAATAACTTGTTTTAATATCATAACATCTTTAAATAATACGTATGACAAAATACTGACTAAATAATAAATTTACTGGGCTTAGTAACCAGACCGAATAATGTCACAACTACCCTCAGTTATAAATTTTTATGCGACTAAATATGCAACTTCAGTACTTAAAAAATAGATATTATGCTAAGACAATATCATGAATGCATCACATTGTAATGCTTTTATTAAGTCCTATACAAAAATTAAGTGCCTTGGAACTATGACGCGATCACAGTCGTGCACAATCTTTTTTAGTGCCACGACTTGTTCGTAGTGAAGGAGTTAAGAGTCAGAACACGGTCATAACATTTGCGTTGCCTTTCTTACGTGCAACGACCACATTTGAACTATTTTTTATTGCCTAATGCAACAAATTGAGTGCCTTAGAACTTAGAACTATGATGCGGTCATAGTCGTACACAATCTTTTTTAGTGCCGCGACTTGGTCTAGTCAAGTCAAATAGTTAAGAGTCATAATACGGCCATAACATTTTCGCCGCCTTTCTTTTTGCAACGGCCACATTTGATCTATTTTTATAGACAAATGCAATAAATTTAGTGCCTTGGAACTATGATGCGGTCATAGTCTTACACAGTCATTTTAAGGGCCACGATTTGGTCGTAGTCATGGAGTCATAACATATTCAGTTTTTAGACTTTGGCGTTGCCTTTCCTTCATGTCACGCCTATATTTGATAAATTGTTATAGCCTAATGCAAAAATTGAGTGCCTTGGAATTATGACGCTATCATAGTCGTTCATAGATCAAATTGTCAATAAAAGCGATGATAGACGTGCACAACATATAATTAAGTGCCTTGAAACAATGACGCGATCATAATCGCGCATATTTTAAGAGTTACGACTTCGTCGTAGTCAAGTAATTAAGAGTTATAACACAGTCATGTTTTCTGCGTTACCTTCTTTTCACCCAACAGCCACATTTGATATATATTTTTAGCCTAATGCAACGAATCCAGTGCCTTGGAACTATGATGCGATCATAGTCACACACATCATTGAGTGCCTTGGAACTATGACGCGATCATAGACGTGCACAACGACAAATTGAGTGCCTTGGAACTATGATGCGATCATAGTCATGCATATTTTTAATTTTAACTATAATTCAATTTAGTCATCTTTTGATATTTTGCATTGTTCTTATGTATATTTTAGCGTTACGACTTCGTCGTAGTCAAAGAATTAAGGTTAAGAGTCATAACACTATCATGACTTTGGGGTTGCCTTATCTTCATGCGACGCCCACATTTGATGTATTTCTTATAACCTAATACCTAAAACAAATTGTGTGCCTTGGAACTATAATGCGATCATAGTGGTGCATTTTTAACGGTACGATTTGGTCGTAGTCATGCAGTTAGGAGTCATAACACGATTATGACTTTTCTTCCTTAATGATACGCCCACAGTGGCAGAGGCCCAGTATACACCCACTATGGAAAACTGTCTAGCCGTAAAAATAGCAGATTTTAACTTATGCATATAATGTTCGCTCAACTGATCTTACAACAAGTTAATATTCACAATGAATAGATTCCAGTGGCATACTACTTACTTATGGTGACGTCACCGCGTTTTGCGGTGGCTTCTTCTTGATCTAGACTTTAACTAGTAGAACACGAACGTTCTTGATGCAAATTATACTAAGCTTTATGCAGCCTACTGTTGTGTGATGAAAGGTAAACAAGAAGTTTTTTGGATCGGAGATTGAAAAGGAAATCTCTAAACGTTGGGGGCGTATCTATCTTATATAGTGACATCAGACCTGAAAAAGGCTTTCACTGAAAATGTTCTTGTATAAATTTTCAGTTAATGGGTATAAAACCATCTAAGTTGACTCTTCAACTAAAAACCAGCGCGAGTTAAAGAATACATAAATCTATCTGTCAGATCTCGTCGGTCATCCTATCTTATTAGAAAGGATATGGAAAAGCTTAAAAATTCGATCAAATTATTATATTAGGATTACGCCTTACAAACACAATAAAGCAAAGCAACCTGATTTAACGTATATTACGCTAGATAAATTCTTTCCTCTTCGGAAAAATCCTTGTAGTTATAATACTGAGGCAAATGAATCTGTTTAGAAATCTGGCTTTCAGGTTAAGAAGGCTGAATGATGAATGCTTTGATGTCGAAGTTTACTTCGACATCAAAGCATTATAGACATTATAGCATTATAGTTACATTAGTTACATTAGTTGTGCATTATAGTTAGTCAGCCAGAAAACCGAAGAGGCAAAGTAGCCAAAGGTATCGGGATATACCGGGGTATCGTATCACGACGTGGACTGCACCGGCGTCGTTACCAGGATCCATGGAAGTCACAGTCAGAAGTCACAATCCAAAACTCGTTAGAGGTTTTTTCCAAACATGGAAATTAATTTCGAAAGACCCCTTTATCTATCAGCACAGTTGAACTGTGGTATAAAATGCTTATAAAATATCATTACTGAAACCATTATTTCTTTTTTTTTCTCACGGTATAATATATGATATAATAATACCCAACAATACTTGAACTTATCTAATTCAAAACTAATAAATATAAATTTAGGAATAGAACCAATCAAACCGTCCAATATCTTCAGCTGTTGTGATAAGTACCATTCAATGATTTACCTTTAGGTAATATTTTTTTTTTTTATATAAATTCCAAACTCGTCTTGGTGATCACTGTAGTTCAATTGGCCAGAACCCTTCCCTTCTAATTAATGTTGAGATGCGGGTTCAAGTCTCAGTAGCCATGGGTTGTTTAAAAAAAAAAAAAACTTTCTTTGAGCATTTTGTGATTCATGCGTTAATGCCTAATAAAAATATGGCGGCCAAGAATCAGTGATTAAAATTTGAGGATCAGATATTCGAATGTCAATGTCAAATGGACTGC